>OY776664.1:18264040-18944152 GCA_963675795.1 Crossocerus cetratus | reverse complement strand
ATAGATTCCTCAAAACTTAGACTTTTTGCCAGATTTTTCGCGATTTTCGCCACTGTGCGTCGCGAGCAAGAGTAACTCGACTTGCAGTATTCGATACTTCGCATCCGGCGCGAGCAGCACCTTGATTCCTGGATTTTTATTCCACGCCAAGTCGGCATTTTGGCTGTGGGGACTTCCTGTCCTCGAAGTTAATTCTCGGAAATCTACGCGCTTAACAGTTTACCAATTATTTAATTTGCCAATTATTAAATTTGGAGTTGCGGGACGTACCAGTCATAAACAAACCTTGGCAAATAATTTTCATATTTCGTGGACTAGGAGTCACTAATCCCCAACAGACTGGGTTATTCTTTTATTGCCGATAATCCCGTAGAATAGGCACCATTTGCGATCCTTTTGCTAGGTGGGTGTGGCAGTAAAACTACCCCCCGAGTAGGTAGACGAGTAGGTAGCACAAACGAGTCGGGTCACCCGACACAGGTCCTGAAACACACTGTGGGGTACAGGTGATCAGGTATGCATTTACTTGCATGCCCGAAAGATAAAATTAATTCCTCGGGGTCAGGTTAATTCCTCAATACTCCAGTGCGTATAACAGTTTCCGTTTAAAATATGCCGAAGATTCATAAAACCTGATTCAAATGCTGTCGCCAGTAACCACGTCACTGTCCCGTAACCCAACTGACAGGCCGGTAGAATTTGAATCAGGTTTTATAAACCTTCGGCATATTTTAAACGGAAATTATTATATGCACTGGAGTATTATGACATGCTCTTTCGATCAATGTAGCTAGATTTATCAAATTTGACAACATATTCAATTAAGTTGAAAAATTCACGCACGCTTGGTGTTGCATGTGTAGTGTGTCGGTGTGACCAGGCGTGCGTGTGTAAGTGGCGCTGTGCGTTCCCCCTCTATTTGTTTCAACTATCTAGAACTATAGAACTATTGAAAATAACGTCAGAACTCTCAATTATTTATGATTTTCCAAAAAATGATATGCCAACTTCACAAACACATACCCAACACACCACACATCAGCTAATTTCGAGATATACTATGTATCAGGGGGTTGCACATCAAATCGATTGCCATTTGATTGTAGACTCTCTGATTTTTTTTAAAGCATTAATAGTATAATATCACAACTTGGATATTTTGATATGGCATTAGCCTTGTCACACCGGCATAAAGAGTAATAAAGTTACAATTCTTAAGGAGTGGTGGAGATACGCGTGAGAAATGCTGTGAGAACGAGCATTAATATGACATTAATATCTAATTCCCAACTCAATCATTATACAACTACTGTAACACGATCATACTGAAATAATATTAAATCTGAAATGTAATTATGATTTTCTGCTAAGTGAATAAGCGGACTGGAACCACGGGATTCATACATTGAATTCGTTAATTGTTTCATATAATACATGACATGCTATTGTTTATCTCAATAGGTAGCGCACTGCGCAGAGGAATGAGGGATTGGGGTGGTACGTAAAAATAGTGACGGTTGACGCATCTTCTGAAGCTTACTTGCGGATAAAAATCTTACCGGGTGACACGCTAAATCTAAACCTCAAGGCGCACCCGGAGGTTTTAATTGTAAACCGACTAATCCTTCGGCAAGCAACGCAGGTGCTCCCGGTGAGCATAATTGCGAGTACACTCTAGCGAGTGCAAGTACTGTTTATGAGCATGCCAAATCGACTCGCGAGTAGCGATAGGTGCCGCAAAAGCAGGAGTGGACACATTTTTACTTATACATACCAATTCAGGATGACAGATTGTATGGATCTTATTAACGATTCGTGGGGTCGCACAGGCACAGGCAATATTAACAAATCGCGGGGGGCAATTCTGTCAGATTTCATGTCAGTTGGTGGAGAGATGATGTATGTTGTAAAATATTTTGGGTCAATCGGGTTCATTCAATCTTGTGCACACCTAACTGACCACCATCATCTCTGATAAGGTCTCTCTGGAACTCTGGAATTCCGTACGTTGCTCTACATTCTACACATGAAAATCGAACCTCATCGCAAGATCGGAGGGCAATAACATGAATTATGTGTACTTCAATTTAGTAATTTGATCCAATCTGATACAATAGGAAATTGTAAGGACAGCAAATACCGAAATGACTTTTCAATGCCGGGGCTGGTTTATACATAGCGGAATCATAAAACGATTTTTGGGATCTGGCTGCGACGGATTAACCTCGGACGGCTTAAGGTGGTGCGGTTAATTACCCTTACCTATTACCCGTGACCCGTGGAGTCCGCGAGGTCCCTCGAGGGTCGCACCCCCCCCCCAAAAAATTGTTTTACGACCGCATATTTGGTTCCATTGTCTACTAGAGTAGTTTTGCAATTTCAGATTTGAATGTTAGTATTTGGCCTGTTTGATTAGTTACAACTTATTCAATGCATCGGTGATACTTTGACGAGTACAATGATGCCAAATTCGATGTACTTCCAGGCCTTCCAGCAGTATCAAACTCTAATCCCCCATCCTCAACGACCTCAACAAACCATTATGAGGTTGACACTTGCGCTTTCAACTACTTGGCATTGACACTCTACCGAGTCCCCTGATTTTTAAAGTATTATTCAAATTGCGCGCTCTGAAGTACACTTAATAAATATGTAGCTACAGTGGAACCCCACGAGCCCCACGACTCACGAGCAGTGAGCACGTGAGCTGTACGCGAGGACCGGAAGGGTCCAGCTTGGCGAGCACTTCCGATTTGAATGTTAGTATGTTGAATGTTACATGGTTCAATTACGTCGAGTTTGGTATCATTCTTCCCGTAAAAACATCGCGAATTCGATGGATGAGAAATCATTAATGAAAAATTAATACACAAAGACTTTCATGTTTGACTTGAAAATATACCGCTTGTACCCTTAGAAGGTCTCAAAGTCATAAACTCATAAGCGACCGCCTCCGCCAAGGGTTGCTTTTTGGGACTTACCCTTGCGCGCTTGATTAGGGTGGGGATAAGCGAGCAGTACACCCGGTCCTACTGACCTACTGTAGTCGTATTTGGCATATCCTCCCAGTTCCAACTCCTTTCCAGTGCAAGATTCTCAGGGGCGGAAATATTAATAGTGCGTTGACCAGTCAGGTACTTTGACAGTCAATATGCTCCACCCTTCAGTCGAATTTCGGTGTCGAAAGTAACTTGGCGACATCTTCGAACCTTTTACCGTTTCTCGTAGTGCATCGAGGTATCAAACCAGTCACTCTCAATCAAGCCATCGTGCGATACTGAGCTCCCAGAAATATAAAGTACAATTTCAATCTCTAGTGCAAGAGTTGCAAGTGCTTGTTAAGTAGCGGAGTGTTACTTCACTGGATAGTGAAGTAAGTATGTGTACTCCAAATAATACTTTATACTTTGAATGGTGATGTTCCTATGCTCCGGCTCGGAGTTGCGTTCAAACACTGCTGTGCTGATCTTAAATACTTGTGCCACTCGTGTGGCTTTGGTGCTGCTATTTTCGTCAGGACGGGTATCAATGGCCTATTAACTCTTTCTGCCCATTTCCTCTCGGAACTCCAGTTGTGATGAGTGAATGCTCTATCCCTTCTTCCTTACAGTAGTCTTCGAATTCGTGCGATGTGAACGCTGTCCCACGAGGCCACGATCCGATATTATTCTTCTTGGATTTCCAAATACTGCTGCTTGCCTCTGCAGATTGATGACAACTTCCGCCGTACTTGTTGATCGTGTAGCGTACAACTATACAAATTTCGAAAAAGCGTCTATGACAACTAAAATATGACGATATCTCTCCTGGGTTGACATGAATGGACCCCAGTGGTCGGTGTGGTATACTTCCAAGGAGATGCTGCTCTTGTTGATTGGGTTCAAGTATCCTTCTTGTTTCCCTTGCTTCTTCTCCGCTAGAATGCAACTCACATAGTTTCACACTTTCTTTTTGACGTTCGCTCGCTCATTCAGAAACCAATAGTCTCTCTTCAGCAACATCTCGGTTTTCCCGATAGAGAAATGTCCATTTTCGTGTATGCGCTTTATGATTTGTACCATCATCAGTTTCGTTTGATCATCGGGTGATCGGGTAGATGATACATTTCTCGTAAGTACTTCACTTGGTCCTCCCAGGCTTCCACATAGTAAATGCTTCCGCTGATCCGTCGAAGTAATTCAAAAGTTCTATGCTTCACTGTGCTTTCGACGTTGCTTCAATATCCTTTCTATACTGCTTCACTGTCCTTTCGATGCTGCTTCACCGTCCTTTCGATGCTGCTTCACTGTCCTTTCGACGCTGCTTCACTGTCCTTTCGACGCTGCTTCACTGTCCTTTCGACGCTGCTTCAATATCCTTTCGATGCTGCTTCACTGTTCTTCCGATGCTGCTTCACTCTTCACTGTTTCTTCGCCTTTCGCCGTTAGTTCCACGCCGACGCACTTCGCACTTCGCACTCGCCACTATTATAATATTATTTGGCAACTCTTCGTTAACCCCGGACGAGCCCACAAGTTTGTGGTATCTAACGGGGAAGGAGGTGGTTTTTCCTTTCGAATAAACACTTCTCTTGATTTTTGGCTCCTACAATCTTTACGCAACAACGTATATATACATAAACATATACACACATACATACAACGCTCGCACAAATACTTTGGCGGCAAATTTTTCCACTCTCTCTATCTCTTTCACTCTCTCAATCGCTCCGCATACGCTCTTTCCTTTTTCTCATTCCTACATTAATTGCATTAGTGACAGAATTCAAATTTTGCTTGTTTGCTCATTTAATAACTCCAACGCCAATCGGATTATTTTTGCCCGTTCATACGAAGGCTTTCGATGAAATATGTCCATTGCGATTATTGAGATCTCTTGTGTTTCGAATACATGACAAATGTTCATTTTACCTGAGGCACATTGGTCAAATTCATTGTTTTCAATACCAATATGATCTGTTCACAGTACTGCCAGTCTTCAACAGTTCCGACCTGGAGTTTTTGAAGGAGTATTTGCGGTGTATGACCCCGATTGCGGAGGCGTTGCACGACCTACAAGGGGATAAGGTGTTCATGGGCGACATATTGCCCTACATATTCGGCATTGAGTATCATCTCGAAAATGTCGAGACATCTCCCGAACCTCCTTTGCGAGTATGTGGAGGTTTAAAAACATATTTGCTGCAGCGTTTGCGATGCCGGTTCAAATATGTATTTGAATACAGTTCGGAGGCAAATGACTACATTGTCGCGACAGTCAGTAATCCTTATTGGAAACTGAGGTGGATTCCCCAATCTTGTACGGAGGAAAAACGTGCGGCAATAAAGGGAAGAGTGGCCACGGCTTTAAAACGCCTAGTGACCCTACCTCAGCCCGACGTTGGGAGCACCACGATTCGCCAACAAGAATCCCGTGAACACGCGAGAAGGGCAAAATTTTTTACATTTCTAAACAATTCGAGTGCTGCTGGTACACCCGATTTTCAAAACCAGCTGGAGCTCGAACTTTTGCAGTACTTGGGCGACCCGGACCAAAGATTAATATCATTAGACAAATACAAAAACATAAAACAGTTGTTTTTAAAATACAATACAACGATCCCTTCGTCGGCACCCGTCGAAAGATTATTTAGTTTCGCCGGAATGATTTTGAATCTGCTTCGCAGCACATTAACCGACGACAATTTTCAGCGGTGCGTGCTTATGAAAGCAAATAGTCTTTAAATAAAATAGTTTTTCTAATAGTTTTCAAACAGTTTTCAGTTTTTATCTAATAACCTAATAAATCTAAATTCCCTTCAAATCTAGTATTGCTTCCAAATATCTTCTTTAATATGATTGTGAGCATTTTTGTTCAAGATCCTTAAACTTAGCGCGCGGAGCGACGACAGGCAGCGCTGCGTAACGTGCGTGACAGGTGGGGTTAGGTGTGACAGCGGTCACTCACCTGGCCCACCCACGAGGCGAATCAGTTTACCGGCAATTACCGAACATTTTGTATTAATTTTTCTAGCTCATGTCATTTCCTTTCGAGAACCTTCCGGAATGTTCCAGAACCGGAAGTTGCGTGGGTGAAAGGTTAAGAGAAGGGAGGTTTATAAATAGGAGTGCAATTAGGCGCACTTCCTCTTTGCTGCTTGGCAATCAAATGAGATTTACGTATTCAGGAGTGCTTGCTCAGACTATAGTTAATCGATCTTGCTCAGAGTGCTTTCTCTGCTTTATATTCACGCTTGTTAAGTGCTTGCTTAATATCGCTTGCTGCATTTGCTTGGTGCATGTTCGCTTGTGAATAATAGTGTAAATAACGACTTTTTATCTTCAAGAATACACTTATATATTTGACTCCAACTTCCACGTGTCGACTACAATTCCAATCTACTTCTCCACCGCCGCCAAGTATTCTAGCTCCAATCCACTTCCATTCTTTTCTTAAACAATTTTCATAACTTCCAGAGGAAGTTTTTCGTTGATCTTTCCGTTAATTAGGTCATACCCAAGAGTATTCTTGGTTTTATTTGTGCAATAAGGTCCTTGACCTCTCTTATAGTTCTTGATATATCTAGGTTGTCGTTAATCGTTTAGTCGCTGGATGTCGTACAATTATTGATTTTTCTAGGGATATTCGATTTTTTGGATTTGTACCTTATACTTTGTCATCAAAAGTGATTGGTTTTCCTGAGTTACTTCTTGCGTCTTGCCTACGCATCATCAGCTTAAAATGTAGTTCTCGAAAAAACGTTTAATTGGAAACTCTCCACATCACATAATCACGTGCACTGATCATCACTCCTTGATTCTGACCGGTTATCTCCTTTTCTGTTTCAATTCCTCAGCGTAAAGAGAAATGAGATTGTAATAGCGATGTGTAACTCCAAAATCAGCCGGCAATGTAGAAACGGTCTTGTTCAAGCGCCATAAGTATTCCAATGTAATTCTTTCAAATATTTAAAAGAATGATATTATGCGAACATAATGTTCTAATCTTTAGCATGTCAAACGTGTGTGTGCCTTATATTCATCAAACAAACCTCCCAAATGCCAAATCCCCTTTACATAAGCATAGTTTCTCCCGCGTCAGATTCCCATAGAACTCACAATGCGATGTTTTTCCAGTATTTTTTTACGGCTACCGTAGAATTTCCCAAAGCATTTTTCGATCATCTACATTTACATTCAAACGGAACATGTCTTTCTGTTTCTTGCAATTTAATATTATATTACGATCACTATTTGTACCGTGATTACGAAGCATTCTTTTGATTTTGATTACTCAATGCATGATCGTAGAGTTCTGGAATTGCAATAGTTATTTTTCTATTTAACTTGTATAGAAGTCAATGCGTTTCAAATAGATTCCTTTATAAAATGCAAGAAATATTAAGAAAATTGCTGAATTGTTATTCTTGGCTGGCAAGGAATTTGTCAATTAACTACCTGTACTTGTACCCCGGGCTCAAGCGATTCTGTTAGTTTCTCGGTTTTGTTTACATGGCCATTTCTACCAGAATCGTTTGAGCAGGCTGTATATATAAGAAGTAATTCTTTGCACTGTAGCAGTCAGACATATGATTATATGACTATTACAAATTCAAACGAAACGTTAAAAAATAGCCTACGATTGGGATCATAATCGAAAGTTACATCGTTGTGAATTTATTTTGCTTTCGTAGGAAAAAACAAGATAACAGCAGATAAGATATGAGTTAAATTCAGAATACGGATGAGGAAATATCGTATCATATTCGTTCTGAATTTTTTGAATTTTTTTGTAGTAGGAAGTAGGATTCGTCCCTAGTACTAATAGATACACCCTGTCACTAATATATGTAGATAGTAGATATCCTAGTCTAAGAAATAGGAATAGTAAAAGTGAACAAAAAGACTTGGTGACCAAAGTAGCTCATCTCGGACTGCGGAGGTTTAGAAAAGACTAAGAAGAAATTAAAGTGGTGTAGTTCCAGGCGATAGTCCGTTCACCAGAAACTCGTATCTCGTATCGCATATCACATATCATAACTCGATTCACGTATAGAGAAAAAAAATATGGCTTCTTCTGTTTATCACATTGAAATCTAAATCAGTGGAGCCACGACCGACATAAGCCCCGAAAATAATTATCAAACATGAATGCAAAGTCCCAAAATGATGAGGCAAGATCAATGATAGCACATTCCATCGGCTAAAGTCAGATAAGGCTGTTAGTGCATCATGGAAGAAAAAAATTGAATCAGAAAAATGAATACCACCAGGTGGGGGTACCCAACTCTAATCCGTAGACTCTAGGCGAATCGCTTTGCCGCTGGACCACTGCGGTCATTATTGAGAAGTATACTTTAGAAACCTGATTAATTTGTTTCCCGGGGATGGGGCTGGGGATATAACGTGGCTCGTACGGATCAATTTGCGTTTCACTAAAGACCTGATGGGGAATATTAGTTATGGCAAGGGTGACTGTCGTGTTTTAGAGGCGAGATATCCCGATGATATCACAATCTCAATTCGCAACCGGCGACCGGACTTATCGCCGCCGGACGCCGAGCTCGAGGAGGGCTGTTGAGTCGAGTCGCCTGTCGAGGCGTCGAGCACTCGAGCGGAGCGAGAAGCGACCAGGCTCTCGGGCCGCGAGTCTCAGCCAGCTCGGCTCCGGCCGACCATGCCGATTCCATATTATTTCCATATGGTGACTTTTGTTCTCGACTTGACCTGAACCTGGACGTCCTGGACTGTGCCAGCCCGGCTGGCGACAGGCAAGATAGGGAAAGGAAACATCTCCCTCTCTCTTGTTCGAGTGAGTCGAACAAAGACGGAAAGCGCTCTTTCCCCTTCTCTTCCGAGGATGTATTTTGGGAGAGTGAGAAAGTATTTAAAATACTTATCTTCAAATACTTTTACCTGCGGCAGCACACCCGACTTCGGGTCGACAAAATAAAATATGTTGGCCGTCAACCAGGGTGCTGCACCTTCAAAATAAAATACTTTCCTGCCAGTCGAATTAAATACTAGTTCAAATACTCGTTTGAAATAGAACTTTCAAGAAATGAAATACTTTAATCAGCGACCCCAATGTTACATCACAAATATAAAATAGATTTTTGAACATCTATTAAGGGAACAAGTAAAATACTTATTTTTCTGACGATCGAAGCAAATACTACTCGAAATATTTATTTGAAATATATTCTGAAAATATCAGGAAAGCAAAATATTATTTTATGGAACCCAAATGAAAGTAGCATATAAAATTTTATTTCAAATACTTCCCGGACAAATAATGACAAATGAAATAATATTTTATTTTACTAATATTTTCAACTGTCTTTCCAATCATTTCTGTTCTCGCAATTATTTTGGAATTTTTATTTTAAAATACTATTTTCACTGGTTCTATCTCATTAGTACCTACCCCTGCTCAACATCCATGATGAGGCCTCAATCAGAGCTGGATCTTTGGTGTTGCAACGATTCAATCTCCCAAGGTAATATAAATCTACTTCATAAGTTGTAAAAAGATGAATAAGGCTGTCTTGACGCATGAGAAGTTGGTCTTTGGAAATGCTGGGAAATGGGTCAAAATATGCATCTAAGTTTGATAGTGAGGCAGTAGCTGTCAGAATTCTAGTTGGATTTTCTGTTTCAGAAGGATTCTTAAGATTGCGATATTCAAGATATTGATTGTATCGAGATTGCACCATCGTCCAAGCATACTTGTTCGCAAAAAAATAGGTAATTAAACCTCAAGTTGGATTGACACGTCTGCCTCCAACAAAAAAAACGTCAGAAGACAAAATGGAACTTACTCCACAAAATGGCTGGAACTTCACAGTTCAAAAGCCAGGCATTGCAGCCTCTGCCACGAATCAAGCAGCGGGCAGATGGATGTTGGTCGAAAGCGAAGGGCCGCAGTACGGTTACTTCGTTAGCCGATCGACCACTCAGTGCCCTTGCTCCCAGGACAACCCTATCATCCATTCCAGACGAAGTCTTGGGTGATGTCCCGGAGGACTCACCACCATTTGAAAGACTGACATCTAAAAACGGACTCAAGGTATGGTTATGATGCGATCTCTCTACTCTATGATCCTCAATATTAACTGGTGTAACTGATTCTTAACTGAACCTTCAAAAATATTCCAGATGAAGTCTTGGATGAGGTCCCGAAGGACTTCAACTCATCACGATTCGAAAGACTAACATCTAAAAATGGACTTAAGGTATTTGGGCCTCCAAATCTATTCCAGACGAAGCCTTGGATGAGGTCTCAAAGAACTTCAACTCATCACGATTCGAAAGGCTAGCATCTAAGAATCTCTAAATCTACTCCAGATGAAGCCTTGGATGAGGTCTCAAAGGACTTCGACTCATCACAATTCAAAAGGCTAGCACCTAAGAATTGACCAGAGGTATTTGTTCGACACAATCCCTTGATTCAACTGTACGCAATATTTGTTGGCATAACTGACTCTTTCTGGGCATTACTTTGCCAAACATTATATATCCAAAACCTATGATCCTATTTACATTGTATATATCCTCCTCAGGACTGACAGATGGATCAATCTTCTGGTACTGACAGGATTGGATTTCTGGATAAAGCGTCTGCATTGGAATTGATTTTGCCAGGTATGTAAATTATTTCACAATAGTATTCGTTAAGACGTAATCTCCACTTTACGAGTCTTGAAACTGGACTCTTTATATTGAGTAGGTATTGGGTCTTGATCTTGAATCGATTCCGGCCTGTTGATCGCCTACAGCTACACTTTTCTGCATGGACTCGACTAATGCAATTGTTTTTGTCAAATCAGTTTCCGGTTCGCGTGCTACAGTTACTCTAATCATTCTGTCTTGGATACTATTAGTAAAGGCGTCGAGTGCTTCGTCTCTGATTATTGTTTCGTAGGAGTGTAATTGGGTTCCAGTGTAAGTCTGTCGTGCTGCTTCTAATTCGTCATTCATGAGTATTTTAATTCTATTTCCAAATGATTTTGTCGATTCACCCCTTTCATGTTTTAGAGATCGAAATTTGTTTCTGAGATCCCTGACGTTAAATTTCCGGCCGAAGTGTTGACGTAGTATGGCAAAAAGTTCGATAAGAGAAGTTGATTCCGGGTTTCCACGTAATGTTTCCTTTGCTATTCCGGTAATTCGATCATCTATGGTATTGAGGAGACTTTGTTATTCAGAAGGGGAAATCCACGACGCGACCATTTCACAGCGACGGATAAATTTGGAAAGCGCGAAGTCTGTTCCGTCGAATGTGGGGATCTGATCCTTGACATCCCTCAATCGAGAATATTCTGGTGTCGTTCTTTCGGGGGCGGGAGAAAAAACTAATTCGCGCCTGCATGTCGGATTTGATTCTAAAGGTGTACTATTCGTAGGGTCAGCTGGCATGATTTCCGATTGAATTTGCTGTTGCGGAGCTGAAAGTGAGTCTTGCGGCGGAACTGGCAAAGGAACTCGCAGTGAACTAGGCGAAGGCTCTTGCGGCGAATTAATTGATGGAATTTGCGGCAAATTATGCAAAACATTTGGCAAAGGAGTTTCGGAACGAACCTGCGGTGGAGTTTCCGAGGTTAATTGCGGCGAAGATTCTATAGGAATTTCCTCAACGGTAAAAGGCGTCAAAACATTATTCAACGCACGAGCGGCGCGCTTTGCATGAATTCGCTTCATTGCGTTCAATGACTTCGGCATTTTGGCGATTTTAATTAAACGGAATACTAAATATGGACAGAACGATGGACATTCCATCAGAAAATCGAAAAGATACACAGGCCTGGGCGAAGTTTTGCGGTGATTGCTATGATCCGTCGGGTGGATGGAGTCCTGAGAGAGATTTCGTCCTTCGAGATGTCCAGAAATTGATGTCCAGGCCCAATTAAGCAAGGTGTTGTGGATCGTGCGTGTGAAGATCAGGTTTAACGTGCACGGACGCTGATCTCACTCTTCTCTGACATTCATCCTTAGGCTCCAGGGAAACCGTGCAAAACCGGGAGCAGAGCGATGCACTTGAGATCCACAAGACCAGGAAAACTTCTCAGGATGGAAATGGAAGAGCTGGTCCTCCAGCAGCTGGTCCTCGTTGCGCGTACGGTCCTCCGAACTGCTATCTCCGGCGAAAATGATTGCAAGGAATCGGCGATTCCAGAGAGAATCCGAATCTCAGCGACGGCGACGATTCGAGGTGAGAATCTCGATTGGAATTACTGAGCGACGGCGACGATTCCGAACTAATCAGTCTTTGCTTTTTCTATTCCAGTGAAGATGGAACGACAACTGCGCGAGCCGGCACAACACAATATCGCGAAGATTGAAATGTGAAGAAGTGTTCTGAGTTTAATAATCACTAAGTCTAATTAATCACCAAGTTTATGTATCACTGAGTCTAATTGTGTTATTTCACTGAATTTAATTGTGCTATCCCACCTAATATTCACTGTGTCTAATTGTGCTATCCCACTTAATATTCACTGTGTTCAATTGTGCCATCCCACTTAACATTCACTGTGTTCAATTGTGCCATCCCACCGCTGTCACCAGTTTTGTTGCGTGTTCGGCGGTTTCAGAAACCTGAACGTGGGTAAATGTGCCCGTGGGGTGCTGAGGCACCCTGCTCGCGGAGTTGCGGGAAATTGGAATAGAAGAATAAGCAAAGCGAAGTTTGGAGTTCAAGAAAATGAATGAAATGTATTCAAGAGATTTCAAATAAAGCTACTACTGTCCAGTACAAGGTTCTTAAGAGTTCTGTTCGTTAAGACGGCAGAAAAAGTTCTGTTGGTCAAGGCGGCGGAGAAGGTTCTGAGAGTCGCTCCTCAGATTCAAAGTCAGGAAGCCCGGTCGCGTTGCTTCCCACTCCTGGCACGTGGTCGGCGGCCAATCGCAGACTGGCTTGACCGCGTGGGCGCGAACGAGTTTCTGATTGGAGGCCCTTCGCAGGAGCCCTACTCCGTGACGTGTTTCCGGCCAGCTACTCGCTATTCTCGGCTACTCGGCCCTTATTTTGTGCGCGAGGAATCGGCGCGTGAGATTGCGGCGAGGAGGAAGGGCGGCGGAGCGCGGGAGTATCCCGGGGCCTTCCTCGCTAGTCGAGCTCGGGCGAGGCGAGCGAGGTTTTATGATTGTGTTGTCCGCCGGGTACGCCGGTTCGGACTCACAGCTGCAAGGGTTGCTTGCTAGTTTCGAAGTCTCTATTGTCTAGACTTGGCGACGTCTTTGAAGAAGTCACGAACGATGATTGCATTTATTACCTAATTCGTTTATTATTTAATTGCGGGTTTTAAGCTCTTCCAATTTCTACAGGGATTAGTCGTCTAGGAGTCAGACGTCGCGTCCTAATCCTTTAATTGTCCACGCTATTCCTACTGGCAGCTGCACATCTGCGTACCAGGCGTCAAGTTATAAAATCTAATTGTCCGCGGAAATATCCGCTGGTTGAAGCGTGACGCGAATTATTTGATTTGAATGCCCGCGGAATTTCGATAAAGAAGGTTTGATAGCCTGGGTCGTATTTGGCTAAATTCGGACGATTCGGAGATCTGGATCCGTAACAACTGAAATAGGGAAATTTTACATTAGTCGTGCAAGTAGTGCTATGGATAACGTGATGGATTTGCACTTGAAAAGAACAAGTTCGATTCCGCCTCGTTCATGTATTTTACACTTTTTTCTTTACATTCTTATAAAGCCAATATACGATCAATTCAATGCATTGCTATACTTTTGGCAATATAAATGAACTTATCCAATTATTTATAAGATAGGCGTATTAGGAATCGGAATGAGACAGTCTACTTCATTTCACTGATGAATGACAGACATGATATATGACATTTTCCGGCACCATTGTTTATGGGAATATTGATACGACTGTTTCAAACTTTGAAAGTGTGCCTCGCTCACTGTTTTGTGAGTTTCAAAAAATTGATAGTAACAAAATCAAAATCATGGTAAGCACAGCCTATTCAACTTTAGTCAGCACACATTTGCACAATAACTTGAGGCTTATGGATCTTACAAACTGCAAAGGTGTGGCACGTTCTCAACCATACCTTTGAGTTGAAATATGAATTCTGCGTAACAATACTCTGAGAAGTACTATGAACAGGATTTGAACAAATAAGTCCTCCCCTTACGCAGTTACCAGCCTTAGTACCTGATACGTGAAATGGAAACTAGCATGATTGATAACATCAATACGTTACATAGGCTGTTGAATGGCAAACAATGAAGCCAGCGAAAGGCATTTTCTTCCAAACACATAGACAACTCTATTTGGATCTAGTTTATAGTACAGCTAATATCCCAAAAAGTAATTGTGCAAATGAAGATGTTGATTAGAGCGCCCATTCTAGAAAAAAACATTTCCAAAGTATATACTGTTACGCAGCATCTTTCAAAGGTACGTTTGAGGAGACCTGCATGTTGTACATACCTCCCATGCGTTACCAAGATTGAGAAACATGAAATTATTCTCCAAACGACTGCACTTGCCAACTGTTTGGTAACTACAGTTCATAGTATCCAAACGAATATATTTCTGCAGGCTCTTAGGCATAAACGGATTCAAATTGTTACAACGGCATACAAATATTTCCATGCCAAGGCATCTGGTAAATGAGTTGAAAGATTGCTGCACTCATTTTAGTTTACTATTCACCAAAGTAGTGTATTGGTGGACGGTTCTGGGACAGCGGCGAGGGGGTTGCGGGGAAGCGGGGGAGGGAGCCCGTGCTCTTCGACGGCGGTGTCAAGTAATCAATTAACAGGTGATTAAGATAATTACCCAAACATAGATAACATTTCACGTGTCACCTAGATTGTATATATATATATAAACATAACATTTCACGTGTCACCTAGACGGTATATATGATTTGAATCAATGAGGATTCTTTATCACGGAGTATTTCCAGGTATAGCATCCCGCGTGCCGTTGGAGGTGTAGTTTTGTCGCGAGGCATTTGCAAGGGAGTGTACAGTAATACGCATGAATATTTTAATTCCCTTTTTTTTTTAAACACATGTACAGCGTCCGTTTTCACACATCCCGAGCATTGCGAAACTGCGCGATCTTCAGATTTAAAACGCCTTCCAAAATCGTTTGAGTCGTGGCGATGCGTCTCCTGAATCGGGCAGCGTCAATGTGGTAATATCCACGTCGGGCATTTCTGGTGTCCTCGTCATCGGGAAGGTAGCACACCTTTCGGACCTCGTCGAACGAGACGTGTTTCGAACTCATCTGTTGAAGGGAATGTTTCAGTTGGATAATAAGGAAACGGCAATTTCGGTTTAACAGCAGAGAGAGAGAGAATTATACCCCCCCCCCCCCGACATTAAAATGTTAAAAAATGCGCCAAGTAGTTTTGTCTACCTCTCTACAGTTTAATCCCACAGCAAAATTTACCAAAAATATAAACGGATATCATTCAAAAGCCAAGCCAATCATCAAAATTAACAAAAAAATTAATCAAATTCCAAAACAATCAAAATTAAATAAAATAAAATAAAGTCTACAAAAATGGCAAACTGGCTGCGTGGAAACGTGATGTAATTAAGACCGAGACAAAACACCCCTCTATCGTCATTCGCATGGCCAGTTTGCCAAGTTTTTGTAGACTTTATTTTATTTTATTTAATTTTGATTGTTTTGGAATTTGATTAATTTTTTTGTTAATTTTGATGATTGGCTTGGCTTTTGAATGATATCCGTTTATATTTTTGGTAAATTTTGCTGTGGGATTAAACTGTAGAGAGGTAGACAAAACTACTTGGCGCATTTTTTAACATTTTAATGTCGGGGGGGGGTGTTGGGGGGGGGGGGGGGCTGATATCATGCATTTTTGGTCATTCATTCAAGAATATATTCTCTATTTATTACAGTATGTAACATTGTGAAAACTCCTCAGTGCTTCTTTCAGGTTGCAATTACATGTTTTGAAGTGTAATTTTTGTATAGGATGTAGAATTTCTTTTAAATACCGAATACCTTTTTGGTATTAAATGTATCTTTGTTTTTGTAATTTTTGTAATATTGTCGCTCGATGGAGACGAATGTCTTTTTGAAATGTATACTTTCTATACGGTTCATATTAATTTTTAACATTTGAATGTCATTTTTGGGCGACAGGGAAGTAGGGCGGGGGGAGGGGTGATATCGTGCCTTTTTGGTCGTACATTCAATTCAAGAATATTCTTTATTCATTACAGTATATAACATTGTGAAAACTCCTCAGTGCTTCTTTCAGATTGCAAGTACGTGTTTTGAAGTGTAATTTTTGTATAGGATGTAGGATTTCTTTTAAATACCGAATTCCCCAAACGTGAGTATATTTCGATTATTTATTATCCACTAAGCCTTGTTAAAGTAGCATTAGTTAACCCGCGCAGTGGCTCAGGGGGATAAGTGTCCGACTCGCAATTGGCGGGACCCGGGTTCGATCCCAACACCTGTCATCGCCGATTTTCGGCACGTTCACGCACTGCGCGGAGGGTGGTTCGGAACCCACCTTAAAAATTGTAGGTCCACCCGGTATGAGAATAAATTTGGTGTTCCCCCTGCTTTACGGAAGCTCATACCGGGTCGGTATGTGAATACAGGAGGTATTCCATACCCGTCGCAAACCCTGCGGGGAGTCGGCGTTAATGAAAACAATCAAGTAGCATTAGTTAATAGATCTTGAAATATATTTATTAATTTTTTTATTTTATATGTACAGCGAGGGGCAAAGCAGGAGGGAAGGGTCGTCGCGCCGCAAAGAAGAGGGCGGCGCCCTTTCGGAAGGAGCGCGACGGGGCTCCCCCTCCCCCTCCCCCACCCACGGGTGGCAACGCGGGAGGCGCAGGAGGCTTTACCTGGAACTTTACTGTCAGTCGCTGACAGTCTAGTTCTGTTCAGGTCCACTGTCAGCGGCTGACAGTAAAGTTTGTATGTACTTTTTAATAAAAAAAATGTTAATAGTTTAAATTTGTTTCAGCTCTTTTATTTCCCTCCTTTTTATTATCATATCATAGTAATAATGTTTTAGCTGAAGCGTTCCTCGAATTACGCACTTAACAGTCAAGACACCAAAATTAAATGAGTAAGAAGATAAGTTATCCTTTCATGTGTACTCTTAACTATGGTGTATCTCGATGATGACTGCTAAGTGCGTATCTCGTTGATTGCACAAGCTCATAAAGTTCTGTAATTTGAGAAACTGCTCGTATTGCATGCTAATTTCATTTTTGCACCTTAGCTGAAACTTTTCTTAAGCTACGAATTTGACAGTAATCATACACCTAAATAAATTAGATAAATTAGACTGGATATGGGTATATCGCTTGGTTAATTGAAAAGACCTTGACTTAGCACTTGACAAGTCATATTAGATAAGCTATACCCTCATACACAGTGTAATTTTAGTATATTCAGAGTGTCAAGTGCATAACTCAACAATCAAGGAGTGCGCAAACTTTAATGTTAATTAATATAAAGCTATCTATAAGCAAGTACTGGCTACCAATCATTGAAATATGCACTGGACATCAGGATACGCTAAAATTAAACTGCGTACGATGGTATTATAGCTTATCTACTATAAGTTGCCAAGTGTTAAGTTGAATCATTTACAATTAACTAAGCGATATATTCATACGCAGTCTCATCCATCTGATTCATTTAGATGTATCCTGACTGTCAAGTGCATAAAATCATGGAGTGCACAATCTTTAACGCTGCAGTTTTCTATAAGCAAGTACTGACAATAATACCCAAAACTATAAGCAAGTGTTGATTACCCATATAGCCATATCCCCAAATGACACATGATTGGTAATCATTGCTTGCTTCTGTCATTTTAGCCCTTTAGCTTAAGCATTCCTTGAACTGTGAACTTGACAATCATGATGCACGTAAATGAATTAGATGAATAAGACTGTGTATGAGTATGTCGCATGATTAATTGTAAAGATTCTAAAGCGATACACTCAAAACGCAGCCTAATTTATGTAATTTATTTTGGTGTATCTTTACTGTCAAGTTCGCAGCTAAAGGAACGCTTCAGCTAAATCAGCTAAAGTGATGTAAGTAAGCAACTAAAGGTTGTGCGTACCTTGAGTTGCGTACTTGACAGTCTAAAATCCTGACTGTCAAATGTGTAATTCAAGGAGTGCACAATCTTTAATGCTGCAGTTTTCTATAAGCAACTACTGACAATGGCTAATAGTAACAAAACTATAAGCAAGTATCGATTACCAATAGCCATATCATATGATTGGCCCCAATGACATATGATTGGTAATCACTGCTTGCTTATGTCATTTCAGCTCTTTAGCTCAAGCATTCCTTGAACTGCGAACCTGACAGTCACGATGCACTTAAATGAATTAGATGAATTAGACTGCGTATGAGTGTGTCGCATGATTAATTATAAATCATATGCAGACTAATTTATCTAATTTTTGAATGTACCTTGACTGTCAAGATCGCAGCTCATGGAACGCTTCAGCTAAGGAGCTAAAACAATCATGCACCGTTTGAGGTTATTAGTATCTGTTCATCAAATCGCAACACTTTGAATTCTGCGCTCCCCGAGCTATGCACTTAGTAGTCATCATCAAGGTACACCAAGATTAAGAGTGCGTATGTGAGAATAGCTTATCTTCATACACACTTTAATTTTAGAGTATCTAGACTGTTAAGTGTGTAACTCAAGGAGTCCACAATCGTTAATTAATGCTGAAGTTTCCTATAAGCAAGTACTACACACTTGACAACCAAATACAGCGATTTGTGAGCCACAGACTTCTCACTTTTAGGACTTTTCATAATCATAATTCGCAATAATCACAAGATCACAGAGACAGGGGCAAGTACAGTACAGCATGCACCATTTGAGGATATTAGCACCTGTTCATTAAATCGCAACACTTTGAATTCTGCGCTCCCTGAGCTATGCACTTAGCAGTCATCATCAAGGTACAGCAAGGTTAAGAGTGCGTCTGTGAGAATAGCTTATCTTCATACACACTTTAATGAATTTTAGAGTATCTAGACTGTTACGTGCGTAACTCAAGGAGTCCACAATCGTTAATTAATGCTCAAGTTTTCTATAAGCAAGTGCTGCACACTTGACAACCAAATGCAGCGATTTGTGAGTCACGGACTTCTCACTTTTAGGACTTTTCATAATCATAATTCGCAATAATCACAAGATCACAGAGCGAGGGGCAAGTACAGTACAGTGTTTTATTAATAAATAACGTACAGTACAGTGTTTTATTAATGATTTATCACATAGCATTCACACCTAACCAGCCATCGCGTATGACACATAACCAGCCATGGTGTAAAACATAATAGTCTGCTATGGTATAAAACCATGTTACCTGCGCAGCACTCTGTAGCACTTCGCGGTGGCGCCCGCTCGCGTGAAACACGTGAGAGTAACATTTTTAGGAATTGTATTAAACCGGACGATGAAACTCTTAATCCGCTTTGCCTTTTCCACGAGAAAAATAAAACAGGAAATCAGGAGACTCGGTAGAGTCTCGCGCCAAGTAGAAGTTCCCTCTCCATATATATATGACACTCCGGCGCGCGACAGCCGAGGCTATATTATCCCGAACACTAGCTGTTATCCTTAGTTACCAAACTTTCACCTCGATTTATGCGAAAGTTAGAGCCCCAAGAATTTATTTCAGAATTTTGTATTTCATCGTTGATTTTTCTGAATCCAATGAGCCAAGAATCACGTGGATCGGTCCAGCCGTTCCGGAGATATGAATTTCCTGTTTTATTTTTCTCGTGGAAAAGGCAAAGCGGATTAAGAGTTTCATCACAGACCAGGTACGGAATAGACCGGGCAATGTATGGGATCGAGTGGCCCACGGCGCTGGTGTAGCATTTCGGCCAAAATTGGGGGTTTTTGTGGCGCACTCTACGTCTACTGTTGCGGACTCTCGCCCGTCACTAGCGCCAAATCGATAAATTAAAGCTGT
This sequence comes from Crossocerus cetratus, assembly GCA_963675795.1. Lineage (NCBI taxonomy): Eukaryota > Metazoa > Arthropoda > Insecta > Hymenoptera > Crabronidae > Crossocerus > Crossocerus cetratus. The sequence continues at coordinate 18,924,170 of OY776664.1, read as the reverse complement.
GAACTTGGCTAGGAAAAATTAGCGATGTTACCGACTACACATTACCGACCAAGTGGGCCGTTGAACCCCGAAACCATTGTAACACCTACATTACCCACGACATTATGGAAAGTTCCAATAAGAAACAGAAGAAATGTGAATATTAGGACCCTCAATTTTTTGACGCTCGCCTGAGCTAAGCTACGCAGAGAAACGCACTCTCTTCCTGCTCAGACCTGTTAGCGAACAGACGTGTTCCCTACTTGATAAAGTCAACCACCAATAAATCAAGACCTGTGTTCAGCAGTTATTACAATCAAACATCAAACAATTCGTCTGAGTTTTATTTAAATTAACATCAAATACAATTAGTGCCTCGTTTTGAGACGGAAGCATCCCGCTCTCCGAAATAGACGTGTTCCCTCGTCAATCCGAAGAGCATCGTCAAAGCCAGCGCTCGAATTGAAGCCTGCGCGCTACCATCATCAACCAGGGGAGCCGCAACACTACAGAGCGGTGAAAGTCAGTACCCGAAGCGATGAGAGAGAAGGAAGAAAGAGAGAGAAACGTAGTGGCCGAGCATGGTTGCCAAATCGTTTTGCTTAGACCAGTGTTGTCAAATCGTTCAATGGATGTTCCGCTTCGAAGTCGAGGAAGGCGGCGTAAACACTTCTATGACTGGTGCCGGTTGAATTCTCTACGGGCCAGTCCATGCTAAGTCATAAACAGAATTTCTCTAAATCGGTCGTTCTTTCAAAAACTCCAGCGCCACAACTAGAAAACATTGCAATAAACTACTGAAAACGGCATAATGTTCATAAAGTATCTAATTTTCATAAAAGAAATACGTTAACAATGCAAAAGTTGTTTAAACAATAATCAATGCAGATTGAATTCTTGAACTGCAATTATCTCCAACTGCAAGATTTGACAGCGATAGTTAATTAACAATGCAAAAGTTGTTTGAACAATAATTAATTCAAACTGAATTCTTCAACTGCAATTATCTCCAACTGCAAAATTTCACAGCGATAGCTAACAATGCAAAAGTTGTTTAAACAATAATTAATTCAGACTGAATTCTTCAACTACAATATTTATTCCTCTGACTTTTCGTAGAAAGATACTCTGAAATGTCCTCTAGACATACTGTAAACTTGTCTTGCAACTCTCAAAAGTTTCGGAATTCAAAATTTAAGTATATTTATCCTCTTTTGACTTAGACAAATCCCGTGTATGGAGCTGGACGGCTTAGCATAAATTGGACCCATCAGTTTATGCTAACCCGCTCCTCTCCTTCATTCAGTTCCACTACTTTAAGTAATGTTAACGGGGCGGGCCGCGTGATGGCATGAGAGGAGGACTTGAAATGGTCGAAATGGTCACAGAGCAATAGACACCATGTAAAAAGAATAGAAGTTCAAATATTTTGGTACACCTTCCTAATGGACAATAATTAGCGCTGGGAATCTACTCGTGAGAGAGACTGGATTGAAGATAGAATACCTTCGAAAAATTAGCGCAGACGGTTCGAAGTTAAACTGCAGAATAGCATTCCATCAATTTGCTCTTGTATAAATTAATTTTGATTTCAATCATGAGAGCGAGATGAGAGAGCGAGATGAGAGATGTATTGTGCATCACGCGCGAAGAAATAGCAAAGACGAGCGGATCGGGTGGTAGCGACTGCGTCCTGTGTGACGCAGTTTTCGAGCAACACTGATCTAGCGGGTTATAATGTTTTATGACATGCCTGATCTTATCCCGAAAAAGGATTAAAGACAATATGCCCGATGCGGCCAGGCGAGTTGGCCCGGCGCGGCGCGGGCAAAGACCGCGGAGGGTGCGACTCGCAGCATAGAGTCAAACGCAGCCAGGTAATGGATTAAGCAGCCCAAACTCTGAACTGGGTGACGCGGAACTACCGTAACCGAGCAGTATGCACAATACTTTTTGTCTCACAGAATAAGGTACTACCAGCAAGGATATAATGAAACATAATCCTAGGGCCCGCTGACAAGCTTTCGATATATCCAATTCGCAGAATCATTCTCCGCCAGTCACCACACTCAGATACACTCCGAGATCTCGAACGGAAAGGTTTTCCCCGCTCCTTTCATTTCGTACTGCTCAAAAGGACCATTGCATGATATGTACTCTGCTCTGGCAAACACACGTCTTGTAATAAAATACGTTTATAATTATCGAAACGTATAAGGAATGCATATCGGTGTCTAAGGCACAGTGATTCTTTGCAGCATTGTAGGATCAGTTTGAATGGGGAAAATCCCTGTCATTTGCGCAGTCCCAGAGACTTGGTGCTGCCGGCGGAAATAGATTCTGCGAATTGTGCCGCCTGAAACAACCCGCAGGTATGTTGAGGGCTAGCTGGTATACCGCAGGTCTACGTTTTATTGCACCCTTTAGGCGCGTCACACTATGGTCTCGGACTCCGAATTGCCTATTCCCTCATCGCTCTCGCGGCTGTCGCTGCAGCAAGCTGAAAAGATAAGCTACAGTTCGTTATAGAACAATGCGACTCCTTAAACGAGTTCTTTTTGTCCACAATATTTCTAATCCTGCCCGCGCCATTCTATGCACGAAAACAGAAAAGGCGCGAGAGCCAACAAAGTTTTTCCTTACGCCGGGGAACCGAACTGGGAAAATCCACGTGGTAGGCCATGCGCCTTACCACGGCACTACTGCGATACCTTGAGTGCAGGGGGTCATTTCTTAAAGACATTTATCTGCCGGATTGGGGCTCAGGGATAATTAATAAGGGATGATTAATGCGGCGTTGACGTCCAGTCATTCGCAATCGTGGAAAAATTATGATAAATGGATCATCGAATAAATAAGTATAGCGCAACACTAACAACTACTGCAAAAAGCGGCCTACGCAGATTTATTCCCTATACGATAATTTTCTGCAGTTTAAACTTTTCATCTACCTGCAACAGTTTCACGAAATATTTTGGCTCGGAGCAATTTTGTAAACAATTGCTTCGCTGTTAACTAATTGTAACCATATTAAGTAACTTAGTGTAATACTAAGAAATTATTGACGATGGTGCGCGATAAAATAACATTGCGTAGGGCCTGCCGTCCACGTTGCTATTCAGAATAAGCGCATCGTGAGTCCTGACCAATCACCAATCGGCTTCTGGATGGTCAATAGGAAGTACGAACATAGTGTAGATTTTCGAATTCTATACTGTCTTCGTATTAAGACGGGGATTGTCGGTAACGGAGAGAGTGACCCGGAAATGGTATGGGGTCCTCTCGACCCCACGGACTGGGCCGTTTCAATGCCCAGCTTGCCCGGTCTATTCCGTACCTGGTCTGTGGTTTCATTGTCCGGTTTAATACAATTCCTAAAAATGTTACTCTCACGTGTTTCACGCGAGCGGGCGCCACCGCGAAGTGCTACAGAGTGCTGCGCAGGTAACATGGTTTTATACCATAGCAGACTATTATGTTTTACACCATGGCTGGTTATGTGTCATACGCGATGGCTGGTTAGGTGTGAATGCTATGTGATAAATCATTAATAAAACACTGTACTGTACGTTATTTATTAATAAAAAACTGTACTGTACTTGCCCCTCGCTCTGTGATCTTGTGATTATTGCGAATTATGATTATGAAAAGTCCTAAAAGTGAGAAGTCCGTGACTCACAAATCGCTGCATTTGGTTGTCAAGTGTGCAGCACTTGCTTATAGAAAACTTGAGCATTAATTAACGATTGTGGACTCCTTGAGTTACGCACGTAACAGTCTAGATACTCTAAAATTCATTAAAGTGTTTATGAAGATAAGCTATTCTCACAGACGCACTCTTAACCTTGCTGTACCTTGATGATGACTGCTAAGTGCATAGCTCAGGGGGCGCAGAATTCAAAGTGTTGCGATTTAATGAACAGGTGCTAATATCCTCAAATGGTGCATGCTGTACTGTACTTGCCCCTGTCTCTGTGATCTTGTGATTATTGGGAATTATGATTATGAAAAGTCCTAAAAGTGAGAAGTCTGTGGCTCACAAATCGCTGTATTTGGTTGTCAAGTGTGTAGTACTTGCTTATAGGAAACTTGAGCATTAATTAACGATTGTGGACTCCTTGAGTTACACACTTAACAGTCTAGATACTCTAAAATTAAAGTGTGTATGAAGATAAGCTATTCTCACATACGCACTCTTAATCTTGGTGTACCTTGATGATGGCTACTAAGTGCATAGCTCGGGGAGCGCAGAATTCAAAGTGTTGCGATTTGATGAACAGATACTAATAACCTCAAACGGTGCATGATTGTTTTAGCTCCTTAGCTGAAGCGTTCCATGAGCTGCGATCTTGACAGTCAAGGTACATTCAAAAATTAGATAAATTAGTCTGCATATGATTTATAATTAATCATGCGACACACTCATACGCAGTCTAATTCATCTAATTCATTTAAGTGCATCGTGACTGTCAGGTTCGCAGTTCAAGGAATGCTTGAGCTAAAGAGCTGAAATGACATAAGCAAGCAGTGATTACCAATCATATGTCATTGGGGCCAATCATATGATATGGCTATTGGTAATCGATACTTGCTTATAGTTTTGTTACTACTAGCCATTGTCAGTAGTTGCTTATAGAAAACTGCAGCATTAAAGATTGTGCACTCCTTGAATTACACATTTGACAGTCAGGATTTTAGACTGTCAAGTACGCAACTCAAGGTACGCACAACCTTTAGTTGCTTACTTACATCACTTTAGCTGATTTAGCTGAAGCGTTCCTTTAGCTGCGAACTTGACAGTAAAGATACACCAAAATAAATTACATAAATTAGGCTGCGTTTTGAGTGTATCGCTTTAGAATCTTTACAATTAATCATGCGACATACTCATACACAGTCTTATTCATCTAATTCATTTACGTGCATCATGATTGTCAAGTTCACAGTTCAAGGAATGCTTAAGCTAAAGGGCTAAAATGACAGAAGCAAGCAATGATTACCAATCATGTGTCATTTGGGGATATGGCTATATGGGTAATCAACACTTGCTTATAGTTTTGGGTATTATTGTCAGTACTTGCTTATAGAAAACTGCAGCGTTAAAGATTGTGCACTCCATGATTTTATGCACTTGACAGTCAGGATACATCTAAATGAATCAGATGGATGAGACTGCGTATGAATATATCGCTTAGTTAATTGTAAATGATTCAACTTAACACTTGGCAACTTATAGTAGATAAGCTATAATACCATCGTACGCAGTTTAATTTTAGCGTATCCTGATGTCCAGTGCATATTTCAATGATTGGTAGCCAGTACTTGCTTATAGATAGCTTTATATTAATTAACATTAAAGTTTGCGCACTCCTTGATTGTTGAGTTATGCACTTGACACTCTGAATATACTAAAATTACACTGTGTATGAGGGTATAGCTTATCTAATATGACTTGTCAAGTGCTAAGTCAAGGTCTTTTCAATTAACCAAGCGATATACCCATATCCAGTCTAATTTATCTAATTTATTTAGGTGTATGATTACTGTCAAATTCGTAGCTTAAGAAAAGTTTCAGCTAAGGTGCAAAAATGAAATTAGCATGCAATACGAGCAGTTTCTCAAATTACAGAACTTTATGAGCTTGTGCAATCAACGAGATACGCACTTAGCAGTCATCATCGAGATACACCATAGTTAAGAGTACACATGAAAGGATAACTTATCTTCTTACTCATTTAATTTTGGTGTCTTGACTGTTAAGTGCGTAATTCGAGGAACGCTTCAGCTAAAACATTATTACTATGATATGATAATAAAAAGGAGGGAAATAAAAGAGCTGAAACAAATTTAAACTATTAACATTTTTTTTATTAAAAAGTACATACAAACTTTACTGTCAGCCGCTGACAGTGGACCTGAACAGAACTAGACTGTCAGCGACTGACAGTAAAGTTCCAGGTAAAGCCTCCTGCGCCTCCCGCGTTGCCACCCGTGGGTGGGGGAGGGGGAGGGGGAGCCCCGTCGCGCTCCTTCCGAAAGGGCGCCGCCCTCTTCTTTGCGGCGCGACGACCCTTCCCTCCTGCTTTGCCCCTCGCTGTACATATAAAATAAAAAAATTAATAAATATATTTCAAGATCTATTAACTAATGCTACTTGATTGTTTTCATTAACGCCGACTCCCCGCAGGGTTTGCGACGGGTATGGAATACCTCCTGTATTCACATACCGACCCGGTATGAGCTTCCGTAAAGCAGGGGGAACACCAAATTTATTCTCATACCGGGTGGACCTACAATTTTTAAGGTGGGTTCCGAACCACCCTCCGCGCAGTGCGTGAACGTGCCGAAAATCGGCGATGACAGGTGTTGGGATCGAACCCGGGTCCCGCCAATTGCGAGTCGGACACTTATCCCCCTGAGCCACTGCGCGGGTTAACTAATGCTACTTTAACAAGGCTTAGTGGATAATAAATAATCGAAATATACTCACGTTTGGGGAATTCGGTATTTAAAAGAAATCCTACATCCTATACAAAAATTACACTTCAAAACACGTACTTGCAATCTGAAAGAAGCACTGAGGAGTTTTCACAATGTTATATACTGTAATGAATAAAGAATATTCTTGAATTGAATGTACGACCAAAAAGGCACGATATCACCCCTCCCCCCGCCCTACTTCCCTGTCGCCCAAAAATGACATTCAAATGTTAAAAATTAATATGAACCGTATAGAAAGTATACATTTCAAAAAGACATTCGTCTCCATCGAGCGACAATATTACAAAAATTACAAAAACAAAGATACATTTAATACCAAAAAGGTATTCGGTATTTAAAAGAAATTCTACATCCTATACAAAAATTACACTTCAAAACATGTAATTGCAACCTGAAAGAAGCACTGAGGAGTTTTCACAATGTTACATACTGTAATAAATAGAGAATATATTCTTGAATGAACGACCAAAAATGCATGATATCAGCCCCCCCCCCCCCAACACCCCCCCCCCGACATTAAAATGTTAAAAAATGCGCCAAGTAGTTTTGTCTACCTCTCTACAGTTTAATCCCACAGCAAAATTTACCAAAAATATAAACGGATATCATTCAAAAGCCAAGCCAATCATCAAAATTAACAAAAAAATTAATCAAATTCCAAAACAATCAAAATTAAATAAAATAAAATAAAGTCTACAAAAACTTGGCAAACTGGCCATGCGAATGACGATAGAGGGGTGTTTTGTCTCGGTCTTAATTACATCACGTTTCCACGCAGCCAGTTTGCCATTTTTGTAGACTTTATTTTATTTTATTTAATTTTGATTGTTTTGGAATTTGATTAATTTTTTTGTTAATTTTGATGATTGGCTTGGCTTTTGAATGATATCCGTTTATATTTTTGGTAAATTTTGCTGTGGGATTAAACTGTAGAGAGGTAGACAAAACTACTTGGCGCATTTTTTAACATTTTAATGTCGGGGGGGGGGGGGTGTTCATATCTCCGGAACGGCTGGACCGATCCACATGATTCTTGGCTCATTGGATTCAGAAAAATCAACGATGAAATACAAAATTCTGAAATAAATTCTTGGGGCTCTAACTTTCGCATAAATCGAGGTGAAAGTTTGGTAACTAAGGATAACAGCTAGTGTTCGGGATAATATAGCCTCGGCTGTCGCGCGCCGGAGTGTCATATATATATGGAGAGGGAACTTCTACTTGGCGCGAGACTCTACCGAGTCTCCTGATTACCTCGATATCGATGGTTTTTCAATCGTAGCTTATTGGACCAGACCGCTAGTTTCTAATACAGGACCTAGCGGATGCTGGGATACAGTTTGAGTGAGCATTGCTCCGTGCCGACGTGTCGTGCCTGTATTAGTATCGCGGGTGCATCTATGCGCGCGTGTGTGTGCGTGTATGTGTAAGAAGAAGAAGAAGGAAGTGGGGGATGATCTTCATGACATAAAAGTGCGCCACGGTGAAAGTGAGCTATCAGTAATTGGAGGATATCACAGCAGCAGAGTAGCTACAGTACGAGTGACACAGTGAATATCCAGCACGCAATCCCGACATCATGTCCATGAAGAGGAAAAATGCTTGTGCGCACAACGACTGCCCACCGAGTCAAGCGTAAGTACATCAAATTAATCTTGATCGTTTGAACTGAGAATTATAGTAATAGAATGAATATAATAGCAATCATCTTTTTGCAACACCCTTTAGTTCAAAGCGGCTACAAGAATCGCAGGGATATGACGGTCAGAATGATGACGATCTAGTGAGTATTCTCGACATGGTATCAAGCCAGGGGAAATATCCGCAGGAACGGAGCGACGATCGTCCAGGTACTCCCAGCATCTTATCAATTAAGAGGAAGTATCCAAAGAAAAAGAAGAATGAGATAGGGTAAACACTTTGATTTATTCCCAATAGTTGAACTGAGAGAGAGGGAGAGTGTGTTATACATATTAATAGAGCGAATGCAATTTTCTTTTCCACCCAGCAGCAGCACGATGAACGAAGTGGAAGTAGAACAGGGAGAAGAAGAACGGCAACGTCAATCAATGCGGCAACGATCAATGGAGACGCGAGGATCGCGAATACTGGGACGAAGGTACTCCCTGACGAAGGACTTCTCCAAATACGTGGAGATCGGCATATCCATTGGCAGCGGCGATTGGTGCATGGTCGAACTGACTACTGGAGACAACGGCGGTCACGAGATCTGCATTACCATGGACTTGTGGAAGACTGTGATGTGCAACAAAACTATGCTCATGGAGATGTTCACAGTGCCGACCGAAACGATTGAACTATGCGGTGTATCTGATACGGTGTCATTCCGAACGGTTAAACTCAGTAAAAGTAACATCGAGACTATGGAAATTTTTGATCTAACTACATCTATATTCATAACCGCGCATACTTTGAGCAAATTGTTCGATCTCGAATACTGTATCGATCATATGTACAGGGTGATTCGGGTAAGTGCTATCGGCTTTTTACCATGGAAATTTATCGATTTTTGAAATTGGTAATTGTCTCGGCGGCCGTCTAATGTCACCGGTGTCGCGTGGCTGCTTAGGGTCAACTGGCCGAATCACGCCAAATACCGACTGTCTTCCGATTAACCGGCAAGGGCCGAATGAGTCGGTAATAAAACATTTTTGCAGCACAATGGAACGGAAAGTGTGAGCGATGCGTGGCATAATAAACATAGTAAAGAGCGTGTCATCGGTGCACTCTGGCGAGAAATCATTCTTGTTTTTCCTTTTATTATAACTTTAGAGCTAAATATTGAAAGAGCCAGTAGTTCTCTCCTTACCTCAAGTCAACAGCCAGGCTTTCACCCTTTTTTGGAAGGCGGAGGCAGCACGCCTGCAGCAGCGGCGCGATCAAGGATTGCGGCCGAGTCTTTCAATATTTCGTTTTATAGTTATAATAAAGAGAGAAACCAGAATTATTTCTCGCCAGAGTGCAGGAATGATAGGCTTCCCTATATTATTTATTATGCACAAATCTTTATTATATCACGCTAATATCTCGCTGATAATATCAAGCGAATCGGTTCAGCCGTTTGGGGGCTATAATTATTTTCCTCGTAGGCAAGCCCGTTTCGTTGGTAAAACCTTTCTGCACTGCACACTGGCAGGGGGGAGTGCGAGATATTAGCGTGATATAATAAAGATTTGTGCATAATAAATAATATAGGGAAGCCTATCATTCTTGCACTCCGGCGAGAAATAATTCTTGTTTCTCTCTTTATTATAACTATAAAACGAAATATTGAAAGACTCGGCCGCAATCCTTGATCGCGCCGCTGCTGCAGGCGTGCTGCCTCCGCCTTCCAAAAAAGGGTGAAAGCCTGGCTGTTGACTTGAGGTAAGGAGAGAACTACTGGCTCTTTCAATATTTAGCTCTAAAGTTATAATAAAAGGAAAAACAAGAATGATTTCTCGCCAGAGTGCACCGATGACACGCTCTTTACTATGTTTATTATGCCACGCATCGCTCACACTTTCCGTTCCATTGTGCTGCAAAAATGTTTTATTACCGACTCATTCGGCCCTTGCCGGTTAATCGGAAGACTGTCGGTATTTGGCGTGATTCGGCCAGTTGACCCTAAGCAGCCACGCGACACCGGTGACATTAGACGGCCGCCGAGACAATTACCAATTTCAAAAATCGATAAATTTCCATGGTAAAAAGCCGATAGCACTTACCCGAATCACCCTGTACTCGTGGTTAGAGGAGAACGTTCCATCGGTTAAACAAAAATTTTCAAAGTTCGTTGAGATACTAAGGGGAACGGCAGCAGCGGCGGCTTCGAATTATAAAACTGCAATTATGGAAGACGCGGCTTTCGAACGACATTCATTGATTGATTGCGAGCTCTTGACACTTTGCATGAAACCGATATTAGGCGAAGTAATAATGGATAGGAGTATGGATGGTGGTCAAAAATGGGATGAGACGTTTCGGAAATAAGAAATTATTATTATAAAAACACACACACACACACACACACACACACTGTACATAGATAAAAAAGAATAAAAGCAAAATGAAAATAAAATATGAGTATATATATGTATGACGGGGTGGGGCGGGGGGGAATGATGTCAGTGGCGGGGGGGGGGGGGGCTTCATCCCGATGATCGCGATGGGGGGGACGGGCAGGCTTCATCCCGATGATGGGATTCGGCACTCGCGATGGCGGCATCATCCCCATGACGATTACAGCGAGCTGTAAGCAGAGGGAAACAAAAATAATTAATAATCAAGTAACGCACAGAAATACGGTAGTTTTAAGTTCATGATACTTACTTCGATTGCGCAACGGCCACGTCCCGGCAGTACTCTGCGAACGGCGGGTCCACCCGCATATCACGCAGCATTGGTCGCTGCCGATCAAAGTGCTCGCTGAGGCCCGAGCCGCTCCTCCGCAGCGCGTAATATACTTTTATCAAATGTGCCCTGCATTTCTTGCACTCCTGGCAGGGTCGTACCTCCTTAAACGCATATTTCCCGCAACGGGTACAGTCAGAATTATTCCGGTACTTAAAGTACCAGAAGTGGGGCACAATCGGCGAGTACTCCGCTGGAGAGCCCATGTCCTCGTGGCACTCGGCAAATAATTTTCGGCCATAATTAGTGCTGAACATTCTGCCCTGCACACACCGCGCCTGGAGGATGTGGAATTCCACATCCCGGCGATCTTCCTTGGCAACAAGAAATTTAAACATGGCGAACAAACACGAACGATGGTCACAGAGGTCGAGCGAAAAAACAAAAAGAGAGTAAGCTCGAATGACTCCGCCAGCCGTTTTAAAGACTCTGGCACGCTCTTCTTCACCCCCACGTTAGTTGGTAGGAGGGTGATTTTGGCCTATAATCTTCGATGATTCCCTTCCGAGGGATGTTTTGGTCTATGTCGTCTTCAGGGATGTTCCACCACCACCGCCGCGTGTGTCGGTGGACCCGAAAATGGCTAAGAACTAGCGAGGGAGGGATGGTGACTTAGCCTATGACAGACTCCTTTTCAGGGTAAGGATGTTCCTTAGTCCTCGGAGATGTTCCACCACCACCACCACTACGCTTTGGGACCCAAAATTCTCGGCGTTGGAGGGTGGGACTACTTCTCTCTCTCTCTCTCTCTCTCTCTCTCTCTCTCTCTCTCTCTCTCTCTCTCTCTCTCTCTCTCTCTCTCTCTCTCTCTCTCTCTCTGTAAGTAGCCGCCCACGCTTTACTTCGCTCCTACTTAGAGACCATCTTTCTGCCGTATTCTGCCCTGTGGGGCCTGTTACAGGTATTTCGGCGTTATCTCGGTCGGCTTGCCTACATTTTGGCCTATAAGACCTTTCGGCTCTCCTTGTAGCCGACGAGATTTCTCCTACTCTTTCTGTGCCACATTAGACAGAATTTCTAACCTGCCATTTTTGGGCAGTTAATTTTCTGTCCCTGGGATAATTTTGAAATCGTCGGCACGCACTGTGCGCCCTCTTCGCTATCATCCCAAGGCTACCACCTGTCACAGTGCACCCAACTCTACTATGGAGCGGGAACTCCCTTGCGCGAAATGTCACAAGGACATTGCCAAGGAGTCGGCCCGCTGCCCCTACTGCAAGGCTAAGATGCACCCAGGATGCCTCAAAACGCATGCACCGGCGTGTAAAGGTGCCCAAAGACCCACCGTCATTGCGGTTGCGTCGCCTCCGGCCGCCTCCACCTTGGCCGCTGCCTCACCGGTGCCACTGCCTCTGCCTGTGCCCAGTACATCTGCGGGGGAACCTTCGGACATTACATCTCTGACAGCAGCAGTCCAATCCCTAGCTACAACGCTGACCAGCTTCATGGCTGACCAGCGCGCTCAGATGGACAAGCTGCAAGCCTGTATGGAGATGTTGGCCACCACTTCTACGCAGCAGGCGGACAAGCTGACGCAGCTCGACAGCCGCACCAGCTCTCTCGAGTCCCAGGCCAGCACCACCAGCACTCAACTTACTGAACTCTCCACCACAGTTAAGTCCGCGCACACCGAGTCCAAGGCTGTTGTGGCCAAACAGTCCGCCCTAACCTCCGAGCTTGACTCGGCGAAGGCGCGTATCGCCCGGCTGGAGCTCGCTGCTCGCTCCTGTGAGCTCACCATCTCGGGTGTCCCGGAGGCCTCTGGTGAGGATCTCCGAAGCCACGTTCTTCGTGTGGCGCTTGTGTTAGGAGCTCCCCTTTCTACGACTGACGTCATTGCCGTATCGCGCCTGCGCGGTACCCCCTCCGTGGATCGGCCGCGCACAATTCACGTTAGGCTAGCCACCACCGCGGTCCGCAACACGCTCCTAGCCGCTAAGCGTGCGAAGCGGGATCTCCCCGCGTCTGTCGTCGACCCGTCGTTCACCTCTGGCTCTCTCTATGTCAACGAGTTCCTGCCGCGCGACATATCCTCGCTCCTCAAGCAATGTCGCTCGCTCGCCCGTGAGCGCAATTATGTTCGCGTCTGGCATAGGGACGGGAGCGTCTTCGTCAAGAACACTGACTCATCTGCCCCCATCAGAATTATTTCTGACAGGGACATAGCAGCCAAACTTGCGTGAAGCCAGGGGTCCCCTGCGTCGCCGCTTAATAGTCCCCCCGCCGCTCCCTTACTCCGTCTTGCGCATGTGAACGCGCAGTCTCTCGCCGCGCATTTCGATACTTTTGCTTCGTTCTTCTTACCCTCTACTTTTGACGTGGTCGCGTTATCCGAGACCTGGCTATCACACACCAGCCCTGGTACCAGCTGCGTCTTGCCCGGCTACTCTCTACATAGGTGCGATAGGTATGGTAGAATGGGCGGAGGCGTCTGCCTGTATATTCGTGATTCTTTCTCGGTCACTGTAGTCGCGTCCTCCTCTCGCTCTCTATTTTCTGGTCCCGAGTTTTTATTTCTTGAGGTGATCATTCCCTCTGTCAGTTCTACTCTTGTGGGGGTCGTCTACCGTCCCCCACACGCTCCTCTTTCTGACTTTGAGCCAGTGTTCGCCGACATCGTCTCGGACTACCCAAACAAGGTCGTTCTTGGCGACTGGAACGCGGACATGAGCTCTCAGTCCCCTGACGCGAACTACCTTGGAGGACTTTTCTCCCGTTTCAACCTCTACTCTATCCCCTATTCTCCTACTTTTCACACTTCTTTCTCCTCCACTTGGCTTGACCTTGGGCTTGTGGATGACTCTAGCAGGGTAGCTTCTTTTTCTCAAAGTAAAGAGCCTCACTGCTCTAATCATGACTTAATTTCGCTAGAGTACGTCCTAACTTCTCGGGTTATTCCTACCACCGATCTTCGTCGTAGATATGGTTCCATCAATCGTGACGCGCTACTCGATGACATCTCGCAGCTTAGCTGTGTTCGACTTGCTTCGAACACTTGTGAGAGCAGCGTGGATCGGTTGGTAGACAACTTCAATTCGGGAATGCTCGGAGTTCTCGATGAGCATGCCCCGCTTCGGCCTCTGCGTATCCGACGGCCTCCTGCTCCCTGGATCACCCCTGAGATTAGAACCGAGATGCGTTCTCGGGACTCGCTCAGGCGCTCCTTCCTCAGGTCTGGTAACTCGGTTACTTGGGCCCTTTACAAGGCCTCTCGTAACCGTGTCCAGGCTCTTCTGGCGCGAGCCAGAACTACCTTTCTGTTCGACCGTTTCTCTACTCACCGACACCCGAATGTTCTCTGGCGCGAGCTGAAGTCATTCGGTGTCGTTCCGACTTCTCATTCCTCTCCCCCTTCTCACCTGTCACCGGACAGCCTTAACTCTTTCTTCCTTTCTGCTCATGCTTCTTCCCCACCGGCCGTCCCCGTATGCCTGTCCTTGTCTAACCATACCTCCGACGACTCGCGGTTCTACTTCTCTCCTGTCACGGAGGAGAGTCTAGCTCGCGCCGTGCGCCTTGCGAACTCGTCTATCTCGCCCTCGGACGATCTGAGTGCGAGATTTCTCTTACTCTCTCTCCCTGCTATCTTTCCTGCTGTAACGCAGATCTTCAATTCTTCGCTCACCTTCTCTGTTTTCCCCGACGCCTGGCGTAAGGCCATAATCACACCGATACCCAAGAAACCGAATGCTTCTGCTCCTGCCGATTTCCGCCCTATCTCTCTTCTTCCTGAGCTGTCCAAAGTCCTTGAGAGGGTTGTCCTCAATGATATGCAGAGTTTCCTCAGTAGCTCTGGAAAGTTGGACCCCTCGCAACATGGTTTTGTGAAAAACCGATCTTGTCAGACGGCTCTCTTGACACTCCTGGACGACGTCCGTCTTGCTGCTGACCAGCGGATGGTCACAATCCTGGTGTGTCTTGATTTTTCCAAGGCCTTTGACACTGTAGACCACTCTCTTCTTCTCTCTAAACTCCACTCTCTAAACTTCTCTCTCCCGGTCTTACAGTGGATCTGGTCCTACCTTTCTGATAGGACACAGGCAGTCAGAATCGGACGGTCTCTTTCCCGTTGGTCCCCGGTCCATTCGGGCGTGCCGCAAGGCTCTGTCCTTGGTCCTTTCCTATTCTCTCTGTACATCCATGATTTGAACTCTTCTATAAAATTCTCCAAGGTGGTTAAATACGCGGACGACGTACAAATGTATATCTCAGCGCCATTCTATGAGTTGGACGACGCGATTACAAGGATCAATTCTGACCTCGCTGGCGTCTCTGGCTGGTCCCAAATGCACTCTCTCTCTTTGAACGTCTCGAAAACGCAGTGCATGATGCTCGGCTCTGCTCGCGCCCTGGGCCTGCAGTTTGTTTCCGGTGCTCCCCTGGTTCAGATGGGCGGTACGCCCATCCCGTACGCCTCTAAGGTCGTCTCGCTGGGCTTGCACATCTCGCCTGCTCTTGACTGGGGCGATCACGCTGGACGCATCTGTAGTAAGATCTATGGTGTGCTTGCGAGTCTCCGGCGCCAACGCACTGCGTTACCGCGGAGCTTAAGGGTTAAGCTCGTATCCTCCCTCATTCTGCCACACCTGGACTATTGTTGCCTTGCCTTACTAGGAATTACTGCGACTGACGAGATCCGAGTCCAGCGTGCGCTAAATGCCTGTGTGCGCTTTATTTTCGATGCGCCGCGCGATGCGCACATTACTCCTTTCTTCCGCCGCTTGGGGTGGTTGAAGGTTCGCGAGAGGAGGCTACTTTTCCTAGGCGTTTGCCTCTACCGCGCCGTCGTCTCGAACTCACCGGGTCCCCTGCGTGATCTGCTCACGCCTAGGTTCGAAGGCTCTGCTGGTTACCCGTCTCGTCAAAGGGGTACCCTGCTCCGTGTGCCCAACCACCGCACCTCCTTCTTTGCGGCCTCCTTCTCCGTGCGGGGCTCGCAATTCTGGAATGACCTTCCAGCTGTCATTCGGGAGTGCGACTCCGAAGTATCTTTTAAGAATGCGTTATGTGCACACTTAGCTGGGCGATATGCGTGAGATCCGCGTCTTTTTTGGTTTTTTGGTCTGTTGGCTTGCGTCCTAATTTCCTATGCGTTCCCGGTACTATTACCTTTGCGACTGTTTTGTGCGACTATCGGGGTGCCTAGCTGCTTCGTCCGTGTTACTCACACCACACCTTTTTACATTTCTAGTTTTAAGCTCTCTAATTTTAATTTATTCTTTGTAACACTATTTGTAATGTTCTGAGAGGGCAAAACGCCCTAGGACAAATATACGTCTTATTCTTATTCTTATTCTCTCTCTCTCTCTCTCTCTCTCTCTCTCTGTGAGTACAGATGTGCTAGTCACACCTCTTAACAATATCCAATATTATAATGAATGACTAATGGCTACGCGTTGGGTCAAAATTTACATGCATTAGTTTCAATGAGCATGCTCAATGACATAAAACAAACCGAACAGTAGAGTGAGGAGGGAGAAAAAATAAGCATCGAAATTAATCACACGCTACTAACCTATAACCAGCATAGATAAGCAATAAGCTAATCAAAGCACGTGCGAGAAATATATTTTGCAGTTGGTGCCCTTGGGGTACTCGTGAGTGGATTAAATAAATATATATTTATTTAACACGCATACAAACGAGTTACCCGGTACCAGGTCACCTTTTCCGACAACGGAAGGAAGTTGACTGACAGATGCTGTTGAAATGACGGAGACGGACTAAGGTTGGCAGTGACTAACATTAACAGCTGACAACAACTTGTACCACAAGACAAAGACAACATCAAAACATAATTTCCAAGAGATGGACTGAGGGTGGCAGTGACTAACATTAACAGCTGACAGAAACTTGTACAACAAGACCAAGACAACATCAAAACATAATGTCCAAGATGAGTACTGATAAAACGCTATTTAAAAATAATAAATGCTGTCATTGCAAAAAAGTGGTTTATGAGGATAGTAAATGTGCCTGTAGGCGGCCATACCATGAGCGATGCAAACTCCTGAGAAATGTGTTTGAAAATAATGATGGCAGTGGCAAGGTAATAGGTTGTACCATATGTGTTACAGCTTCAAGTAATATTGATAAGAATCAAGTCAAAAAGAGAAAACATGATATTATTGATATGGATTCTGAAAATGAATCTAATGATAAACTAGACTGTACAGACTATTTGGTTGAATTAAAAAATTACTTTGGGAACTTGCTTGAACTGAAATTGCAGGAAATAAAAAGTGAATTCATAAATGAAATAAGGGCACTCAGAGAGGAGCTGAATAATTATAAAATTAAAGAAGGTCATCAGATAACGTATGCGGAAGTGGCGAGGACTAAAGACGCACCATTTATTGTTAAGCCAACAAATGATAAGAGTGCTATAGAACTGGAAAAGGATATCATAAATAAAGTAGATATAGAAACCCTAAAAGTGGGAGTAAATAAAATGAAAGCTAATAAATCTGGATCAGTTGTCATAAGTTGTTGTGGAAATACGGAAAATAGAAATAAATTAGAATTGGAAATAAAAAATAAGTTAGGTGACGAAGTTGAAATTATTGAACCAGAAACCAAGATGTACAGGGCCAAAGTAGTATGCATGGAACCGGAACAAATAGTAAAAGATGATCAGGAATTACTAAATGCAATTAAAGTAAAGAACCCGATATTAAGGGATGACGTGAACTTAAAAATAGTAAAAAAAATAACTTACAAGGATAGTCAAGAAATTACAAAAAAAGGGACACTAATTTTAGAATGTAGTTATGTAAATCATAAACAGCTCATAAATAAAGGTAAAATGTTCCTAGGGTGGAGGTCGTACAGGGTGTATGACTTAATAAATATTAGAAGGTGTTTTAATTGCTGGGGGTATGGACATACCAGCAAATATTGTAAAAAAGAAAAAGTTTGTAAAGACTGTGCTGAAAGCCACGATTGTGAGAAATGTCCTAACACACAAATAGCGAAAAAATGTATAAACTGTGTAAACAAGATAAGTAAATTTAATTTATTAAATCTGCAGGTTGATCATACTGCTACGGATAGAAAATGTCCCTGCTACATAGAAATAGTGAATAAGTTGAGTAATACTAAATAGCAACGAAGGCATCCTAAAGGAATGTATCATAAAATAATTTCATGTATAAATATCCAAAGTCTGCTTACTAAAATGGACAAAATTGAGGAATATCTATTAGGTAATAGGAATATTGACATACTAGCATGCACGGAATGCAGAATAAACGCTGACATAGGTGACGAAGAAATAAGTGTTGATGGATTTGACTCTATTAGGTGTGATAGTGAAAATAGACATACGGGTGGGGTAATAATATATGTTCGGAAAGATGTAAAGTACAAAATTACCGATATTTTCAATTGGAAGGGAATTACTGGACTATTACAGTATATATAAAAAGTGACCTATATAATGGTTATCTATTAGTAGTTTATCATTCCCCAAACTCGTCAGATGCAGCATTGCTATATTATCTAGAAAACCAATGTGATAAGTTATTAAAAGGAGACAACCGAATAGTGATGGGTGACTTTAATATTGATTTGTTAAAGCAAAGTCACTATGGGGATAAATTGACAAATCTGTTTTTGACAAGAGGTATGCAGTGCATGATAGATGAACCAACCAGAATAACTCCCAAAAGTAGAACTATGATTGATCTGATTTTCTCAAATTCCAACATAAATAGCAAAGTAGTACACACACCAAAAATATCTGACCATGCATGGATGACTATTCGGTTTGACCAGAAAAATGTAACAAATAAAGCGAAGAAAGCTAAAAAAAGAGTTTTTACAAATTGGGATGACAATGTATTTATGAATAGACTAAGAGACGTGCATAATAAACTTATGTGTAATAATGACCAAAGATATATATCCTTAAATTTTACTAAAAATGACTCTGACAATTTTAATATAAAAGCTAATATTCTGATTAAGTCTATTATTAATACGTTGGATGAGCTGGCACCAATAAAGGTTGTTAAAGCAAGAAATAATGAAAAGAAGTGGTTTACGGATGAGCTCAAGACTATAATAAAGGATAGAGACGAAATTTTTAAGCTTTATAAAATGACTCAAGATGGTACATACTGGTTACAATATAAAAGAAAGAGAAACGATGTGGTAAAGCTCATTACCAAACTTAAGGGGCTAGACTCCGAAATGACGTCACGAGATCTGGCCCCTCACTGTATTACCAACAGTTTTTAAAGGTCGAGATGGAGCTGCACTCAAAGTCTATCGCGCGACCCAGCGGCCAGCTTGGGTTCATTTGTTTTGGCTCCCTTGATTGCGTCACCCGCTTATCACTCCTGCGACCTCGAGCTGCGGGCTGCTCCCGAGTCCCGATGTTCCGGCCAAGGCTCGAGCCCTAGCCGCACACATACTTCGCACGCACACACATGTATCAAGCGGCGCGGTACTGTTTCGCTCGAATACCCGGTAGAATGAGACTGTCTCACTCAGATGACTGTAGAGCCTATATTACATTCTGTATCTTATCAGTCCGTATAATATGAAATGGCCTTACTATAAATATTTGTTTGTTCGAAATATTACTAACAGCACATAGAAGAATCACAATTCTTTTACTGTAATAGAGAAGTATTATATTAGTCGTGCAAGTAGTGCTATGGGTAAAGTGATGGATTTGCACTTGAAAAGAACAAGTTCGATTCCGTCTCGTTCATGTATTTTACACTTTTTTCTTTACATTTTTATAAATTCAATTCAATTCAATGCATTGCTATACATTTGGCAATATAAATAAATTTTTCCAATTATTTATTACATAGGCTTATTAGGAATCGGAATGAGACAGTCTACTTCATTTCACTGATGAATGACAGACATGATATATGATATTTTCTGTCATCATTGTTTATGGGAATATAGATAGGACTGTTTCAAACTTTGAAAGTGTGCTTCGCTCACTGTTTGTGAGTTTCAAAAAACTGATGATAACAAAATCAAAATCTTGGTAAGCATAGCCTATTCAATTTTAGTCAGCACACATTTGCACAATAATTCGAGGCTTATGGATCTTACAAACTGTAAAGGTGTGGCAGGTTCTCAACCATACCTTTGAGTTGAAATATGAATTCTGCGTAACAATACTCTGAGAAGTACTATGAACAATACTTCAACAAATACGTTCTCCCCTTACGCAGTTACTAGCCTTAGTACCTGATATGTGAAATGGAAACTAGCATGATTGATAACATCAATACTTTACATAGGCTGTTGAATAACAAACAATCAACCCAGCAAAAGGCATTTTCTACCAAACACATAGATGACTCTACTTGGATCTAGTTTATACTACAGCTAATATCCCAAAAAGTAAATGTGCAAATCAAGATGTTGATTAGAGCGTCCATTCTAGAAACAACCATTTCCAAAGTATATACTGTTACGCAGCATCTTTCAAAGTTACGTTTGAGGAGACTTGCATGTTGTACCTCCCATGCGTTACCAAGATTCTGAAACATGAAATTATTCTCCAAACGACTGCACTTGCCAACTGTTTGGTAACTACAGTTTATAATATCCAAACGAACATATTTTTGCAGGCTCTTAGACATAAACTAACTCAAATTATTACAAGGGCATACAAATATTTCCATGACAAGGCATCTGGTAAATGAGTTGAAAGAGTGCTGCACTCATTTTGGTTTGAAACATTGCAATTCACCAAGTAACAATGCATTCCCATAAAACCACGAACAACCGGACCGTTCTTCTTTGCATTTATATATGTTGCAACTAAAAATCATATATCAGAATGAGTCTGCATTGCAGAATCACTCTGCATCCCGTCAGCAGGTGACTAACCTAACCCGATAGCTTGCTGTCAAATAACTATGTTTTGACAGGCTAGGGTGCAGAATAGCCCTTTCACTTACGCGCCACCTCGATCGCGCTGGCCGAACTAAAGTACTCAGCTAGACCGCTCTGCATATCAACAACGTGGCCACAGAACCTCAAAAATCATGCTTCGGGGATCTCGCTTTTACTCCCTTATATAAAATGATTTTGGTTCGGAAAAGGTCTCAATCGAGAGATGAAAGATGCGTACAGCGCGGCTGATGCGGGATTTTGTAAGATTCCGATGCTTTTTGGTCATAATAATGTGCTAAAAGTTGTACACTCAGCGCTGATTTCACAACACTTCGCACATTAATATAATTGAGCAGCGTCCTAATTTTGCAAAACCACGCATCAGCCGCGCTATACTCATCTTTCATCTTTCGATTGAGACCTTTTCCGACCCAAAATCATTTCATATAAGGGAGTAAAAGCGGGATCCCCGAAGCATGATTTGGCCAATTTGTGCCGATAAAACAGCGCCACTACTATACCTGAGTCTAGCCCCTTAAAAGATCATATTATGAACTAACAATAGATGAAGCGAAAAATAAACCCAAAGTCATGGCTAATACAATTAGTAAGTTACTACGGAGAAATAAAAATAAAGATATAAATTATGAGAACATAGTATTTGACGATGATGAGCACATAGGCAGTAGTACCAAAAAGATAGCGGACAAGTTAAATGCATACTTCTTAATGAGTATCGAAAATATTATAAAAAATAGAGAAAATACATATACGGCCAGTAGCCTACCACATCTGATTCAAACTGAGCTCAACTATGCAAAAGAATTGAAATCGTTCAAACAAATAACAAAGATACAATTATACAATATTATAAAAGAATTTGATAAAAAGAAAGGATCAATTGATGGCTTAAATGCTGAAATGCTCCAAAAGGTATGCGAAGCAATGGGTGATGAGTTTTTGGATGTCTTGAACACTTCGCTGTCCATAGGACTTTTCCCTGAAAATTGGAAAACGTCCATTATTACGCCTTGTAAGAAAATAAATCACTCAAATAGAGTAAAGGACCTACGACCTATAAATCAGCTACCTATCTATGAGAAAGTCTTGGAAATAATAGTTAAAAAACAATTTGAGAAATACTTGGATGAAAATAACATAATAGAGGGAGTTCAAGCAGGTTTCAGGAAAGGATATTCCTGTGAGACAACGTTGCAGTTAACGTTGGACGAATGGGTATTAGCTATATACAGAATGTATATAGGAGTATTATTTATTGATTATAGTAGAGCGTTTGAGACAGTTAACCAAGACTCGTTAATTAGAAAATTATATCAATATGGAATAAGGGACAAAGCTTTAAAATGGTTTGAAAGCTATATTAAAGAGAGGAAACAGCGAACACTCATAAATGGAGTTTTGTCAGAGGAGATGTTAGTTAAAAGCGGTGTACCGCAAGGCTCAGTGCTAGGACCTTTACTTTTTATATTATGTGTAAATGATTTGAAAAGATATATCAAACAATACTGTGACATTAAGATGTTTGCGGATGACACACTACTGTACGTCATGGATAAGAAGATAAGTAATGTGGAAGCCAAAATGAACATGGTAATGACAAAGTTGGATGTATGGCTGCATGAAAATGACATGTTTTTAAACCCAACTAAAACATTTTTTATGGTAATAAGGAACAGTAGAATGGGTATTAGTAGGGAGCTAAATGTATACTATAGAGAGAATAAGATAGAAAGTAGAAAGGAAATCAAGTATCTAGGAATTTATTTAGATGAGAACTTATCTTTCAAGAAACATGTAAATTACATAGAAGGAAAAGTGGGAGCAAAACTAAGTCAACTAAATAGAGTAGGGAAATTTGTTGGTCCACTTACACGATGCCTTATCTACAAGACGATGATTTCTCCTCACATGGAGTACTGTGCATCAATACTTGCATATGCGAACAAAAGTGAGGTTAACAGACTACAGCTTCTCCAAAACAGGGCTATGCGTATCATCGTGCATACTGACATTTATACCCCAACATCTGAAATGCGAAATATATTAGGATTTATGATGATCAACTTACGGATAAAAAGGCAAATGTTAATTCTCATCTACAAAATGGTAAACCATGAAATAGCGGCTGAAATGTGCAATAGAGTTGAATACGTAAGAAATAGGTCAAGACGCGAAACAAGACAGAGTGATAATCTAGTTGTAATGAGTCGGAAGTCCAAAAAAGCCGAGAAAAGTTTATTTTTTGAAGGACTGAAAATGTTCAATAAGCTTCCGTGTGATGTGAAGAGTGCGAACAATGTAAATGTATATAAGAAGCGACTAACCTTGTACCTGAAGGGAAACCCGACGGCATGAGCAACAAGTAGGAAGAAGCGTGACGCTAGGAGCAAGATGGTGATATGAAAAGCGCTATCTGTAAAGTAGGGGCAATTATAAAGTAAGGAGGGCATGGAAGGTATGAAATGGAACTGTATAGTGAAATGGATGCAAATTATAGTGAAAGTATGAGTGTTAAGTATGATTAAACGCAAGAGGATAATGTAAAAGTGGATGGAAGAATGGAGAGCGCTTTTACATATGTAAATGATGCGCAAAATTGTTGTACAAAGCGAAACTAGCCGAGAAGGCTAAATATAGACGAATTCATTCACTCTCTCTCTCTCTCTCTCTCTCTCTCTCTCTCTCTCTCTCTCTCTCTCGTGAGTAGACTCCACGCACTTTCTTAGCTCCAACTTTCGACTCTCTTTCTGCCGCTCTTCTGCCCCACGGGGCCTGTTTCAGGTGACTAGCTTGTTCTCGATCGGCCTGCGCACATTTTGGTCTATAAATCCTCACGGCACATATTTCTGCCGGCGAGAACAGGCGATCTTTGTCTGTAGCTATCTTGACAGATTTTCTAACCCCCATTTTCTGGGACGGTTAATTTCTGTCTGTCTGAGGCAATTCAAACGTCTTGAGCTCACCCACGCGCCCTCTTCGTTGCTGCTGCCACCAAGGTTCCCACCTGTCATCGCCGGTCACCTAGCCTAACCTGTCATGGAGCGGCCGAACTCCTGTACTAAGTGTCGGAAAGACATAGCCAAGGAGGCGGTCGTGTGCCCTTTCTGCAAGGGGAAACTGCACCCAGGGTGCCTTAAGCCCCATGCAATTTCCTGCAAAGCTGGCCCTATGGATGCCAGACCGTCGGTCATTGCCTGCCCGACTCTACCACCTGCAGCCACCGCCGTCGCCTCTCTCCCATCGTCGCAGCCACTTCCACCTGCACTGCCACCAACCCAGGGATCATCATCCGGCTGTGACACCATCGATCTCAATGGCCCGCTGACCACTGCCGTACAGCAACTTACAGCTACGCTCTACACCTTCATGGCAGATCAGCGTACACTAGGTGCGGAAATCCGTGCCTGCCTACAGCAGCTCACGGCCACCACGGCGCAACACACCGAAGCCATCAACCAGCTGGACACCCGGACCAACGCTCTCGAGGCCAATGCCGGCGCCTGTTCCGCTCAGCTCAATAGCCACTCCACCTTACTTAAGGCTTCCCAGGCTGATGTAGAGCAGTTGACTGCCTCCCATGCGACCCTAACCTCGCAGCTCGCGTCCGCCAAGGCACGTCTCGCCCGTCTCGAGGTCGCAGGTATGACGAGCGAACTCCTCATCTCTGGTATCCCAGAGTCCTCTGGGGAGGACCTCCGGTCCCAAATCGTGCGGGTCGCGCAGGCGCTAGGAACTGTGCTCAGTCCCGCGGACATTGTCTCAGTCTCGCGCATGCGCGGGACCCCCTCTGTCGACCGTCCCCGTACTATCCATGCGAAATTTACTGCTGCCACCGTGCGTAACTCGCTGCTCTCGGCCAAGCGACTAAAGCGTGACCTGCCTGCCTCCTTAGTGGACCCCGCCTTCCCCCCCAACCTCGTTTACATTAACGAATTTCTTCCAAGCGACACAGTGGCTCTACTAAAGCGCTGCCGTGCGCTGGCTCGCTCTCGCGGCTTTGCCAGGGTCTGGCACAGGGACGGCAGTGTTTATGTCAAGAAGACCGACTCCGCGGCCCCCATTAAAATCGACTCAGCTTCTGACATAGAATCCAAGCTCGCGTGAAGTCAAGGTTCCCTTGCGTCGTCTCACTCTGTCCCTCGTGCCCAGTCTGTCCTTCGATGTGGGCATGTCAACGTGCAATCCCTTAGTTGTCACTACAATGCTCTTGCATCGTTTGTTGGAGCTACTTACGACGTCATTGCGTTATCCGAGTCCTGGCTCTCGTGCTCCATCCCGGATACGCACTACGCCCTGTCTGGCTACTCTCTATTTAGGTGTGACAGGGATGGCAGAACGGGTGGAGGCGTCTGTATATATATTCGTAATTCTTTCGTGGTCTCTGTAGTCGCGTCCTCCTCCAGCTGTCAATTCTCGGGGCCGGAATATCTGTTCTTAGAGGTTGTTGTTCCCTCTGTTAGTACCATCCTGGTTGGGGTCGTTTACCGTCCCCCCCATGTTTGTCTTTCAGACTTTGAGCCCGTGTTCGCTGACATTGCCTCGGATTACCCGAACAAGGTTATTCTTGGTGATTGGAATGCGGACATGTGCTCCCAGTCCTTTGACGCCAACTACCTTGGTGGGCTCTTTGCCCGGCTTAATCTTTACTCCGTCCCCTACTCTCCTACTTTTCACACTTCCTCCTCCTCCACTTGGCTCGACCTGGGACTGGTGGACGATCCTAGTAGGGTAGCTTCCTTCTCTCAGAGCAATGGTCATCATTGCTCCAATCATGATTTTATCTCGCTAGATTACATTTTAACTTCACGGGTTACACAAACCAATGATCTCCGTCGTAGGTATGGTTCCATCAACCGTGAGGCGCTGCTCCATGACATCTCGCAGCTTAGCTGTGTTCGCCTTGCTTCGAACTCTTGTGAGAGTGGTGTTGATCGGTTGGTGGATGACTTCAGCGCGGGAATGCTCCGAGTTATCGACGAGCACGCCCCGCTACGACCTCTGCGCATTAGACGGCCTCCTGCTCCCTGGATTACTCCTGAGCTCCGAGCCGAGATGCGCTCTCGGGACTCACTCAGGAGATCTTTCCGTAGGTCTCCTCACCCGGACACGTGGGCCCCTTACAGGGCCTCTCGTAACCGGGTTCAGTCCCTTCTGGCACGAGCCAGAGCCTCCTTTCTCTTCAACCGCTTCTCGATCCCTAGACACCAGAATGTCCTTTGGCGCGAGCTGAAGTCATTTGGTGTCCTTCCTTCTCCTCGTACTACTCTTCCGTCCAACTTATCCCCGGACACACTTAACACCTTCTTTCTCTCCGCTCATGCCTCCTCACCATCTGCCGTCCCCGCATGTCTGTCGTTGGTTGATAATACCTCCGACGACTCGTGTTTCCATTTCTCCCCCGTTACGGAGGAGACTCTTGCTCGCGCAGTGCGCCTTACTAATTCGTCTATCTCACCCTCGGATGGCCTAAGTGGGAGATTTCTCTTACTCTCCCTCCCTGCTATCGCCCCTACAGTACTCCAGATCTTCAATTCTTCGCTTGCTTTCTCCATCTTTCCCGACGCCTGGCGTAAAGCCATTATCACTCCCATCCCCAAAAAACCGAATGCCTCGGCTCCTGCTGACTTCCGCCCGATTTCTCTCCTTCCTGAACTCTCTAAAATCCTCGAGAGGGTTGTCCTCAATGACATCCAGGGCTTTCTCAGTAGCTCTGGAAAGCTGGACCCCTCGCAACATGGTTTTGTGAAAAACCGCTCCACACAAACCGCTCTCTTGACGCTCCTGGACGACGTCCGTCTTGCTGCCGATCAGCGGATGGTCACAATTCTGGTGTGCCTCGACTTCTCCAAGGCCTTTGACACCGTGGACCACTCTCTTCTCCTCACTAAGCTTCACTCTTTCAATCTTTCTCTTCCGGTCCTACGGTGGATCTGGTCCTACCTCACAAACAGGGCACAGGCAGTCAGAGTCAGACGGTCTCTTTCCCGTTGGTCCCCGGTCCATTCTGGCGTGCCGCAAGGCTCCGTCCTTGGGCCGTTCCTTTTCTCGCTATACATCCACGACCTCAACTCCGTTATCAAGCACTCCAAGGTGGTTAAATACGCGGACGATGTTCAATTGTACATTTCCGTGCCTTACAACGAGCTGGACGACGCGATTACAAGGCTCAACACTGATCTTGCTTGCGTCTCAGCGTGGTCCACTATGCACTCTCTCTCCTTGAACGTTACTAAAACGCAGTGCATGATGCTCGGCACTGCGCGCACCCTTGGCCTGCAGCTCGTGTCTGGCGCTCCTCTGGTCCGGCTGGACGGTACACCCATCCCGTATGGCTCTCGAGCCGTCTCGCTGGGCCTGCACCTATCGCCCACACTGGACTGGGGTGACCACGCCGGTCACATCTGTTCTAAGGTCTATGGTGTGCTCGCGGGGCTCCGACGTCATGGCGCTGCGTTGCCGCGGAGCCTTAAGATCAAGCTCGTATCCTCCCTCGTTTTGCCACACCTGGATTACTGCTGTCTCGCTCTCCTTGGTATCGGAGTCACTTCGGAGCTTCGCCTACAGCGTGCACTTAACGCGTGCGTGCGTTACATTTTTAACGTTCCTCGCGATGAGCACATTACGCCATACTTCCTGCGTCTAGGGTGGCTAAAGGTTAGAGAAAGGCGCCTCTACTTCCTTGGTGTGAACCTTTTCCGCTGCATTCGCGCAACGGCCCCCCCTGTGCTTAGCAGCCTCTTGCTCCTTAGGTCGGAGGGCTCGCGCAGATACCCCTCTCGCCAGAGGGGTACTCTCTTTAGGGTTCCAACTCATCGAACCACCTTTGGTAATGCTTCGTTCTCGATACGTGGGCCTCAATGGTGGAACTCCCTTCCACTTGCCATCCGCGAAAGCAACACCGAGACAGCGTTCAAAAGGGCCCTGTGGCAGTACCTACTTGACAGCTACGCTTAATAAATGAACCTCTGTATTCGCGCTATTGCTATATGGCGACGTCTTGGGAGCCCCCGTTTCTGTGTACTGTACTCTAGTCTGTATGTAGTTTTTAAGTTCTTCCTGTTTAACTCGTCTGTACTTCAATTTTATTATGTTCTGAGAGGGCAAAACGCCCTAGGACAAATATACGTCTTGTCTCTCTCTCTCTCTCTCTCTCTCTCTCTCTCTCTCTCTCTCGTGAGTACACTGCACGCCAGTTTTGTCGCTCTTCCTTTTGGACCTCTTTCTGCCGCTGTTCTGCCCTGTGGGGCCTGTTTCAGGTGCGTGCTTTATTCTCGATCGGCCTGCCTTTATTTTGGCCTAAAAATTATATTCGGCTCTCAACCTGCCGACGAGAATTTTGCTCCTTCTTTTCTGTGCCAACTGACAGAAATTCTAACCCCCATTGTGGGTGTCACGGATTTTCTGTTATATTTTTGAATCCTTGTGGCTTCTCGGACGCCCTCTTCTCCGTCGCACACCGCCAGGTTTGCCACCTTCGCCCAGCCCGTCACCTTTGGACAACAGGGATGCCAATCCTCCAGCCTTCCGTGGGGAGCGTGACAGTGCCCGTGGCTGTCAAGTGTATCAAGTGCAGCAAGGACATTAAGAGGGACGTCAGCTCCTGCCCCACCTGCATGGGCTTCACACACCCCGGATGCCTGCCGACCTACCTAGCTGCCTGCAAATCGGCTGGCGCTCGGACGTCGGTCATAACCTCCGCTGGCCCATCGTCGTCGGTTGCCACTTCTGCTACTGTCCCGGCCGCCTCTGTGCCAACTGCGCAGAAGCTTGCGCCTCCTACTACCACGCCGGCTGATGTCGGCCCCTATGCTGCAGTCGTCGATGCCCTGACCAACACCTTGTCCAAGACATTGGACAACTTCATGGCTGCCCAGAAGCGCCAGCTTGACAGCTTCATGGCAGACCAACGGGTGCAGATGGATGACGTGAGATCCTGCCTGCAGCTTCTTTCTTCGGCGTCTGCTCAACATACGGAGAAGCTGGCCTCACTGGACAGCCGCACCACCTGCTTAGAAGCGAGCTCAGCCACTACATCTGAGCAACTGAGTTCGCTCACTTCTGTGGTCGCGAACTCCACGGCCGACACAAAGAAGCTTGTGTCCTCCCAAGCCTCGGAGCTCATGGGGCTCAGAACGAGGCTCGCTCGCATGGAGCTCGCCTCCCGATCATGCGATCTATCGATCTCCGGGCTCCCTGAGACCTCTGGTGAGGATCTCAGGTCCCTCGTGTCCCGGCTCGCGCAGGCGCTGGGGACTGCTTTGGCGCCTACTGATATTGTGTCGGTCTCGCGAATGCGCGGTACCCCCACCGTCGATCGTCCCCGGATGATCCATGCGTCACTCGCTTCCCCGGCCGTGCGAAACGCGCTGCTCGCCGCCAAGCGGGCCAAGCGCGACCTTCCGGCGTCTACTGTTGACGCGTCTTTCCCTGCGGGTTTGGTGCTCGTCAATGAGTACCTCCCAAAAGAGATCGCAGCTCTTCTCAAGCGGTGTCGCCTGCTGGCTCGCGAGCGCGGTTTTGTTCGCATGTGGCACCGGGACGGGGCCATTTTTGTAAAGAAGACGGCTACCGACGCGCCGGTCAAAATCGACTCCCTTCAGGACGTCGATCGGAAGCTGGCGTGAAGGCCTACTCCCCGTACGTCGCGCGCCCCCACTCCTGCCGCTTGCTCCGTCTTAGGTTTCGGACACGTTAACGCCGAATCTCTTTGCCGCCACTTCAGCACTTTTCGATCTTTTTTCGCGTCGTCAAACTATGACGTTATTGCGGTCTCTGAGACCTGGCTCTCGTGCTCGATTCCCGATTCGGAGTGTGCCCTTCCTGGGTACTCGCTTCTCAGGTGTGACAGATATGGCAGAACGGGCGGAGGCGTCTGCCTATATATTCGCGATACATTTCCGACCTCTGTAATCGCGTCCTCCCCTCGCTCTCAATTCTCCGGCCCGGAATATCTCTTTGCGGAGGTGGTCATTCCCTCTGCCGGCACTCTTCTAGTGGGGGTCGTTTATCGCCCCCCGCATGTTCCTCTTGCTAACTTTGAACCGGTGTTCGCCGACATCGTCTCGGACTTCCCGAACAAGGTTGTTCTGGGCGACTGGAACGCGAACATGGGCTCACAGTCTTTCGATGCGATCTACCTTGGAGGGCTTTTCTCCCGTCTCAACCTCTACTCTATCCCCTATTCTCCTACTTTCCACACTTCTTTCTCCTCCACTTGGCTTGACCTTGGGCTTGTAGATGACTCTAGCAGGGTAGCTTCTTTTTCTCAAAGTAAAGAGCCTCACTGCTCTAATCATGACTTAATTTCGCTAGAGTACGTCCTAACTTCTCGGGTTATCCCAACCACTGATCTTCGTCGTAGATATGGTTCCATCAATCGTGACGCGCTACTCGATGACATCTCGCAGCTTAGCTGTGTTCGTCTTGTTTCGAACTCCTGTGAGAGCAGCGTGGATCAGTTGGTGGACGACTTCAATGCGGGACTGCTCCGAGTCCTCGACGAGCATGCCCCGCTTAGACCTCTGCGTATTCGACGGTCTCCTGCTCCTTGGATTACACCTGAGATCCGAGCCGAGATGCGTTCTCGTGACTCACTGAGGAGATCCTTCCGACGAACTGCTAACCCGGAAACTGGGGCTCTTTACAGGGCCTCTCGTAACCGGGTGCAGTCCCTTCTGGTGCGAGCCAGATCCTCCTTTCTTTTCTCCCACTTCTCTACTCCTAGGCACCCGAATGATGTTTGGCGAGAGCTGAAGTCATTCGGTGTCCTCCCGCCTTCTCACTCTCCTCTTCCCTTTCACTTGTCTCCGGACGATCTTAACTCGTTCTTCCTCTCTGCGCACTCTTCCTCCCCACCGGCCGTCCCCGCATGTCTATTGCTGTCTAACTATGTCTCCGACGATTCGCGTTTCTATTTCTCCCCCGTTACGGAGGAATTGCTTGCTCGCGCTGTGCGCCTTACTAACTCATCCATCTCGCCCTCGGACGATCTGAGTGCGAGATTTCTTTTACTCTCTCTTCCTGTGTTATTCCCTGCCATTCTGCAGGTCTTCAACTCCTCTCTTGCTTTCTCTACTTTCCCCGCTGCCTGGCGAAAAGTCATCATCTCTCCGATCCCCAAGAAACCGAATGCTTCTGCTCCTGCCGATTTCCGCCCTATCTCTCTTCTTCCTGAGCTGTCTAAGATCCTCGAGAGGGTTGTCCTCCATGATATCCAGAGTTTTCTCAATAGCTCTGGACAGCTGGACCCCTCCCAACATGGTTTTGTAAAAAACCGATCTACACAGACGGCTCTCCTGACGTTCCTGGACGACGTCCGTCTTGCTGCTGACCAGCGGATGGTCACAGTCCTGGTGTGTCTTGACTTTTCCAAGGCCTTTGATACTGTAGACCACTCACTTCTACTTACTAAAC
The DNA here is from genome assembly GCA_963675795.1 of Crossocerus cetratus. Classification (NCBI taxonomy): domain Eukaryota; kingdom Metazoa; phylum Arthropoda; class Insecta; order Hymenoptera; family Crabronidae; genus Crossocerus; species Crossocerus cetratus. The sequence goes on along the minus strand of OY776664.1, from coordinate 18,892,973 downwards.
TCCACTCTTTCAATTTCTCTCTTCCGGTCTTACAGTGGATCTGGTCCTACCTCTCCAATAGGGCACAGGCAGTCAGAATCGGACGGTGTCTCTCCCGTTGGTCCCCGGTCCACTCAGGCGTGCCGCAAGGCTCCGTCCTTGGACCGTTCCTCTTTTCTCTCTATATCCAGGATCTCGACTCTGTCATTAAGCACTCCAAGGTGATTAAGTACGCGGATGATGTACAATTATACATCTCCGCACCTTATAGTGAGCTGGACGACGCGATTAGGAGGATCAACTCTGACCTTGCCAGCGTCTCTGGCTGGTCCACAACGAACTCTCTTTCTCTTAACGTTTCTAAAACGCAGTGTATGATGCTCGGCTCTGCTCGTGCCCTGGGCCTGCAGCTTGTTTCCGGTGCTCCCCTGATTCAGATGGGTGGTACGCCCATCCCGTACGCCTCTAAGGTTGTCTCGCTGGGCCTGCACATCTCGCCCACTCTTGACTGGGGTGATCACACTGGGCACATCTGCAGAAAGGTCTATGGCGCGCTTGCGGGGCTTCGACGTCACAGCACTGTGTTGCCGCGGAGCCTTAAAATCAAGCTCATATCTTCCCTCATTCTGCCACATCTCGATTACTGCTGCCTAACTCTACTGGGCATTGGTGTAACTAGCGAGCTGCGCCTCCAGCGTGCGCTGAACGCCTGCGTGCGCTTTATTTATGGCGTTCCTCGTGACGCGCATATCACGCCCTACTATGTGCGACTAGGCTGGCTGAAAGTTCGGGAGCGAAGACTCCTCTTTCTCAGAGTCAGCATTTTCCGGGCTCTCAAGTCGAGTCAGCCGCACTACCATCGGGGCTGGCTCACGCCTAGGGTTGCAGGGTCGTCTGGGCGGTCCTCTCGTCGGAGGGGCCCCCTCTGTCTGGTGCCCACTCACCGCACCTCCTTCCTCGTGGCCTCGTACCGCGTTTGTGGGCCCCAGTTCTGGAATGGCCTTCCACCTGCCATCCGGGAGTGTGACAGCGAGGCAGCCTTCAAAACTGCTCTGTGGGCGTTCCTCATGGAGCAGTATGCGTAGGGTTCACCTAGTTTTCTTCTTTCACTTTTCTCCTACGACGTGCGGGGCTGATTGCCTTTCTTTTACTTTTATGCGTGCGCTTATTATTTTTCCATTTATTATTTATTCTTTCTGTATAATACTTGTATTTGTTATTACGTTCTGAGAGGGCTACTTTGTTGCCCTAGAACGAAATACATATATTCATATTCTCTCTGTGAGTACCTGCACACGCATTCTATCGCTCTTCCTTTAAGACCATCTCCTGCCGCATCTCTGCCCCGTGGGGCCTGTTCCAGGTTTTGAGCGTATTCTCGATCGGCCCGCCTTCACTTTGGCCTATTTATTTCATCGGCCTCTCACCTAGCCGACGAGAATACGATCTATCTTTCTGTGCCTCATTAGACAGAAATTCTAACCCCCAATTACTGGGTCGGTTAATTTTTGTCGCCTGGGAAATTTTTGAATTTTCGTCGACCTACACCCACGCCCTCTTGCTGATCGCCGCTGCCACGGTTGCCTCCTTCTCATCACCTCAGGACAACCTGCCATGGAGCGGCCAGTAGCATGTGCCAAATGTCGGAAGGACATTGCAAAAGAAGCGGTGTCTTGCTCTTCCTGCAGAGGGAAAATGCATCCTGGGTGCCTCAGATCGCACTTAGCTGCGTGTAAGGGCGCCCCGATGACATCGACGACGACGACAACCACCCCGACCACCAGCGGTCCCACCTTCTCGCAGCCGTCTGCTGCCACCGCCGTCGCCTCAGCCCCCCCACCTGCTGCTTCTGCTGCCGTCTTCTCTCCCTGGCCCGTGCCGGTGCCTGCTCCGGCTATGGCCACGTCACTAGACATCAGCGGCCTCACTACAGTCATCGAAGTGCTTGCTAACAAACTTGACAGCTTCATGGCCGACCAGCGAAACCAAATGTCGGAATTGAAGTCTTGCCTGCAGCTGCTGTCCACCACCTCGGCCCAACATGCTGGCAAGATTGCTGACTTGGACGGCCGCACGTCGTCTCTGGAGTCAAGGGTGAGCGCGACCGATTTGCGGCTCGCGAGCCTTCCCTCCGTCACAGGCTCTCTCGCTGAGACCAAAAAGGCCGTGGAAACTCAGGCCTTGTAGGTTACCTCGCTCAATCGGCGACTCGCCAGGCTCGAGCTCGCCGATCGCTCCAGCGACCTGTCAATTTCTGGAGTCCCAGAGACATCTGCCGAGGATCTCAAAACCCTCGTGACTCGGCTTGCGCACGCGCTAGGTACCGCCATATCCCCCAGCGATGTGGTCTCCGTCTCGCATCTGCGCGGGACGCCCACCGTCGATCGGCCGCGGATGATAGTCGCGCACCTCTCTTCTTCCGCCGTGCGGGACTCGCTACTGGCAGCAAAGCGCGCGGAGCGCGATCTCACTGCTTCGGCGATTGATCCCGCTTTTCCAGCTAGGGTGATACATGTCAACGAGTTCTTGCCTCGCGATCTCTCCATTCTACTTAGGCAATCTCGCGTGATTGCACGAGAGCGCGGCTACTCGCGCGTGTGGCACCGGAACGGGAGCGTTTTCATTAAGAAAACGGACTCCAGTGCTCCGATCCGGATCGACTCCTCGGCTGAGCTAGAGATTAAGTTAAAATGAAGTCCGGTCCCCCATGCGTCGCCTCAGTTCGCCCCCTACGTCTCGGACACATTAATGCCGAGTCTCTTGCGCGGCATTTTGTTCCCTTCGCGTCTTTCTTCTCCTTCTCGTCTTACGATATCATCGCGGCTACGGAGACTTGGCTCTCCCCCTCTATTCCAAGCTCTGTCTGCTCGCTACCGGGCTATACTCTCCTTCGGTGTGATAGGAATGGCAGAATGGGTGGAGGCGTCTGCCTCTTTATTCGCGATTCCTTCCCGACTACAGTAATCGCGTCTTCCTCTCACAGTCAGTTTTTCGGCCCCGAATATCTTTTTGCAGAGGTGGTTATCCCCTCTGCCGGCTCTCTTCTTGTGGGGGTGGTTTATCGCCCCCCGCACGCTCCTCTCTCGAACTTTGAGCCCGTGTTCGCCGACATCGTCTCGGACTTCCCGAATAAGGTCATTCTGGGCGACTGGAACGCGGACATGTGCTCTCAGTCCTTCGACGCGATTTACCTTGGAGGACTTTTTTCTCGTCTTAACCTCTACTCTATCCCCTATTCTCCCACCTTTCGCACCTCCTCCTCTTCCACTTGGCTTGACCTCGGGCTTGTTGACGACTCTAGCAGGGTAGCTTCTTTCTCGCAAAGTACAGAGCCCCATTGCTCTAATCATGATCTAATTTCGCTAGACTACGTTTTAACTTCTCGGGTAATTCCTACCACTCATCTGCGTCGTAGGTATGGTGCCATCTCTCGTGACGCGCTGCTCGATGACATCTCGCAGCTTAGCTGTGTTCGTCTTGCTTCGAACTCTTGTGAGAGTGGCGTTGATCGGTTGGTGGATGATCTCAACGCGGGTCTGCTCTTGGTTCTCAACGAGCATGCCCCGCTCCGAACTCTTTGCATTCGACGGCCTCCTGCTCCCTGGATCACCCCTGAGATCCGAGACGAGATGCGCTTGCGTGACTCGCTCAGGAGATCTTTCCGGCGTACTGCTAACCCGGGTGCTTGGGCTCTCTACCGAGCCCCACGTAACCGGGTACAGTCTCTTCTGGTGCGAGCCAGATCTTCTTTCTTGTTCCTCCACTTCTCTTCCCCCAGGCGTCCGTATGATCTTTGGCGCGAGCTGAGATCATTCGGTGTCCTTCCCTCCTCACACATTCCCCCTCCCTCTCACCTGTCTCCGGACAGTCTCAATTCTTTCTTTCTCACCGCTCATGCCCCCTCCCCACCGGCCGTCCCTGCTTGCCTCTCAATGTCTCACCATACCTCCGCTGATTCGCGTTTCTACTTCTCCCCCGTCACGATGGAGAGCCTTGCTCGCGCTGTGCGCCTTTCCAACTCGTCGATCTCGCCCTCGGATGAGCTGAGTGCGAGATTCCTGCTTCTCTCTCTCCCTGCTATCTTCTCTACTGTACTTCAACTCTTTAACTCTTCTTTTACTTTCTCCATTTTTCCTAATGCCTGGCGTAAAGCCATCATCACCCCTATCCCGAAAAAACCTAATGCCTCTGCTCCTGCCGACTTTCGCCCTATTTCACTCCTTCCTGAGCTGTCCAAGATCTTCGAGAGGGTTGTCCTCCACGATATCCAGGGTTTCCTCAGTAGCTCTGGGATGTTGCACCCCTCGCAACATGGCTTTGTGAAAAACCGATCTTGTCAGACGGCTCTCCTGACACTCCTGGACGACGTCCGTTTTGCTGCTGACCAGCGGATGGTCACAGTCCTGGTGTGTCTTGATTTTTCTAAGGCCTTTGATACCGTAGACCACTCTATTCTTCTATCGAAGCTCCACTCTCTTAATTTCTCTCTTCCGGTCTTACGGTGGATCTGGTCTTACCTCACAAACAGGGTTCAGGCAGTCAGAGTCGGACGGTGTATCTCCTCTTGGTTCCCGGTCCATTCGGGCGTGCCGCAGGGTTCCGTCCTTGGTCCGTTCCTCTTCTCTCTCTACATCCAGGATCTCAATTCCGCTATCAAGTTCTCCAAGGTCGTAAAATACGCGGATGATGTGCAATTGTACATCTCCGCGCCTTACTGTGAGTTGGAAGGTGCTATTACAAAGATCAACTCTGACCTCGCTGGTGTCTCTGGCTGGTCCGCAATGAATTCTCTCTCTCTTAATGTCTCGAAAACGCAGTGCCGGATGCTCGGCTCTGCTCGTGCCCTGGGCCTGCAGTTTGTCTCTGGCGCTCCCCTGGTCCAGATGGGTGGTATGCCCATCTCGTATGCCTCTCAGGTTGTCTCGCTGGGCCTGCACATCTCGCCCTCCCTCGACTGGGGCGATCACGCCGGTCACATCTGCAGCAAGGTCTATGGTGCGCTTGCGGGACTTCGACGTCATAGTACTGCGCTACCGCGGAGCCTAAAGACTAGGCTCGTATCCTCCCTCATTCTGCCACACCTAGATTATTGCTGTCTAGCTCTCCTTGGGCTCGGCGTCACGAGCGATCTGCGCCTCCAGCGTGCGCTGAACGCCGCCGTGCGTTTCATTTTCGACCTTCCACGCGATGCGCATATTACGCCCTACTATCGACGGTTAGGGTGGCTTAAGGTCCGGGAGAGGAGACTTCTCTTCCTTGGACTGGGCATTTTCCGGGCTCTCAACTCCGACGAGCCAACATTCTTTCGGGCTTTTCTCACGTCCAGGGTAGCGGTTGGCTATCCGACTCGACAGAGAGGCCCTCTTTTCCGCGTGCCTATACACCGCACAAGAGTCTGCGGGGCCGCGTACGCAGTGCGTGGTCCTCTTTTCTGGAACTCACTCCCACCTTCGATTAGGGAGTGTAACAGCGAGATGGCCTTCCGGAGAGCGTTAATGGCTTACTTCCTCGACTCCTATGAGGACTGACTCTTGTCACCTCTCTGCTTTTTTCTGTTGCTGCGACTGCATGGGGTGTTCTTATATTATATATATTGTATTCTATAATTGTATATTATTTCCTCTGCCTCTGCGTGCGTGCATGCTACTGCTTGCTGCTTTTATCCTAGTTTATAAGCTCATAATATTGTAATGTACATATCTCTTCTGTATACCTTTTGGCCTGAGAGGACTACTTAGTCCTAGGACAATAAACTTAGTCTAGTCTAGTCTAGTCTAGTCTAGTCTCTCTCTCTCTCTCTCTCTCTCTCTCTCTCTCTCGTGAGTACACTGCACGCCAGTTTTATCGCTCCTACTTCTGAGACCATTTTCTGCCGCATCTCTGCCCGGTGGGGCCTGTTTCAGGTACGCGTGTATTCTCAGTCGGCCCGCCTCCCTTTTGGCCTATAAATTGTACTCGGCTTTTCATCTGCCGACGAGAATACGCCAACTTTTCTGTTGCCAATTTATGACAGATTTTCTAACCCCCTTTTTCTGGGTCGGTTACTTTCTGTTCATCTTCGGATTTTCGAATTTCTCCGGCTCCTCTGCGCCCTCGCACCTGAGCTCCTCGTCAGGATTGCCACCCTCGCCAGGCCTGCCACCATCACCTCACCATGCCTGCTGTGGAGCGCGATGTCACTTGCGCGAAGTGCCACAAGGAGATCCGGAAAGGTTCGGAGAGATGCCCCTCCTGCAACTCGACAATGCACCCTGGGTGCTTAAAGTCGCATTCGGAGTCCTGCAAAGGTGTCCTGTCGGCCTCTCGATCGACGGTGATCACCAGTTTGCCAGCGCAGCCGTCCACTTCCTACGTCGGCGCCTCACCGCCGGTCTCTACAATTGCTCCGCTGACATCGACTGCCCCCCCGTGCGAGGAACTCGCTCCAACCACCGCCGCGTCCCTGACTAAGGCTGTGCAGGACCTGTCACGCATGATGTCCTCTCTCGTCTTGGAGCAGCGTGCCCAGTTCGCTGACGTGAATGCGCGGCTGGACCAGATCGCCTCCGTTGCGGCAGAACACTCGGCCAAAATCCTGGACCTCGATGGAAGGACCTCTGCTCTCGAGTCCTCCGCTAGCTCAGCGGCCACCCAGCTCAACGGACTAGCCTCCTCCATGGACTCCTCTCAAGCGGCTTTAAAGAAGCTGGGTGAGGAAAACGCCGCCCTAACCTCTGAGCTCAACGCTGTCAAAGCTCACGTCTCGGCGCGCTTCGACCTGGCACGACGGGCCCGTGACGTCACGATCTCTGGTCTCCCAGAGTCCCCTGGTGAGGACCTCCGCGCCCTCATTCAGGGTATCGCGCAGACGCTCGCGGCGCCGCTTGGTCCCACCGACATCGCCTCAGCGTCGCGCATGCGTGGGACTCCCTCCGTGGAGCGGCCCCGGCTGATCCACGTGACACTAGCCACCTCTGCCGTTCGCGACTCCTTGCTCGCGGCGAAGCGTGCGAAGGGTCTTCTTCCGGCGCCTCTGGTCTCGCCTGCCTTCAATTCTATGAACTCCCACGTAAATATTAATGAATATCTGCCGCGGGCAACGTCTGATCTTCTCAGGCGTTGTCGCTTGCTTGCTCGGGAGCGCGGTTATATCCGAGTTTGGCACCGTGACGGGAGTGTGTACGTCAAGACCACCGCCTCGAGTGCTCCTGTCCGCATAGACACGGGCGCTGACGTCACAACCAAACTCGCATGAGTTCTAGGCTCCCGATCATCACGTCTTCCCCCTCTTGGGCTCTCCTCCCCCCCGGTACGACTTGGACACCTCAACGCGGAGTCCCTCCTCGGGTCCTTTGACTGCTTCTCCGAATTCGCAGCCGGCTCGAATTTAGATATTATAGCTGTCTCTGAAACGTGGCTTTCGCCCTCTGTCCCGGACTCATGTGCCGCTCTCCCTGGCTACTCGCTGGTTAGGTGCGACAGGAGTGGCAGAAGGGGTGGAGGCGTTTGTTTATATATTCTTAATTCTCTTTCTTTCACTGTAATTGCGTCCTCTACTCACTCTCAACTCCTCGGTCCGGAATTCCTCTTCGTGCAAGTGGTTGTCCCCTCTTCTGGTTCTCTGCTGGTGGGGGTGGTATACCGCCCTCCGCACGCCCCCCTTTCTTCCTTCGAGCCCGTGTTCACTGACATCGTCTCGGACTTCCCGAATAAGGTTGTCCTTGGCGACTGGAATGCGGACTGGGGCTCTTCCTCCTTTGACTCCTTCTATCTTCAACGTCTTTTCTCTCGCCTCAACTTATATTCCATCCCCTATGCTTCAACCTTCCATACTTCTCAATCCTCCACGCGGCTCGATCTTGGGCTTGTTGATGATTCTAGCAGGGTCGTTTCTTTCTCTCAAAGCAAAGAGCCTCGATGCTCCAATCATGAGTTCATTTCATTAGATTACGTTTTCGTTTCACGCTTCACTCCGACTAACGACCTTCGTCGTAGGTATGGTTCCATTGATCCCAATGCGCTACTTAATGACATCTTGCAGCTTAGCTGTGTTCGCCTTGCTTCGAACGCCTGTGAGAGTAGTGTGGATCAACTGGTGGACAATCTCAACGCGGGGCTGCTCCGAGTTCTCGATGAGCACGCTCCGGTGAGACCTCTATGTATCCGACGACCTCCTGCTCCCTGGATCTCACCTGAGATTCGAGCCGAGATGCGTTCTCGGGACTCGCTCAGGCGTTCCTTCCGTAGGACTGGCAGTCCGGACGCGTGGGCCCTTTACCGGACTGCTCGTAACCGGGTCCAGTCTCTTCTGGCGCGAGCCAGAACTGTTTTCCTCCTCTCTCGCTTCTCCCGTCCTAGGAGCCCGACCGAACTTTGGCGCGAGTTGAAGTCCTTCGGTGTCCTCCCTCCCTCTCACTCTTCTGTTCCGAGTAACCTGTCTCCGGACATGATGAACTCTTTCTTCCTTTCTGCCCATGCCTCCTCTCCCTCGGCCGTCCCCGCGTGTCTTCTGTCTAACCATATCTCCGACGACTCGCGTTTTTACTTCTCTCCCGTCACGGGGGAGAGTCTTGCTCGCGCCATACGCCTTGCCAACTCGTCTATCTCGCCCTCGGATGAGCTGAGTGCGAGATTCCTGTCTCTCACTCTCCCGGCGATCCATCCGGTCGTCCTCCATATCTTTAACTCCTCTCTCACCTTTTCTATCTTTCCAGACGCCTGGCGTCGCTCTATTATTACTCCCATTCCCAAGAAGCCGAATGCCTCTGCACCGGCTGACTTTCGCCCTATCTCTCTTCTTCCCGAGCTCTCAAAAATTCTTGAGAGGCTGGTCCTTAACGACCTCCAGGCTTTTCTTAGTGAGTCTGGTAACTTGGACCCCTCCCAACACGGTTTTGTGAAAAACCGCTCTACCCAAACAGCTCTCCTGACTCTCCTGGATGACGTCCGTCTCGCCGCTGATAAGCGGATGGTCACTGTCCTGGTCTGTTTGGACTTCTCCAAGGCCTTTGACACCGTTGACCACTCCCTTCTTCTCTCCAAGCTCTACTCACTTAACCTCTCTCTTCCGGTCTTACGGTGGATCTGGTCCTACCTTACGAATAGAAGGCAGGCTGTCAGAATCGGACGGTCTCTCTCCCAGTGGTCCCCGGTCCTTTCGGGCGTGCCGCAAGGCTCGGTCCTTGGGCCCTTCCTTTTCTCTCTGTATATACAAGACCTCAATTCCGTTGTCCGTTATTCCAAAATAGTTAAATACGCGGATGATGTGCAACTGTACATCTCTGCACCTTACTCTGAGCTGGAAAACGCAATTACAAGGATCAACTCCGACCTTGCTGGCATCTCTGGCTGGTCTAACATGCACTCCTTGTCTCTCAACATCAATAAGACGCAGTGCCTGATGCTCGGCTCTGCTCGTGCCCTGGGCCTGCAGGTTGTGTCCGGTGCTCCCCTGGTCCGGGTGGGTGGTACACCCATCGCGTACGCCTCCCGAGTTGTCTCGCTGGGTTTGCACATATCGCCTGCTCTCAGCTGGGGTGACCATGCAGGTCACATCTGCAGTAAGGTCTATGGTGTGCTTGCGGGGCTCCGGCGCCAACGCACTGCGTTACCGCGGGGCTTAAGAATAAAGCTCATTTCCTCCCTCGTTCTGCCACACCTTGACTATTGCTGTCTCGCTCTCCTGGGTATTAGTGCCATGAACGAGCTTCGAATCCAGCGTGCGCTGAACGCGTGCGTGCGCTTTATTTTCGACGCTTCGCGGGATGCTCATATCACGCCATATTTTCGCCGTCTGGGCTGGCTTAAGGTCCATGAGCGGCGGCTACTTTCCCTCGGAGTCAGCCTTCACCGCGCCATTACCGCGAATGGTCTGTTCCCGCTGCGTGAGCGTCTCGCTCTGCGTCCTGAGGGGTCGGCCGGGTATCCCTCTCGACAGAGAGGCACCCTCCTCTGCGTCCCCACTCATCGCACGTCGTTCTTCGGTGCGTCGTTCTCGGTACAGGCTCCGAAATTTTGGAACTCTCTTCCTGCCTCCATTAGGGAGTGTGACACGGAGGGCGCCTTTAAAAGGGCTTTGCAAGCCCATCTTTGCGAGCGTTACTAATAACTTGCGACTCCCTGAGTACCACTTACTTTTTGACTATTTCTTTACTTCTCTCCAGTTCCTATTTTTCGTTACCCGTTTAATGTACCTGCTTCCTATCTCGCGACTCTTGTAGAGTATGCGTGTTTCTCGCTTTGCGTGCTGTAATTGTTTGTTTGATGCTTGATGCGTGACATTGTGCCTTCGATCGGGGTGCCTAGCCTTATTTTGCGCCTGACTTTTACCTAGCCTAAGTTGCCTGTCTTTTTTACTTCTTTTTGATTTCTGCGCATGCCTTGGCTGTGTTGTAATTGTAAGTTTTGAGTGTCCACCTATTGCGTTCTAAGAGGGTATTTTTAGCCCTAGAACAATAAAACCATCTGATCTGATCTGATCTCTCTCTCTCTCTCTCTCTCTCTCTCTCTCTCTCTCTCTCTCTCTCGTGAGTAGACTCCACGCTACTTTTGTGCTCTTCCTTTTGGACCTCTTTCTGCCGCTATTCTGCCCTGTGGGGCCTGTTTCAGGTGCGTGCCAAATTCTCGATCGGCCTGCCTTTATTTTGGCCTATTAATCATACTTGGCTCTTTATTTGCCGACGAGAATTTCGCCAATATTTCTGTTGCCACAATTGACAGATTTCCTAACCCTTGTGGTTAATTACGGTTACTCTGTCGATTTTAAATTTCTTCGGCTGCTCTGCGCCCTCACACCGGACCTCTTTCCCACGGATACCACCCTCGCCAGGCCTGCCACCTTCACCTCATTATGCCTGCCGTGGAGCGTGACGTCACTTGCTCTAAGTGCCACAAGGACATACGCAAGGGGTCGGAGCGCTGCTCGAGCTGTCACTCCACTATGCACCCGGGGTGCCTTAAGTCTCATGCGGAATCTTGCAAGGGTCTCCCGTCCACCTCCAGGCCGACTGTCATCGCCAATGTGGCATCACGGACTGGCTCTATGCCTGCCGTCCCTTCGCCAGTACAAACGCCGCTGCCCTCGCCGCCGTCACCTACAGGATCACCAACGGATCAAAAGATCGGTGCCCTCACTGCTGCTGTCGAGGGTTTGACTGCCACACTTTCGAGCTTCATGTCGGACCAGCGCTCCCAGGTAGACAAGATCAACCAGTGCTTGGAGATGCTGACCACCACCGCTGCTCAACACGCAGACAAGCTGTCTAACCTAGAAAGTCGGACCAGCACTCTTGAGGCTTTAGCGAGCTCTAGCTCCTCTCAGCTTTCCAGCCTCACCGCCTCTGTTAGTTCCTCGGGAGTGGAAGTGCGAAAAGCCGTGGAAGATCAGTCTACCCTAGCGTCGCAGCTGGATGCCCTGAAGTCAAGGTTTGCTCGCATGGAGCTCGTGCAGAGATCGGCCGAGCTCACTATCTCGGGTCTCCCCGAGACCTCTGGCGAGGATCTACAGCTCCTCGTCCCTCGGGTGGCGCATGCGCTGGGGATCTCTGTCAACGCCACGGACGTTCTCTCGGTCTCGCGCCTGCGCGGGACCCCCTCCACGGATCGGCCACGCACGATCCACGCGAAGCTTTCATCTACTGCGCTGCGCGACTCTATAATTGCGGCTAAGCGTGTTAAGCGCGATCTACCTGCGTCCACTATTGACGCTGCTTTCTCGTCCCGGCTTGTGCACATAAATGAATTTCTTCCTCGGGAAATCGCGTCCTTATTGAAACGATGCCGCACCCTCGCTCGCGAGCGAGGTTATTCGCGAATATGGCACCGGGATGGCAGCATCTTCATTAAGAAGACTGCCACCGACTCCCCGGTTAGGATCGACTCGCCGCGCGATATACTAACCAAGCTGGCATGAAGGCTAGGCTCCCGCTCGCCGCCCCCCGCCCCTCTTTTCGCTCACTGCTCCCTGCGTCTTGGGCATGTCAATGCGCAGTCTCTGCTTTCTCACTTCGACACCTTCGAGACGTATTTTCTGCGTTCAACTCTTGATGTCATCGCGGTATCCGAGTCTTGGCTTACCCCCTCCACCCCTGACTCTTCTTGCGCTCTGCCTGGCTACTCAATATTTCGGTGTGACAGGGATGGCAGAATGGGTGGAGGCGTCTGCATCTTTATTCGCGATACTCTCACGGCCTCTGTTATCGCGTCCTCGCCTCGCACTCAATCTCGCGGACCCGAATATTTATTCCTGGAGGTGGTTATTCCCTCTATCGGCTCGCTCCTAGTGGGGGTCGTTTACCGCCCCCCGCATGTTCCTTTCTCGGACTTTGAGCCCGTGTTTGCTGACATCGTCTCGGACTTCCCGAACAAGGTTGTTCTTGGCGATTGGAACGCGGACATGGGCTCCCAGTCCCCTGACGCGAACTACCTTGGAGGTCTTTTCTCTCGTCTCAGTCTCTACTCTATCCCATATTCACCTACTTTTCATACTTCTTTCTCCTCCACTCGACTTGACCTTGGGCTTGTGGACGACTCTAGCAGGGTAGCCTCTTTCTCCCAAAGTAAAGAGCCTCACTGCTCCAACCACGACTTTATTTCGCTAGAGTACGTCCTAACTTCTCGGGTTACTCCAACCAATGATCTTCGTCGTAGATATGGTTCCGTCAATCGTGACGCGCTACTTGATGACATATCGCAGCTGAGCTGCGTTCGACTTGCTTCGAACACTTGTGAGAGCAGCGTGGATCGGTTGGTAGACAACTTCAATTCGGGAATGCTCGGAGTTCTCGATGAGCACGCCCCGCTTCGGCCTCTGCGTATCCGACGGCCTCCTGCTCCCTGGATCACCCCTGAGATTAGAACCGAGATGCGTTCTCGGGACTCGCTCAGGCGCTCCTTCCTCAGGTCTGGTAACTCGACTACTTGGGCCCTTTACAAGGCCTCTCGTAACCGTGTCCAGGCTCTTCTGGCGCGAGCCAGAACTACCTTCCTGTTCGACCGTTTCTCTATTCACCGACACCCGAATGTTCTCTGGCGCGAGCTGAAGTCATTCGGTGTCGTTCCGTCTTCTCATTCCTCTCCTCCTTCTCACCTGTCACCGGACAGCCTTAACTCATTCTTCCTTTCTGCTCATGCTTCTTCCCCACCGGCCGTCCCCGCATGCCTGTCCTTGTCTAACCATACCTCCGACGACTCGCGGTTCTACTTCTCTCCTGTTACGGAGGAGAGTCTTGCTCGCGCCGTGCGCCTTGCGAACTCGTCTATCTCGCCCTCGGACGATCTGAGTGCGAGATTTCTCTTACTCTCTCTCCCTGCTATTTTTCCTGCTGTAATGCAGATCTTCAATTCTTCGCTCACCTTCTCTGTTTTCCCCGACGCCTGGCGTAAAGCCATAATCACACCGATACCCAAAAAACCGAACGCGTCTGCTCCTGCCGATTTTCGCCCTATCTCCCTTCTTCCTGAACTGTCCAAAGTCCTTGAGAGGGTTGTCCTCAATGACATCCAGGGCTTTCTCAGTAGCTCTGGAAAGTTGGACCCCTCGCAACATGGTTTTGTGAAAAACCATTCTACCCAAACCGCTCTCTTGACACTCCTGGACGACGTCCGTCGCGCTGCTGATCAGCGGATGGTCACAATCCTGGTGTGTCTGGACTTCTCCAAGGCCTTTGATACTGTTGACCACTCTCTCCTTCTTACCAAACTCTTTTCTCTCAACTTCTCTCTTCCGGTCTTACAGTGGATCTGGTCCTACCTCTCTAACAGGGCACAGGCAGTCAGAATCGGACGGTCTCTCTCCCGTTGGTCCCCGGTGCACTCGGGCGTGCCGCAAGGTTCCGTCCTTGGACCGTTCCTTTTCTCTCTGTATATCCATGACCTAAACTCTGTCATTAAGTTCTCTAAGGTAGTCAAATACGCGGACGACGTGCAGATGTACATCTCTGCGCCTTACTATGAGTTAGAGGAGGCGATAACGCGGCTCAATTCCGACCTCGCCAGCGTCTCTGGCTGGTCCTCAATGAACTCCCTCTCTCTTAACGTCTCGAAAACGCAGTGCATGATGCTCGGCTCTGCTCGTGCCCTGGGCCTGCAGTTTGTTTCTGGTGTTCCCCTGGTCCAGATGGGCGGTACGCCCATCCCGTACGCCTCTAAGGTTGTCTCGCTGGGCCTGCACATCTCGCCTGCTCTCGACTGGGGCGACCACGCTGGACACATCTGTAAAAGGATCTATGGTGTGCTTGCGAGTCTCCGGCGCCAACGTACTGCTTTACCGCGAAGCTTAAGACTTAAGCTTGTATCCTCCCTCATTCTGCCACACCTGGACTATTGTTGCCTCGCCTTCTTAGGGATTACCGCTACTGACGAGATCAGAGTCCAGCGTGCGCTAAACGCCTGCGTGCGTTTCATCTTCGATGCACCGCGCGATGTACAAATTACACCCTTCTTCCGCCGCCTCGGCTGGTTGAAGGTTCGCGAGAGAAGGCTACTCTTCCTCGGTGTTTGCCTCTACCGTGCTGTCATCTCCGACTCTCCGGGTCCCCTGCGGGATCTGCTCACGCCTAGGTTCGAAGGCTCTGCTGGATACCCGTCTCGTCAAAGGGGTACCCTGCTCCGTGTGCCCAACCACCGCACCTCTTTCTTTGCGGCCTCTTTCTCCGTGCGGGGCTCGCAATTCTGGAATGACCTTCCAGCTGTCATTCGGGAGTGCGAGTCTGAGGTGTCCTTTAAGAACGCGTTATGTGCACACTTGGCTGGGCGATATGCGTGAGATTTGCGTCTTTTTGGTTGTTGGCCTGCCTCGTAATCTTGTAATTTTATTATGCGTTCTCTGTACTTAAACCTTTGTGATAGTTCTGTGCGTCTATCGGGGTGCCTAGCTGCTTTGCCTTTTTTTGTACTCACACCTCACCTATGCATACTTCTAGTTTTAAGTTCTCTATTATAAACTTATTCTGTTTTACACTAATTGTAATGTTCTGAGAGGGCAAAACGCCCTAGGACAAATATACGTCTAGTCTAGTCTAGTCTCTCTCTCTCTCTCTCTCTCTGTGAGTACCCGCACACCAGTTTTATTGCTCTTACTTTTGAGCTCTGTTCTGCCACTGTTCTGCCCTGTGGGGCCTGTTTCAGGTGTTCAGCCTGTTCTCGATCGGCCTGCGCTCATTTTGGCCTAATAATTATATCGGCACGTCACCTAGCCGACGAGAACTCGCCTACTTATTTTCTGTGGCTCACTTGACAGAATTTCTAACCTGCCATTATTTTTGGCAGTTAGTTTCTGTACTTCCTACAATTTTTCAAATTGTTGGGTCGCACTGTGCGCCCTCGTCGCGGACACCTACCCACGCTTGCCACCTGTCAGCGCCTACTATGGAGCGGGAACTCCCTTGCGCTAAATGTCACAAGGACATTGCGAAGGAGTCGGCCCGCTGCCCATCCTGCAAGGCCAAGATGCATCCAGGATGCCTGAAAACACATGCACAGGCGTGCAAGGGTGCCTTACGGTCGACCGTCATTGCGGTTGCATCTCCCCCGGACCACGTCGCCGCCTTCACCTCGGCCGCTGCCCCTCCGCTGTATCGGCAGACCTCACGGCCTAGTGGCACTCCTGGCTTGCCGTCGCCCCTCCTTGGACCACCTGTTCCAGCCCCGGTCGTCTCCGTTGCACCAGCACCCGGGTCGACTACTACCACGCCGCCTGACATTGGCCCGCTTCAAGCAGTTGTCGATGTAGTGACGGCTAGTATTACTTCGAAGCTCGACAGCTATTTGGAGGCACAGAAGGTCCAATTTGACAACTTTGTTGCCAAACAAGAGGCGCAAATGGACGAGATGAGGTCCTGCCTCCAGTTTCACTCCACCGCCTCCGCTCGCCACACCGACCAGCTGGCTTCGCTGGACACCCGGACCACTTCGCTGCAGTCTAGTGCCGATTCCTCCAGCAAGCAGCTAAGTGGCCTTGCCTCTTCTGTTAGATCTGTGGAGACGTCGGTGGCCTCCAGCAAGATTGCTGTCGACACCCAGGCTTCGGAGCTCGCTGTCCTAAAGACGCGCCTTGCTCGTATGGAGCTCGCCGCTCGATCGTGCGAGCTCTCCATTTCTGGAGTCCCGGAGTCCGTCGGCGAGGACCTTAAGTCCCTCGTGTCCCGGCTTGCGCAGGCGCTGGGAACTTCACTGGCGCCTACTGACCTGGTGTCGGTTTCGCGCATGCGCGGAACCCCCACCCCCGATCGCCCGCGGACAATCCACGCGACGCTCGCCTCGCCTGCGCTTCGTAATTCGATTATCGCCGCCAAACGCGCTAAGCGCGATCTACCTGCGTCTTGCATCGACGCGTCTTTCCCCTCGGGACCTGTCCAGGTAAATGAGTACCTGCCCGGCGAGATCGCGTCTCTCCTCCGCCGGTGTCGCCAGCTTGCTCGCGAGCGCGGTTTTGCTCGCGTATGGCACCGGGACGGGACCATATTTATCAAAAAGTCGGCCTCCGACGCGCCGGTCAAAATCGACTCCTCTCAGGACGTCGATCGGAAGCTGGCGTGAAGTCCTGCTCCCCGTACGTCGCGCGCCCCCACTCCTGCCGCTTGCTCCGTCTTAGGTTTCGGACACGTTAACGCCGAATCTCTTTGCCGCCACTTCAGCACTTTTCGATCTTTTTTCGCGTCGTCAAACTATGACGTTATTGCGGTCTCTGAGACCTGGCTCTCGTGCTCGATTCCCGATTCGGAGTGTGCCCTTCCTGGGTACTCGCTTCTCAGGTGTGACAGATATGGCAGAACGGGCGGAGGCGTCTGCCTATATATTCGCGATACATTTCCGACCTCTGTAATCGCGTCCTCCCCTCGCTCTCAATTCTCCGGCCCGGAATATCTCTTTGCGGAGGTGGTCATTCCCTCTGCCGGCACTCTTCTAGTGGGGGTCGTTTATCGCCCCCCGCATGTTCCTCTTGCTAACTTTGAACCGGTGTTCGCCGACATCGTCTCGGACTTCCCGAACAAGGTTGTTCTGGGCGACTGGAACGCGAACATGGGCTCACAGTCTTTCGATGCGATCTACCTTGGAGGGCTTTTCTCCCGTCTCAACCTCTACTCTATCCCCTATTCTCCTACTTTCCACACTTCTTTCTCCTCCACTTGGTTTGACCTTGGGCTTGTAGATGACTCTAGCAGGGTAGCTTCTTTTTCTCAAAGTAAAGAGCCTCACTGCTCTAATCATGACTTAATTTCGCTAGAGTACGTCCTAACTTCTCGGGTTATCCCAACCACTGATCTTCGTCGTAGATATGGTTCCATCAATCGTGACGCGCTACTCGATGACATCTCGCAGCTTAGCTGTGTTCGTCTTGTTTCGAACTCCTGTGAGAGCAGCGTGGATCAGTTGGTGGACGACTTCAATGCGGGACTGCTCCGAGTCCTCGACGAGCATGCCCCGCTTAGACCTCTGCGTATTCGACGGTCTCCTGCTCCTTGGATTACACCTGAGATCCGAGCCGAGATGCGTTCTCGTGACTCACTGAGGAGATCCTTCCGACGAACTGCTAACCCGGAAACTGGGGCTCTTTACAGGGCCTCTCGTAACCGGGTGCAGTCCCTTCTGGTGCGAGCCAGATCCTCCTTTCTTTTCTCCCACTTCTCTACTCCTAGGCACCCGAATGATGTTTGGCGAGAGCTGAAGTCATTCGGTGTCCTCCCGCCTTCTCACTCTCCTCTTCCCTTTCACTTGTCTCCGGACGATCTTAACTCGTTCTTCCTCGCTGCGCACTCTTCCTCCCCACCGGCCGTCCCCGCATGTCTATTGCTGTCTAACTGTGTCTCCGACGATTCGCGTTTCTATTTCTCCCCCGTTACGGAGGAATTGCTTGCTCGCGCTGTGCGCCTTACTAACTCATCCATCTCGCCCTCGGACGACCTGAGTGCGAGATTTCTTTTACTCTCTCTTCCTGTGTTATTCCCTGCCATTCTGCAGGTCTTCAACTCCTCTCTTGCTTTCTCTACTTTCCCCGCTGCCTGGCGAAAAGCTATCATCTCTCCGATCCCCAAGAAACCGAATGCTTCTGCTCCTGCCGATTTCCGCCCTATCTCTCTTCTTCCTGAGCTGTCTAAGATCCTCGAGAGGGTTGTCCTTCATGATATCCAGAGTTTTCTCAATAGCTCTGGACAGCTGGACCCCTCCCAACATGGTTTTGTAAAAAACCGATCTACACAGACGGCTCTCCTGACGTTCCTGGACGACGTCCGTCTTGCTGCTGACCAGCGGATGGTCACAGTCCTGGTGTGTCTTGACTTTTCCAAGGCCTTTGACACTGTAGACCACTCACTTCTTCTTACTAAACTCCACTCTTTCAATTTCTCTCTTCCGGTCTTACAGTGGATCTGGTCCTACCTCTCCAATAGGGCACAGGCAGTCAGAATCGGACGGTCTCTTTCCCGTTGGTCCCCGGTCCATTCGGGCGTGCCGCAAGGCTCCGTCCTTGGACCGTTCCTCTTTTCTCTCTATATCCATGATCTCGACTCTGTCATTAAGCACTCCAAGGTGATTAAGTACGCGGATGATGTACAATTATACATCTCCGCACCTTATAGTGAGCTGGACGACGCGATTAGGAGGATCAACTCTGACCTTGCCAGCGTCTCTGGCTGGTCCACAATGAACTCTCTTTCTCTTAACGTTTCTAAAACGCAGTGTATGATGCTCGGCTCTGCTCGTGCCCTGGGCCTGCAGCTTGTTTCCGGTGCTCCCCTGGTTCAGATGGGTGGTACGCCCATCCCGTACGCCTCTAAGGTTGTCTCGCTGGGCCTGCACATCTCGCCCACTCTCGACTGGGGTGATCACACTGGGCACATCTGCAGAAAGGTCTATGGCGCGCTTGCGGGGCTTCGACGTCACAGCACTGCGGTGCCGCGGAGCCTTAAAATCAAGCTCATATCTTCCCTCATTCTGCCACATCTCGATTACTGCTGCCTAACTCTACTGGGCATTGGTGTAACTAGCGAGCTGCGCCTCCAGCATGCGCTGAACGCCTGCGTGCGCTTTATTTATGGCGTTCCTCGTGACGCGCATATCACGCCCTACTATGTGCGACTAGGCTGGCTGAAAGTTCGGGAGCGAAGACTCCTCTTTCTCGGAGTCAGCATTTTCCGGGCTCTCAAGTCGAGTCAGCCGCACTACCATCGGGGCTGGCTCACGCCTAGGGTTGCGGGGTCGTCTGAGCGGCCCTCTCGTCAGAGGGGCCCCCTCTGTCTGGTGCCCACTCACCGCACCTCCTTCCTCGGGGCCTCGTACCGCGTTTGCGGGCCCCAGTTCTGGAATGGCCTTCCACCTGCCATCCGGGAGTGTGACAGCGAGGCAGCTTTCAAAACTGCTCTGTGGGCTTTCCTCATGGAGCAGTACACGTAGAGTTCTCTCTTAGCTCTTAGTTTTTTCTTTAATTTCTCCTCCTACGACGTGCGGGGCTAATTGCCTTTTTCCTCTACTTTTGCGTGCGCTTATTTTTCTATGTTATTTATTACTTTCTGTGTAATTCTTGTTTGTTAACACGTCCTGAGAGGGCTACTTTGTTGCCCTAGGACGAAATATATTCATATTCATATTCATATTCTCTCTCTCTCTCTCTCTCTCTCTCTCTCTCTCTCTGTAAGTAGCCGCCCACGATTTACTTCGCTCCTACTTAGAGATCATCTTTCTGCTGTATTCTGCCCGGTGGGGCCTGTTACAGGTATTTCGGCGTTATCTCGGTCGGCTTGCCTACATTTTGGCCTATAAGACCTTTCGGCTCTCCTTGTAGCCGACGAGATTTCGCCTACTCTTTCTGTGCCACATTAGACAGAATTTCTAACCTGCCATTTTTGGGCAGTTAATTTTCTGTCCCTGGGATAATTTTGAAATCGTCGGCACGCACTGTGCGCCCTCTTCGCTATCATCCCACGGCTACCACCTGTCACAGTGCACCCAACTCTACTATGGAGCGGGAACTCCCTTGCGCGAAATGTCACAAGGACATTGCCAAGGAGTCGGCCCGCTGCCCCTACTGCAAGGCTAAGATGCACCCAGGATGCCTCAAAACGTATGCACCGGCGTGTAAAGGTGCTCAAAGACCCACCGTCATTGCGGTTGCGTCGCCTCCGGTCGCCTCCACCTTGGCCGCTGCCTCACCGGTGCCACTGCCTCTGCCTGTGCCCAGTATATCTGCGGGGGAACCTTCGGACATTACATCACTGACAGCCGCAGTCCAAACCCTAGCTACAACGCTGACCAGCTTCATGGCTGACCAGCGTGCTCAGATGGACAAGCTGCAAGCCTGTATGGAGATGTTGGCCACCACTTCTGCGCAGCAGGCGGACAAGCTGACGCAGCTCGACAGCCGCACCAGCTCTCTTGAATCCCAGGCCAGCACCACCAGCACTCAGCTTACGGGACTCTCCACCGCAGTTAAGTCCGCGCACACCGAATCCAAGGCTGTTGCGGCCAAACAGTCCGCCCTAACCTCCGAGCTTAACTCGGCGAAGGCGCGTATCGCCCGGCTGGAGCTCGCTGCTCGCTCCTGTGAGCTCACCATCTCGGGTGTCCCAGAGGCCCCTGGTGAGGATCTCCGAAGCCACGTTCTTCGTGTGGCGCTGGTGTTAGGAGCTCATTGCCGTATCGCGCCTGCGCGGTACCCCCTCCGTGGATCGGCCGCGCACAATCCATGTTAAGCTAGCCACCACCGCTGTCCGCAACACGCTCCTAGCCGCTAAGCGTGCGAAGCGGGATCTCCCCGCGTCTGCCGTCGACCCGTTGTTCACCTCTGGCTCTCTATACGTTAATGAGTTTCTGCCCCGGGATATCTCCTCGCTGCTCAAGCGTTGCCGCTCGCTCGCCCGTGAGCGCAGCTTCTTTCGCGTCTGGCATAGGGACGGGAGCGTCTTCGTCAAGAAGACTGACTCATCTGCCCCCATCAGAATTGATTCTGACAGGGACATAGCAGCCAAACTCGCGTAAAGCCAGGGGTCCCCTACGTCGCCGCTTAATCGTCCCCCCGCCGCTCCCTTACTCCGTCTTGCGCATGTGGAACGCGCAGTCTCTCGCCGCGCATTTCGACACCTTTGCGTCGTTTTTCTTGCGCTCCACATTTGACGTGATGGCGGTATCCGAGACCTGGCTATCACACACCAGCCCTGGTACCAGCTGCGTCTTGCCCGGCTACTCTCTACATAGGTGCGATAGGTATGGTAGAATGGGCGGAGGCGTCTGCCTGTATATTCGTGATTCTTTCTCGGTCACTGTAGTCGCGTCCTCCTCTCGCTCTCTATTTTCTGGTCCCGAGTTTTTATTTCTTGAGGTGATCATTCCCTCTGTCAGTTCTACTCTTGTGGGGGTCGTCTACCGTCCCCCACACGCTCCTCTTTCTGACTTTGAGCCAGTGTTCGCCGACATCGTCTCGGACTACCCAAACAAGGTCGTTCTTGGCGACTGGAACGCGGACATGAGCTCTCAGTCCCCTGATGCGAACTACCTTGGAAAACTTTTCTCCCGTCTCAACCTCTACTCTATCCCCTATTCCCCTACTTTTCACACTTCTTTCTCCTCCACTTGACTTGACCTTGGGCTTGTGGATGATTTTAGCAGGGTTGCTTCTTTTTCCCAAAATAAAGAGCCTCACTGCTCTAATCATGATTTAATTTCGGTAGAATACATCTTAACTTCTCGGGTTACTCCAGCCAATGATCTTCGTCGTAGATATGGTTCTGTCAATCGTGACGCGCTACTCGATGACATCTCGCAGCTTAGCTGTGTTCGTCTTGCTTCGAACTCCTGTGAGAGCAGCGTGGATCGGTTGGTGGATGACTTCAACGCGGGTTTGCTCCGAGTCCTCGACGAGCATGCCCCGCTTAGACCTCTGCGTATTAGACGGCCTCCCGCTCCTTGGATTACTCCTGAGATCCGAGCCGAGATGCGTTCTCGTGACTCACTCAGGAGATCCTTCCGGCGTACTGCGAACCCGGAAACCTGGGCTCTTTACAGGGCCTCTCGTAACCGGGTGCAGTCTCTTCTGGCGCGAGCCAGATCCTCCTTTCTTTTCTCACGCTTCTCTACTTCTAGGCACCCGAATGATGTTTGGCGCGAGCTGAAGTCATTCGGTGTCCTTCCATCTTCTCAATCTCCTCCTCCACCTCATCTGTCTCCTGACAGTATGAACTCTCTCTTTCTCTCTGCTCACGCCTCTTCTCCACCGGCCGTCCCCGCATGTCTGTCTCCGTCTAGCCATACTTCCGACGAACCGCGCTTCTATTTCTCCCCCGTCACGGAGGAGAGTCTTGCTCGCGCCGTGCGCCTTGCGAACTCGTCCATCTCGCCCTCGGATGATCTGAGTGCGAGATTTATCCTACTCTCTCTCCCTGCTATTTTTCCTGCTGTATTCCAGATTTTCAACTATTCTCTTACTTTCTCTATCTTCCCGGACGCCTGGCGCAAAGCCATTATTACACCTATCCCTAAGAAACCGAATGCTTCTGCTCCTGCCGATTTCCGCCCTATCTCTCTTCTTCCTGAGCTGTCTAAGATCCTTGAGAGGGTTGTCCTCAATGATATGCAGAGTTTCCTCAGTAGCTCTGGAAAGTTGGACCCCTCGCAACATGGTTTTGTGAAAAACCGATCTTGTCAGACGGCTCTCTTGACACTCCTGGACGACGTCCGTCTTGCTGCTGACCAGCGGATGGTCACAATCCTGGTGTGTCTTGATTTTTCCAAGGCCTTTGACACTGTAGACCACTCTCTTCTTCTCTCTAAACTCCACTCTCTAAACTTCTCTCTCCCGGTCTTACAGTGGATCTGGTCCTACCTTTCTGATAGGACACAGGTAGTCAGAATCGGACGGTCTCTTTCCCGTTGGTCCCCGGTCCATTCGGGCGTGCCGCAAGGCTCCGTCCTTGGTCCTTTCCTATTCTCTCTGTACATCCATGATTTGAACTCTTCTATAAAGTTCTCCAAGGTGGTTAAATACGCGGACGACGTACAAATGTATATCTCAGCGCCATACTATGAGTTGGACGACGCGATTACAAGGATCAACTCTGACCTCGCTGGCGTCTCTGGCTGGTCCCAAATGCACTCTCTCTCTTTGAACGTCTCGAAAACGCAGTGCATGATGCTCGGCTCTGCTCGCGCCCTGGGCCTGCAGTTTGTTTCCGGTGCTCCCCTGGTTCAGAGTTTTCCCTGCGTTTTTTTAATGCACGCCACGCTTTTCTTCTTCTGTACACTGTTGCGCTTGCCTTTCTCTGCGTCCCTCTGCGTCTGTCGGGGTGTCTAGCCGCATTCTTTCTTTTTGTACCTCCTCTGTACCTTTATTTATAGTTTTAACTTTAAGTGCCTTAACTATCTGTACATACTATTCTGTAATGTTCTAAGAGGGCAACACGCCCTAGGACAAAATATACGTCCTAGTCTTAGTCTTAGTCTCTCTCTCTCTCTCTCTCTCTCTCTCTCTCTCTCTCTCTCTCTCTCTCTCTCTCTCTCTCTCTCTCTCTCGTGAGTAGACTCCACGCACTTTTCTTCGCTCCTACTTTTAGAGCCATTTTCTGCCGGTTCTCTGCCCCGTGGGGCCTGTTCCAGGTTTTGAGCGTATTCTCGATCGGCCCGCCTACACTTTGGCCTATTTACTTCATCGGCCTCTTACCTAGCCGACGAGAATACGCCCTATCTTTCTGTGCCAAATTGACAGAAATTCTAACCCCCAATTACTGGGTCGGTTAATTTTTGTCGCCTGGGAAATTTGAATTGGTCAACCTACACCCACGCCCTCCTGCTAACCGCTGCTACGGGTGCCACCTGTCATACATCACCTAGCCGCCTCAACCTAACCTGCTATGGAACGACTGACAGCTTGCGCCAAGTGTCGCAAAGATATTGCGAAGGAGGTGGTCACCTGCTCCTCCTGCAAGGGCAAGATGCACCCTGGGTGCCTCAAATCGCATTCATCTGCGTGCAAGGGCGCCCTGATGCCTGCGATGCCTAGCCCGACTGTCGCTGTCCCCAGCTTACCACAGCGATCTACTGCCTCCGCCGTCGCCTCAGCGGCAACCTCACCTGCTGCTTCTGCTACGGCCTCCTCTCTGCCGCCCGCTCCGGTGCCTGCCCCGGGTACGGTCACGTCGGTGGACATCAGTGGACTTACTGCCATTATTGAGGTGCTAGCTAACAAGCTTGATAGCTTTATGGCAGACCAGCGGAACCAGATGACAGAGCTGAAGTCTTGCCTACAAGTCCTGTCCGCGACTTCAACTCAACACGCCGGCATGATTGCTGATCTAGACGGCCGCACTTCATCGTTGGAATCAAGGGTGAGTGCGACTGACTCGCAGCTCGCCAACCTTTCGTCCGTCGCGAGCTCTCTTACTGTGACCAAAAAGGCCGTGGATAGCCAGGCCTTGGAGGTTACGACGCTCAATCGGCGACTCGCCAGGCTCGAGCTCGCTGACCGTTCCAGCGATATATCAATATCGGGAATCCCAGAGACCTCTGCCGAGGATCTTAAGACGCTCGTGACTCGGCTTGCGCGTGCGCTGGGTACTGCCATATCCCCCAGTGATGTGGTCTCCGTCTCGCGCCTGCGCGGGACGCCCACCGTTGATCGGCCGCGCATGATCGTCGCGCACCTATCGTCTGCCTCCGTGCGGGACTCTTTACTTGCCGCTAAGCGCACGCAGCGCGATCTCTCCGCTTCGGCGATCGATCCTGCCTTCCCAACTAGGGCCGTGCATGTTAACGAGTTCCTGCCCCGGGAGCTATCCGTACTTCTTAGGCAATGTCGCGCGATTGCCCGAGAGCGTCGTTATTCGCGCGTCTGGCACCGGAACGGGAGCGTTTTCATTAAGAAATCGGACTCCAGTGCTCCGATCCGGATCGACTCCTCGGCTGAGCTAGAGTTTAAGTTAGAATGATGTCCGGTCCCCCATGCGTCGCCTTCAGTTCGCCCCCTACGCCTCGGACACATTAATGCCGAGTCTCTTGCGCGGCATTTTGTTCCCTTCGCGTCTTTCTTCTCTTTCTCGTCTTACGACATCATCGCGGCTACGGAGACTTGGCTCTCCCCCTCTACTCCAAGCTCTGTCTGCTCGCTACCGGGCTATACTCTCCTTCGGTGTGATAGGAATGGCAGAATGGGTGGAGGCGTCTGCCTCTTTATTCGCGATTCCTTCCCGACTACAGTAATCACGTCTTCCTCTCACAGTCAGTTTTTCGGCCCCGAATATCTTTTTGCAGAGGTGGTTATCCCCTCTGCCGGCTCTCTTCTTGTGGGGGTGGTTTATCGCCCCCCGCACGCTCCTCTCTCGAACTTTGAGCCCGTGTTCGCCGACATCGTCTCGGACTTCCCGAATAAGGTCATTCTGGGCGACTGGAACGCGGACATGTGCTCTCAGTCCTTCGACGCGACTTACCTTGGAGGACTCTTTTCTCGTCTTAACCTCTACTCTATCCCCTATTCTCCCACCTTTCGCACCTCCTCCTCTTCCACTTGGCTTGACCTCGGGCTTGTTGACGACTCTAGCAGGGTAGCTTCTTTCTCGCAAAGTACAGAGCCCCATTGCTCTAATCATGATCTAATTTCGCTAGACTACGTTTTAACTTCTCGGGTAATTCCTACCACTCATCTCCGTCGTAGGTATGGTGCCATCTCTCGTGACGCGCTGCTCGATGACATCTCGCAGCTTAGCTGTGTTCGTCTTGTCTCGAACTCTTGTGAGAGTGGCGTTGATCGGTTGGTGGATGATCTCAATGCGGGTCTGCTCTTGGTTCTCAACGAGCATGCACCGCTCCGAACTCTTCGCTTTCGACGGCCTCCTGCTCCCTGGATCACCCCTGAGATCCGAGACGAGATGCGCTTGCGTGACTCGCTCAGGAGATCTTTCCGGCGTACTGCTAACCCGGGTGCTTGGGCTCTCTACCGAGCCTCACGTAACCGGGTACAGTCTCTTCTGGTGCGCGCCAGATCTTCTTTCCTGTTCCTCCACTTCTCTTCCCCCAGGCGTCCGTATGATCTTTGGCGTGAGCTGAGATCATTCGGTGTCCTCCCCTCCTCACACATTCCCCCTCCCTCTCACCTGTCTCCGGACAGTCTCAATTCTTTTTTTCTCACCGCTCATGCCCCCTCCCCACCGGCCGTCCCTGCTTGCCTCTCAATGTCTCACCATACCTCCGCCGACTCGCGTTTCTACTTCTCCCCCGTCACCGTGGAGAGCCTTGCTCGCGCTGTGCGCCTTTCTAACTCGTCGATCTCGCCCTCGGATGAGCTGAGTGCGAGATTTCTGCTTCTCTCTCTCCCTGCTATCTTCTCTACTGTACTTCAACTCTTTAACTCTTCTTTTACTTTCTCCATTTTTCCTAATGCCTGGCGTAAAGCCATCATCACCCCTATCCCGAAAAAACCTAATGCCTCTGCTCCTGCCGACTTTCGCCCTATTTCACTCCTTCCTGAGCTGTCCAAGATCTTCGAGAGGGTTGTCCTCCACGATATCCAGGGTTTCCTCAGTAGCTCTGGGATGTTGGACCCCTCGCAACATGGTTTTGTGAAAAACCGATCTTGTCAGACGGCTCTCCTGACACTCCTGGACGATGTCCGTTTTGCTGCTGACCAGCGGATGGTCACAGTCCTGGTGTGTCTTGACTTTTCTAAGGCCTTTGATACCGTAGACCACTCTATTCTTCTATCGAAGCTCCACTCTCTTAATTTCTCTCTTCCGGTCTTACGGTGGATCTGGTCTTACCTCACAAACAGGGTTCAGGCAGTCAGAGTCGGACGGTGTATCTCCTCTTGGTCCCCGGTCCATTCGGGCGTGCCGCAGGGTTCCGTCCTTGGTCCGTTCCTCTTCTCTCTCTACATCCAGGATCTCAATTCCGCTATCAAGTTCTCCAAGGTCGTAAAATACGCGGATGATGTGCAATTGTACATCTCCGCGCCTTACTGTGAGTTGGAGGGTGCTATTACAAAGATCAACTCTGACCTCGCTGGTGTCTCTGCCTGGTCTGCAATGAATTCTCTCTCTCTTAATGTCTCGAAAACGCAGTGCCTGGTGCTCGGCTCTGCTCGTGCCCTGGGCCTGCAGTTTGTCTCTGGCGCTCCCCTGGTCCAGATGGGTGGTATGCCCATCCCGTACGCCTCTCAGGTTGTCTCGCTGGGCCTGCACATCTCGCCCTCCCTCGACTGGGGCGATCACGCCGGTCACATCTGCAGCAAGGTCTATGGTGCGCTTGCGGGACTTCGACGTCATAGTACTGCGCTACCGCGGAGCCTAAAGACTAGGCTCGTATCCTCCCTCATTCTGCCACACCTAGACTATTGCTGTCTAGCTCTCCTTGGGCTCGGCGTCACAAGCGATCTGCGCCTCCAGCGTGCGCTGAACGCCACCGTGCGTTTCATTTTCGACCTACCACGCGATGCGCATATTACGCCCTACTATCGACGGTTAGGGTGGCTTAAGGTCCGGGAGAGGAGACTTCTCTTCCTTGGACTGAGCATTTTCCGGGCGCTCAACTCCGACGAGCCGACATTCTTTCGGGCTTTTCTCACGTCCAGGGTAGCGGTTGGCTATCCGACTCGACAGAGAGGCCCTCTTTTCCGCGTGCCTATACACCGCACAAGTTTCTGCGGGGCCGCGTACGCAGTGCGTGGTCCTCTTTTCTGGAACTCACTCCCACCTTCGATTAGGGAGTGTAACAGCGAGATGGCCTTCCGGAGAGCGTTAATGGCTTACTTCCTCGACTCCTATGAGGACTGACTCTTGTCACCTCTCTGCTTTTTCTGTTGCTGCGACTGCATGGGGTGTTCTTATATTCTTATATTCTTATATTGTATATATTGTATGCTATAATTGTATATTTTTCCTCTGCTTCTGCGTGCGTGCATGCTACTGCTTGCTGCTTTTATCCTAGTTTATAAGCTCATTGTAATGTACACATCTTTCTGTATACTTTTTTTGGCCTGAGAGGACTACTTAGTCCTAGGACAATAAACCTAGTCTAGTCTAGTCTAGTCTCTCTCTCTCTCTCTCTCTCTCTCTCTCTCTCTCTCTCAATCTCTCTCTCTCTTTCTCTCCGATGACAAGTTTTAAACGATTTTGCGTACAATGTTTGTGAGCGGGTTATATTCCACTATGCGATCGTGTATGATTAGGCAGTAAGCGGTGGTATTTGCAGGAACGTTTTCCCGACACTCAAAGTCGTTTTGTCAGGAGCAATCCAGCACGACGAATGGGCCGTACGCGAGGAAATCTGTGAGATCGAGCAGCGGCTCGCCACCGCCATAGAATGATTCTCGGAATTTGGCATACATATCATAGAGCAACGCATGCTTGTTCTTGCCAAAGTCAATGTTCAAGTCGTCGTAGGGATACATTTCCGAGTTCAGGTAGAGACGAATGTAGGAGAGATGGCAATGGTCAAAGATCGACGCTCTTTTGGACAAATCATTCTTCCGCGCGGTGTGCAGGGCGAATATCACGTATCGAGGCTTCTCCATCTGCGTCGTGGCTTTTACCGCCCATGTGTGCTTCGTTGTTGTCTGTAGCAGGGGATACTCGTGGAGCTCGGACGAGCGGAAACTCATTTTAATCGGCGTGCCGTTTTCCAGTACACGCAACATCGACAGTTTGTGCACCTCGTCCAGGGTTACGTGCGGTGTGCGCCATTGCACCTTGTGCAGCGTAAGATTATAATTAAGACCAGCCGGCCCGTGTATCGCGTTCGCGTCGGTGCGCGCGCGTATCAAGATGAGTTCGTAACGCGCGTTTATCATGATACGGTTATAGTCCTCGCAAAAGCCCAGCAGCATGCTGAGAGGCACGCAAAAATTAAAGTCCAGCGGTGCGCCGCGTTTGATTTTCTTCTTTCTCGAGCCATCGCCCTCCCCACCATCATCATCATCATTAGCAGGGTATCTCCAGCCGGCGTTATCCAGCGTTCTGCTCTTCTCGGTCGAAAGACAGAGAAAGTTTTTCAGTGTAGTCGTTATACCGGGATTCCTGCATCTATCGATTTCAACGCCATTGAGTTCATAGCGTATCTCATCGAAGAGGAAGGAGACGAAATTATTTTCCAAGTGCACGGTGTCCCCGGCATTCACGCTGTCGAGTCTTCCCTCGATGTATAGGTAACTGCGGCATAGCAGGAGGCACAAGTCTTGCTGCTGAACGTTGAGCCGTATCTCGTCACTGTTCCCGAGGGCAGAATTGATATATGGGTTGTACGTGTGCACCTCCAACTTCGTTATACGGTTGTCGAAGGCTGGTACACCACCGATGCTCAAAATATTGTTCATCATCATCAATATCGTAGTCGTCCACGCGCAGTTCTGAACCCCAGAGATTTTAGAAATCTCACGTTAGCCGCGCTCAATCGTCTCTTCCTTCTCCAACTACAGCTGCCGCCACCCTTTATCGACGATTGGAATACACTTGCTTTGCGACTCGTCGTTGGTGCGAGTGCTGAGCTGATGATTGCAGATTCTGACGTATCGTTGGTGTTGTTGTTGTTGTAAACGAGCATGCTATCCACAGCATCGACGATTAACTGCGCCGTTGTACATGCAGACGTATCGTTATCTCCTCGCCACGAAAATCCACAGGTTGTCCGGACTGATCGACAATTTGAATGGTCAAATCATCTATTGCACGTACGACGATTGGCAGGTAAATGACTCGCGGTGGCGTTTCCGAGATCTTATATCCGGGAGGCACCTGCGGCGAGAACTCGTGTATCGTGTGTACCAGTCTACCGTTGTTGTAAGAACCGGTGGTGATGTTACACTCTACCCGAATTGTATTCACGCTTATGATGTTGACAGGCGCGTCCGATTGATGCCAAATATTGGGCGAGAGGATACGATTCGCGGAGAATCCTAGCAGTAGTCCCACGCTATCGAGCTTCGTAAAGTCGATTCTGAAGACACTTCGGATTTCGCTCTTCATCGTGTTGTTAGAACGATGGGGTATTCGCCACCGTCGCCGTCGTTGCCATCGTTGTTGTCGTTGCCCCCATAATCGACGGCATTCTTGCGCGGGTACCTTCTCAATATTTCTCGCTTCAAGAATTCATTGAGCGCCTTCAGCTCGTACGAACCGTCGGGAATGGTAATGTGCTCGTCATGATCGCCAAAGTAAAGTTTATTATTGCCGTTCGACGAACTGATGTTCGGTATGGTGTTGTAAGTTTGGAAATTCACAAGCCCTAGCTCATAGCCTTCGTCGTCGTCTCGTCCTGTGGACAGTTCTATCGGTGGAAAATGTCTCGACGAGAGCACGCTACTCGTGCCCGAAAGTGTGAATGTGAACGACATGTTTTTTGTTCCCTGTGTTCTGGGTGAACATACACAGAACATACACGTGTTCTGTACTCCGCGCTGCAAAGATTCCAGGGAAACTGAGTTTTTGTCAGAGGCGAGGCTATGATTTATAATGAATTTTCTCGAAGAAATTGAACGCACAATTGTCCGCAAATGCTCTCGTTAAAGTTTTGAAACCGCTCGTGATTGTACGTGACTCTTGTCGCGCGGCCAAAGTAACTCATCAATTCGCGCGGAGGTCGGAGATTCCCAAAGCTGTCGTAGTACTTGACGTCATGCTCGCGTTTAACGTACGCGACCCAGTGTGTTCCCGGACCGCTGTAGTCATCCAAATGAACTATGCCGCACTCTCTAGTCCATACTTTCTTCGCGCGCAAATCATCGCGCATGAAAACTCCCCGAAAATGTGGCAAGTTTTTACACATATGTTCCAGCTGATGATTCGTTGTTGTTCTCACCGGCGAGGAGGACGGTAGCGATGAGTAGCGGTAGTCTATCTTCTTTGGGTTTTTGACGTTTTTTTTTTGCTTCTAGTCCTCCTCCTCCTCCCCTTCGTCACTCTACCGCTCACTCCCTTTCCATGCTTGTAGGGCGAAAGATACAATCCCTTGCCTTCCATGGCGCGGTTGTGTCGCTGCATTTGTTCCAGCTGTTTTTGCCTGAGCTTTTTGTCCGAAACGGATTTTGCCACCGTCGATGCCCCGGTGACCAAGGCACCCAGAGCACCCAAAGCGGGGAAGAGCAGGGGTGGTATGAAACCTCCGCGTTTGGCGGCCGGCAATACGCGGAGATTCGCGCTCCTCGTCTTCTTATTGCTCTTCTTCTTAGACACGCTGCTGCTGCCTCCCGCGCTTCTTCTTCTTTTTTATCCTCCTCCTCCTCCTCCTCCTCCTCCTCTCATTCCCATGCCGAGTTTTCTTTTCGTCTTCATGGCAGTCCAGACGGCGGTGGATTGAATATATATATATACAGGGTGTTCCAAAACTAGGCGTTTCGGGGATGGCCATCTTGTGGGGTGGGCCTTTCTAAGGACTATAGCACTTTCCGAATTTGAAAGCGCCATCGAACTTTGGGAGGTAATTGCGAAAAGGTGTAGCCAATCCGCGCTCGAGCCTGAGAGCGGTCGCTGTGACACGGCGCGAAGCGTTGGATGGGGCGAGCCGCCGAAGACTCTCGCCGCCTCGCTGGCCGCGTCATCCGCGCACGTCGCACGCTACCGAACCCTACGCGCGAATAAGTATTGGCGCGGAGCAGGGTCGCAAGTGACTCTAGCGCTAGGGGGGCTATCCAAGGTGCCCTTTTGCGGCAAAGATGAGCGGGCGTATTTCGGCGGCACGCCTCGCCGATCTTGGGGGCGACAACCGTACTGCTGGTTCCAGGTAAACCAAACTCGGAGAATCTTTTGAAAAGGCTTCAATGCATCTACCAATTTAATTTCAGCAAGATAATGCCAAACGAATCGGATTTATTCCCGATTTCGCCAGATAAATTAGTGTAGCGAGAATTTAGCGCTGATTTGATTATTAGAATATTTTTTTTATGAAAACCTACTCCTTTGCCAACAATACGTCGCTTCCCGATTGCCGACATCTAACGCAGGTTCCGAGTTATGATTTTTTAAAGGAGGGCCGGTGTCGCGCGAGCGACAACGCTGCCGCTGCCGGCGCGGCGGTCGTGACCGGTCGGGCAGTTGCACGCGCGACACCGCCTTCTAAGCCGGCTGCGTGACGGCGCGCGCGACACCGACCCTCCCTTAAAAAATCATAACTCGGAACCTGCGTTAGATATCGGCAATCGGGAAGCGACGTATTGTTGGCAAAGGATTAGGTTTTCATAAAAAAAAAATATTCTAATAATCAAATCAGCGTTAAATTTTCGCTACACTAATTTATCTGGCGAAATCGGGAATAAATCTGATATGCTTGGCATTATCTTGCTGAAATTAAATTGGTAGATGCATTGAAGCCTTTTCGAAAGATTCTCCGAGTTTGGTTTACCTGGAACCAGCAGTACGGTTGTCGCCCCCAAGATCGGCGAGGCGTGCCGCCGAAATACGCCCGCTCATCTTTGCCACAAAAACGCACTTTGGATAGCCCCCCTAGCGCTAGAGCGACTTGCGAGCCTGCTCCGCGCCAATACTTATTGGCGCGTAGGGTTCGGTAGCGTGCGACGTGCGCGGATGACGCGGCCAGCGAGGTGGCGAGAGTCTTCGGCGGCTCGCCCCATCCCACCGCTTCGCGCCGTGTCACAGCGACCGCTCTCAGGCTCGAGCGCGGATTGGCTACACCTTTTCGCAAATACGTCCCAAAGTTCGATGGCGCTTTCAAATTCGGAAAGTGCGATAGTCCTTAGAAAGGCCCACCCCACAAGATGGCCATCTCCGAAACGCCTAGTTTTGGAACACCCTGTATATATATATATATATATAGATAGGCAGTTAGTATACAATTTCTAAATTAGTAATGGGATTCCTTACTCACATCAAAACAATGGATTAAGTACGGTTTCCTACAGATAGAGTCATTTACACCCAAATTAACAGTATCGATACAAATGGGACCCATAGGTAAATAAGGAACCGATGATGATAAGCTATGGGTTATCGACGGTTGTAATTGGAGGGCCACCAAGTACTTCTCATGCAACACATAGATTTATTGATAGGGAAACAGTGTTCCCTCGATCTTGGTTGATGTAATTGTGCATGTAAATCTGAATGCAAAGACACCTGTTTGTATACAATGGGAGGGGCATGATGGTTTAGAGATTCTTTACCGCCGTTCGCGTATGTGCATCTATGCGTTTTGTACGTGCACCCATTCTCTGATTGTTTGGGAGATTTAGACATGTAAGATTATCAGTCTATGTAAAAGATGGTGCGACGCTAGCGCTCGCTTCTCTCGGCGATTGCACCGCAATTGACCTGCCCTCTATGTCAAAGGAATGACCGGAAGATCGCATGCCCTCTTGAATGCGACGACTTCGGGCTCTAGCGCGAACGTCTTTTGTTTCTCTGCCGCACGGCTTCGTTCTTCTTGCTCGGGCGTTGGCCGCGTGTGGACGTGATTTTGTGTATCCCCCCCCCCCCCCGCTTAAAAAAGGCGTCATTAGCGTTGTGCTTTTGTACGTGTGTTACCGATTATCTGATTAGCGGTTTTACGAGTATTACCGATTATCTGTATTAGCGTCTTGTGTGAAAACCTCTGTTCGGGTGGTGGATGATTGATTCCACTGATGTGCCTAGTTCGCAACCGTTTCACGTGATCGATGAAACGGCGCCCTTGCCGCAACCCTTTTTTTTTTTTTTTTTTTTTTTTATCGCAGTGAAATCCCTAACGGATACCCAGCCCTCTGGGGGGAGGGCTGGGTTATGTGGGGCTTGCACCCACTAAAACACTGCGGTGGCCATCTCCAGGTGAGAAGGGGGAACCCGGGGTCTCCAGAGGCACACGACCGGGAACCCCCTCACCTGACGCCTCGATGGTCGAGGCTCGTCCCTCGGGATTGCTCCCGAAATATAAACATAAGTGTGTGGTGGTGCAGAGGACCACACCCTGCACCACCACGCGTCACGATGAGCCGTGCAATGGGCTTCCGGGTCCCCACCCGGAAAACCCTGGCTCATCAGAAGAAATAGGAGAGCGTCGGGCGACTAGGGGCGACGACGCCCTCTGCCACCTCTCGCTCTCCTCTTTCTCCTCCTCTCCTCTCGCCGAGCCTGCCTAGCAGGCAGGTCCCGCTCTCTCTCCCGCTCTGCCACTTCTTTCTTAGTGAGGACCTCCTCACAAAAGGAGGCGGCTGCCGCCCACTTCTCCTTGTCCGCCACCATGGCCCTGACCATGGCCTGGAGGCTGACGTCCTGGCCCAACGCATCTTTGAGGGCCTCCCTCTCCTCCTCGCCCTTGCCGCAACCCTGTTGCAACCCTGTTTGGGATGGACTCAACCTTCTTTCGGGTGGTGGATGATTGATTCTACTGATGCGCCTAGTTAGTCCCTCACAAAAATATATTTCTAATTATTAAACCTACCACCTATACCCCTACTGGACCAAAAATATAATTGATATCATTGGAAATAGAAAGCCAAGTCTTTATTCAAACACGAATCTAAAAAAGATCTTGCCTCACAAAAAAACGTGTGCCGCATTCCGCAATCGCCCCACAAAAATTATAATTATCAAAGAAACCTTAATACTTGGCCCGCCTGGTTCTTCACAAATCCATTTATGTGTTGACTTGGAACTCGATTTGTCAAGAACCGGGCGGGCCAAGTATTGCGGTTTCTTTGATAATTATAATTTTTGTGGGGCATTTGCGGAATGCGGCACACGTTTTTTTGTGAGGCCACCGCCATTGTCCTTCCAGTGGAGGAACAGCCCGTGGGTCCGAGGTACCAAGGCATGGTGGAACCCATGGAAATTGATCTGTTGCCAGGTATGTCTCATCATCGATAATTCGTCATACGCTCTTCCGATGTTGTTGGAGTTATAAGCTCGGTGTTTGAATAATTTGTTTCGCTTCCAGTTCCAGATCAAGTGGATGCCATTGCTCTTCCTGGAAATAGGGAAGTGCTTCGCGAACTGGTCAAGACGCAGGTACAACTCGACGAAGCTCGGAAGCGTGTGAGGTGGTCGGAGCAACTTAGACGGCGAGACGCGAAGCGCTTCCGCGCGTACAAGCGGGAGGCCGAACGCAAACGAGCCGAGGAAGTTGCTTCGGCGAACCCCCTCAACTCTTTAGAGCCGCGGTTCCGCTCCATCCTGGAGGCGCAGATCGAGCTGGCTAAGACGTCAGCACGAGGTAGGCGCTATCCTGATTGCATCAAACGGGCTGCTCTGGCGATTCGGTATTGTAGCGCTAGCGCCTACCGGCAATGTCAAAAAGAGTTGTTGCAATTGCCTAGTTCTTCGACACTCGCGCGACTAACTAGGCCTTTCAAGTTTGAATCCGGGGTGAACGATTTCGCATTCGATATTCTTAAAAGGAATATCGATGTCGATGATCCCCGAGATAAATACTGTAGTCTCTCCTTTGATGAAATGGGGTTGAAAACCAACTTATGGTATAACGCACCAGCCGATGAAATCGAGGGGTTCGAGGACCTCGATGGCGCTAGCCGCAGTTCGAAGTCTGCCACAGCCGCGTTTGTTGTGATGGCCAGGGGTGTGCGCCGTAACTGGAAACAACCCCTGGCCTATATTCTACTGAACAGAACAGCTTCGGTAGGAACGATCGAGCGGCTTGTTACAGCGTGTGTACGTAAATTGCTCGAAATCGGATTGGAAGTATGCGTGGTCATTTCGGATATGGGCCCCTGCAATATATCGTTCGCGAAGCGTATGGGTGTCTCGCCGCAGACACCCTATTTGACCGTCGTATTTTCTTTTTGTACGATCCTCCGCACTTGATAAAGGCGACGCGAAATCACCTGTGCACACGCACATTCCGTCGTCCGAGTACCGGAGGATCGACATCGCGGCAGTACATTCGGCAATTATACGCGATCGACAAGAGGGCCCATAATAAATTGGCACCGAAATTGACGGACGCTCATGTCTCCCCCGGTACGCATCAGAAGATGAAGGGGCGATACGCGACTCAAGTGCTCAGCGCATCGGTATCGGCTGCGCTGGGTGTCTTGATAAGCACCGGGCAAATATCGGCACTAGCGTCGGAGACTCAAAAAGTCATCGAGATGTTCGATGGTCTTTTTGACGTGTTCAACTCTTCGCGCATACGCGACGCACCCAAGCCGCTTAATCGTAAATTTCGAGGCACCGTGGCGCAATTAGAGTTTCTGAACTCGGTGAGGCGGTATCTCGGCTCGGTGGAGGTGCTCGAGGCCGACGGTACGAACGTTACCAATAAGCTTAATGTTTTGCGATGCTGGACCATCAGCATCAGCGGTCTCATAGAGCTGTGGAGGCATCTCCACGGAGTGGGTTTCGAGTATCTCCTCACTCGACGTCTCAATCAGGATGCCTTCGACAATTTTTTTGGAAGCGTGCGCAAGCAGGGGGGCTATTGCTTTAACCCGACGTCCATTCAATTCAAGAATGCGTTCAATAAACTTTTTATAAGCAAATTCTCGCACGTTGGTAATGGCGCGAATTGTGAGGATGATCTGGGAGGTTCCATCTTTCAATTCGGTAACGATGCCTCGACGTCGCGACCCCAAAATGTATTGCCTCCGTCGACCGCCGCTTCCACTTGCGCGAGATCGGAACCACAGCCAAGTACGAGCGGTACTCTGGTCGCAGTCCGACACTCAACCATTGGGATACCGAGAGATTATCGTGATCATTCGCTAACCGAAAAAAATGTTCTGCGATTTATCACTGGGTATCTCATGAAGAGTTGCCTAAGCGTTCATTCCTGCGAGGTGTGCCGGGCATATAGTAACGCTTGTCAAGAACTTGATGATGATACGACTCTTCTGATTTTTTTCAGAGAGTACGACATCAACAATAGGAGAAGTTCGCTCACACCGCACAATAATTTCTTCTTTTATGTGTGCGAGCTGGACCAAATATTTGAAAGGGAATTTGAACCCATAGCGCACATACCCAAAGTCGGGCACCAGTTGTTGCGGGCGTTTCGTGCGGTTGATTTCGAACATCCCTGTCCGGAATTTTCGTATGAACACCTCCTACAACTGTTCACCCGAATGCGAATATACTACACTGTAAAATTCACAAACCGAAACTTTGTAACCAGAGACGATAGGGGACGCGGGAATAGAGCTCTTATTTGGCGCAATGGCTAGAGTGGTTTGTGTTCCAACAACCCTTTGTGTATCGAGTACTCGCTCGCGCAAAGGTGTGTGTACCTCTCTGTCGCATGTGCAGAATCCGAAAGCGCGGCAATTGCTGAGTTGCGTGAATTCGCATACGGCACGATGACCTGTGCATGCATCGAAAACGGTGTATGTATATTCGCCCAGAGTGCGTATATACAAACACAAAAATTCACTGGCCAATGTCATTGTTATTCCTTGTGCGTCATTCCTACGCGTTCTCTGGTTACGTGCCTTTTGCTTCACCTCGGGGTGCGATTCTCCCACCCCCGAAGTAAAATATCAATAATGTTCTGCTTGCAGGAATACTTCAGGCTTCAGGCACCCACTGAAATACCGCGGTCATATGCCGCGGGATCCCGTGGCCTAGTTCGATTGCGATTGGGATTTCGTCAGATTGAAAGAAACTCTATCGCGATCGGTCTCGGCCAATATTCTAAATCAACTGGACGAATTCATCGATTACAACGCCCCGATATCACTGACAACCACAGTGGGTACACCGCAGCATCGGGAGGAATGCAAAACTACCAAGTTTCCAACATTTAACAACATGAGGATATTTGTATGTCGATATTTTTAAATTCAATGCAAAGAAGTTTCCAAGTTTATAAATCCATAATTAAATAAAATTGGAATTTAAAATAAAAGTTGGAGGATTTTTGGGCGGTGGAACGGAGTCAAATATTGCAAAACCTTTAACATACTACAGTCGACATTTTTTTGGTTTTACTTTCATTTTATCATCATTGTCGAGATATTTATCTATTTTATTTCGTTTATTTTTATTTTCCTTTTTAGTTACAGATTTATAAACTTGTAAACTACATTCTGCATCATTAAGAGGGGACGCTTACCTAGAATCATGAAAAAGAAAAGCAACTGTAACATTTTTTTTCGAAACCGCTATGCGCGATTCTTAAAAAATTTTCAATAATTCGAGAAGCACCTTTCAGCGAAATGGTGGTATTATTTTTAAGTGTGCAGATAATGAAAATTGCCAAAGCTATGACCAATTTGATGTATTGAACAAATTTTTGTGGTGACCGCTGATGTGCGGTGCTAGATGGGCGAAAATTTTAAAGAATTATATTTTTTGATAGCCTATTAAATTACCTAGGACCCCTATAGATTTAGTATTTCTTTTAATTGCCTATAATTTTTACTTGACAGGCGAAAAACGACCCATTTTTGGGTCAAAAATCGGTTTTTCAACCTTCACCCAGCGGTATTCTGAAAAAATGTTGTTTTTAAACAATCGGGTTCTATAGGGTCCTAGACAATCTAATTATGGCTATCCAAATATGTCAATTTTTTTTATCTTCGATGACCGAGCTCGAAAGACCAGTGGTCACCGCAAAACGTGTTAATTAGTTAAATACGTTGGTAATTTTCATTATCTCTACGCAAAAAAATTACTAGTAGTGCACCAAAAGATGCTTCTCGAAATGGAAGAAACGTTTAAGGATTTCGAGCATATCGTTTTCGGGGGGGAAAAATCGTAAAGCTGCACCTCTTTTTGATGCTCCTAGGCACTAGGCGTCCCCCCTTAAATGTAAATCCTAATATAAAATCAGGTCAAAATAAATTTTACAATAGAAATGAAATCGCATAATACAGTTTTTTGTATTATGGATCCCGGTTTTTTTATGACTCGTAGTTTAATGTATTACTCAGATACATGCGCTCCGATACTTTATGACCAATATATTATATCACAGTTGTATAGGAACTTGGTGTCCCGGGCGGCTCCGCCACGTTAGCGTTGTGGGGTAGCCTTCGGGGTATCTCCTGCGCTAAGTTCAGATCGTCGCGCTCGCCTGCGATTGATGTCAGATTGTTCAGCTCTGTGAAGGGGCTTGGCCGCCACAGCTGAGATGTAGTTGCCGGCATCTAGCGGATGAGCCCGGAACACTTCCTTTCAGACCTTCAGCAAACTTCACACCGAAAGCAATGTGGCTTCACCGAGATCAAAGGGATCGCCGCCGAGTGACTCTACTGTATGGTACTTATACTGTGCTCTGCAATGCACTGAGATGTGCTGCGGTGCTCTGGCTGCAGCCAAGCGACAGCAGCGCCGCGCCGGTGGCAGGAATGCCAGACCTACGCTTTACACATATATAGACTGACCTTGTCAAACCTTAATCTTAAAACGAAACGCACTCGCCCACGAGGAAATCATATAATATCTCCCAAACGGCAGGACCGATTCGTTTGATTCAATGCTCATTGGATTCAGAAAATCTATAGCTAAAATACAAAATTCAGAAATAAATCCTTAATACCGTAACGTTTTCATAAATCGAGAAGAAAGTTTGGCATCGATCGAATCCGCGTTACTTCGGGATAATATAGTCTCGGCTGTCGCGCGCCGTGGGTAGGGGACTACTACTTGGCGCGAGACTCTACCGAGTCTCCTGATTAGAAGAGTTAATGTTCTAAGCTTTGGCATTCTTGTGTAAACGGCTTTTTCCTCCACTCGCTGAGTGGAGGTTTTTTATGCCATTAGCGTTACAATATATTTCTTGATTCGTTCGGGCTGATCCCGCAAACCTTGTTTTATTTGTTGAACCCAATTCGCTTCCATTATTATTGATATTATGAGACTTATCTATTCTTCGAGTATTCGCTTATTTCCTCAATCAGTTATTATCCAAACACTGATTTCATATTCTTTGTTGAAGAAGACTTTAACATTAGTGAGCAATTGATGCATATTTCACACTAATTGTTATTTTTGATATTGTACATATCAGAAGACTCGGTAGAGTCTCGACGCCAAGTAGTTGAAAGCGCAAGCGTCAACCGACTGGCCGGCGAGATCGCTGAGGCTCCTTTTCCCGACCCAACTCAGGTATCAGGAGACTCGGTAGAGTCTCGACGCCAAGTAGTTGAAAGCGCAAGCGTCAACCGACTGGCCGGCGAGATCGCTGAGGCTCTTTTTTCCGACCCAACTCAGGTAACAATAGATTTTCGGAAGCACGCAAAATTAAATTGGAGTTTTTCAGTTAAATGCTACATGTATCAATTTTATTAAGATATCATATCATTCAGTATTTTTTTCTGATGCCAATGCATGGTGAAACATTCAAATCGGTCCATTCTTTCAGGAAATATACAGCTTTGAAGTTTTCGTTTTTGTAGGTAGAGTTTCATTTTTCATTTTCTTCTTTTAATAAGAACACCTCGGAATGTCGGTTTCCTACTTTCGCCGCTAGGTGGCGCTAGTGTCGCAAGTAGCGGTAGTGGCGTTCGATTTGAAAATCCACTTTCTCAATTGAACTTCTACTGTCTACCACTGACTGTCTATTACCGTATACCACCGTCAACCACTGTCTACCATGACTTTCTATACTACAACAGTCTACCACTGCCATTGACACTCTGCCATTGCCCACCTGCCGTTGGCACTCTGCTATTGCCATTCTGCCATTATCATTCTGCTATTGCCATCCTGCCACTGCCATTACCACTCTGCCACTGTCACTCTACCATTGACAGTTTCAGAATTAGTTATAAAATAATATAAAATAAAATAAAATATAATAAAATAAAATAGAATAAAATAGAATAAAATAGAATAAAATAGAATCAATCAATCAATTAATTTATTATTCCCCTTAGGGTTATAATTCTATATAATCTTTACTCACTACCTTAGCCTATCTTAACCCTATCTTATTCACTGCCTCCCTTCATCTCTCCCCTCGCTTTCCTCTTGCCACTCGCTCGCTTCCCGCCACTCGCTCGCCTCTCGCCGCTCGCTCGCCTTTCGCAACCCGTTCGCCTCCCGCCACTCGCTCGCCTCTCGCCGCCCGCTCGCCTCTCGCCACTCGCTCTTGTTGCGTACTCTGATCTCCGAATCGCCCGAATTTAGCCGAATACGGCCCAGGTTATCAAACCTCCTTTATCAAAATTCCGCGGGCATTCAAATTGATTGATTCGCGTCGCGCTTCGACCAGCGGATATTTCCGCGGACAATTAGACTTTATGACTCGACGCCTGGCACGCAGATGTGCCGCTGCCAGCAGGAATAGCGTAGACAATTAAAGGATTAGGACGCGACGTCTGACTCCCAGACGACTAATCCTCGTAGAAATCGCGAGAGCTTAAAACCCTCAATAAAGTAATTAAGTAATAAATGTAATCATCGTACGTGACTTCTTCGAAGACGTCGCTAAGTCTAACAATAGAGACTTCGGAATTAGCAAGCAACCCTTGCAGCTGTGAGTCCGAACCGGCGTACCCGGCGGACAATACCATCATAAAACCCTCGCTCGCCTCGCCCGAGCTCGACCAGCGAGGAAGGCCCCGGGATACTCCCGCGCTCAGCCGCCCTCCCTCCTCGCCGCAATCTCACGCGCCGATTCCTCGCGCACAAAGTAAGGGCCAGGTAACCGAGAACCAATCAGCCGCGTCGGCTGGCCGGAACTACGTCACGTAGTAGGGCTCCTGCGAAGGGCGTCCAACCAGAAATTCGCTCGCGCCCACGTGGTCAAGCCAGCCTGCGATTGGCCGCCGACCACGTGCCAGGAGTGGGAAGCCACGCGACCGGGCTTCCTGACTTCGAATCTGAGGAGCGACTCTCAGACTTATCTCCGCCGTCTTAGCGACTAGAACTCTTTAAAACGTGTACTGGACAGTAGTAGCTTCATTTGAACTTCTAGAATACATTTTACCTATATTCTTGAACTCTTAAATTCGTTTGCTTATTTCTTATATTTCCAATTTCCCGCATCTCCGCGAGCAGGGTGCCTCAGCACCTCACGGGCACACTTGCCCACGTTCACCTCTCTTAAACCGCCGAACACGCAACAAAACTGGTGACAGCGGTGGGATAGCACAATTAAATTCAGTGAAATAGCACAATTAGACCCAGTGATTATTAGACTCAGTGAATATTAGACTCAGTGATTATCAGACTCAGTAATTATTCAACTCAGAACACTTCTTTACATTTCAAATTTCGTGATATTGTGTTGTGCCGGCTCGCGTAGTTGTCCAAAGACTTTCGTACCCGAATCATCGCCGCCGCTGAGATTCGGATTCTCTCTGGAATCGTCGATTCCTTCCTACCATCTTCGCCGGAGATAGCAGTTCGGAGGACCGTACGTGCAACGGGGATTTGCAGTTCGGAGGACCGTACGTGCAACGGGGATTTGCAGTTCGGAGGACCGCACGCGCAACGAGGACCAGCTCTTCTATTCTCATCTCGTGGAGCTTTTCCTGTGGATCTCAAGTGCATCTCTCTGCTCCCGGTTTTTGCACGGTTTCCCTGGAGCCTAGGACGAATGTCAGAGAAGGAGTGAAATCAGCGTCCGTGCACGTTATACCTGATCTTCACACGCACGATCCACAACACCTTGCTTAATTGGGCCTGGACAATCAATTTCCTGGACATCTCGAAGGACGACATCTCTCAGGACTCCATCCACCCGACGGATCACAGCAATCTCCGCAAAACTTCGCCCAGGCCTGTGTATCATTTCCATTTTTTCTGCTACTGTCCATAGTTCTATTCATATTAAGTATTCTGATCAATTAAATCGTCAAAATGCCGAAATCATTGAAAGCGATGAAGCAAATCCACGCAAAGCGCGCAGCTCGAGCACGAAAAAAAGTTTTAACGCCTTTTACCGTCGAGGAAGTTCCTGTAGAATCTCCGCCGCTATCAACCTCGGAAACTCCATCGCAGGTTCGTTCCGAGACGTCTTTGCCCAACGTCTTACATAATTTGTCGCATATTCCGCCAATTGATTCGCCGCAAATTCCTACGCCTAGTTCTCTGCGAGTTCCTTTGCCTGTTTCGCCGCATGACTCACATTCCGCTGCACAACAAGCCGCTCTCGGAAATCCGCCATCGGGCACTTCTTCAATCACGCCGCAAAAAACAGCCGATGCTCCGCAGTCGAATCCTACGAGAAACCAAGCGGAAACAGTTTTTCTAACTCCAATACAGACCTTGCCACAAACACTTAGCTCAGCAAGAGCAGAAAACACTCAAACCTCGATAAACGCTCCGCCGCAAGTCTCTAATCCATCTTTGCCATCCATCTCGGTCTCCAATATTTCGCACGTGGAAACTCAGATCCCGCAACAACGAACGGAAACAGAAACCATACCAGCTGACCCTACGAACAGTACGCCAATAGAATCCAACCCTACATGCAGGCGCGAATTAATTTTTTCTCCAACTTCGAAAAGAACAACACCTGAGTATTCGCGATTAAAAGATGTCAAGGATCAGATCCCGACATTCGACGGAACCGCCTCCGCGCTTTCAAAATTCATCCGTCGCTGCGAAATGGTCGCGTCGTGGATTGCCCCTTCCGAGGAACAAAGCCTGCTCAATACAATAGATGATCGTATCACCGGAATAGCCAAAGAAACGCTACGCGGAAACCCAGAAGCAACTTCTCTTACCGAACTTTTTTCTATCCTCCGTCAACACTTTGGCCGAAAATTCAACGTCAGGGACCTCGGTAACAAGTTTCGATCTCTGAAACAGGAAAGGGGGGAGTCAACCAAAACATTCGGGAACAGAATTAAAATACTTATGAACGATGAATTAG
The DNA here is from genome assembly GCA_963675795.1 of Crossocerus cetratus. Lineage (NCBI taxonomy): Eukaryota > Metazoa > Arthropoda > Insecta > Hymenoptera > Crabronidae > Crossocerus > Crossocerus cetratus. The sequence goes on along the minus strand of OY776664.1, from coordinate 18,849,344 downwards.
AAGCAGCGCGACAGACTTATACCGGAGCTCAATTACATCCATATGAAACTCTAATCAGAGCCGAAGCACTCGACGCGTTCACAAATGGCATTCAAGATAGGATGATTAGGGTAACTCTAGCACGCGAACAGGAAACCGATTTGACTAAAACGATAGAATTAGTGGAAACAATTCAGAAAACTGTAGCCGTGGGCGATCAGCAGGCCGGAACCGAATCACGATCGAGACCCAACATTTATAAAACCGAAGTAGTCGCGAACGATAGATGCTACCGATGCAATAGATCCGGTCATCGAATAGAGAACTGTCCCCTGAAAAATAGAAAACCATTAGAATGCACATACTGCAAAAAGACAGGACATACTAAAGAAAATTGCTATAAAAGGAGAAACAAGAATACTTATCCGTCCAATAGACCAGAAACTAATAGAAATTCAAATCCAAACCGACAATGGAAACCTTTAAACTCCAAGGCAGGCCCGCAGACCGGCGCCCCGCGGACCGAACCGATGATTTCTCGCGCCAAACCGAAAGAATCTTCGTCAACCTCGACAGGAACGCGATAGGCAATTTACCTTTCAGCACTCTTTCCGACAATTCCTTCCGTACTGGCTTCGCAACCTTTTTAATAGAAACCGGTTCTCAGGTTAACCTAATTAAATCAGGACAAGTAAATCACCACGTAAAAATCGATAGCCACACCATTTGCAAACTTTCAGGCATTAAATCGGGAGTAATAACTACCTTAGGTGAAATAGAGACAGTAATTAACGGAGTCCAGACTAAATTCCACGTTGTAAGCGACGATTTTCCTATTCCACAATCGGGCATATTAGGAATTCCATTTCTCGAAACTCAAGGCGCGACCATATCATTTAATAGTGAATCATCGAATACCATTATAATCGGAAACCAAGAAATCGCACTCCATCCGGCCTCCACAGTTATTTTGCCTCCGCGCACTAAAACTCTCGTTTCCGCAACTGTAAGAAATCCGTCAATTAAATCAGGCTACATTAGAAGGATAAATTCTAACCCCGGTATCTATATTGGAGAAGTTTTAGCCACTCACCATGACGGTCGAGTAAAGATTTTCGCGATTAACACCACGGAAGAGCCCGTGTCCGTCACAATTCCACCGGTCGAATTAGAAGAATTCGAAGCAAAATTGCCAGCATCGCGCTCCGCACGGACAGGAGATCCTGAAACAGGGATTGCCCAAGGTGACGCGCTCCGTTTTTCACAGCTAATCCAATCACTCGATTTACAAGACCTCGACGAAAACGAACGAACTAGCATCATGGAAATATTGTATGAGTTCCCATATCAATTTCACCTGCCTTCGGATAAACTCGGATCTGCAAAAACAACCAAACATACAATTAATACAACAGACGAAGTACCAATAAACACTAAACAATACAGATTTCCTCCCATACATAAAGAAGAAATTCAAAAACAAATAGACGCGCTTTTGAAAAACGACATAATAGAAGAATCGGCTTCACCTTATAATTCTCCACTCTGGATCGTTCCCAAGGAACCAGACTCATCAGGCAAACCGCGTTGGAGAATGGTCATCGATTATAGGCAACTGAATGAGAAGACTATTAGTGACGCGTATCCTTTGCCAAATATTACAGAAATTTTAGATCAGCTCGGTGGAGCAAAATACTTCAGTACCCTCGATTTAGCTTCCGGATTTCACCAAATTCCTTTAGATCCGAATTCTAAAACAAAAACCGCTTTTTCAACTCCACACGGTCATTATGAGTTTAATAGAATGCCTTTTGGTTTAAAAAACGCACCAGCCACATTCCAAAAATGCATGGATTTAATACTATCAGGATTGCAGGGCATAGAACTTTTTATATACATGGACGATATTGTCATTTACGCTAGCTCAATACAAGATCACTCCCGGAAACTACGAACACTTTTAAGCCGTTTACAAAATGCAGGACTTACCTTACAACCCGATAAATGTCGCTTCCTTCGCCGCGAAATTGCATATCTGGGACATGTCATCAGCATCGATGGAGTTAGACCTGACCCCGGCAAAATTAAAGTAGTTAAAGATTTCCCAAGACCTAGGACACAGAAAAACATTAAGCAATTTTTAGGTTTGGTCGGATACTACAGACGCTTCATCAAAGATATGACCAAAATAGCGAAACCTCTAACTCACCTTTTAAAACCTGTTCCATTTATCTGGGACGATAAGACTCAAACCGCTTTTGAAACCCTCCGAGACATTATTTGTTCAGAACCACTTTTGCAATATCCAAACTTCAACCTTCCGTTTATAGTCACTACTGACGCATCAAACTTTGCACTGGGAGCCGTGTTGAGCCAAGGTGTCATTGGTAAAGATTTACCTGTCGCATATGCATCCAGAACCTTAAATTCAGCCGAAACCAACTATTCAACCACAGAAAAGGAATTAGCAGCAATACTCTTTGCCGTAGAACACTTCCGTCTGTATCTTTATGGTCATCACTTTATACTAGTCACAGATCACCGACCTCTTGTTTGGCTACACAACGTAAAAAATCCTGTCTCACGACTCGTAAGGTGGAGACTCCGACTTAATGAGTACGATTATGAGATCATCTACAAACCTGGCAAAATCAACTCTAACGCCGACGCTTTATCCAGAAATCCTATCCCGTCACAATCAGAAATGATTGTTCCTATTGAAAACCCTGAGGAGGAAGTACTGCACATTAACCAAATAATAGTTTCTGCTCACACAATGTTTGGCCAAATCAGCAATTATGAACAACTAGCTACACCAGTAAATATTGAGGATCCAAGAGTAGAGGGATTGCATCGCAATTATACCTTGAGTCCGTTTTTGGATGTCAGTCTTTCGAATGGTGGTGAGTCCTCCGGGACATCACCCAAGACTTCGTCTGGAATGGATGATAGGGTTGTCCTGGGTGCAAGGGCACTGAGTGGTCGATCGGCTAACGAAGTAACCGTACTGCGGCCCTTCGCTTTCGACCAACATCCATCTGCCCGCTGCTTGATTCGTAGCAGAGGCTGCAATGCCTGGCTTTTGAGCTGTGAAGTTCAGCCACTTTGTGGACCTAGTGCCACTTGGTCTTCGGACGTTTTTGTTGGGGCAGACGTGCCAATCCAACTTGGGGTTCAATTACCCACCTTTTTTGCGAACAAGTATGCAAGGACGATGGTGCAATCTCCAGACACTCATTCTACTGAAGATCAGCCTCTCGCAAGTACTTCTGGAATATCTGAAATAGAAGATCCAATTAAAATTCTGGCAACTACAACCTCACTCTCAAATCCAGATGCACACCTTAATCCACTTCCCAACATAGTCTTTTCCAAGGATCACCTACTCATGCGTCATGACAACCTTATCCATTTCTTCTCAACGGACTGCCAAATAGCTTCAACTGTTAGTGAAGACCTAAAGACTTTGAACAAGATTCCATTCGATACTATCAAACAACAGAACCTTGCACCTGGCGACACACTGGCTATCCCAGAAAACCCACATTCAATATTCCATCTTTTCCTTAAAACCAAACACGACGATCAACCAGAAATCTCAGACTTGACTTCATGCTTCACTTCACTCAAAGATCTCTTGGATAGACTCAACCGGAAAACTTTCAGCATGTCAGTAGATGGAAATAATTTAGACCCGTTCACCTATGATACAATCCAAACACTGTTATTGAATACGTTTGATTCTCTTTTTACTATAACCATTTGCACCGGAGAAATAATTAAACCACCTCAGGATAGAAGACAAGACATAATCAAAGAACACCATGACTCAATAGTTGGAGGACACTTAGGAATAACCAAAATATATCGGAAAATTAGAGAAAACTTTTATTGGCCCAAAATGAGAAAAGAAATAGCCGATTACATTAGGACTTGCCCAGGTTGCCAGAGAAATAAAATCCTTTCCGCCAAAACCAAACAACCCATGAAAATCACGGATACTCCCAAAAGAGCCTTCGATAAAGTACAAATGGACATAGTAGGTCCTCTACCGGTCACTAAAAAGGGAAACAAATATCTTCTAACTTTGCAAGACAACTTGACAAAATACTCTGATGCAATTCCCTTACCTTGCATTGATTCAGTCACCGTTCCCTCAGCATTAGCAGAACAATTTATAAGCCGCTTTGGATGTCCTGGTAGCATCCACACAGACCAAGGCAGCAACTTCACCAGCCGGATAATGCAACATTTCTGTAAAATATTCAAAATCCAAAGAATCACCTCAACAGCTTTCCATCCACAGTCATTAGGATCTTTAGAACGTGCCCATAGAGTCTTTGTCGATTATCTCAAACATTTTTGCACCAAAACAGATTGGGACGAATGGATTAGATTTGGAATTTTCGCATATAATACCTCAGTTCGCGAATCCACTGGCTTCACTCCCCACGAATTAGTATTCGGCGTAAAGGCAACCATTCCATCGGAATTCGCCAAGGAAACTGTGCCGCGCACCTTCGTCGACTACCTCGACCAGCTATTTACGCGAATTTCCACTATCCAAGGAACGGCTTCCGCGAATCTCGAGAAGGCAAAGGAACGAAGCAAGGAACACTTCGACAAAAACACAAACCCCCGAATATTCAATGTCGACGAAAGCGTTTATCTACTAAAGGAACCGAAAACCTCGAAATTCGACCCTGCATGGCTAGGCCCATACAGGATAACTAGAATATTTGACGACCTGACGATCGAGATAGCAATTAATGCTATCAAGAGAAAAATAGTGCATGCAAATAAACTTAAGTTAGCCTATGTAAGACCCGACGTAGTAAATACTCAAGCGTAAACGTATGTATCCTAGTTGTAGTCCCATGCGAACGAATGACCTCGACTCATTCATCCGCGCCGTAGATGTATAATCACTTCACTCACCTTGTTTACCTTCGTTTCTTCAATTCGGCCGATGTTATGTTTTGCACAGGATACCGACTCAAAGCTGTTTCTTATGGAAACACCTTTTGCATAGGGAAGGAGGTGTTGCGTACTCTGATCTCCGAATCGCCCGAATTTAGCCGAATACGGCCCAGGCTATCAAACCTCCTTTATCAAAATTCCGCGGGCATTCAAATTCGATTGATTCGCGTCGCGCTTCGACCAGCGGATATTTCCGCGGACAATTAGACTTTATGACTCGACGCCTGGCACGCAGATGTGCCGCTGCCAGCAGGAATAGCGTAGACAATTAAAGGATTAGGACGCGACGTCTGACTCCCAGACGACTAATCCTCGTAGAAATCGCGAGAGCTTAAAACCCTCAATAAAGTAATTAAGTAATAAATGTAATCATCGTACGTGACTTCTTCGAAGACGTCGCTAAGTCTAACAATAGAGACTTCGGAATTAGCAAGCAACCACCCTTGCAGCTGTGAGTCCGAACCGGCGTACCCGGCGGACAATACCATCATAAAACCCTCGCTCGCCTCGCCCGAGCTCGACCAGCGAGGAAGGCCCCGGGATACTCCCGCGCTCAGCCGCCCTCCCTCCTCGCCGCAATCTCACGCGCCGATTCCTCGCGCACAAAGTAAGGGCCAGGTAACCGAGAACCAATCAGCCGCGTCGGCTGGCCGGAACTACGTCACGTAGTAGGGCTCCTGCGAAGGGCGTCCAACCAGAAATTCGCTCGCGCCCACGTGGTCAAGCCAGCCTGCGATTGGCCGCCGACCACGTGCCAGGAGTGGGAAGCCACGCGACCGGGCTTCCTGACTTCGAATCTGAGGAGCGACTCTCAGACTTATCTCCGCCGTCTTAGCGACTAGAACTCTTTAAAACGTGTACTGGACAGTAGTAGCTTCATTTGAACTTCTAGAATACATTTTACCTATATTCTTGAACTCTTAAATTCGTTTGCTTATTTCTTATATTTCCAATTTCCCGCATCTCCGCGAGCAGGGTGCCTCAGCACCTCACGGGCACACTTGCCCACGTTCACCTCTCTTAAACCGCCGAACACGCAACACTCTCCTCTCGCCACTCTCTCGTCTCTCGCGCGCCACGCTCGCCCTCTCCCCTCCCGCTCCACTCCACACATCCATCCATACTCCTCTCACCCTCTCGCACACTCATCCCTCCATTTCTCTCACACACACGCCCTTGGACTTCCATTTCCGCTCCGTCTCTTTCCTTTCATTCGTTCCTTTCCGAGTCTTTCCATTCTTCTTCCCCCCTCATATATTCTAGCCTCCTCAGCCACCCCTTTCCATCTCCCCCATCTCCGAGTACCTCATCCGCCATCTCCCTCCAGCCCTTTTCCCTTCCCCATCCCACGCACTCCTCCCATACATGCTCCCACGTTTCTTCCTTCCTTCCACAAATCCTACATTCCCTTTCCCTCTCGTCCTCCCAGTATCTACCTCCCCTCATCACGTTTCCCAGCCTGAACTTTATCACCCTTTTCCACCTATTCTCCCCCCCCCCTTCTTCAAATACCCCGGCAGTCCTTTACCCTTCACCCTCCCGTACCACTCATTGTATTTCGACTCCCCTATTTTCACCCACCTTTCCCTTTCCCGCTCTATCATTTCCTCCCCTTTCAGCCCCTCCTCTCTCTCTCTTATTCTTTCTACCTCCTCTATCGCCACCCTTTCTTTTCATAAAACACCTTCCTTTCTTCCTCCCATCCTTCCAACGCCTTCCCTCTCCTCGCTCTTTCCCTAATTTCCTGCCAGCACCTCCTCGCTAGTTCCCCTCCTTTCCCCTCCACCAACTTTCTCTCAAACCCCCATGCCCTCATACCTGCCCTTCCTGCTATTTTTTCCTTCTGCACCTCCTCCCGCACCATATATCCCGGCGTGCACCTCTCCAATCCCAAAACCCACCTCATAAACCTTTCCTGAGCCCTCTCCACACCTTCTCTCTCCTTCCACCCCCAAATCTCCATCCCATAACTCAGCACCGGCCACACCAACTTTTCAAACAGCCATAACCTCCTCTCCCAGTCCTTCCCAAACCTCCTCTTCCCTATTCCCCATACCTGTCCCATTACCGCTACCCCCTTCCTAATCCTATCCCTAACCTGATCCTCCTGCCCCCCATCCCTCCTCACTATGTAACCTAAATATTTATACTTTTTCACCTCCTCTATCTTCTTCCCCTTCCACCTCCAATCCACTTTTTTCTGCCCTCCACCCCCTCTCCTGTATCTCATCACCTTTGTTTTCCCTATATTCACTTCTAGCCCTCTCCTCTCCAGGTACCTCTCCAATCTTGCCATCATCCCCTTCATTCCCTCCTGATCCTCCGCCAGCAAGGCCAGATCGTCCGCATATGCCAGAGCGTATACTTTCTCGCCTCCCACCTTTACACCGCCCCATCTCCCCTTTCCCAGGTCTTCTTCTATGTCCGCTAAGAGCAGTGTAAAAAAACACGGACTTAACGGACACCCCTGTCTTACACCCCTTCCCGTCCAGAACCTACCCCCCCCCCCCCCCACTTCCTCGCCTGCCCATACCCTTCCCGTCGTCTCCCTAATCACCTCTTCACACCTGTTACATAACCCTTCCCTGACCCCTCTCTCCCTCATCGTCTTAATTAACACATCCCTGTTCACCGAGTCAAACGCCGCCTTCAGGTCCACGAACAAGATCACCATTTTTCTCTCTTTCCTCATCACCTGTCTGTTAATCAGATAGTTCAGGACATATATGTTGTCAAGTGTCCCCATTCCTTTCCTGAACCCCGTCTGACTCGGTGGCAGGATGTTCTTGCCTTCCACCTCCTTTCTCAACCGCTCCGCCAACACCCCCGCGTACACCTTGTACCCCGTCTGCGTCAACGTCACCCCCCTGTAGTCCTCCACCTTTTCCCCCGCTCCCCTTTTTACCACCGGCACTACCAAACCCTCCTTCCACGTTTCCGGCCATCCCTCCCCTCTCCACACTTTCCTGCACACCCTATATAGCCCCTTTTCCACTTCCTCCCCCCCATACTTCCATACCTCATTTGGTATCCCATCGCTCCCCATTGCCTTCCCTTCCTTCAGCTTCCTTATTACCGCCCTCACCTCTTCTTCCGTTAATTCCGCCTCTCCATCTCCATGTCCTTCCCCCTTCCTGCCCCTTCCCACTCTACTCTCTACCCCTCCTAACAATGATCTGAAATAGTCATCCCACTCCTCCGTCCTTATTCCCTCATTCACTGGCTTCCTTTTTCCCCTTTCCCTATTTACAATCCTCCACACCTGCCCTTCCGTCCTCGCTGTCTCCACTTCTCCCATCCATCTTTCCACTTCCTTTCTCTTCTTCAGTTCGCACACCTTTTTATACTTCTGTTTTTTCCACCTGTACTCCTCACCTCCCCCTCCTGTCTTTCTCCACCTTCTCATTTCTTCCCCTACCCCGTTCTTCTCCTTCTTGCACTCCTCATCCCGCCAGCCCCTCTTCCTCCCCCTTTCCTAGAATAAAATAGAATAAAATAGAATAAAATAAAATAAAATAGAATGAAATGGAACGGAACGGAACGGAACGGAATAGAATAGAATGGAATGGAATGGAATGGAATGCAATGCAATGCAATGCAATGCAATGCAATGCAATGCAATGCAATGCAATGCAATGCAATGCAATGCAATGCAATGCAATGCAATGCAATGCAATGCAATGCAATGCAATGCAATGCAATGCAATGCAATGCAATGCAATGCAATGCAATGCAATGCAATGCAATGCAATGCAATGCAATGCAATGCAATGCAATGCAATGCAATGCAATGCAATGCAATGCAATGCAATGCAATGCAATGCAATGCAATGCAATGCAATGCAATGCAATGCAATGCAATGCAATGCAATGCAATGCAATGCAATGCAATGCAATGCAATGCAATGCAATGCAATGCAATGCAATGCAATGCAATGCAATGCAATGCAATGCAATGAAATGAAATGAAATGAAATGAAATGAAATGAAATGAAATGCCATTGTTTCATTAGTAGTTCTATTAATTAGAATTTAGTTTAGGGCGAGAGAGAGAGAGAGAGAGAGAGAGAGAAGAGAGAGATTGCGGAAGCGCGGAACCCCTACGTGTGGCCCAAAGAAAATTTCGCAACAGTAGCTATCTCTTGATAATTGTAAAAATCAAAACGAAGTTCGTATATTTGTTTCATCATCGGCTTGCTAGAGCGCGTGAAATCGGCAAACTTGTTTATCAATTTGTAGCCGGTGTCAACTGCTGAACCTATTCGCGAGTTGATCTTCGCGGCCGGATAAAAAAAAAGGTACCTTCGTGTACAGGGTGATGCACTTGCCTTTTAATCAGGTAGGTCGGTATATTGCCCACCGGGGCTAGACAGTTCTCTTTTCCACCGCCAGATGGCGCTAGTATCGTGTTCTGCTTAAGCTGGGCCAGGTAGCACCGGCAGCGGAGGGAGCGGGCCCAATGAAGCTGGGATCGCGCGCCGGGCCGCAACAAAGCTCGGCTTTGAATAATCCCATTTCCAGATGCGCCGGCTACTGCCAACGATCTTTCGCTTTCCCCTTTACAAAATATATATTTAATTTATGATACATATCATATAACATGCTACAATCATTATCCAGCAATGCGATTCTAATTATTTCTCAGTAGGAGATTTCTAGGGCCTGTTGTGGAAACAACATTCTAAGTTTTTAAATTTATTAAGTACGGAATGTTGACTATCAATTCTCCATATAAATGATAACCCAAATAATAGGTAATCTGATTTCCTGTTGGTCCGTATCTATATAATAATCTGGTTCCACAAAAGTTCGTGTAGAGGCTACTCGATGGTCCACGCAGCGTATCTAAATTACTTCGTGCTGTCATTAGGATTTTTACTACTCGCGTATTCTAAGTTATTCCCGCCACTTATACCTGGCTGGGGACTGATCAGTATACCTGCCACGCGGCCGACCCTGCCGGCCCGATCCACGCGCCCATTATTTCGAAGGTCATAAAAACAAGTCACGGATAAGCAGGTACTTTTCTGGATTATTTTCCGTACGGACGTGTGCTGAAAATTCTTTCAAAGTCAGTAGTACTCGAGAACGTCTAAGTGTTCACATCGCACACTTAAGCATGGTGCGAAGACTATTGTTTTCGATTTTTTTTATTTTCCCTTTTCAAAGATTTCCGACCTTGACGTGGTGAAAAGGCTTAAGCATTTGGATAACTTGTCTCAGCCATATGCGAACCAACAGGAAATCAGATTACCTATTATTTGGGTTATCATTTATATGAAGGATTGATAGTCAACATTCCGTACTTAATAAATTTAAAAACCTATAATGTTGTTTCCACAACAGGCCCTAGTAATCTCCTACTTAGAGATAATTAGAATCGGATTGCTGGATAATGATTGTGGCATGAAAGGAGAGCACGCATCTGGAAATGTGATTATTCAAAGCCGAGCTTGGTTGCGGCCCGGCGGGCAATCCCAGCTCGATTGGGCCCGCTTCGTCCGCTGCCGGTGCTACCTGGCCCAGCTTCAGCAGAACACGATACTAGCGCCATCTGGCGGTAAAAAAGACAATTGCCTAGCCCCGGTGGGCAATATACCGACCTACCTGATTAAAAGGCAAGTGCATCACCCTGTACGTGCGCCGTACGCGTCGTACTGTGTCGGTGTTTTCATATAAGGGTTTAGGTGGTCTCTCACTAATCCCTCGCGTCTGACTGCACACAGGAACTGGTTCAGTTCCGATGAAGTCCTCTCCGCGAGACGACGTAAGTATGAAAGCTAACAGTATAATGTTTATTGAACTTTTTGTTTGTTTTAAATAACCCAGGGGAAATCCATCATGGATCCCCCTAGCCCCGAGGCTAGGGGGTATGCTGGACTCCTACCGGCTAAAACCCCTGGGGTGGCCTTACGTCGTAATTCGGAGGGGCGGGTATTTCGGCCGTTAAGACATTACATCTGAACCCCTCCGACGACCACAAAATGTTTATTGAACTGATCTATATATTGAACTGTTGTAGATGGAATATATAGATAATGAAATGGAGCAAGTGCTCGCCAATAGTACGTAACTTATTTATTTCATTCGTACTTCTTTCTTAGCACAACGAGAAACTGTAATGCTAAATGAATAATATGATTTTTACTAGTAGAAGAAGAAAAGGTGGGCATTCCCATGGTTCCGCCTGCTGCCCCAGCCCCTTCCGGCGCTCCCGTAGTGAGCCCGCAAATTCAACGTAAGTAAATATCTTTCTCTTTCACACATATTCTCTCACACTCTCACACTCTCACACATTATAATTTATGGACTGATTTATTCGCTTACGACGAATTAACCATAAATATGCGACAAAGGGGAGAAAGCATGCTGTCAAGAATTCGTTTAGGCGTTCTCACGGACGCAGACATACGGGTACTTCAGTCGCGGATAATTATTTTTCGATCCGATGACGTTGACTCAAGGTTGACAGAGCTTTGCAGTTATATCGAAAGTTTGCCACCTGATGCAATTTGTTTACTTCCCACGTGTTATTTGTGCGATGTACTTAATGCAGCAATGCTTAAAAGAATTAAGAGTGACGAAGTACAGTTGGTTGCACGCGACATACTGGATTCTCCAGAGGTTTTAAAGAAGCGCGCCAAGAAGGTTTTGGTGCAAATTGAGGAACATACTTCTCGGACAGCTGGCTTAAGTAGAACGGTAATTGTGAAAGTTGGAGCTAAAGTCATGCTAAGACGTAATATCGATATAACTTTAGGCCTTGTTAATGGCGCTATCGGTGTAATTACTGGTTTTTCCAAAGAACGAATGACTGATGATATTGAAAAAATAGAGTTTCGTTTATCAAATGGTATTTCCCATTCTCTCGAAAGAGTTGTTTCCACATTTCTAATAATGGACAGGACGTACGTTCTTCGTCATCAATTTCCAATTTCTCTTAGTTACGGCATTACTGTTCACAAGTGTCAAGGGGTGAGTTTGAAATCGATTGTAGTAGACGCAGGGAATAGTGTGTTTAGCTACGGACAGACTTATGTTGCATTATCCTGAGTAACTTCTTTGGAAGGTTTACATTTGATCCATTTCGATCCATACTCTGTATAGATTAACAACTTAGCTATATTGAAATACAGTAGGTTGAGAACAATTTATAGATCTGATTTGGCAGTTATAAATTCCAAATTGACAAAGCTTAACAAAATTACTGATATTTATTGGGCAGGGTTACCAAAAATTGTTGCTGTACCAATGCATGCAGACCATTCGGTACAAGGGATACACTTTCCCAAAGGTTTCAATAATATCGATCACGTTTCAGCTTATGCCAATGCCGCTTTGCAATGTATGCTCCATTGTCAAATGATACGTGATAAAATATTGAAGCATGGTTGGTGCGACGAGCTTGATGCTTTAGCTGCTGCTTATATGAATAAGGATACGTTAATTCTTAATTGTATTGGAGTTAGGCAGTACTTAGGTGGCACTTATCCCGACAAAATACCGCAAGATGCAGCTGAATTTTTACTTTGTTTCCTAAATAAGCACGCTGGTATAAGAACAACTGTGGAACATGGGTTAACTCATAAAGTGCGCTGTAAAATTTGCAATCAAACGACTGTTACGATCGAAACAAATTTAATCTTGGCACTACCATTGAATCCATTCGACGGAAAGAGCACAAACATTCAAGAAATTTTAAAAATGTATTGCGACTGGCATATGATAGATGGATCTTCGTGTATTCACTGTGGAAGCAATGAAGTAATTTTTAAAACTGATATTACCATGGCTGGTCATATTATATTAATTCAGTTGTTGCCTTTTACAAGAAGCAAGCAAGGCATTATAAGCCTTCAAAAATATAGTATTGTAGGCGTTCATACAATAAAAATACAAATCGCGCAAAAACCATATAAAGTCATAAGCGCTATATTTTATCAAGGAAAACATGGTAATAATAACAGTGCACATTACACGTGTTTCGTAAGGGATAAAAAGAATATGTTAATTTATATTGATGATGATAAAGTTGCAAACAAAAAACAGTGGCCCAGAGGAGCCACAGATGCCTATTTATTATTTTTCGAACAAAGTTAATGTTGTTACTATTATTAAATTATATAAATACAATCATATGTTCGTTTTTAATCACACACGGTGTAATTTGTATCTGTACCAAATTATCCCACATCATTCATATGCACTTTATCTTCTTAACAAAGAAGAATGATACCCACAAAAGTCTTTCGCTCTTAACATAAGCCCTACATTTTCCAACTAGTACCGATCAAAAAGATGTGAGATCCCCTACACTAACATTAAAATGCAAAAAGAAACGCCAAGTAGTTTTCTGCCCACACTTCTTAACCCAAAAAATCTATGAATCCCACAAAAGTATTTTTCCTTTAACAAAAGCCCTACATACACATTAAAATATAGCGATAAAGGTTAACTATTCCAAATTGACCAAAAATATAAAGATATCATTAGAAAGCCAAGTCTTCATTCAAACACTCAAACACTTTAATTCCACAAAAGAATTTAATCGTAGTGTAGGACACAAATATTCTGTTTAATTGAATATCCTAACAAAATTCGTTCAACTTATCAAAGAAAACGTAATACTTGGCCCGCTCGGTTCCTCACAAATCGAATTTGAAGCCTTTCGCACGCAAACGCCTGGAATGCATATATATTTTATATCTGTTATTTAATTACATTCAATATTTATATATAATTTACATCTCAAGAAACTCCTATATTTACCATTCAAGCAATCATTAAGAAAGTTACGTTCTCTAAAAAAACATTGGGCAGCTTACATTCCAGCATTAACAATACAATAGTGATTAGCCATAATGAGAGGTATAATTTGAATAATAATTTACCATCTGAGCGATCACTAAGAAAGTAATTAATTTTCCTAGAAAGACATTAACATTAATAGTACAATAGCGATTTGCGATCATGTGAGTAATCAGTTGAAAAAGGTCACTCACATCCACTTGTGTGTAGGCTTCAAACTCGATTTGTGAAGAACCGGGCGGGCCAAGTATTACGTTTTCTTTGATAAGTTGAACGAATTTTGTTAGGATATTCAATTAAACAGAATATTTGTGTCCTACACTACGATTAAATTCTTTTGTGGAATTAAAGTGTTTGAGTGTTTGAATGAAGACTTGGCTTTCTAATGATATCTTTATATTTTTGGTCAATTTGGAATAGTTAACCTTTATCGCTATATTTTAATGTGTATGTAGGGCTTTTGTTAAAGGAAAAATACTTTTGTGGGATTCATAGATTTTTTGGGTTAAGAAGTGTGGGCAGAAAACTACTTGGCGTTTCTTTTTACATTTTAATGTTAGTGTAGGGGTATATATTGTAACGAAGCGTCAGGCGCTTCGCTATGAATCGCGGCTAGTGGCCCTCAGTGGTCAGCTGGACCCGATGTACAGAGAGTATCCCGGGCTCGGGGTAGGGCAGCAGAGCCAGGAAGGGTTCCCTTAGGCTCCGAAATTAAAGTGGAAACACGAAATTGGCTTCGCGTTCTTTTGTATGCGAGATAGGATAAAGGGATATCAGGCCGAACTTGGTGGGCCTACAAGACGAGGAAGGAGGCGAGACGGGCCGCAGTCAGCTGAGACAAGGCGAGAAACCTCCTGACCCCCCCCCCCCCTGAGGCAATGGCACCATGAAGCCGGGAGGATAGCCCGGCAAGCGGCGGGGAGCACGCGGGACCAGGCACACGGGCAGTCACCAGCCCGAGCAGTCGACGCCAATGGATCGACTTGCCCCAATTGCGCCGAAACGAAATTAGGCCAGACTACGCCACTTGTGAACCCACGTGACTCCAAGACCGCTAAAGAGTCGCGCATTAGGATAGCGCACCTGCCTGGATCTAGGATCCGCGAAGGGAATGGGGGGAAGAGAAGGTTAAAACCGAGCCTACGAGCGTGCGAACCGAATATCGAACGCTCTCTTGCTGCTCCGTCTACCCCGAGTCCGGATCGATTGGGAACATAGTCTCTCTGTGTGGATTTTGATCAATTAACTTCGGTAAGCCGACCAAGTGTCTCCACATATTAGGGCCTTCTGCCCCGGATAGCCAGCCCTTCCTGGTGTTCCTTCTGGGCACAACGGGTTAGCGCCGAATCAGCGTAATGATTTAGTTTTGATTAAGGATTACTCCGAATGTTAACGCGTGGGCCGGGAATGCGTCCCGATAGTAGGAAATTGACTATGAGCTTCAGCATGTAATTGCATTGTATTTGCCTCATCATTGTTTGCATTCTACTGCTTGAATATAATTGCTTGGGTATGAATGATTGATATAATTGCTCTGTGATATATGCTATGCTTCTGCGGGATAGACCTTTGATCGTGTGTGGAATTGCGGAGGACCTATGGTCCGACTAACGTAGGGACAGCGCGTGTAACGAGGCGTTTAGCATTGACTTTGTTGTAAAAAGATTGTTAACTGGAATTGTCTCTATAGACTGGAATTGGCCCTTCCGGCCCGTGATCTGACTACACTTTACGTTCTCACTATTGGATTGATTTCACTTATATCCTCTGCTGCATTGAATAAATCTATTTTCTTTCTTTCTCCTTAAATATTGCTTATTGTTGGGCTCCTTGTTAAACCTTACTGTGCTTCCTTTGGGCGTCCCGCCTGTTAAATTTTTGTGAAATAACTGGCTGGACCAAGGACCTCCCGTCGGGCCCAGCTCGCCTGCCAGTCTCGAAAACCCAGCTTTCGAACGTACTCACTACCGGCCCTTTTCAGGGCCTGGGTCTCCTTACTGAGCAGGGCGAATTGCCCGACG
Organism: Crossocerus cetratus; assembly: GCA_963675795.1. NCBI lineage: Eukaryota > Metazoa > Arthropoda > Insecta > Hymenoptera > Crabronidae > Crossocerus > Crossocerus cetratus. The sequence goes on along the minus strand of OY776664.1, from coordinate 18,833,556 downwards.
AAGGTGCCGACCCAGGCACCTTACGGCTCCTCACCCAGGAGCCGTAAAAACGCTCGCTCGTCACAATATATATTGTAATGTAACTCGCGGGGCGAGACAACTCCTCGCCTTCCCGTAAAGGAATATCTCTCGCGAAATTAGAATTGGGGCTATAAGAGCCATCTATCGTATGGGAACGTCTCCAACCAGGTTCTCGCTAAGCATTTGTAGTCAATCCTGAAGCTTCTTGTATTTGCGCGAGCCTATTAGCGCCCGTCAGGAGCGAGGGCTCCTGGTACCTTCGAAAAACCGATTCAACTTCGCATCCCGTGGACCTGGCCTGGAGAGCTGAGCAAAAGGAGCAGCAGCATCAGAAGGAACTCCAGCGAGGGATTGGTCATGTTCCTGGACGACTGGACGACCGCAGGCGGTCTTATGGGTTCCAGCCGAAGAACAAGTATCTACGACGATCGGACTTCGGCGAGGAAAATTTGGCGCGGGGCGACGGCCCTGGCGCCTGCTCGGCTCAGGGCACAGAGAGGACCACTAGGATTGGCGGGGACTTAGGGACCAATAGACAGGCCGGTTTTCGGGGACAAAGGGGTCGTAAGCGAACGGCTAGCGAAGCGCGTTAGGACCGGCACTCGTTGTACAAGCGTGCGTGCGAGCAGTCGCAATCTAGAACTATCGGAATTAGCGCCCATTAGCGAGTATCGAACTAGCGCCATAGAGAAGGAAGGAAGGACGAACGAGCGTACCAGGATTGTGTCCGTTCCAGAGTTGTATTAGCGCCCCGGCTACTAATCAGATATTATCGGTAAGCGAATCTTGTACCGGCGAGACTTCCCTTTTGTAAGAAGTCTCAGCCCGATACTCGCTTCCTTTCCGCCCTTCTGGCGATTTCTGTTCTTTACGCTGACTGCAAGTGAATCTTGGGCTTTCTCGCGATCTCTACTTCGGTTTGTGCATGAAAAGGTGACCTTCCTGCAGGCTTATGTGCCGTCTACAACGGGCCATTCTCATTATCGTTATTATTGTCGAGCCCATTTGCTTCACTTCATCTATCGCGGCATATTCGTGCAAACTATTTTCTTTTTAATTATCGCGATTTAGGCTCGTGCCGACCGCCTGCGTATTGTTAACTTTGCGACTTCTGCGACCGAATATCTGTTGCGTCATCACCTAACGGACGCGTGCCACGCACGAGCCGCAGTACACCGGCCTCGTGCGTCGCCTCTAATCTTTTTGTCCAAGTATTCGAATATTCGAATAAAGAAACTATTGTCGCCTTTAATCGTTCTGCCTAGCTCTCTCGCCGAATCCACCTGCTCTCCTCGCGTTCCTTACTAGTCTGGGAATCCGCCCGGGGATTTTCTTGCCGATTGAACTTTATTTTCGCGTTGACTAAAACTTTCAGTAGTTTATCAATGTTGTTGGCACTTTGGTGCCTGGCGCCCAATTTCGCGGTTGTGTTCGGAATTTGGTTAAGTACGAGTTCAGTATTATCGGAAGGACTTCCCGGCCGAAGTGTAGAGGAATTGGGAAATTAAGAGAGAAAATACTTTCGAGTCGAGTCTCCACCAAAAAGTAAAATAGAGACTGTCTTTAGTTTGTGTCGCGTTCTTACTTCTGTCGCTTGTGTTTTTCTTTTCTTGCTTCCCGAATTTCTTCCGGTGAACCAGATTTCGCGGCCGGAAGAAATTCCTTTACAAATTGGCGCCCAACGTACGGGCCTTGAGACGAATCGAGCGTAGTCAGAACGGTTACGCGCAGGCAGGCATTATCGTAAACAGAGCGGTCACGTTTCAAGGGTGAGGACGGGACGGAAACCCCGAGCCTCGAGTACCCGCGTGGCTATTTTTAGACCCAGGATTCGTAGTCCTCGGGTCGGTTAGCTTTTCGCGGAAATTTACGGTTGGCTAGTGTTGGTTGGGGACTATTTTCCCCGGCTACGATATATTGATAATTGAGAATTTGATCATGAATTACTAAATCTGAAAATTGATGATATTTATTATGTGAACTGGATTGTTGATTATTGTCATTTATGGTATATTATCGTATGAACTGTGAACTATTGAACTGAGCGAATATACGACTATTACTTTAACGAGACCCAGTAATTATTGTTGAGGTTATTATAACCAGTTGGACTTTCACCTAAATTGTTTAGTAAAATTGTAAATAATTGAATTCAGTACTCTCGCACAGGCGATTACCTGTGAGACAGTACCTTATTGCAAATACTTGAAGTCTGTGTCCATTGTTACAAATAATTGTGATTGTTATTATTTATTCATATTTATTCAAAGTTGTCGAAATTATTCATCTTGTATTATACCGTTGTTGTGTGTCCCTACGGGGTGAAAGTAAGTCTCATTTGGTGGGTTCGATTTGGAATTGAAATCCGAGCCATTAGCGCACTTGTCGTATGTTCAATTTGCCCAGTTCCCTCGCGGAACCATATTTCGTGTATGTTCTGTTCACAGCCCAGGAGTCGAGAATCCAGAGGATAAGGTTTGAGTAATTCTTAGAGTAAATGAAATTTGAAATTGGATTTCGTAATATTATCGTTGCTTGTCGGTTGGTGAGATTTGGAAGAAGAGTTATTGAGTACAGTCTGTTGTCGCGTGTAAATACGGTACTCGATCATATTAGCGTTCAAGTACAATAAACTCGGTGTCGACCGCGTCGTCGGAACTCGCGCAAGTAACGTAAACATTCGCGCGAATAGAGTCGCCTACGGTAAATAATGGATGAGCCTAACGCGGTGCACGAGTGGCTGAGGAATTTGCCGATCGAAGTAATTCGCGGGGAAATAGAGCGTCGGGAATCTTCCGCGGGTGGCGGATCACCTGGATTTAGGATCCTCGTCAATGAGCACTCTAGCCAAGGAACGCCCGTTCCGAACATCATAAATCCGCAGTTTCTCGTAGCCCCGAATTATGAATCACCGGACTCTCCGTCCGGCTTGATCCACGGTAGTCCTCCTCCAGTAGCGCCCCTCGACCCGCCGCCTTTAGCACCGATTTTCGGGCCAAATATCGCCCCGGGTTCATCCGGGACAAGTCAAAATTTACCGCCGCCGTTGAATCCGACTCAAACAACGCCCCAGCGAAGGACGTCGCCTTATTTTCCGTTACCAAATCTGTCCGACCTTGGACATCATTCCCCAATTTTCCAGCCAGGTCCGATCAGCCGATCTAGTGGCGCAGTTGATTACGTCTTCAACGTATTACGGCGATCGGGAGTGAAATTCAAGGGAACGCCGCAGGAAGACGTTCAAACATTCGTCACTAAACTACAACGATTGCGACGAGATTATCTATTACCCGATCGGTCTGTTTTGCTTTGTATTCCGAGTTTTCTGGAAGGACACGCCGCCGATTGGTTCGAGGCGAATCGAGACAGATGGAATACGGCTGACGCCTTTGAAGCGCATATGTTGTCTTACTTCGCGAATCCGGATGTTCAATTCACGCTCCGGAAAGCCGCTTATTATCGCCACCAAGAAACGACCGAGAGGGTTCGCGAATTTATCACCTGCATGCAGAGGATCTTTCTACGAATAACTCCCGTGGTTAGCGAACCCGATCAAATCGCGCATATCTACCATAATATGCACCCGCAGATACGTCAGGGTGTGCAGTTGAACTCTATTTCCACGACTCTCGAGCCCGTACAAGCCGCCGTTCGCGCGGAGGGAAATTGTGTGTCCGCGCCGAAAACGCCGTCCGCCTACCAACTTCTCTACACCGCCTATGGTGCGGCTACGACGCCCGGCCAGAAAACCAGCCGTCGTGCCGACCCAGTGTGCACCGCGATCGCCGTCGTAAAAACGCGGTGTCCGCCTGCGGCCAAGGAAAAGGAAACAAAAAGGGAATCGGATCAATCTGCCGAGATCGACGACGGAGGAAATCTAGCCGCTGTCGATTTACCCGCGAGCGGAGTTTGTTGAGAATTACCACGAGGAAGGGCATCCATCTAAGGCATGTCCGGCCCCGCGACCGTGCTTTGTTATCGCTGCGGTCATCCCGCAGTTACGATTAAGAACTGCTCGCGTTGTCGGAAGAAAGCGTGAGCGCGAGACGGGGTCGATAAATCAGGCCGGAAGTGGAACCACACGTGTTCGTTTCCCTCGGCGACATTATTATCGTAAACACCGATTTCGTGGAACATCTAAGATGGATCGAGAAAATATTAACGCACATTAACGACGCAGGCCTAGCAATTAATCCCGAGAAATGTGAGTTTAGTAAAACGGAAGCCCGTTATCTAGGTTTTCGCGTATATCGGGAGGGACTTAAAGTAGATCTGGGGTTTACCCAGATCTTTACGCCGATCTTAGAATAATCCACTCCCGTTATCGTGTCGAAATTACGCTCATTCTTAGGAATGACCTCTTGGTATCGCCGTTTTATTCCCCAGTCTTCTACCGTGGCAGCTCCACTACCTGAACTCCTGAAGAAGGAGCAACTGTGGAGTTGGACCAACGAGAGACAATTAGCGTTCGAGCTACTTCACGATGCCGTTGCGACGGCCCCTACAGCCTGTCCCGATTTCGTATTGCCGTTCGTGTTGGAGACGGATGCGAGTGGGACAGGGTTGGGTGCGGTTTTGACGCAAACTATAGAGGGTGTCGAACGGGTTATCGCTTTTGCGAGTCGATCGTTGATCCCTGCCGAACGGAATTATCGTACGCCTGAGCGGGAATGTTTGGCTATTGTTTGAGCAATAGAGTCATACTCACCGGGATTTGACATTAGCGCATTTTCGTTTCGCGTATAATACTGCGCATCACTCTTCTCTCCAAACCTCACCAGCATTTCTGAATTTCGGACGGGACCCAGTTCCCTTAAATTGTCGCAATTAGATCGAAACCAACACTGAGCCAACCAGTCGCGCCGATATTAAAGAATGGCGCAAAAGAATGCACGATATGGAGTTGATACGCGAATGGGTTAATGAGAATAAAGAATTAGCGCACGAAACGCAGAGTAAATATTACAACAAGAACCGCCAGGTATTACCTTCAAAGTGGGCGATCTTGTAGTAAAAAGCCAGCATGTATTATCGAACGCAGCTCAGAATCGCGCTGCTAAACTAGTACCTAAGTTTCATGGGCCTTTCTTTCTTTCTCTCTAAACAACTATCGCCGCTTGTTGTCGAACTTTCCACGCTTGAGGGTAAATTAGTTGGCAAAATGCATGTGCAGAATCTGAATCCTTATGTTTTTGAGTTCTAATTCCGATTCCGCTTCCCGAATCGCATTTCCCACGGCTGACGCGTTCCATCGGCGTCACGGCCAACATGGTCGAACTAGCTCCAACCCCTGCCGTCATGATGGACCAGGCGACTCAGATGGGAGAGGAAAGAATCCTATATGCCCGGGCCCTGGAGGCCCCTGCCGCACCGCTGGACGTGGATCCACGACCATTTATCGCCTCACCAAAGATCGGCCTATGCTCTATGACATTCGACGTCCCGTGCGTGAGTGCCACTGAGCTTACGTATCAGTGGAACGACGGACCGGTCGCCAACCAAGTGGACGTGTTCCTCGGCCGTAACGCCCCGGCCCCAGATTTCGACCACCCGAGTACGTCCGTCACGCGTAGAAACAACAGAAGATTCTGTAGCCCTAGGCTGCAACCTAGAGGACTACTGGAATTATCGCCGACGCGGGCATAGCTTCGGACGATGCCCCGAAGCACACCGGATCTTTTGTCGCCACTTCGGAGGACCCAGTGTTACCATGCAAAGTTGCAAAAACTGCCAGGACCTATGGAAGGAAAAAGAAAACGCATACGAACACGAACGCAGATTCTGAGGGCGAACCTCTTTTCCACCGTCCTACCCCGCGCTGAATCTCGCCCCTTCCGAGTGTCCACCTATTACGATTTCTTGCTGTTTACCCTTCATATATTAAACCATCCAATTCGCGCACTGCATTATTCACGTTTGTTTCGATCAGCACGGTTAGTGCTATCATTATCGCCTCTGGCGAATGATTAGGACGGACCAGAAGTCCGAATAAATAGCATTGTTTTTTTTCTTGTATATCACGGCCAGCTAATTATCCCTCACCTGCCAGTCCTAGTTTGTACTGCCATAGGGAGCCAGGAGGCTCACGTTAACGACTAAAAGGAGGAGCGATTCAAGGAAGGACCCATTATCTAGCCAACTATTAATTAAGGAATATCTCAGACGTAGGAAAGTCTGCGGGAAGACTCACGAAATTTGAGAATACGCTTGCAGTCACAGCTATTGCTAATTGGAGCTTGGTTTATTGTCGCACCTTTAATTTAATGCTTGCATTAACACCGGTAGGTCATCCTTTTTACTTATGTTTTGTTGTGCTGTTTCATTGAGAAATACCTAACTGGAGACGCAGCGAGTAGAGGTACTTGGGGGATACGCTAGGCGGACTTTCGGTCCTTGTTGAAGGAAGGGGGGAGTCTGTAATGTAACTCGCAGGGCGAGACAACTCCTCGCCTTCCCGTAAAGGAATATCTCTCGCGAAATTAGAATTGGGGCTATAAGAGCCATCTATCGTATGGGAACGTCTCCAGCCAGGTTCTCGCTAAGCATTTGTAGCCAATCCTAACGCTTCTTGTATTTGCGCGAGCCTATTAGCGCCCGTCAGGAGCGAGGGCTCCTGGTACCTTCGAACAAGCGATTCAACTTCGCATCCCGTGGACCCGGCCTGGAGAGCTGAGTATAAGGAGCAGCAGCACCAGAAGGAACTCCAGCGAGGGATTGGTCATCTTCCTGGACGACTGGACGACCGCAGGCCCTCTTGTGGGTTCCAGCCGAAGAACAAGTATCTACGACGATCGGACTTCGGCGAGGAAAATTTGGCGCGGGGCGACGGCCCTGGTGCCTGCTCGGCTCAGGGCACAGCGAGGACCACTAGGATTGGCGGGGACTTAGGGACCAATAGACAGGCCGGTTTTCGGGGACAAAGGGGTCGTAAGCGAACGGCTAGCGAAGCGCGTTAGGACCGGCACTCGTTGTAGAAGCGTGCGTGCGAGCAGTCGCAATCTAGAACTATCGGAATTAGCGCCCATTAGCGAGTATCGAACTAGCGCCATAGAGAAGGAAGGAAGGACGAACGAGCGTACCAGGATTGTCTCCGTTCCAGAGTTGTATTAGCGCCCCGGCTACTAATCAGATATTATCGGTAAGCGAATCTTGTACCGGCGGGCCTTTGCGTGAGACTTCCCTTTTGTAAGAAGTCTCAGCCCGATACTCGCTTCCTTTCCGCCCTTCTGGCGATTTCTGTTCTTTACGCTGACTGCAAGTGAATCTTGGGCTTTCTCGCGATCTCTACTTCGGTTTGTGCATGAAAAGGTGACCTTCCTGCAGGCTTATGTGCCGTCTACAACGGGCCATTCTCATTATCGTTATTATTGTCGAGCCCATTTGCTTCACTTCATCTATCGCGGCATATTCGTGCAAACTATTTTCTTTTTAATTATCGCGATTTAGGCTCGTGCCGACCGCCTGCGTATTGTTAACTTTGCGACTTCTGCGACCGAATATCTGTTGCGTCATCACCTAACGGACGCGTGCCACGCACGAGCCGCAGTACACCGGCCTCGTGCGTCGCCTCTAATCTTTTTGTCCAAGTATTCGAATATTCGAATAAAGAAACTATTGTCGCCTTTAATCGTTCTGCCTAGCTCTCTCGCCGAATCCACCTGCTCTCCTCGCGTTCCTTACTAGTCTGGGAATCCGCCCGGGGATTTTCTTGCCGATTGAACTTTATTTTCGCGTTGACTAAAACTTTCAGTAGTTTATCAATGTTGTTGGCACTTTGGTGCCTGGCGCCCAATTTCGCGGTTGTGTTCGGATTTTGGTTAAGTACGAGTTCAGTATTATCGGAAGGACTTCCCGGCCGAAGTGTAGAGGAATTGGGAAATTAAGAGAGAAAATACTTTCGAGTCGAGTCTCCACCAAAAAGTAAAATAGAGACTGTCTTTAGTTTGTGTCGCGTTCTTGCTTCTGTCGCTTGTGTCTTTCTTTTCTTGCTTCCCGAATTTCTTCCGGCGAACCAGATTTCGCGGCTGGAAGAAATTCCTTTACAAATTGGTGCCCAACGTGGGGCCTTGAGACTTTCTTTTCTTTCCCGAATTTCTTCCGGCGAACCAGATTTGCGGCCGGAAGAAATTCCTTTACAATATATATATATATGGAAAACGACTCTGATTGAAACCATACTTACTCCTTACTCACATCAAAACAATGGATTAAGTACGGTTTCTTACAGATAGAGTCATTTACACCCAAATTAGCAGTATCGATACAAATGGGATCCATAGGCAAATAAGGAACCGATGATGATAAGCTATCGGTTTTCGGCGGTTGTAATTGGAGGGCAAGTGTTTATGAAGATTGTAAGTGTAGTATGAAGTTCGAGCGTTTTGGGAAGCAGGCCACCAAGTACTTCTCATGCAACCCATAGATTTATTGATCGAAGGGAAACACTGTTCCCTCGATCTTGGTGGATCTAATTGTACATGTAAATCTTAATGCAAAGATACCTGTTTGTATTCAAAGGGAGGGACATGATGGTTTAGAGATTCTTTACCGTCGTTCGCGTATGTGCATCTATGCCAGGCCTATCCAAGGTCGGCTCGCGAGCAATAAGAGCTCCCCCACTCACGAACCGTTGTCATGAACAACCACGACGCGCTTGTCCTACGCATCCCTTTACCGCGTCGCGCGAGCGAAGCGGAAGCGGAGAGTCGCGCCGAAATGAACTTTTATCGGAGGTTTAAGAGTACAACATGTAAATTCTGCTTTTTGTTCATTGGCTTTGGAAAGAATTAGGCTTCTTGAATATATTTTGTCCTTTTTTGTAAAGTTAATTTGCGGGCTCGGAAAATAGTAATTATAATGTTTAATTTGCACCGGACACCGAGTAATCTCTAATGCATTTTCTTGAAAAAAACCTTAAAATAAACGGTGGACCTCCCTCTATAAAGACTTTATTTGGCACCCTGGTCCGGGACCTAGTAACGGATATATTTAGTGATAACCAAAGCGCGATACCGGTCGCTACGCCTGATCGGAGATACGCAACTTATACTGGGTAGCCCGGCTGCATTCGCAGCCTCGCTGGCCCGATATTCGCTGCGCGCTATATGCGCTCCGACAACCCGGTATAAGCTGCATCTCCGATCCAAATTCAAAACACCGCAATAACGCCGAGTAGCCGACTGCTGCCGGTGACGGCTTCGACGCGAAGTTACAATGTCGGGTAGCGCGGAAGGAGAAGACGGCGCGTGAGGGGCCCCACCCGTGGATAGGCCTGATCTATGCCCTTTGTACAGCCTGCTCAAACGATTCTGTTACAAATGCCCATGTAAGCAGAGCGGAGAAACTAACAGAATCGATTGCGCCCGGGGTACCTGCACACATTCTTCGATTTCATATTCTTTGTTGAAGAAGACTTTAATATTAGTGAGCAATTGATGTATATTTCACACTAATTGTTATGTTTGATATTGTCCATATATTATATTATATAAATTATATAAATTGTAACGGGGTCGTCTGCCCCGTCACTAGCCGTCCCACTCGTCGCTCGCGCCAAGGCGCAACTCAGCCCGCACGCTCGCTGTCCGAACAGCCGTTGCTCCAAGTGGAACCCCTAGGCCAATTTTGCGTGTATTAACTTGCCTTCGGGCACCGAGTCCTCAACAGGGAATCTATTAATTGAGGCGACCTCGAGGGAAATAGGGATATGTCTCGTCAGGGCAAAGGAGCACCCAAGGCCGACGAGAGCTGTGGAGCGTGAGGCTGGCGCCCGAGGAAGGTGGTCTTTCACGTACGATCGGGCGAGCGGGCCGAAGCACAGCCTGGGAGTTGCCGAGCATGGAAGCGGTCCCTGCCTTACCGACGCGGATCAAGGCCCAGGATCGGGTGTCTTAGGCGCGCTAAGACACTCGGTCAACCCTCGAGACGGCGCGGCACCGAAAAGACCGGCTGGACGAGGGAGGGGGCGCGGCGCGCGGGGCAAGCAATTAGGGAACACGTGCCGGATCGTCACTCTTGGTGTAACTGTAGACACGCGAGCGTGCTGCGACAGTCAAGCGACAATATTTTGTGCCCGATCAATTTCGAGACGATACCGAGCCAGGACGAGCGACGAGTGGCGAGCCCCGACGACGCGATCAAGTCGACCTAGAGCCGGACGAGTCCCGGAGACCAGGGAGTCCACGACGAGGAGAATTCGAGGCGAAACCGACGTCGACACCGGTAAGCCCTGCGCGTCCTTTGTGTACGCCGATCCTTTTCCCGCTGTGTCTCGGTGCCGGTCGTGATTCCGCCTAGTTCGAAGGCATCGGGGGATAGCTTGCTGCTATCCCGGGTTCCCTTGGGGCGACTCGTCTAGTCGCCAGGAGTCAGCGTAGTTTAAGATTAACTGTAAGGCCTCGAGCAGCCAGAAGCGGCGCGTCCACCGGCGACGCATACTACCACCATTGTTCGGACGTGTGCCACGCAGCGAGCGGGGTATTCGACATCGGAACGACCGACCTTCTGTCGACCGGACTTGCTCGAGCCGATAAAGAGTAAGATCGTAGGCTAAGTCATCCACCACGCGCGCATCATCCACCTAGGTTAACGTTAGATTGTTAGCGGCTACGGGAAAGCCGAGGCATCCAGCCACTCGTAGGCTCGATCTTTAGGACCTTTCGGGATAAACCACGACAAATTAGACTCCGCGTTTCGTCTTCGACCACCTATTACCCCTGTTTCCCCACCAGTAGGAACTCCACGCCCGCTCCCTGCTGCTAGCCGGGAAGACACCAGCCAGGAGGCCAGGCGGACGAGCCGATCGTCTCCATCGGGACAGCCGTCCCCGTGCGCAAAGCATATAAATTCGGCCCTCTCGGGCCTGGCGCCCGCTTCGCGATTTTCAGGGCGTCGACGGAGACGAGGCTCGGGACGATTAGGAGACCTTTGTGAGCGGCCAAGCCCCGGGGACTCTTTCCCTAGGAATTTCCCTCACATTATTTAATCATAGTCATATAAGCAATCACTTTTTCACGAATAAACAATTTCGGCCTTTCTTACAAATCATTAATTATTTAACTGTTATTTATTGTTTTTCAGTAAAATGTGTTCTGAGAATACACACTACCCGCAATGTACACATGTTTTTCATCTAAATGTGTTCAAATTCCATTATTCGCGTTATCCCATGTGTCCTGTTTCCTCTGGGACGTCTACAGCTTCCACTGCCGATGTGTCCTGCTTCCACTGGAGTCAACTTCCAGCCTGCGCAAATTCCACTGTGTCTAATATCCAATGTATTCTGATTCCACTGGAGTCAATTTCGAACGTGTGCAAATTCTACTGTGTCCGATAATCCACATGTGCGCAAGACGGAACGTACGCAATGTTGACACCCCCATCTATGGTAGATCTACGGCATTGAATGTCTAAAAACGAAAGAAAGTTAGTCCGATTGAACTGAGGGCGTAATACTATAACTTTTGCATAAATCAAGGTGAAAGTTTTGTATCGTTCGAAAACCGCCGTACAGGGTGATTCGGGTAAGTGCTATCGGCTTTTTACCATGGAAATTTATCGATTTTTGAAATTGGTAATTGTCTCGGCGGCCGTCTAATGTCACCGGTGTCGCGTGGCTGCTTAGGGTCAACTGGCCGAATCACGCCAAATACCGACAGTCTTCCGATTAACCGGCAAGGGCCGAATGAGTCGGTAATAAAACATTTTTGCAGCACAATGGAACGGAAAGTGTGAGCGATGCGTGGCATAATAAACATAATAAAGAGCGTGTCATCGGTGCACTCTGGCGAGAAATCATTCTTGTTTTTCCTTTTATTATAACTTTAGAGCTAAATATTGAAAGAGCCAGTAGTTCTCTCCTTACCTCAAGTCAACAGCCAGGCTTTCACCCTTTTTGGGAAGGCGGAGGCAGCACGCCTGCAGCAGCGGCGCGATCAAGGATTGCGGCCGAGTCTTTCAATATTTCGTTTTATAGTTATAATAAAGAGAGAAACTAGAATTATTTCTCGCCAGAGTGCAAGAATGATAGGCTTCCCTATATTATTTATTATGCACAAATCTTTATTATATCACGCTAATATCTCGCTGATAATATCAAGCGAATCGGTTCAGCCGTTTGGGGGCTATAATTATTTTCCTCGTAGGCAAGCCCGTTTCGTTGGTAAAACCTTTCTGCACTGCACACTGGCAGGGGGGAGTGCGAGATATTAGCGTGATATAATAAAGATTTGTGCATAATAAATAATATAGGGAAACCTATCATTCTTGCACTCTGGCGAGAAATAATTCTAGTTTCTCTCTTTATTATAACTATAAAACGAAATATTGAAAGACTCGGCCGCAATCCTTGATCGCGCCGCTGCTGCAGGCGTGCTGCCTCCGCCTTCCAAAAAAGGGTGAAAGCCTGGCTGTTGACTTGAGGTAAGGAGAGAACTACTGGCTCTTTCAATATTTAGCTCTAAAGTTATAATAAAAGGAAAAACAAGAATGATTTCTCGCCAGAGTGCACCGATGACACGCTCTTTACTATGTTTATTATGCCACGCATCGCTCACACTTTCCGTTCCATTGTGCTGCAAAAATGTTTTATTACCGACTCATTCGGCCCTTGCCGGTTAATCGGAAGACTGTCGGTATTTGGCGTGATTCGGCCAGTTGATCCTAAGCAGCCACGCGACACCGGTGACATTAGACGGCCGCCGAGACAATTACCAATTTCAAAAATCGATAAATTTCCATGGTAAAAAGCCGATAGCACTTACCCGAATCACCCTGTACTTCGAGAAAAGTATCATCGGCTTTTGCGGAACTCTACCCTGGCTCCTGTTCTCCACTTTAACCCCATGTAATACGTCGACTTTCGAAATAAAAAACAAAGTTTTGCGTATGGTAACAATATTTTATTATTCATAAGTGTAAATGAGTAGAGTGCCTATCTCATTTTCGGTACTCGTTTGAAAAGTTGTTAATCAGTTTCATATGACGCTGCTATGGCGCTGGTTAAATCATCATTGTCATTGTATGGGACAAACTTAATTTCAGGATTCGATCGAACAGAAGGTACCCCTTCTTGGTATTGTTCCTGTATCTGTGGCTGCACTTGTGATAACTGATCGATCGCATCTGACAAGTGGTCGGAAACGTCGGGATTTGATTGAGTTGGCTTTTTGCCAGTATGGGATTCGTGTTCAGACTGGGTATGAGTCTGAGCCTGTGGCTGAAATCCGCAAAACACAATTCTCAGTGAATCACGATTTGAAAATAATTGGACAGAATAGACTGATTCACAGAATTGAAATTGTTATGTCGCAGGTACATCACTTGCCTTCCTGTTGTTGTTATTGTTGTTGTTGTTGCTTGATTGCGAGGTTTGCGGCTTCGGATTCGAGTTCGAGCTCAAAGGTCTTGAATTTGTTCTCTGAGTGAAAGTACCTCTTCTAAATCCACCGACGCGAAATCCGGCTGGCAGAGGCTCGGGATTGGCCTCCGGAGAGGCTAGAGCTCTTCCAGTAACCTCATTCACAGCAATTACTGCAGCGAGGAGGAAAAGAACCAAACTAACCGGCACACGTAGAACCTGCATTTTCGTCTAGTCTCCAAGGCTTATGTTCTCGAATTGAGGTACAGTCTAACTCGCTCGCTCCAACTAATAAGCAACACCAGGGCTCGTAAACCTTCGGAATTTCACCGGGCATGACACGGAAGTGTCGACTATCACTCGCGCGTGTAATGTTTCGTTCGTGATGCAGTTTATTGGGAGCGCGGAGTTATCAGACGACCAAAAGCTTGAGCCCACGCTGGAATAATAGATCCTGTGTGAAAGTGAGCGATGACAACGAATACACGATACCGCGTCGTTTAATCCCAGAACACAGGCTGGCGGATTTCATTATCACCCGTGCGGAAGGCACCCGTAAAGACTGCGGAAAAAATCGTGGCCGAAATAAATTCAATGAGAAAATAATCCAGACCTGTTGGATCCCCACGACTCAAAGCCTAAAATTAATAGAAAAGAGGGAGAAACAAATCGTCGAGTCGTTATGCGGTTCTTTAAAAACACCGGGGAAATACACGAGTCTCGTTCTCGACGATCGAATTGTTACGCGCCGTGGTCGTAGAACGCGCGAAGGGCATGAAGGAGACTGAATATAGACAGGATAAGCCGTATATTTGAGGGCTATACAAAGTCCGTGCTTATAGGATGGGATCCGGAAGTAGGATGTCGAATGATCTTAATGTTATTTAGACGAGTGACGATTCGTCAAGGACACTCTTCGCAGCATCAGACCAGGGATGTCGGATGTTTGGTTCGAATGGGATAACAGGGTGCCAAGGCCGTGACACTACCCCCCTCCGTGAAAAACGCGTTCCTCTGCGAGCGTGAATGGTTTTCTTTACGTACATCTGATGGATCAGGAATCAGATGAAAGTAGCGGTCTACTCTAGGCAGACATCGTCTCAGCATTTGCTCGAAGTCCAGGGACACCGCTTCAAAAATCGTAGACGAGACGTAAACCAATCAGGCAGTTGGTCTTTAGAAAGTTGTTGGTCTTCTTAATCACGACGTTTCATATGTATGTTCGTGTGTGACTCCGTGTGGGAATTCTGGGGGTTTGTGTTGTGTTGTCTCGTGTGTAAATCGTGTTTTGGGTATGTATGGTTATTGTACGTGTTTGTTTTATGTGTTGTGTGTTGTGCGTAGCGGTTCCCCACGGGTGTTGCTTTTTTTGTGCATACCGTTGTGTGTTGGATCAGTGTTTGGCCCTTGTCCTCAATGCGGCACACCGGGCATAAAAAGAGGTTACCGGGCTGCTCCATAACTACCCCCAAAAACATTAAAATATAAAAAATAGCGCCAAGTAGTTTAGTCCCTCACAAAAATATATTATCCCTAAAAAGATCTCTCACAAAAAAGTATCGCCTCCCATCAAATGCCTCACAAAAATATATTACTAACTATTGAACCTACCTCCTATACCCCTACTGGACCAAAAATGTAATTGATATAATTGGAAATAGAAAGTCAAGTCTTTATTCAAACACGAACCCAAAAACGATCTTGCCTCACAAAAAAAGCGTGTTCCACATTCTGCAAATGCCCGACAAAAATTATAATTATCTTTTTTTTTTTTTTTTTTTTTTTATTTAACGTCCGCTTCCGTCTTCCCTTCGGAGACCAATTGGACGGGGGCCGTCGTCCTGGCTTGGCGCCTGGACGCCCAGCCTTACGCTAACTTATACTACCCAACACCAAGTTGTGGTTCCGAACCACCGAGGGCCAGCGTAGCAATCTTGTGATTATCATTTAAGAATAAATTCTCATTGGTGACGGCTGGGCTCGAACCCACGACCCGCACATTGCGAGTCGAGTACTCTAACCACTCTGCCACTACGGACCCCTAATTATAATTATCAAAGAAACCTCAATACTTGGCCACGCCCGGTTCTTCACAAAACCATTTGTGTGTTGACTTGGAACTCGATTTGTCAAGAACCGGGCGGGCCAAGTATTGCGTTTTCTTGCGGTTTCTTTCCA
The DNA here is from genome assembly GCA_963675795.1 of Crossocerus cetratus. Taxonomy (NCBI): domain Eukaryota; kingdom Metazoa; phylum Arthropoda; class Insecta; order Hymenoptera; family Crabronidae; genus Crossocerus; species Crossocerus cetratus. Next base: position 18,818,000 of record OY776664.1, on the reverse strand, counting down.
AGATATTGGAAATTGGTGACGAATGACATATGTGTTCAGGAATCATCGCCCTATTGGCCCCCTAGCTTTAAGCAATTGTTATCTAGTCTTTTAGATTATCTAGTCATGCGCATTTGGCCCCGCAGCCGACTACCAGATTAACGATCAGCCTATCGATCCGCATAGATTTAGCCAATGAACGTAGCGATTGGAACGCTCCACCGCGGAAGCGTGAAGAACTTGCGCTTCTTCTCCGGACGGCTTCCTTTTTCCGCCATAACTGTTCCTTTAGCCGACGAAAACGGACGCGGCTTCCAAGGCCGAATTTATATAAGCGATTGTGTGTGTCGATCAGTACCGCTGTACTGAGTTATTGTGCCGCCGAACCTTGTTGTAGTTTGTGATCTATTATCTATCGGACCGAGTGGTGCATTTTGCCACCGGCCCCGGAATCACCGCCAGCATTTCGTACGGTGTTTTTTTGTACCGCCTCAAGGTATTTATAATAAACCACTGATCTCAGAACTTCCTCTTATCTTTCTACTTGATTTCCTGACTAGCCTGAGTCCAGAGTCCCGCCTTTTCCGCGACAATATGCTTTATCCATTATTTGAAATTTGGAAATAGTTCTTTCTAACCAATATATCTGACCACATAATAAACGAAACTGTATGGTATGGATATCACCGTTAGCTTCCACTGCTTCGGAAAATCCAACAATTTCTCCAATAGTACCATTCACGAGGCCTAACGTGACGTCAATGTTACGCCTCAGCATTATTTTTGCACCAACTTTCACAGTTATAATTCTGCCTAAGCTAGCTGTCTGAGATTTGTCTTCCTCATATTGATCTAAGAGTTTATTGACACGTTTCTTTAAATATGCCGCACAATCGAGACCGTCGCGTGCAGTTAGCTTCACCTCTTTGCTATTAATTCGTTTGAGCATTGCTGCATTAAGCACGTCATACAAATGGCACGTAGGAAGTAAACAAATTGCATCTGACGGTAAAGTTTGAATGTGATTATAAAGCTCACTTAATCTTGCATCAGTATCGTTGGATAAGAATGAAATTTTCCTCGTTTGCAATCTTAAAACATCCGCATCCGTAACAACACCCAGGCGAATTCTTGAAAGAATTTGACGATACGTAACATCGCCTTTTTGGCGTACATTTATATACAATTCATCATAAGTGAATAGCTCAGTCCACAGGTCGTAATTGGCTAACGACCTCAAACATTTAGTATTCTTTTCCCTCGAAATTCTAATAAATGCTGGCTCTTCTTGAACCGGTGGTAACTGTAAGAAATCGCGAAACAAAAGAATATGGTTTCTGCCAAACCAGCCATCGTTTGTATCCATTGTATCGAATATTTCTGCCAATCCCAGGTGTACAAATATGAAAGTAATGTTCGATATCATCGAAACTTCATCTATAATGAATAGAACGGTTCGTTCTTTAAGTCGGTACGTAATGTTTTTAAGACCATATCAGATAGCGGTCTACAGGGTGTTCCAAAACTAGGCGTTTCAGAGATGGCCATCTTGTGGGGTGGGCCTTTCTAAGGACTATAGCACTTTCCGAATTTGAAACCGCCATCGAACTTTGGGAGGTATTTGCGAAAAGGTGTAGCCAATCCGCGCTCGAGCCTGAGAGCGGTCGCTGTGACACGGCGCGAAGCGGTGGGATGGGGCGAGCCGCCGAAGACTCTCGCCGCCTCGCTGGCCGCGTCATCCGCGCACGTCGCACGCTACCGAACCCTACGCGCGAATAAGTATTGGCGCGGAGCAGGCTCGCAAGTGGCTCTAGCGCTAGGGGGGCTATCCAAGGTGCCCTTTTGCGCCAAAGATGAGCGGGCGTATTTCGGCGGCACGCCTAGCCGATCTTGGGGGCGACAACCGTACTGCTGGTTGCAGGTAAGTAATAATAATAATAAATAATTTTTTTTTATAGGAGGGGGGAATGCGTTACGCACCGTAGGGAGGGCTTGCGCTCCTCCCCGTGTGTGGGACTCTCCCGGGCCGTAAAACAGACCCGGGCCTACCCACTAAACCCCCCTTCTTGGGCTGCTAGCAGCCACCCCGGAACCGCCGTATGGCATTACTTCGGGGTGGCGCCGTTGTTTCTCTGGGGCTAAGCCCCGCCGGCGTCTAAATCAGCCTTTTTTCGGAGAAGGACAGACTTGGTGAAGGCTGACACCTTCAACCAGGCCTCGGGGCTCTTCAACATAACCCCAACTATAGTGTCAGGAGTTGTGTCTCGGAACCCCTCCGCCAGCCTGTCCCTCTCCGAACTCCATTTCCCACACTCGAAGAGAGTGTGGAGCACACTGTCCGACCGAGAGTCGCAGTAGGCACAGCCAGGGTTCGCCACCTTCCCCATCTTGGGGAGATAGGCGCGGAAATAGCCGTTCCCCGTCAGCATTTGTGTGAGGTAATAATCAACCTCCCCATGCTGACGGTTAGACCAGGCTTCCAGACGAGGGATTAGCCTTGCTGTCCACCGGCCCCGCGACTCCCGATCCCACCTCTCCTGCCACGCTCCGAGGGAGCGCGACCTGGCCTGTTCGGCCGCTCCCGCCCTACCCAGAGCAGCCTGCTCTTGGTGGACGAACTTCCGCTCCTGGGCGAGGAGGTCAATGGGAATGACCCCCGCGACCACTAGGACTGCTGGCTCCGAGACGGTGCGGTACGAGCTCGCAACACGCAAAGCGCCTCTCCTGTGTACGGAGGCCATGCGCTTGCGATACTTCTCGTACCGCAGTGCATCGGCCCAGATCTCCGCGCCGTAGAGCATCACCGACTCGGCAACGCGCAGCAGCAGCCGCCTCTTGCAGGGCCTGGGACCACCTACGTTGGCCATGACCCTGCTCAGCGACGTCACCACTGCGGCCGCTTTGTCGGCTCTGCCCCTGATAGCCTCCCAGAAGTTGAGCCGACAATCCAGCTCAACCCCCAGGTGCTTCACGGCAGCCTTCGTCTGGACCGAGACTTCTCCCACCCGCATCTCCACGCTGAGGGGGATGCGTTTCTGGGTGAGAAGAACGATCTCGGTTTTCGCCAAGGCCAGCTCCAGTCCGTGGTCGCTCATCCAGGAGCGGACGCGACGCATCACCTGGTTGAGTCGCATCTGTGCCGCATCCATATCTCTCGCGATAATGGTGGCGGCTACGTCATCTGCGTACCCAACCAGGGAGCAGCCTTCGGGCATCTCCAAACGTAAGATCCCGTCATATGTAATGTTCCATATGTCCGGGCCTAGTATCGAGCCCTGAGCTGCGCCCGAGGAAAGCTCCTTCTTCGTCGGACCATCGTCGGTGGTGTACGCGATGAAGCGGTCCTTCAGATAATCTCCGATTATGCGGAGAAGGTACTCGGGTACCTTGAAGTCCCGCTTCATCGCGCACAGGGCGTCTGACCACCTCACCGAGTTGAACGCGTTCTTGACATCCAGGGTTACCAGCATGCACACGGGACGGGAGAAGTGATTCCCCCGCTCCGCGGCCCTGGCAGCCTCAACAACCTCCTGGATAGCGTGCACCGTCGACCTCCCTTTCCTGAATCCTGGGGCTTTCCCGCTCTTCATGGTGCGGGCGGCGCTTTGCAGCTCCGCCAGCGTGAAGAGGGGTATTTCCAGGGCTCGTGACGGTGCTGGGAGGAATGACCGCTTGGGGTGGGTGGGGAAGAGGGTGTTAACTATGCCTTCGATAGTCCCCGCGTCGCTTGGAGGGCTGTGTCTTAGCGCATCCAGCTTGCGAAGGACTATCTTATAGCCCAATCCCCAAGGGTCGTTGTTTAGGTCCTCTACCAGCAACTTCCAGCATTGGCGCTTACTCGCTTCGATGGCCCGACGGAGCTCCTTCTTGGCCGCCGTGTGCTTGGCGGTCTTTCGGGCTACGTCGCGGTCGCGTTTTCGGGCCCTTGTGGCGAGCCGTCTGAGCCTGAGGCACTTACGCCTCAGCTCCGCGATCTGGTTCGTCCACCAGTACTTCGCAGGACGGTGGCAGCGACTGCTCGTCGTCTTCCTCGGCATGGCTGCCTCGCAGGCCCCATGAAGGAGGCTCATAATGGCCTCCACCATGAGCCGGGCCTGCTTGGCTGGAGATACGCCCTCTGGGATCTCCCAGGGTTGCAGGCCGCGTGTTAGGGCCAGAGACAGCTTCTCGGGGTCGAGCTTCGCGACGTTCCACCTGGGTGGGCCCAGATGGTGTTGGGCCCTGGCGACTGGCGCGACATCACGCACGCGAAACGTGATGTACTGGTGATCGCTAGCCGTGTAGCTCTCGATCACCTGCCAGTCCTGCACGCGTGCAGCCAGGCGTTCCGTCGCGAGGGAGACGTCGATGATGGTCTCCCTATACCCCGGCCTCCGGAAAGTGGACGTGGTTCCGGCGTTGAGGACTAAGAGTCCTAGCCTCGCTGCCATGTCCATGACTCGTCCACCCCTGGAGTCCGGGGTAGGCTCACCCCACTCCCGAGAGTAGTGTATTGGTGGATGGTTCTGGGACAGTGGCGAGGGGGGTGCGGGGGAGCGGGGGAGGGAGCCCGTGCTCTTCGACGGCGGTGTCGAGTAATCAATTAACAGGTGATTAAGATAATTACCCAAACATAGATAACATTTCACGTGTTACCTAGATTGTATATATAAACATAACATTTCACGTGTCACCTAGACGGTATATATGATTTGAATCAATGAGGATTTTTTATTGTCCTTTTCGACGGCGCTGGGCCAGTGGCGAGGGGAAGCGGGGGAGAGAGCCCGTGCTTTTCGACGGCGCTGGGACAGTGACAAGGGAAGTGCGAGGAAGCGGGGGAGGAAGCCCGTCTTCTTCGACGGCGGTTTCGACCATTTCACGTGTCACCTAGATTGTATATATATAAACATAACATTTCACGCGTCACCTAGACTGTATATATGATTGGAATCAATGAGGATTCTTTATCACGGAGTATTTCCAGGTATAGGATCCCGCGTGCCGCTGGAGTTTCCAGGTAGCAGACGAGTGACCGAGTTTATCTTAAATAACATTTCACGTGTCGCCCGCCTATTGTTTATGTGTATGCATAGGTATTCGCTGGGAAGATTTTTTATGCAGCGAGGATAATTCAAAGAATCGATAGCTGCCTATGGTTATACCGGAGTGTTTACATTTCGCTTGGCGCCGCTTAGGCGAGCATGCTTTGCGCCGGGGTTGTCAAGTCCTTAGCAGGCGCCGAGTATCTCTCGCTGCATGTTTCACGGGCGCGCTTTACCCGGCCCAATGGGGAAAAAATTCAAGGCATGAATTGCCCCGCGCAGTTCGTGAGTAGGGCTACATTGGGAATATTCGAAGAATCCTTGAGAGGCTAACTATTCCGGGCGCAGGGCGCGATGGGGCAAAAAAAAAATCACTGCGTGAATGTCTCGAACAGAATTTCGAGAGAGAGTAAATGGCTACGTCTAAACAGTTTCGTAAGTGGGGCTGCATTAGGAATGTCCGAAGAATCCTTGACAGGCAAACTATCCGAGACGCAGCCCTTGAGTTCTCACGCGCTTCTTGAGACACCAACGTTCTCTTTCAGTTGCGGAGGGTGCGTACCCACCCAGGAAAAAAAATAATACATGAAATGCATGGTCTCCTTCTAACGTACCGACCGTTGCCAATTTGGCAAGTATTACCTGACCCCCCCAGCCGTCGAACGCCCGGACAGCCCGGCTCTCTATCATAAATCACCAATCGTCACACCTAGCTATTCGACTTCGACACACAAGTCGGAATCCTAATTATGACATGCGGGTGAGAGAGAGGAAGAATGCTACATACAGTACATACCATACAGCACGGCATAGTACAGTGCATACAGTATGTGTTGTAGAAGCTGTATAGGCTCAGAGAAAATCTCGCGCCTCCAGCCGAACACTTAGGAAGGATTACATTTCACGCGCCGCCTAGGTTTACCAGCCGCTGCGCCGTCGGAGAAGTTTCTGTCTCTTTCTATCTTAGCATGCACGTTGCCCTACTACAGCCCTTTCGAGAATGCATATAATGAAGCGCATTCGACATTCTCGCTTCATTAGTATTTCTCACTAAATCCATGGCTAACCTACGCCCAGTGAAAAAGATTGCTTTCTCGCCGTGCAGTCTTCAGGAGCACGCCCTTGTCGTGATATTTCGTCGCGGTATCGAACGATTTTCTGCCGAGGATCGAAACATTTTGTTTCATTTGTTTACGAACGTTGGTCAGTTCCAACAATTAAAAATAAAGTGTGCATTTACGCGAACTTTCGACCATTGCGGGCCGTATTTGTCCCTATCGCTATTCAATCCGCTGGATTTGTGGTTGGACATTGTGCAAAGAAAAATTTGGCCCTTGGACGTCTATCCGAGGCTGCATGTATCGGGAAGGAGGCTCGACTTTGATGCAAGGAGTGTGCCAAGTTTTAAAGCTTGAGATGCAAGTTAATTAATTAATTAACGGGCGGTACCTTTGATTGAAAACTTGGCTTTCTTGTGTGATATCTATTCCATTTTTGGATCATTAAACTACTTGGCGCTTTTATTTACATTTTAATGTATTTTGGGGGATTTCACGCCTTTTTGGTTGTTCATATTTTGAAGAAAAATACAATCGGACTGTACCACATTCATATAACCGTCATCATTGTTTTGACACATCACCAGTCATGGCATAACCAATGTGTCGGTATAAAACCATGTTATCTGCACAGCGCTCTGCAGCAATTCGCAGTGGTGCCATCTCGCGTGAAACACGTGAGAGTAACATTTTTAGGAATTGTATTAATCCGGACGATGAAACTCTTAATCCGCTTTGCCTTTCCCACGAGAAAAATAAAAGAGGAAATTCATATCTCCGGAACTACTGGACCGATCCACATGATTCTTGGCTCATTGGATTCAGAAAGATCAACGATGAAATACAAAATTCTGAAATAAATTCTTGGGGCTCTAACTTTCGCATAAATCGAGATGAAAGTTTGGTAACTAAGGATAACAGCTAGTGTTCGGGATAATATAGCCTTGGCTGTCGCGCGCCGGAGTGTCATATATATATGGAGAGGGAACTTCTACTTGGCGCGAGACTCTACCGAGTCTCCTGATTACAAAAATCGATAAAATTCGATGGTAAAAAGCTGATTCCAATTATCCGCATCACCCTGTACAGGGTGATTCGGGTAAGTGCTATCGGCTTTTTACCATGGAAATTTATCGATTTTTGAAATTGGTAATTGTCTCGGCGGCCGTCTAATGTCACCGGTGTCGCGTGGCTGCTTAGGATCAACTGGCCGAATCACGCCAAATACCGACAGTCTTCCGATTAACCGGCAAGGGCCGAATGAGTCGGTAATAAAACATTTTTGCAGCACAATGGAACGGAAAGTGTGAGCGATGCGTGGCATAATAAACATAGTAAAGAGCGTGTCATCGGTGCACTCTGGCGAGAAATCATTCTTGTTTTTCCTTTTATTATAACTTCAGAGCTAAATATTGAAAGAGCCAGTAGTTCTCTCCTTACCTCAAGTCAACAGCCAGGCTTTCACCCTTTTTTGGAAGGCGGAGGCAGCACGCCTGCAGCAGCGGCGCGATCAAGGATTGCGGCCGAGTCTTTCAATATTTCGTTTTATAGTTATAATAAAGAGAGAAACTAGAATTATTTCTCGCCAGAGTGCAAGAATGATAGGCTTCCCTATATTATTTATTATGCACAAATCTTTATTATATCACGCTAATATCTCGCTGATAATATCAAGCGAATCGGTTCAGCCGTTTGGGGGCTATAATTATTTTCCTCGTAGGCAAGCCCGTTTCGTTGGTAAAACCTTTCTGCACTGCACACTGGCAGGGGGGAGTGCGAGATATTAGCGTGATATAATAAAGATTTGTGCATAATAAATAATATAGGGAAGCCTATCATTCTTGCACTCTGGCGAGAAATAATTCTAGTTTCTCTCTTTATTATAACTATAAAACGAAATATTGAAAGACTCGGCCGCAATCCTTGATCGCGCCGCTGCTGCAGGCGTGCTGCCTCCGCCTTCCAAAAAAGGGTGAAAGCCTGGCTGTTGACTTGAGGTAAGGAGAGAACTACTGGCTCTTTCAATATTTAGCTCTAAAGTTATAATAAAAGGAAAAACAAGAATGATTTCTCGCCAGAGTGCACCGATGACACGCTCTTTACTATGTTTATTATGCCACGCATCGCTCACACTTTCCGTTCCATTGTGCTGCAAAAATGTTTTATTACCGACTCATTCGGCCCTTGCCGGTTAATCGGAAGACTGTCGGTATTTGGCGTGATTCGGCCAGTTCGCCCTAAGCAGCCACGCGACACCGGTGACATTAGACGGCCGCCGAGACAATTACCAATTTCAAAAATCGATAAATTTCCATGGTAAAAAGCCGATAGCACTTACCCGAATCACCCTGTACATATGATCGATACAGTATTCGAGATCGAACAATTTGCTCAAAGTATGCGCGGTTATGAATATAGATGTAGTTAGATCAAAAATTTCCATAGTCTCGATGTTACTTTTACTGAGTTTAACCGTTCGGAATGACACCGTATCAGATACACCGCATAGTTCAATCGTTTCGGTCGGCACTGTGAACATCTCCATGAGCATAGTTTTGTTGCACATCACAGTCTTCCACAAGTCCATGGTAATGCAGATCTCGTGACCGCCGTTGTCTCCAATAGCCAGTTCGACCATGCACCAATCGCCGCTGCCAATGGATATGCCGATCTCCACGTATTTGGAGAAGTCCTTCGTCAGGGAGTACCTTCGTCCCAGTATTCGCGATCCTCGCGACTCCATTAATCGTTGCCGCATTGATTGACGTTGCGGTTCTTCTTCTTCCTGTTCTGCTTCCGCTTCGTTCATCGTGCTGCTGCTGCTGCTGGGTGGAAAAGAAAATTGCATTCGCTCTATTAATATGTATAACACACACTCTCTCTCTCAGTTCAACTATTGGGAATAACTCAAAGTGCTTACCCTATCTCATTCTTCTTTTTCTTTGGATACTTCCTCTTAATTGATAAGATGCTGGGAGTACCTGGACGATCGTCGCTCCGTTCCTGCGGATATTTCCCCTGGCTTGATACCATGTCGAGAATACTCGCTAGATCGTCATCATTCTGACCGTCATATTCCTGCGATTCTGGTAGCCGCTTTGAACTAAAGGGTGTTGCAAAAGATTATTGCTATTATATTCATTCTATTACAATAATTCTCAGTTCAAACGATCAAGATTAATTTGATGTACTTACGCTTGACTCGGTGGGCAATCGTTGTGCGCACAAGCATTTTTCCTCTTCATGGACATGATGTCGGGATTGCTTGCTGGATATTCGCTGTGACCCTCGTACTGTGGCTACTCTGCTGCTGCGACTACTCTGCTGCTGTGATATCCTCCAATTACTGATAGCTCACTTTCATCGTGGCGCACTTTTATGCTATGAAGATCATCCCCCACTTCCTTCTTCTTCTTCTTACACATACACGAAATGTTATGTTTATATATATACAATCTAGGTGACACGTGAAATGTTATCTCTGTTTGGGTAATTATCTTAATTACCTGTTAATTGATTACTCGACACCGCCGTCGAAGAGTACGGGCTCCCTCCCCCGCTTCCCCGCACCCCCCTCGCCACTGTCCCAGAACCATCCACCAATACACTACTAAAGTGGCAGTGCAGGAACGGTTTGTACATGTTGGTAGAGGGTTACATGGTGACACACAATCAGCAAGAGCATCCAGCCTCACTCTTGTAGAGATCGAATCAGCATTCATGGATCGGATTTCCACAAGCGCTGTTATCAATTCACAGCACATCGGTCCCAAACACTTCCTTCGTGATGCACGAAGAATGGTAACCAGACGTGTAACTGAGGGGATCAACCAACACCGTAATGTGAAGGTGAATGTAACCATGGAGGCCGAATATGTGCTGGACGGAACAGTCAGCGTGAAGGGGTTCAATACGCGGAACAGCGAGCTTGATCCATCTAGCAACTTACGTCGCTGGTACACACGCGATGTGGAACATCCAATATTAACACAAATGTCGGAATTTCAAGAGCGTGATAGCGGTTGGGCTCTGCGGAGGGTCCTACATCTAATGTTAAATATAAACAGGTACCAACCCATCTGTCCAGGAAGGAGCATACCTCTGCCAAAAGCCATACAATTGAAGAAAGCCGTAATAAATATCAATTGTGTGGACGACACATGCTTTTTCTGGGCAGTCGCCGCAAGCCTTCACCCCGTCGAGAACTCCAGCATACAAAATGTTTCTAGAACATCATCATACCCACACTATACAGATACATTGAATACCAGTGAGGCAGAAGTTCCAATGAGGTTAAAACAGATTTCAGCATTTGAAAAACGCAATAACATCTCCGTGAACGTGTTTGGGTGGGAGCGGAACAGATGTGTACCACTCCGCATAACAAAAAACAAGCGCCAGCGACATGCCAGCCTGCTAATGATTGAAAGCAGAAAGACCCCACACAAATACCATTATGCATGTATCAGAAGCCTATCACGACTACTGTCCACGGAAATCAGTAAAAGTCGACGCTCAAAGCACATATGCGAGCGGTAAGTACGATTCTGTTCATAATCATAAAACTATAATATATATATATATATATTGTTACACTTTAAAATCTGCTTTGGTACAATATCTTTGGTTTTGAACGCGATGAACTTAATAGTTAAGTTGGCTCGTTTCACGTCACGAGTTGAACGGGGATGCGGTGAACAATTACTTGCCTAACAGTCGCGGTATATGGCTGAACTGTATGGTTGATTTAAACGGTTTCGAAGGAGTACTAATGCTCTATCTGGTCCACGTCCACGCACTATGCTTACTGAGATACAACGGGCAGAGATACGTCTTGCTCGAAGGATTCTACTGAAGTCCAACCTTCCCACAGAAAATCGGGGTTTATATACTCCTAAAGTCCCGAAATTCCAGGAAAAAGTAGCAAGAGTGGGAACGTGGATGAGCTAGTTTTAATATGTGTGAGTGTGAAATCCTAGATGCACGCAAGTGCACGCAGCTGTGGGACTGCCTCCCCTAAGAAGAAGTCAAGGGTCAGAGCGATAACGCATGAAAGGGACGGTCGAACGGTCAAGTTTAAGACTCGAATATTACACAAGGAGAAAGCTAGGAGAAAATAAAAACGGTGTGTTTTGGGAAAAGAAAAGTCATCAGATTCGCGCTGAGGATGTAACATAGTCAAATCTGATTCGGAGAACCTTGGAGATGGAGTGTATTGAGGAAGCCTCACTTTTAACACTGTTCACTTTTACTATTTAAGTGTATTCGTCAGAATTCTCCTTTGAAATAAAGTCTTACAATGTACTCAGATTTTTTGGTTTAAGAAAAGTGCAACGCTGCTACTTATAATTGGCTAAGTTACTACGAGAACAAGTTATTGTGTGACGATAACAGTTGTAGTTCGCAAAAAGAAGAGAGCTCGCACCGGCTGAGTCGCGGTATTTAAGCGCCTTTGACCTTCCAGAGGTTTCCAGGAATTATATCACTTCCCGTTTGGAAGGATCGAAAATCTTCCAGAGAGGAAGTGATGTAAGAAATTCCCTGTGTTCTTATTGGTAATTAATAAGTTAATTATCGGTGAGCGCGGTAATAATTTGGAGGTCGGGCGCTCCATCTGATAACAAGGAAGAGAACTTAGGTGCTAGAGGCGCGAGTCTTGAACAGCGTGAACATAGTTCAAGAAGATACCTTTTATGTGAGTCACTAAACTACTTGGTGCTTTTCTTTACATTTTAATGTTTTTGGGGTAATTATAACACCCCAAAAAAGATCTTGCCTCACAAAAAACTGTAGCGCATTCCGCAAATGCCCCACAAAATTTATAATTATGAAAGAAACCACAATAATTGGCCCGCCCGGTTCTTGACAAATCGATTTCCAATCAACACACAAATGGATTTGTCAAGAACCGGGCGGGCCAATTATTGTGGATTCCTTGATAATTATAATTTTTGTGGGGCATTTGCGGAATGCGGCAAGGGTTTTTGTGAGGCAAGATCTTTTTTGGGGTGTTATAATTTTGATGGGCCATTTGTGGAGTGCGGGATACGTCTTTGTGAGGCAAAACCTTTTGTGGGTCAGCGTTTGAATAAAGACTTGGCTTTCCATTTCGAATCCAGTGATATCCATTACGTTTTTGGTCAAGTATATTTTTGTGAGGCATTTAGTGGAATGCGACACTTTTTTGTGAGACATATATTTTGCTGAGGTATTTGGTTGGATGCGTCACTTTTTTGTGAGAGATCTTTTTTGGGATACGGGACTAAACTACTTGGCGCACTTATTTACATTTTAATATTTTTTGTGTTTCAATATTGAGATGTGTCTTATATGTTACGGTGCTAGAACTTTTCATGGTGACTAGATTTCAATATAGAGTTGGTTCTTATATGTTGCAGCGTAGCGCTGTAACGTACGGGAAACAAGTGAAATTTTACTTACGTCTGCAGGGTTACAGCATTGCAACTTTCTGTGTTTACTGAGATGTTTAAAGTTTAAAGTTTAAGCACTTTGTGAACATTTTAACTGCCTAACTGCAACTGCCGCGGTATGCGTCATTTCGATATGCGAGTAGTTAACTGTCCCAAGGCATGGAGAGATAATGGGATTTAACTTTTTGTCGTGCACTGCCTGACTTCCTACACCGTTGCCGGCGATTACTATAAATGGTATAAGTGGGGGCCAAGCGGAATCATTCGCACTGCAAACCTAAGAACAGAAGTTACAGTGGCTACCAAATTTATTGAAATGAACGGCAAAACTGTCGCAGTTATCTGTATTGTTGCTTGCATTATCTTATGCCAGACACCCGAATCCTTTGCTCACCCACGTCCCTGTAAGTACGGCTTTAAATAACTTAAAGCGTTTTTACAATATGAACTTAAGTACTTTGTGCTGTTTCATTTTCTCGTGCAGGGTGTCTTGATCCTATCGAGCCCGGGCCGTGTCACAACACCTACCACGTCTACGGCTACAATCCGAAAACCAATGCTTGCCAGCAGTTCGTCTACGGAGGTTGCTTGGGTAACCGTAACCAATTCCTGACACAGATAGATTGTCGAATTGCCTGCGTGCTTACGAAGTAGACGTCGGAATTTGGAAGGCTACTTCGGATTCACGGCCACCATTAATGTAGTCGATTGTAAGTTATCGGAAAGTAATAACAACTGAATACTTGTTTTTAAAGAAATACTTTAATAATATATTTAATAATGCAAAGTAGCAAATCGCTTTGATGTGGCAACTGGTTGCAGCAATAAAAACCGAAAGTTGTAGAATTCATCCTTTACACAGCCCGTATCATTACAAAAGCTCGCCAGACGCACGGGAAGCCTTTGAAGTCTCTTATTTATGAAATATACAAATAAAAAGAAGACTGTTCAATAAGTCGGGCTTGTCGCGGTTGAATGGAATTGTATTTTTCTTAGCAAATAGTAGTGTTTCGAAACAAGAGTAAATGCAGTAATCGTTTAACGCGTTTAGCAGATGCGTTGTCATTCTAACAATTTGAGTTGTTACGTACGGCACAAACGGATGTTAACCGTACGCGCAAGAAGGGAATAATTATTTTATTTTACCAAACTAATGTTTAGTTGGTTATCCGTACCCAATCTGAGTCCCGTACGTGCCCTGATGTAGATATTCCTAGAACAGAGGCAACATAAAGGAACTAGATCATAAGAGATCATAAAAGAACACAATATAGAGGTACAATATATTCTTTTATGAACTCGAATCAATCAGAAACAGTAAATGAGTGAATGAGAAACGTTCACCAATTATCAAAGTCAATAGTGACAAATAGAGCCATGCGGCTACAAGTATAAAGATGACGCAAGTTACGCTTAGTTCGACTCTCGCTCGCTTCACATATGTAATGAGACGAGGACTGCCTGGGACAGTTAATGTATGAGGACTTACCGATTGCAAAACGGGGCTAAAGATTGAGTTAGACGAACTCCAGACGTCCTGCGAGACGTTGCCAATCTCTATCTCTATCTCTGGCTACGGCGATATGGCAGATGTCGTGACGACTCAAAGGGTTGACTGAAGCTAGAACAGGGAGACCACTCAACACACACACACACACACACACACTGGCTGAAACGCGTTGAATATACCAATTATATTATTACAACACTCGATTAAACGCAAAGTGCAAAATATAAAGACCGAACAAATGAATAACTTAAATCCGATCAAAAGAAATGGAAGTTAATCCTAACTCGAACCAGAAGCGATTTAAGTGCTTCATGTGAACTACACTATTTTTAACGTGGTAACTGAGTCCTTGCGCGGTGCCACTAATTAAAGATTTGACCGATACAACTCTGTCTCACAAAGAATGATATTAAAGGTTGATCACGGACTCGACGACGCGTACCTCACGACTTGAAGACAAAGAGTCGCGCAGCCTCCGCTGTGTCGCACGCGGTTCGGCTCGTTCGCGCCGCCGACGAGTCGGGCCACACTTTCCGGTGCTAACGAATCAGAGCACGGCGTTAGCCGTCGGGGCATTAAGGGGCTAGACTCAGGTATAGTAAAGGCGCTGTTTTATCGGCACAAATTGGCCAAATCATGCTTCGGGGATCCCGCTTTTACTCCCTTATATGAAATGATTTTGGGTCGGAAAAGGTCTTAATCGAAAGATGAAAGATGAGTACACCTCGGCTGATGCGCGGGTTTGCAAGATTACGACGCTGTTCAGTTATATTAATGTGCGAATTGTTGTGAAATGATCGCTGAACGTACAACTTTTAGCATATTAATATCACCAAAAAGCATCGTAATCTTATAAAATCCCGCATCAGCCGAAGTGTACTGATCTTTCATCTTTTTCTTTCGATTGAGATCTTTTCCGACCCAAAATCATTTCATATAAGGGAGTAAAAGCGAGATCCCCGAAGCATCATTTTCGAGGTTCTTTGGCCATGTTGTTGATATGCGGAGCGGTCTAGCTCAGTGCTTTAGTTCGGCCAGCGCGATCGAGGTGGCGCGTAAGTGAAAGGGCTGTTCTGCAGCCTATCCTGTCAAAACATAGCTATTTGACAGCAAACTATCGGATTAGGTTAGTCACGTGGTGGCGGGATGCAGAGACAATGCAGACTCATTCTGATGCGTGATTTTTAGCTGCAACATATTGTGACGAGCGCTTTTCTGGAATGCGGTGCCTAGGTGCCTAGAGCTCGGCACCTTCGCCGACGTAGCCTTCTCAACCAGCCCGCGAACCTGGCCCTGAAAAGGCCCGGGAGTACACCGTCCATTCAGGGAGGCTCCTCGCGGGCGCTACGTCCGTACCTTTTCTCTCACAAAAACAGGTGGGACGTAAAGGAAAGCACAGCGGAAACAATTAGAAGCCAATCAAATGTAAAGCAATTTAAGGGAAAATGCACTAGAGTTTATTGTGACGGAACCAAGCTCCAAGCAGAAATATCAGAAGTCAATGTAAGATTAATTCAGAATATAAATGGACCTGAAGGGTCAAAAATCAGTCCTTATGGGAAACCATCAATTACAAATAGAAGTACAACTCAATTCTAAACGCCTGGTTACACGCGACGGCCCTACCGTGGCGGACCTAGGTCCGTAAGCGGAGATACAAAAGCAGTTCAATTATATATCACATGCGCTCGCAGTAAGCATTTAAGCAGAAATTAAGCCAAGCATTTGAAGTCCCAGTTTACTCGCTTTGAGTCGCCAAGGAGAAGTTTACGCGCCTCTCAGCATCCACGTAGGTATTTGGTTATCGGTGCGGTTCGCATTCACGTAAGCGGTAACATAGCGTCTCTCAATAACAGATTTCACATGGTTATCAGATAATATTTGCTCTTTCTACGCTGACCGACAGTACCCAGAAGGGACAAAAGGAAGGGCTGGCTATACGGGACAGAGGGCCCAATTCTTAAGGACGATCGAGTCGGCTTACCAAGTTAACAGAAGTCTATTAGAGTTTCCCCAGGTCGGAACGGAAATCACGATTTAAACAAGACTGGTCTTGCGACTGATCACGAAGGCAGGTGGCACGAAAAGAGGCCGAGAGGATTCGCGATACCTATCTCGTAGGCTCCGTCCCGGTCTTCCCGTTCCCCAAACCCTTCACGGATCCCGGAGGACAACATATCGCAGCGCTAATACTTTCAGGGAATCAGCCGGTGGCGTAAGGTGGCCTAATTTCAGGTGGGCGCAATTGGGGCAAGTCCGGGACATAGTTGTCGAGTCCCTGGCTGGTAGTTGCCGGCGCTCCGTGTCCCGCTGATCGGTTAGCATCTCCGCCGCCAATATGTCCGGGGTGGGGAGCCGGGGCGATCCGCCGCTCCTGTCCCAGCTGATCGAGCGGCTTTCGTTCACTCTCTCTCTCTCTCTCTCTCACTCTCTGTCTCGGCACTGAGTGCCTGTCTATTTCTCCTTCCTCGACTCGCAGTCCTACGAAGCAGTTTACAATCGGCAGATTTCGTGTCCTTATATCAGGAGACTCGGTAGAGTCTCGCGCCAAGTAGTAGTCCCCTACCCACGGCGCGCGACAGCTGAGACACTATTATCCCGAAGTAACGCGGATTTCGATCAATACGAAACTTTTACCTTGATTTGTGAAGCAGGTAGAGCTCGGAGAATTTATTTACGAATTTTGTATTTCATGATTTATTTTTCTGAATCTAATGAGCCAAGAACCAAGCGAATCGGTCCAGTCGTTCCGGAGATATGAATTTTCTCTGTTATTTTCCTCGTGGGCAAGAGCGCTTCGTTTTAAGATTAAGGTTTGACAAGGTCAGTATATATATGTGTAAAGCGTAGGTCTGGCATTCCTGCCACCGGCGCGGCGCTGCTGTCGCTTGGCTGCAGACAGAGCACCGCAGCACATCTCAGTGCATTGCAGAGTTTCAGCATGGAAGGTCTCTGTAGACGAGTGTCGGATAGATATACATATTTACAAAATTTCGCGTCGCTTCTACGCGTGCTCTACGATATGCACTATGGGTATTTTACAAGTGTTTATGGTAATACACGCGCAATAATTACTTACGTTAGAACTGATTAACAATCAGTTGTTGCAAACCCAACAGATCGGTTATTTATTGACGGATTGAGATCGGATCTTCGCAAGTATTATCTATGTACGGTTTATAATATTTGAGGTGGGGTTTGGTGATTGGAATTAAATTGTTTATAACAAATGTTACTAAAAATGGAATCTGACACCGCGGATGGCTTCGGACAGCCTTCAGGACACGTCTCGGTGGCTTTAAATTATTTGTTTATAAATTTGTTTAAACAATTTATTTTGCAAAATTCAGATTTGGATTCTCCCTATACGGTTTATAATATTTGTAATGGGGTTTGGTGATTGCAATGAAATTGTTTATAACAAATGTTACTAAAAATAGGTTCTAACACCGCGGATGGCTTCGGACAGCCTTCGGGACATGTCTCTGTGGATTTCAATAATTTGTTTATACATTTGTTTAAACAATTTAAGTTACGAACTTCTGATTTGGATTCTGCTTATGCGGTTTAATCAAACAAATTTAAAACGCCCTTCTAAAAAGGTTAGAAATGCAAGTTAATTAATTAATTAATGTATGGTATCATTGATTGAAAACTTGGCTTTAACGTAGTTCAAGAAGATATTTTTATCTCATTTAAGGGGCTAGGCTACCCACGTGACTTTTCGCGAGTTGGTCCCTGGCCGTGTTACCTACAGATTTTGACGGTAACATAAGAGTGTGATGGAGCTACACGCGATGTCTGTCGATTGACTCGGCCACAAACGCATTTGTGTTGGAGTGAATATATGTATGTGTTCGTCTAACGACAACTTTGTTGCAACCGTTGCGATGCTCGCTTGTCGTTATTCCGATCTCGGGCTTCGATGCTCCTGAATCCCGAGGCTCCGAGACTGGGGCTTGAGTTGTCGGCCTATATATGTATGTAAAGATATATATGTATAATTGGAATCGGTATTTCTCTTTCGCTTTGGATAAACAAAGCGAGCTAGACTATCTCACTTTCACTAATGGCAAGCCTACTCTATCGTGAATCGTACTCTAAACTGACTAAATGTTTCCTGAACCGTGTACAGGGTGATGCGGATAATTGGAATCAGCTTTTTACCATTGAACGATTTATCGATTTATCGATTTTTGCAATTGGTAATTGTCTCGACGGCCGTCTAATGTCACCGGTGTCGCGTGGCTGCTTAGGGCCAACAGGCCGAATCAAGCCAAATACCGACAGTCTTCCGATTAACCGGCAAGGGCAAAATGAGTCGGTAATAAAACATTGCTGCACTACACACTGGCAGGGAAAGTGTGAGCTATATGTGACATAATAAACATAGTAAAGAGCATGTCAGCGGTGCATTCTGGCGAGAAATCATTCTTGTTTTTTCTTTTATTATAACTATAGAGCGAAATATTGAAAGAGCCAGCAATTCTCTCCTTACCTCAAGTCAACTGCCAGGCTTTCACCCTTTTTCGGAAGGCGGAGGCAACATGCCTGCAGCAGCGGCGTGATCAAGGATTGCGGCCGAGTCTTTCAATATTTCGTTTTATAGTTATAACAATGAGAGAAACAAGAATTATTTCTCGCCCTAGTGCGAGAATGATAGGATTACCTATGTTATTTATTATGCATAAAACATTTATTATCTCACGCGAATCTCTCGCACTCCTCCCCTGCCAGAGTGCAGTGCAGAAATGTTTTACCAACGAAACGTGCTTGCTCACGAGGAAAATAATAATATCCCCCAAACGGCTGAACCGATTCGCTTGATTCTTGGCTCATCGGATTCAGAAAAATTACAGCTAAAATACTTAATTCAGATATAAATCCTTAATACTGTAACCTTTTCATAAATCGAGAAGAAATTTTGGCATCGATCGAATCTTCGGGATAATAGAGGCTCGGCTGTCGCGCGCCGTATGGGACTACTACTTTGCGCAAGACTCTACCGAGTCTCGTGATTACCGACTCATTTTGCCCTTGCTGGTTAATCGGAAGACTGTCGGTATTTGGCCTGATTCGGCCAGTTGGCCCTGAGCAGTAACGCGACATCGGTGGCATCACACGCCCGCGAGACAATTACCAATTACAAAAATCGATCAAATTCGATGGTAAAAAGCTGATTCCAATTATCCGCATCACCCTGTATATAAATAATAAAGAAAAAGCAAAAAGTATAAAAAACAACGAGCACACTGGGTGGAATCGAACTCGGTCCTTTCAAATGCAAATCGATCGCTTTACTTAAGGTTTGACTATCGTCACATTTCTCCATTTCACTAAAAGATAGGTGATTCTTCCCATCATTTTGTTTACTATATGACATAGGCACATGAATTTGATGGGAAATGAAATACGATCAGACAAGAACATATACATTTGCATTGAATGACTCGCATGACGTATATAATTGCCTAACAATACTATAATTTTTTTGTTGAAATACTACTCGATCTACAGTCAAAAAACTAGAGGATTAGCCATAGCTGTTTTGATATTTTCATAAAATTGTGGTTGTAGCCCCGAATTCAGAAAGAAAATACACAATGGGAACAGATAGTGTCATAGTAAAGGTACCTTAGTATTTTCCTAATTCAATTTTTCTGGAAAGAATGGAACATTTATGGCAAATCGTCTAGTTTTGGTCATCGCACATCGAGGGGTATTTCATTGAAATACTAATTGAATAATCAAATAATTGTGTACGTCATAGGCGTCATTCAAATCGAAACTCCATGCTATAGCAAAAAGCGCTCAAATACCAATTATGTTACATTCTGGATGTCAATGTATACTATTGTGAAACGGGAAATTTGGAATAATACAAAAAATTGTTTGTCCGAAACATTATTAGAAACACAAAGGAGAACGAGAATTCTTGTAGTGGAATGGGGAGATGTTACAGTTAGTTATGAAAATAGTGCAATGAGTAAAACGATGGATTTGCATTGGAAGAGAACGAGTTCGATTCCGCGTAGTACGTAGATTTTTTTGATATACATATTCTTGTTTTCTCTTTTAATTTACATTTGTATACAGTCGATATGTGATGAAATTCAATGAATCACTATACTTTTGGAAATATAGGAATGAACGAACTTATCAAATTATTTATAATATAAATTTGGTAGTAATGAAAGTGAGAGAGCCCGATTCATTCTGCTTATCCGAACCGAAATCGAAAGATACCGGCCCGATATATATGTACTACATACAATGCCTGTGCATACAGTATTCATCATCCTTTTACAGTATTATAAAGAGCATAGCTGTGCAGGCTCTTAGGGATAATGGGAAAGGCTCGAATTGTTACAATGGCGAGGCGTCTGATACAGGCGTTGAACGATTACTGCACGTATCCTTGCTTTGAAACACTACTATTTACTAGGTAAAGTCACAATCCCATAGAACCACGACAGGCCCGGTTTATTGAACATTCTTCCTTCTTCTTATATATTTCATAGCTAAAATCTGTGAATCAGAATAGAGGATTCCTCCGAAATCGTATTGTTGTGAAGTGTCCCTACATCCTGTCAGTCAGTACATGCCTAACCCCATAACACGCTGTGAGGCTTTGATTTCACGCGAATAGCCCTCTCAATAGGGCGCCAACTCGTTCTTAGAGGCCGACCTAAAGTACTCACGAATATTGACCTGTGTGATCGACACTATGGCGAAATCCGGCAGCAAGCAGGGTTAGACGGGGCCACATCCTACGGCTCTATTTCTTGCAGTCTCGAAGTAAAATACAGCTTGGCGTGTTCTTCAGTTCATAAGGTAGCGGAGGCTGGTAGTTATTTTGCAAGGAAAACACGGAAAAGACACAAATAGACCTAAGCAAAAGGCCAGTGTATTTCACGACCATCTTGGAAAATCTTCAGACTTTAGACGACTAATTTGCTACAAAAATAACACAATCCCATGAAACCACTACCAGGCTCCGCTCCATTGGTCTATCTTCTTTCGATTGAAAGCTTTCCCAACCCAAAAATCATGTCATATAAGGGAGCAGGATGTGGCCCCGCAAACTCATATTTTGGGTCGATTTCGTCGGTAACACAGTAGCTCTGCCGTACTGCAGAGACGGGTAGCCTAGCCCCTTAAATATGTCAAAACTGACGATAAACGCAGTTTCCTGTGCACGTCCCGCTTGGATATGCATGAGTCCAGGTTGCGCGCGAAGCTGAAAGCAACATCGTGACGTCAGACCAATAGCAGAGCGTTTCGGTGCTACGTCACGGATTCAAATATACGGGGTATTTTAATCGCAAATAACTTTGTATATGAATAAAAAAGTATGTTTTTTTTGTATTGGCATAATGTATGGAGACTATTCTATCCATATAACCTATTTGTAGCATGATTTTTTAAAAATGCAACAACCCTATTATATGTAGGTTAGGGGTGTACTAGCTATGGGTAATCAGTACTCGCTTAGCGAACTTCAGGACTTTAGGTTTTGTGTTGAGCTACGCCTGATAGTCACGATACATGAAAATTGGTATAACTGTCAAGGCGTTAATCAATTCTGTTCTTTAGAAATCATATTATGCAAGCGATACCTTGACAGGCGTTCTAATTTTTGAGTCAATTGCCAAGTGTGCAGCAAGTTTTAAGCTTTGCAATTCAACCGAGTGATGTAGCTTATACACCATTGGTTGATCCTATACGTAATTTAAGGACATGCTAGTATTTGTTTAGGTGATCTTGTGCTACGCACTTGACAATTTTCATATAAGAAATGTCAAATATTCAGTGGATGCGGGTCTTGGACTATACACTTGACAATTGTCATAGTTGGGTCGAGTGAGGAAACAGACCTATGGTGCTAGAATGAAATAAGAAAGCAACGATTACCAATTATATGTAGTTTAGGTGTGTACTAGCTATTGGTAATCTTAAAAATATGCTTGACCAAAAAAGCGTGAAATCACACCCAAAAAACATTAAAATGTAAAAAATAGCGCCGAGTAGTTTAGTCCCTCACAAAAATATATTATCCCTAAAACCTACCACCTCTACTTCTCCTTGACTAAAAATGTAATTGATATCATTGGAAATAGAAAGCCAAGTCTTTATTCAAATACTAATCCAAAAAAGATCTTGCCTCACAAAAAAACGTGTTCCGTATTACGCAAATGCCCCGCAAAAATTAGAATTATCAAAGAAACCGCAATACTTGGCCACGCCCGGTTCTTCACAAATCCATTTGTGTGTTGACTTGAAACTTGATTCACAGTATAGACATAACCAGTAGGGTCACTCGGCGTCGGCACCTTTGATCTCGGTGAAGCCGAAATTGGCGGCGCTGCGAGCGCTGCGGAGAGCGATGGCCAATGATTTGCAAAGTATCCGCTAGGCACCACTAGTTCGCAAGTCCGGCGAAGCCGTTCCCCCTCGGCCCCGCTTGCTACTTGCCAGCGAACCGCGGCCACCACCCCCTCGACCCCGCTCGCCGCTTGCCAACGAGCCATGGCCAGAGAACCCCCTCCGCCCCGCTCGCCGCTTGCCAACGAGCCGTGGCCAGAGCACCCTCTCGACCCCGCTCGCCGCTTGCCTTCGAACCGTGGCCAGCACCCCCTCCGCCCCGCTCGCCGCTTGCCCACGAGCCGTGGCCAGAGCACCCCCTCGGCACCGCTCGCCGCTGGCCAACGAACCATGGCCAGAGCAGCCCCTCGACCCCGCTTGCCGCTTGCTGACGAGCCGTGGCCAGAGCACCCCCTCGGCCCCGCTCGCCGCTTACCTACGAGCCGTGGCCAACTGAAAGAAGATCGTCATGCCCCTGGTGGCTGGCCAGAGAAACGATGGCCATCCTAATCTGATCGTGGCTTCACGAAATCGGCCGAGTGACCCTACTGGTTATGTCTATACTGTGACTTGATTAGTCAAGAACCGGGCGGGCCAAGTATTGCGGTTTCTTTGATAATTCTAATTTTTGCGGGGCATTTGCGTAATACGGCACACGTTTTTTGTGAGGCAAGATCTTTTTTGGATTAGTATTTGAATAAAGACTTGGCTTTCTATTTCCAATGATATCAATTACATTTTTGGTCAAGGAGAAGTAGAGGTGGTAGGTTTTAGGAATAATATATTTTTGTGAGGGACTAAACTACTTGGCGCTATTTTTTACATTTTAATGTTCCCCGGGCGCAATCGATTCTGTTAGTTTCTCCGCTCTGTTTACATGGGCATTTCTAACAGAATCGTTTGAGCAGGCTGTTCATAGTTTAGCCAAGGGAGCCCTTCCTGGTGCAGTTACCTTGCCCTCCTGTTCGGCGCTTTATCACCTTTCCCTGGGCTCAGTTATTCCCCTGGGTTTTGGAGCCGCGGTTCATGACGAAGCCGCCAGCTTCGTTACAATATATAAATGCAACGAAAAACGGTCCGGTTGGTCGCGGTTTTATGGGAATGCATTGTTACTTGGTGAGTAGTGTATTGGTGGAGGGTTCTGGGACAGATGCGAGGGGGGTGCGGGGAAGCGGGGGAGGAAGCCCGTGTTTTTCGACGGCGGTGTCGAGTAATCAATTAACAGGTGATTAAGATAATTACCCAAACATAGATAACATTTCACGTGTCACCCAGATTGTATATACATAAACATAACATTTCACGTGTCACCTAGACGGTATATATGATTTGAATCAATGAGGATTTTTTATTGTCCTTTACGACGGCGCTGGGCCAGTGACGAGGGGAAGCGGGGAAGAGAGCCCGTGCTTTTCGACCGCGCTGGGACAGAGGCAAGGGATGGTGCGGGGAAGCGGGGGAAGGAGCCGATCCTTTTCGCCGGCGCTGGGACACTGGCAAGGGAAGGTGCGGGGAAGCGGGGGAGGGAGCCGATCCTTTTCGACGGCGCTGGAACAGTGGCGAGGGGGGTGCGAGGAAGCGGGGGAGGGAGCCCGTCTTCCTCGACGGCGGTTTCGACCATTTCACGTGTCACCTAGATTGTATATATATATAAACATAACATTTCACGCGTCACCTAGACTGTATATATGATTGGAATCAATGAGGATTCTTTATCACGGAGTATTTCCAGGTATAGGATCCCGCGTGCCGCTGGGGTTTCCAGGTAGCAGACGAGTGACCGAGTTTATCTTTATCACGTGTCGCCCGCCTATTGTTTATGTGTATGCATAGGTATTCGCTGGGAAGATTTTCTATGCAGCGAGGATGATTCAAAGAATCGATTGCTGCCTATGGTTATACCGGAGTGTTTACATTTCGCTTGGCGCCGCTTAGGCGAGCATGCTTTGCGTCGGGGTTGTCAAGTCCTAAGCAGGCGCCGAGTATCTCGCGCTGCATGTTTCACGGGCGCGCTTTACCCGGCCCAATGGGGAAAAAAAATTCAATGCATGAATTGCCCCGCGCAGTTTGTGAGTAGGGCTACATTGAGAATATTCGAAGAATCCTTGAGAGGCTAACTATTCCGGGCGCAGGGCTTGTCTCTACATGCTTCACGAACGCGCTTCGGAGGGCGCGATGGGAAAAAAATCACTGCGTGAATGTCTCGAACAGAATTTCGAGAGAGAGTAAATGGCTACCTCTAAACAGTTTCGTAAGTGGGGCTGCATTGGGAATGTCCGACGAATCCTTGAAAGGCAAACTATCCGAGACGCAGCCCTTGAGTTCTCACGCGCTTCTTGAGACACCAACGTTTTCTTTCAGCTGTGGAGGGTGCGTACCCACCCAGGAAAAGAAAAAAATAATAGATGAAATGCATGGTCTCCTTCTAACGTACTGACTGTTGTCAATTTGGCAAGTATACCTGACCCCCCCAGCCGTCGAACGCCCGGATAGCCCGGCTCTATCATAAATCACCACTCGTCACACCCACAGTATAGACATAACCAGTAGGGTCACTCGGCGAAATAAGTGAAGCCGGTTTCAGTAGGCTGATGGTTCTGGTTGCCGGTCTGCCACCAGGGGCGCGCCACTCTAATTCGGACGAGGGACGAAGCGGGGTGATGCGGGGCGAACCACCAAAGTGAGGGCAAGGGGCCGAGCGGGGTGATGCGGGGCGAACCATCAAAGTGACGGCAAGGGGCGAGCGGGGTGATGCGGGGCGAACCATCAAAGTGAGGGCAAGGGGGCGAGCGGGGCGATGCGGGGCGAGCCATCAGAGCGATGGGAAGGGGACGAGCTACCGACGTGATAGACTAACCGCACCACCGGCATCTAGCGGAGCCATCTGAACCATGCCGGCAGCTCACGGAGCGCATCCAACTCGGCTTCACCGAGATCAAAGGCGCCGACGCCGAGTGACCCTACTGGTTATGTCTATACTGTGGTCACACCTAGCTATTCGACTTCGACACACAAGTCGGAATCCTAATTATGACATGCGGGTGAGAGAGAGAGCGAGAGAGAGAGAGAGAGAGAGAGAGAGAGGAAGAATGTTACATACAGTACATACCGTACAGCACGGTATAGTACAGTGCGCGTGCACGCCAATCATGTCTCTCATAATTCTGAACAAAGCGACTCTGCGTGGCGCGACAACCGAAGAGCTGGAATATGTGCCAAAGGTGCTGCTGCTACGTAATTTCGACGACGAGATAGAGTGCATTTGGGGCGGGTTGCCCGATCATATAAATGCCGATCCGGAGGTGCAACAGTGTCTCAGGTGTCGTCGACACTACAACCTGCCGACTCAACGCACGCATATCGATGGACCGCCGCCTATGATAAAGGACTGTTCCGCGTGTATCGGGAAAGGTGAAGTCGCCGCGACCGCCGCAGCCGCAGCCGCTGCCCTGGCCGCCGCCGCCGCGCCGGTAAAAAGTACAGCGAGCGATAAAAGCATACCGCGCCGCGCCGGTAAAGGTACAGTGAGCGATAAAAGTGTACCGCGACCGGTAAAAGTACAGTGAGCGATAAAAACAATGGACGGATCCGGTAAAGACAGGGGTTGGCGGGCATGTACATATGTACAGGGTGATTCGGGTAAGTGCTATCTGCTTTTTACCATGGAAATTTATCGATTTTTGAAATTGGTAAAAGCCTATCATTCTTGCACTCTGGCGAGAAATAATTCTTGTTTCTCTCTTTATTATAACTATAAAACGAAATATTGAAAGACTCGGCCGCAATCCTTGATCGCGCCGCTGCTGCAGGCGTGCTGCCTCCGCCTTCCAAAAAAGGGTGAAAGCCTGGCTGTTGACTTGAGGTAAGGAGAGAACTACTGGATCTTTCAATATTTAGCTCTAAAGTTATAATAAAAGGAAAAACAAGAATGATTTCTCGCCAGAGTGCACCGATGACACGCTCTTTACTATGGTTATTATGCCACGCATCGCTCACACTTTCCGTTCCATTGTGCTGCAAAAATGTTTTATTACCGACTCATTCGGCCCTTGCCGGTTAATCGGAAGACTGTCGGTATTTGGCGTGATTCGGCCAGTTGACCCTAAGCAGCCACGCGACACCGGTGACATTAGACGGCCGCCGAGACAATTACCAATTTCAAAAATCGATAAATTTCCATGGTAAAAAGCCGATAGCACTTACCCGAATCACCCTGTATATATATATATATATATATATATATATATATGTCACGGGGCAGTTTCCAGGACAAAAATGGGCCCCATATTTTATTACATAATTCTGAAGATCCCGACACGGGGAATGCAATTCCGTTCGAATTTCTGATATATGTCTTGTTTCATACAATATATAAGCGTTTGTTTATAATCTGGCAGTTTCCAGGACTTCATACATGTATTGGCAGTTTCCAGGACAGTGGATATGTAAGGGCAGTTTCCAGGACGGCATATACAGGGTGATGCGGATAATTGGAATCAGCTTTTTACCATCGAATTTTATCGATTTTTGAAATTGGTAATTGTCTCGACGGCCGTCTAATGTCACCGGTGTCGCGTGGCTGCTTAGGGCCAACAGGCCGAATCAAGCCAAATACCGACAGTCTTCCGATTAACCGGCAAGGGCAAAATGAGTCGGTAATAAAACATTGCTGCACTGCACACTGGCAGGGAAAGTGTGAGCGATATGTGGCATAATAAACATAGTAAAGAGCGTGTCAGCGGTGCATTCTGGCGAGAAATCATTCTTGTTTTTTCTTTTATTATAACTATAGAGCGAAATATTGAAAGAGCCAGCAATTCTCTCCTTACCTCAAATCTACTACCAGGCTTTCACCCTTTTTTGGAAGGCGGAGGCAACACGCCTGCAGCAGCGGCGTGATCAAGGATTGCGACCGAGTCTTTCAATATTTCGTTTTATAGTTATAACAATGAGAAAACAAGAATTAGTTCTCGCCATAGTGCGAGAATGATAGGATTACCTATATTATTTATTATGCATAAAACATTTATTATGTCACGCGAATCTCTCGCACTCCCCCCCTGCCAGAGTGCAGTGCAGAAATGTTTTACCAACGAAACGTGCTTGCCCACGAGGAAAATAATATCCCCCAAACGGCTGAACCGATTCGCTTGATCCTTGGCTCAACGGATTCAGAAAAATTACAGCTAAAATACTAAATTCAGATATAAATCCTTAATACCGTAACCTTTTCATAAATCGAGAAGAAATTTTGGCATCGATCAAATCTTCGGGATAATAGAGGCTCGGCTGTCGCGCGCCGTAGGGGACTACTACTTTGCGCGAGACTCTACCGAGTCTCATGATTACCGACTCATTCTGCCCTTGCCGGTTAATCGGAAGACTGTCGGTACTTGGCGTGATTCGGCCAGTTGGCCCTGAGCAGTCACGCGACATCGGTGACATCACACGCCCGCCGAAACAATTACTAATTACAAAAATCGATAAAATTCGATGGTAAAAAGCTGATTCCAATTATCCGCATCACCCTGTACATGTAAGGGCAGTTTCCAGGACATCATATATATAAAGGTACTTTCTAGAACAGGCCTGTCCTCGGGTGGGGCCCTCACGCGCCGTCTTCTCCTTCCGCGCTACCCGACGTTGTAACTTCGCGTCGAAGCCGTCACCGGCAGCAGTCGGCTACTCGGCGCTATTGCGGTGTTTTAAATTTGGATCAGAGACGCAGCTTATATCGGGTTGCCGCAGCGCATATAGCGCGCAGCGAGTATCGGGCCAGCGACGCTGCGAATGCAGCCGGGCTACCCAGTATAAGTTGCGGGTCTCCGATCAGGCGTAGCGACCGGTATCGCGCTTTGGTAATCACTAAATATATCCGTTACAAGGTCCCGGACCAGGGTGCCAAATAAAGTCTTTATAGAGGGAGGTCCACTGTTTATTTTAAGGTTTTTTTCAAGAAAATTCATTAGAGATTACTCGGTGTCCGGTGCAAATTAAACATTATACAGGGTGATTCTCAACATGTTGGACAGCCGGGAATCCGTGCTTGTTTATGCAAAAACAAACCGAAAAGTTTAATACCATTTTGCAAAATTCGACTTAGTTTGTTAGTTATGGCTGTTTGAAAAATCGACGAATACGGGGCAGGATTCCTACCATTTTACCGGCCAAACACAGGGTCGGCAAGGTAATTACCGGTTGGGTGGCGCTAGTGGTCGAAGCCGGCCAGAGCTTGCAAGAGGATGATGGCAGTTTGACATACCAATAACTAGGCGGCGCACAGTGGCCGATTTGGGTCTAATATGCACGCATCGGATTTTATGAAAATTCAGAGACACGAGAATGAAAATTGAACATGATATCCTTGTTCTGGATAGTATGGAGTACAGAAAATATTAGTAAATTAATTTTTTATCTCAAATAGTTTTGAAGTTAACGACAGTTTAGTATAGTATGTTCTTATGAATTCAAATGGAGAACTTTAACTTTTGTATATTGATTCGGGACCCTAATAGAACCTCATGGGGTATTTTTTTCCTGAAACTAGATTATTTTCCGCGTGTTTTGGCATATGTTTCATCTGCATAAAGTTGCATAAACCTGTGTTATGAATTAATACAATTATAAAATTGCGTTTTTTCTCAAAATTCTCAACTTTTTTGGTTTGTTTTCATCCTTGTGACATAAGGATTAATAATAGCCAATAATTAGCTTTTTAATAAATTGTTACGGTGCCGATTTGGGTATAAAACGCGTATATAAATAAGGTATAAATGTGTTTTTTTTATTATAAGTAATCCAAATCATTGCTGTTCTAGGTTATGTAAATTCCATAATTATTTGTAGATACTCGCTTTTATTCAGGGTTATTAGTAGAGAAATAGTATGCTTTTAATTCAATTGAAAATGTATTAAAATATAAATATTTATAATTACGGATGGACCCTTAGCACAAGATTTCTTGTGATCTATTCATGCTATCTTGTTTATCTTGATGTTGGAAGGAGGAAAACAAAAAATAAGAAATGCCTCTGCGCTAAAAATTAGTATAAGTATGTATACTCTCAATTTACACAAATTGTTTTATAAAGCTTAAATCGTCCTTTTTGTATGGTTTATATCTTAAGGATAAGATAAAGCGAGGAAGATCTATCCTTATTTTCTACCGTTTTCTCCTTTCTATCAGTACTATATTCCTCGGTCGCACCCATTTCATTTATCCTTCATCTTTCACCCCATTCTACTGTCCACACCTCATTTTGATTTTCATTCTCGCTGTTCTCCACATTTTCGAACCTGTCCTTCCTCCTCCTCCCTCCACTTCTCCTCTTCATGCTACCTCTCTGGCAAATGCTTCGTTTCTTTCGATATTTTCTTCACTGAAACGCAATTTTATAATTGTATTAATTCATAACACAGGTTTATGCAATTTTATGCAGATGAAACATATGCCAAAATACGCGGAAAAAATCTAGTTTCAGGACAAAAATACACCATGAGGTCCCATTAGGTTCCCGAATCAATATATCGTTTCTTTCGATATTTTCTTCACTAAAACACAATTTTGTAATTGTATTAATTCATAACACAGGTTTATGCAACTTTATGCAGATGGAACATATGCCAAAAGACGCGGAAAAAAATCTAGTTTCGGGGAAAAAATACACCATGAGGTTCCATTAGGTTCCCGAATCAATATACAAAAGTTAAAGTTCCCCATTTGAATACATAAGAACATACTCTACTAATCTGTCGTTAACTTCAAAACTATTTGAGACAAAAAATTAATTTACTAACATTTTCTGTGCTTCGTACTATCCAGAACAAGGATATAATGTTCAATTTTCATTTCCGTGCCTTTGAATTTTGTCTGTCGCGCGCGTTTTAGACCCAAATCGGCCACTGTGCGGCGCTGCAGGTAGGGTTTCGGCAGAAGCTTCATGGTGTCGCGCAGCCTTGCAGCAGCAAGAAACGATTGACTCTTTTTTAAAAAATCATAATTCGGCAACCGTGTTAGATATCGAGAAACGGGAAACGGCCTTTAGTTCGCAAGGGGTGAAATTTCAATTTAAAAGATATTACAACAATCAGTTTGCCGTTAAATTGTCAAGACTCCAATTCCTTCGACCAAATCGGAAATAGCTCCAATTGCTGTGCGAGTATCTTGCCGAAATTAATTTGCTGGTTGCATTAAAGCCTCCTTCAAAGATCCACTGAGTTTTGTCTAACTGCTTCTCGAATATCTCAGCTGCCCCAATGCACACTTCTGCGCCGCCGCCGGCCGGCCTCCACTCAAGCGATACGACTCTCCTTTAAAATATAAAAATTCAGCATTCGTAGGTTAGGGGATATTGGGAAGCGCGGAACGACATCGCGTTGGGATGTGACCTCGTTTTCCGAAAGAGTAAAGACCTCGGAATCCAGTTAAACGGCAATCATTCCAATTTATTTATCTTTCATTCGTTTGTGAACATTATCTTGTTGAACGCGTATTGTGTTCAAGTTAATTTTCCAAATGCAGACTGAGCTTCTACAGAAATCCTGTGAGTTTTTTGTATTCGACTAGCGATTTTTCAATTTCCGATAGGAGTAGCCCGCTGCGATCGGATCGTTTCTTGCTGCTGCAACGGTGTGTGACACCATAAAGTTTCGGCCGAAATCCTACCTGCAGCGCCGCCTAATTATTGGTATGCCAAACTGTCAGTTCACCCTCTTGCAATCTCAGGCCGGTTTCGACCACTAGCGCCAGCAAACCTGTTCTTATGTTGCGGCTCCCCTGGTGGATGATGGTAGCGCGCAGGCTTCAGTTCGAGCGCTGGCTTTGAGGATGCTCTTCGGATGGACGAGGGAACACGTCTATTTCGGAGGGCGGGATGCTTCCGTCTCAAAACGAGGCACTAATTGTATTTGATTTGTAATTTAAATAAAACTCAAACGAATGTTTGGTGCACAGTATAGACATAACCAGTAGGGTCACTCGGCGTCGGCACCTTTGATCTCGGTGAAGCCGAAATTGGCGGCGCTGCGAGCGCTGCGGAGAGCGATGGCCAATGATTTGCAAAGTATCCGCTAGGCACCACTAGTTCGTAAGTCCGGCGAAGCCGTTCCCCCTCGGCCCCGCTTGCTATTTGCCAGCCAACCGCGGCCACCACCCCCTCGACCCCGCTCGCCGCTTGCCGTCGAACCATGGCCAGCACCCCCTCCGCCCCGCTCGCCGCTTGCCCACGAGCCGTGGCCAGAGCACCCCCTCGGCACCGCTCGCCGCTGGCCAACGAACCGTGGCCAGAGCAGCCCCTCGACCCCACTTGCCGCTTGCCGACGAGCCGTGGCCAGAGCACCCCCTCGGCCCCGCTCGCCGCTTACCGACGAGCCGTGGCCAACTGAAAGAAGATCGTCATGCCCCTGGTGGCTGGCCAGAGAAACGATGGCCATCCTAATCTGATCGTGGCTTCACGAAATCGGCCGAGTGACCCTACTGGTTATGTCTATACTGTGGTTTGGTGTTTGATTGCAATAACTGCTGAACACAGGTCTTGATTTATTAGTTGATTGACTTTATCAAGTAGGGAACACGTCTGTTCGCTAACAGGTCTGAGCAGGAAGAGAGCGTTTCTCTGCGTAGCTTTGCTCAGGCGAGCGTCGAAAAGTTGAGGGTCTTAATATTTACATTTCTTCTGTTTCTTATTGTAACTTTCCATAATTTCGTGGGTAATGTAGGTGTTACAATGGTTTCGGGGTTCAACCACAGACCAGGTACGGAATAGACAGGGCAATATATGGGATCGAGTGGCCCACGGCGCTGGTGTAGCATTTCGGCCAAAATTGGGGGTTTTTGTGGCGCACTCTACGTCTAAAGAGCGGTGAAAGTCAGTACCCGAAGCGATGAGAGAGAAGGAAGAAAGAGAGAGAAACGTAGTGGCCGGGCATGGTTGCCAAATCGTTTTGCTTAGACCAGTGTTGTCAAATCGTGCAATGGATGTTCCGTTTCGAAGTCGAGGAAGGCGGCGTAAAGACTTCTATGACTGGTGCCGGTTGAATTCTCTACGGGCCAGTCCATGCTAGGTCATAAACAGAATTTCTCTAAATCGGTCGTTTTTTGAAAAACTCCAGCGCCACAACTAGTAGACATTGCAATAAACTGAAAACGGCATATTGTTCATAAAGTATCTAATTTTCATAAAAGAAATACGTTAACAATGCAAAAGTTGTTTAAACAATAATTCATGCAGATTGAATTCTTCAACTACAATATTTATTCCTCTGAATTTTCGTAGAAAGATACTTTGAAATGTCCTCTGGACATACTGTAAACTTGTCTTGCAACTCTCAAAAGTTTCGGAATTCAAAATTTAAGTATATTTATCCTCTTTTGATTTAGACAAATCGCGTGTATGGAGCTGGACGGCTTAGCATAAATTGGACCCATCAGTTCTCCTCTCCTTCATTCAGTTCCACTACTTTAAGTAATGTTAACAGGGCGGGCCGCGTGAAGGCATGAAAGGAGGACTTGAAATGGTCGAAATGGTCACAGAGCAATAGACACCATGTAAAAAGAATAGAAGTTCAAATATTTTGGTATACCTTCCTAATGGGCAATAATTGCCGCTGGGAATCTACTCGTGAGAGAGACTGGATTGAAGATAGAATATCCTTGAAAAATTAGCGCAGACGGTTCGAAGTTAAACTGCAGAACAGCATTCCATCAATTTGCTCTTGTATAAATTAATTTTGATTTCAAGCATGAGAGCGAGATGAGAGATGTATTGTGCATCACGCGCGAAGAAATAGCAAAGAAGAGCGGATCGGGTGGTAGCGACTGTCCTCCGTAACGCAGTTTTCGAGCAACACTGATCTAGCGGGTTATATTGTTTTATGACATGCCTGGTCTTATCCCGAAAAAGGATTAAAGACAATATGCCTGATGCGGCCAGGCGAGTTGGCCCGGCGCGGCGCGGGCAAAGACCGCGGAGGGTGCGACTCGCGGCATAGAGTCAAACAGGTATAGGTAACGGATTAGGCAGCCCAACTCTGAACTCGGTGACGCGGAACTACCGTAACCGAGCAGTATGCACAATACTTTTTGTCTCACAGAATAAGGTACTACCAGCAAGGATATAATGAAACATAATCCTAGGGCCCGCTGACAGCTTTCGATATATCCAATTCGCAGAATCATTCTCCACCAGTGACCACACTCAGACACTCCGAGCGCTCGAACAGGAAGATTTTCCCCGCTCCTTTCATTTCGTACTGCTCAAAAGGACCATTGCATGATATGTACTCTGCTCTGGCAAACACACGTCTTGTAATAAAATACGTTTATAATTATCGAAACGTATAAGGAATGCATATCGGTGTCTAAGGCACAGTGATTCTTTGCAGCATTGTAGGATCAGTTTGAATGGGGAAAATCCCTGTCATTTGCGCAGTCCCATCAGAGACTTGGTGCTGCCGGCGGAAATAGATTCTGCGAATTGTGCCGCCTGAAACAACCCGCAGGTATGTTGAGGGCTAGCTGGTATACCGCAGGTCTACGTTTTATTGCACCCTTTACGCGCCTCACACTATGGTCTCGGACTCCGAATTGCCTATTCCCTCATCGCCCTCGCGGCTGTCGATGCAGCAAGCAGAAAAGATAAGCTAAAGTTCGTTATAGAACAATGCGACTCCTTAAACGAGTTCTTTATTGTCCACAATATTTCTAATCCTGCCCGCGCCATTCTATGCACGAAAACGGAAAAGGCGCGAAAGCCAAAAAAGTTTTTCCTTACGCCGGGGAACCGAACTGGGAAAATCCACGTGGTAGGCCAAGCGCCTTACCACGGCACTACTGCGATACCTCGAGTACAGGGTGTCATTTCTTAAAGACATTTATCTGCCGGGTTGGGGCTCAGGGATAATTAATAAGGGATGATTAATGCGGCGTTGGCGTCCAGTCATTCGCAATCGTGGACAAATTATGATAAATGGATCACGAATAAATAAGTATAGCGCAACACTAACAACTACTGCAAAAAGCGGCCTACGCAGATTTATTCCCTATACGATATAATTTTCTGCAGTTTAAACTTTTCATCTACCTGCAACAGTTTCACGAAATATTTTGGCTCGGAGCAATTTTGTAAACAATTGCTTCGCTATTAACTAATTGTAACCACATTAAGTAACTTAGAGTAATACTAAGAAATTATTGACGATGGTGCGCGATAAAATAACATTGCGTAGGGGCCGTCGTCCACGTTGCTATTCTGAATAAGCGCATCGTGAGTCCTGACCAATCACCAATCGGCTTCTGGATGGCAATAGGAAGTACGAACATAGTGTAGATTTTTGAATTCTATACTGTCTTCGTACTACGACGGGGATTGTCGGTAACAGAGAGAGTGACCCGGAAATGGTATGGGGTCCTCTCGACCCCACGGACTGGGCCGTTTCAATGCCCAGCTTGCCCGGTCTATTCCGTACCTGGTCTGTGGTTCAACGGCCCATTTGGTCGGTAATGTGTAGTCGGTAACATCGCTAATTTTTCCTAGCCAAGTTCACAGCTTTAATTTATCGATTTGGCGCTAGTGACGGGCGAGAGTCCGCAACACTTACCTGCGCTTACCGACCCTGTCCTGTGTTTGGCCGATAAAAATGGTAGGAATTCTACCCCGTATTCGTCGATTTTTCAAACGTCTATAACTAACAAACTAAACCGCATTTTGCAAAATGGTATTCAAATTTTCGGTTTGTTTTTGCATAAACAATCTCGGATTCCCGGCTGTCCAACATGTTGAGAATCACCCTGTAATTACTATTTTCCGAGCCCGCAAATTAACTTTACAAAAAAGGACGAAATATATTCAAGAAGCCTAATTCTTTCCAAAGACAATGAACAAAAAGCAGAATTTACATGTTGTACTCTTAAACCTCCGATAAAAATTCATTTCGGCGCGACTCTGGGCTTCCGCTTCGCTCGCGCGACGCGGTAAAGGGATGCGTAGGACAAGCGCGTCGTGGTTGTTCATGACAACGGTTCGTGAGTGGGGGAGCTCTTATTGCTCGCGAGCCGACCTTGGATAGGCCTGATATAGAGAATGATTATCGTTATAGTGTATATCTAATTACCTATTAAGTGAATCTCAGTACCTATTGTCCACAATAAATCAGCAAACAATCTGGAAATACAAGAGCATTGCCCATAGAACAAAATACAATGGTCATCCAAATCCAAATACAGCA
Source organism: Crossocerus cetratus (assembly GCA_963675795.1). Lineage (NCBI taxonomy): Eukaryota > Metazoa > Arthropoda > Insecta > Hymenoptera > Crabronidae > Crossocerus > Crossocerus cetratus. Next base: position 18,782,410 of record OY776664.1, on the reverse strand, counting down.
ATCTTACTCATCTTAACATTCAGCAATGCCGGTAGGTTTAAACCGCATGCAAGATATCCATAGATAACACCTGAAAAGCATAATAATGAATTATTAGGAAGCATAGTTTACATTAAACAACTGTTACCAAATGATAGTATGAACATATAGGAAGGGGTGATTCATTGTATAAACAATTCGTAGGATAAAATTCTGAATACAAATTGTACGTAACAGTACTCTGCAGAGGATATTCTTTGTACGCCTAGTTCAGCCAATATCTACTTTTCTCCAATTTTCTTTTGATATTATGCATCAGCGATAGCAAAAAGTATGACAGTCAATATATTCATTCATTTACCATTCTTTCAAGGCCTTCTTAAAAATAATATATATAAGTAAGTTTCACTAACCTCCACGTTAATTACCTGCCAGATTCTAATTCTTCGCAAAGACAACACTTTCTAAAGTGAGTGTGCAAGAGCAGATTTTAACTGGACCAGTCACGCCAAAGATATTCTCCGCAAATTACTATCACCAAGAACTTATATCTTAATGCTTGACAATTTCCAACCTGCGTTTGAGCTATAAATATTTAGAATTAAGAAGCCATAAGGGAGTTGGAAATTGTCAAATGTTAAGATATAAACTCTTGGTCACAGTACCTTGCGGAGGATATAAAATTGTGTTAATTAAAGATAAAATAGCTACGCTCACAAAGTAATTGCCCTTGTTACTCCAATGTTTAAAATATTGCAAAGGCAGGAAATGTACTGCCCAATATCCTCTCAATACTTTCTGTGCATCTACATTCCATCAAGACTATTGTGTCCTGCTGCAGCCTCCATGCTGTCGAGGTATATTTTTCCCTCCGTCTCTATCTATGTTCCGCGCAATTCAATAGATCTAAGAAAAATCAATAATCCATTAATAAAATATTCTGCACTTAGGGATTATCATTATAGTGTATGTCTAATTACCTGTTTAGTGAGTCTCAGTACCACTTGTCCACTAAATCGGGAAATAATCTGGAAATACAAGAGCCGATGGAACAAAATACAATGGTCACCAAATCCAAATACAGCAAAAACCCTCATCTTGACATTCAGCAAAGCTAGTAAGTCCAAACCGCATGAAGGATATCCATAAGTGCTAACTGAAAAGCACAATAATTAATTATTAGGAAGTAAGGTTTATATTAAACAACTGTTATCAAATGATAGTATAAAACCTATAACACGAGGTGGCTTGTTATATAAACAGTATTTCTAAAGTAAAGTTGAATGATTAATTATACCGTGTATGATTTCTGGTGTCGGCTGACTTTGCGAAGGCGAGCCCATGAAGTTTCATTGAAGTGGTGCAACCAGGCCCTACTCATGTCTAAGAATCTAATCTAAAAGTACAATTGGACCATTAATATATAACATTAATAAGAGGAATGAAACTTGATATAGTTATTAAGTCTGAAAAATGAGACAGATCAAGACTTCTTTTATTAAAATCGGATCGGTACTTTCTGAAATATTAATGGTCAAAGTTTCATGTCGATACGCCGACACACATTTTTACGTACGCTGATCTTGGGACGCTCGTATCTCCGTTAATATTACAGATGCATGCATAGAACTTGGAGTCGTTGAAAAGCTTATGTTCTAAACTAATCAAATACCCCAGTTTCGTGCTTGCGTTTGTAATATTAACAGAGATACGAACGTCCCAAGTTGAGCGTACGTAAAAATGTGTGTCGGCGTATCGTCATGAAACTTTGAACATTAATATTTCAGAAAGTACCGATCCGATTTTAATAAAAGAAGTCTTGATCTGTCTCATTTTTCAGACTTCATAACTATACCAAGTTTCATTCCTGTACGTGCAGTAGTGTAGGAGATGGATTATTGGTGGAATGTAAATATTTCGCTGCCGACGGCCGGTCGCAAGCGCGCGTTGCGCGTAGTCAATGATTCGGCCTCGCCGACTCGTACTTCTCAACTATTAGAGCTAGCTCGATAAAACTCGGTATAGTTGTAGTGCTCGATAATCCATGAAAATCGAGACTTATTTGAGAAAAATCGGTTCGGTACTATCTGAGATATTAAATGTCAAAGTTCCGCGATGCATAGCCGACACACATTTTTACGTATGCTTCACTTTGAACGCGCGTATCTCCGTTAATATTGAAGATACATGGTCGGGACTAGGCTACCTGACTAGAGTAGGAAACAAGCTTTCTAGTGAGGCCTTTTGCAATTGTGCAGCATATCTGGTTCGTTCTCGCGAAAGCCTCCAAATGTTGTGTACACTTTTCTAACCTATTACGCAATAGCACGTTTACGCTAATAACATCGCTTGTAAGAATCTCGAGGATTGACAGCTTTTGGGAGTCAAAGTACTCTTAGAAATCAAAAAGATGAGCCACAAACCGATATTCTGTATGCTCTAATAACGAAGATATAAACATTTCAAAGTTTTGACAGGTAACATGTCATAACAAAAAGTTTGACATTTCATATCTCGGAAAGTACCGAACCGATTTTACTCAGACATGTCTTGATTTTCATGGCTGATCGAGCACTCTGCTACTATGCCGAGTTTCATTAAGCTACTAGCCAAGACTGGGAAGAAACAAAGTGTATGCATTATGAAGAAAGGTACGTTTTTGCACATGATTTATAAGAGGAACAAAATTACTTTGAATAATTATTAATTTTCTATTTCAGTAGTATATAGATGTGATTATTTATGGGAATCTTCATGCGATGTCATCCTGGTTCATTTTATATTCTATTGATTGGAAAAATGTTTCTGTACGGATAGCTGCATAAATGAAAATAAGGTATTGGTTAAATATGGAAAATATTATTCGACCAAATGATTCTTATTAATGTTATATATTAATGGTGTAATTGTACTTTTAGATTAGATTCTTAGACATGAGTAGGGCCTGGTTGCACCACTTCAATGAAACTTCATGGGCTCGCCTTCGCAAAGTCAGCCGACACCAGAAATCATACACGGTATAATTAATCATTCAACTTTACTTTAGAAATACTGTTTATATAACAAGCCACCTCGTGTTATAGGTTTTATACTATCATTTGATAACAGTTGTTTAATATAAACCTTACTTCCTAATAATTAATTATTGTGCTTTTCAGTTAGCACTTATGGATATCCTTCATGCGGTTTGGACTTACTAGCTTTGCTGAATGCCAAGATGAGGGTTTTTGCTGTATTTGGATTTGGTGACCATTGTATTTTGTTCCGTCGGCTCTTGTATTTCCAGATTATTTCCCGATTTAGTGGACAAGTGGTACTGAGACTCACTAAACAGGTAATTAGACATACACTATAATGATAATCCCTAAGTGCAGAATATTTTATTAATGGATTATTGATTTTTCTTAGATCTATTGAATTGCGCGGAACATAGATAGAGACGGAGGGAAAAATATACCTCGACAGCATGGAGGCTGCAGCAGGACACAATAGTCTTGATGGAATGTAGATACACAGAAAGTATTGAGAGGATATTGGGCAGTACATTTCCTGCCTTTGCAATATTTTAAACATTGGAGTAACAAGGGCAATTACTTTGTGAGCGTAGCTATTTTATCTTTAATTAACACAATTTTATATCCTCCGCAAGGTACTGTGACCAAGAGTTTATATCTTAACATTTGACAATTTCCAACTCCCTTATGGCTTCTTAATTCTAAATATTTATAGCTCAAACGCAGGTTGGAAATTGTCAAGCATTAAGATATAAGTTCTTGGTGATAGTAATTTGCGGAGAATATCTTTGGCGTGACTGGTCCAGTTAAAATCTGCTCTTGCACACTCACTTTAGAAAGTGTTGTCTTTGCAAAGAATTAGAATCTGGCAGGTAATTAACGTGGAGGTTAGTGAAACTTACTTATATATATTATTTTTAAGAAGGCCTTGAAAGAATGGTAAATGAATGAATATATTGACTGTCATACTTTTTGCTATCGCTGATGCATAATATCAAAAGAAAATTGGAGAAAAGTAGATATTGGCTGAACTAGGCGTACAAAGAATATCCTCTGCAGAGTACTGTTACGTACAATTTGTATTCAGAATTTTATCCTACGAATTGTTTATACAATGAATCACCCCTTCCTATATGTTCATACTATCATTTGGTAACAGTTGTTTAATGTAAACTATGCTTCCTAATAATTCATTATTATGCTTTTCAGGTGTTATCTATGGATATCTTGCATGCGGTTTAAACCTACCGGCATTGCTGAATGTTAAGATGAGTAAGATTGCTGTATTTGGATTTGGACGACCATTGTATTTTGTTCTATGGGCAATGCTCTTGTATTTCCAGATTGTTTGCTGATTTATTGTGGACAATAGGTACTGAGATTCACTTAATAGGTAATTAGACATACACTATAACGATAATCATTCTCTATATCAGGCCTATCCAAGGTCGGCTCGCGAGCAATAAGAGCTCCCCCACTCACGAACCGTTGTCATGAACAACCACGACGCGCTTGTCCTACGCATCCCTTTACCGCGTCGCGCGAGCGAAGCGGAAGCGGAGAGTCGCGCCGAAATGAACTTTTATCGGAGGTTTAAGAGTACAACATGTAAATTCTGCTTTTTGTTCATTGGCTTTGGAAAGAATTAGGCTTCTTGAATATATTTTGTCCTTTTTTGTAAAGTTATTTTGCGGGCTCGGAAAATAGTAATTATAATGTTTAATTTGCACCGGACACCGAGTAATCTCTAATGCATTTTCTTGAAAAAAACCTTAAAATAAACGGTGGACCTCCCTCTATAAAGACTTTATTTGGCACCCTGGTCCGGGACCTAGTAACGGATATATTTAGTGATAACCAAAGCGCGATACCGGTCGCTACGCCTGATCGGAGATACGCAACTTATACTGGGTAGCCCGGCTGCATTCGCAGTCTCGCTGGCCCGATATTCGCTGCGCGCTATATGCGCTCCGACAACCCGGTATAAGCTGCATCTCCGATCCAAATTCAAAACACCGCAATAACGCCGAGTAGCCGACTGCTGCCGGTGACGGCTTCGACGCGAAGTTACAATGTCGGGTAGCGCGGAAGGAGAAGACGGCGCGTGAGGGGCCCCACCCGTGGATAGGCCTGCTCTATATACAAAATATTTTATTAACACATTGCTCATGGTTGTCAGATTTAATAGAGTGAGCGGAAAATAGACAGAGATGCAAGAAAAAATATATCTGGACAGCGTAGGAGGCTGCAGGTTGCAATAGTTTTCATGACAATGTAGATGTACAGAAAGCATTGATAGGATATTGGGCAGTACATTTCTTGCATTTGTGCTATTAACAAAATTCGAGTAAAAAGGGCAATTACTTGGTGAGCATAGCCATTCTATCTTTAATTACTACAATTTTATACCTTCCGCAAGGTACTGTCGCCAAGAATTTATACCTTAAGGTTTTACGAATTTGCAAGTCCTTTATGGCTTCTTAATTCTAAATATTTATAGCTTAAACGCAGGTTGGAAATTGTCAAGCATTAAAATATAAGTTCTTGGTGACAGTGCTCTGCGGAGGACATCTTTGGTAAGACTAGTCCAATTAAAATCTGCTCTTGCACACTCACTTTTCAAATTGTTGTCTGTGCCAAGAATTAGAATCTGGCTCATAGGTAATGTGGAAGTTAGTTAAACCTATTTATATATGTTATTTTGAGGAATCTGTGGTTAATGCATAGTTTCAAAATTAATTGGACAAAAGTAGATATTGGCTGAACTATTCGTACAAAGAATATCCTCTGCAGAGTACTGTTACGTACAATTTGTATTTACAATTTTATCTGAGGAATTGTTTATACAATGACTTACCTCTTTCTATAGGTTTCATACTATCATTTGGTAACAGTTTTTGAAATGTAAACTATACTTCCTAATAAGTAGTTATAACGTTTTTCAGGTAGCATCTATGGATATCTTGCATGCGGTTTGGACTTACTGGCTTCGCTGAATGCTAAGATAAGTAACATTACTCTATTTTGCTTTTGATGGTCGTAGTTTATTGTACGGGCAATGCTCTTCTATTCCAGGTTGTTTGCTGGTGTAGTGGACAAACGGTACTGAGACTCACTCAACAGGTAATTACACATACACTATAATGACAAGCATCCTATTTATGCAAAATATTTTATTAATAGATCACTGATTGTTTTTAGATGGAATAAAATGAGCAGAAAATAGGCAGAGACAACAGGAAAAATATATCTGGAATGCGCGGAACCCTAATTGAACCACCTGAAGGACTTTATGAAGCGGAAGCTCGTATACAATGCATTAGTGGAAATAGTAATATCTGTGTATGACTAGAAATAATCGTAGTTTTTATTATTATGTTAGAATGTTCTGATCAATTTTAAATGTAGGAATGCCACCGTAATCTTTCATAATCCTTAGGATTATTTTTTAGATTCTCTCACCATTTTATTATGATCATTTGTGGTAAATTCATAAAGTTATATTTATGTACTTTTTATGTATTTATAATATACTTACCTATTATATATTTATACTATGTTATATTTACTATTCCAATGTCATAAAAATGTACCGCCGTCTCCATTGCCTGAAGTAGCTATCCTGTCCCCCTTCACCTCGAACTCGACGTTAACGCCAGCTAGTCAGAGAGAATTATATTACCGACTATCGGCAGAACGTATATAGCTAATCCGCTATCACAGATCAAGTACGGCATAGACCGAGCACGCTTGGTATTTCGGTGGCCCGGCCGCCGGTGGCACAAGCCATTTGTTTGTGATGCGCATTCTATTATTACTATATTTTTTCAAATTACGGGCGGAAATATATTTCACGACATCATGGATATTCATTTGATATTACTGAACCAGATTTATTTTTCATAGGACTCCAGTAATAACTTTTATCATTAATTTCTTTCAAAGTTATAATAACCGCAATATGATAGCCACGAATTTATGTACCCTGTACATTAACTTTTGAATAGCTATACTCGCGATTACACGGATTTCCATAAGAGAGAAATTTACAACAAGATTGAAGAAAGTAATTATGTATTTAGAAAGAATAACATGCGTTGTTATTGTTGCAAACCTGTTGTTAATGGTATATTTTACCATAGGAATGAAATAACCTATTTTGTAGGTAATTAGGTTTGCTTATAATTTGCCTAATAGATTTTTTCGCAAGGCGAATATTTACCGAGTTATGACATTTTACAGCTTATTGAATAAATTCAACTGTCGCAAATATTTCCTCAACGATAAATTGCAAGATGAAAATTCACATAAACAAATTTCTTTGTCATACAATTTTTTATGTATTTTATCTAGGACACTTTTATGTAATGCTATTACTTTAGCTGCTATTGTATGGTAAACGTTTTACTTACGTTACATACATTTTACCTCGCAAGTAAAATGTCTAGCGCTCAATATGGTATTACATGTATGAAAGTGGATTATTACATGACATGGTATTATATGAAAGTATCCTGCATAAAATATACAGGGTGTTCCAAAAATGTTGGATTTGAGCATAGCCATCTTGTCGGGAATGGGGCGGGGAGAAAAATGGCAGATCTCAAATTTCTCGATTGGCCCTCAATTTTGCGCTAATTAATAATTAAGTTAGGCTACGCCCCGTGGCACTTGGCGAATCTCAGGCGACTTCTCCAAAAGGGGAGGTGACAAAAGCCGTCTTGACGGCCGGATTCGAAAATCGCGATGGCGGGCACTTTAGTGCTTAATCACACGATTCTCGGGAAACAAAATCGAGCCCCATCCTGATCAATGAAACAAATTTATCAGGTGGCCGAGAGTCTTTCTCACGGAAGTATGAAAGTGGCGTCGTGGTAAAGCGATGGAACCCATACCACGAAATAAAGCGGTTCAAATCCCAGATGGGATATTTTTTTAATTAAATTGTACGGCAAAGTAAAGTGTTGTAACTTGGTAAATATTCACCTTACAGAAGAGCCTCTGATAGAGACAAAATATTAAAAATTTAATTACCTACCTAAATAAGTTTTATGAAACAAGATATACTAACAATGTTCAGAATTAAATATTATTCAATTTTTGTTGGAATTGTATGTTTAACCACTTAACCAAGCACGTCGGAATGTTTCGCAACGCATCATAAATTATTTACGTTCAAATATCGAGCGGCTACTCTTAATTTCGGAAGCATATTATTTGGTGTTTTCCAGGACTGTCCTTGAAACTGCCTTTACATATAATGTGATTTCCGGGACGGACCTGGAAACTGCCAGAAGACCTGGAACCTGCCCAGCGGCGTGAAACTGCTTGAAACTGCCCCGTGGCATATATATATTCGTATATATATATATACTGTGTGTAAATTGATTTTTATCACTCTCCAACCATTAATACTCCCTCAATTCCTCGGGTGGGTTAGAGAGAGAGAGAGAGAGAGAGAAAGTAGTCCCACCCTCCAACGCCGAGAATTTTGGGTCCGAAAGCGTAGTGGTGGTGGTGGAACATCTCCGAGGACTAAAGAACATCCCTACCCTGAAAAGGAGTCTGTCATAGGCTAAGTCACCATCCCTCCCTCGCTAGTTCTTAGACATTTTCGAGTCCACCGACACACGCGGCGGCGGTGGTGGAACATCTCTGAAGACGACATAGGCCAAAACATCCATCGGAAGGGAATCGTCGAAGATTATAGGCCAAAATCACCCTCCCACCAACTAACGCGGGGGTGAAGAAGAGTGTGCCAGAGTCTTTAAAACGGCTGGTGGAGTCATTCGAGCTTACTCTCGTTTTGTTTTTTCGCTCGACCTCTGTGACCATCAATCGTGTGTGCATCATGTTTAAATTTCTCGTTGCCAAAGAAGATCGCCGGGATGTGGAATTCCACATCCTCCAGGCGCGGTGTGTGCAGGGCAGAATGTTCAGCACTAATTATGGCCGAAAATTATGTGCCGAGTGCCACGAGGACATGGGCTCTCCAGCGGAGTACTCGCCGATTGTGCCACACTTCTGGTACTTTAAGTACCGGAATAATTCTGACTGTGCCCGTTGCGGGAAATATGCGTTTAAGGAGGTACGACCCTGCCAGGAGTGCAAGAAATGCAGGGCACATTTGATCAAAGTATATTACGCGCTGCGGAGGAGCGGCTCGGGCCTCAGCGAGCACTTTGATCGGCAGCGACTCATGTTAAGGGATATGCGGGTGGACCCGCCGTTCGCAGAGTACATAATCCGACTTGTATTGTGAGAAAAATAAAAACATGGCCGCCCGGCAAAAGGCAAAGTGAGTGCGCGCATCTCAGCCGATCGCGGGAACTGGGTTCGTTTCTTTGGATTGATAGGACCGACCGCGTGACGTCGATGGCAGCAGATGGGAGTTCGAGCGGAGCGAGAGCTTCGGTATCGATACTTTGACGCGCGGCAGCAAAGGCTCACGTAACGGGTGTGTCGAAAGGACGGTTATTCCGTATTCCAAGTCGATGAATGCATTCCAATACCTTTTCAGATCTGAATGCAGGTTTCTTTCCCTTCATCTTCGCGCCGAATTGGGGGGAGGTTTAGGTCACTACTTTGCCGAATTCGTATTGGAGACGTGGTTAAAAAAAAAACAATTTGGTCAACGCTAGTGTAAATTTGGCCAGAAAGCGTCATTCTTTACGAACGAAACTGAAAAAGAATCATGTTCCTGGAGCAACTGGTTTTTGAGAGGGAAAACAATATGTAGTCCCTGTTTTGGCAAAATATGAGTAGGATTGCAACAACTTTGCAGATTTTTAAGCACGTCTCCAATACGAATTCGGCAAAGTAGTGATATAAACCTCCCCCCCAATCCGGCGCGAAGATGAAGGGAAAGAAACCTGCATTCAGATCTGAAAAGGTATTGGAATGCATTCATCGACTTGGAATACGGAATAACCGTCCTTTCGAAACACCCGTTACGTAAGCCTTTGCTACCGCGCGTCAAAGTATCGATACCGAAGCTCTCGCTCCGCTCGAACTCCCATCTGCTGCCATCGACGTCACGCGGTCGGTCCTACCAATCCAAAGAAACGAACCCAGTTCCCGCGATTGGCTGAGATGCGCGCACTCACTTTGCCTTTTGCCGGGCGGCCATGTTTTTATTTTTTGCTGTACAGCATCCGACTTGTATTGTGAGAAAATAAAAAACATGGCCGCCCGGCAAAAGGCAAAGGGGGGTCGCGCATCTCAGCCGATCGCGGGAACTGGGTTCGTTTCTTTGGATTGGTAGGACCGATCGCGTGACGTCAATGGCAGCAGATGGAAGTTGGAGCGGAGCGAGAGCCTCGGTATCGATACTTTGACGCGCGGCAGCAAAGGCTCACGTAACGGGTGTGTCGAAAGAACGGTTATTCCGTATTCCAAGTCGGTGAATGCACTCCAGTACCTTTTCAGATCAGAATGCAGATTTTTTACCATGATCTTCGCGCCGAACTAGAGGGAGGTTTAGGAGGTTATTGCTTTATATCGAATGGATTTTCTCTGCAGCGCGGAGCAGAGCAGGGAGTAACGAAACTAAGACGGCCGGGGAAGGAGAGGAGTAGCCTGCAGACTCCAAACTCCAGATTATTGCCTGCACCTGTCCACAGGTGCCTCTCTCATGTCCTGTCACCTTTCTCAGCCTCATTCCTACAATGGAAACTATGCGACGTTGCAAGGCGAAGGAGGCCCAGCCAAGCCTTGAGGCCATTCTGAGGAATGGAAAGGAGCGATGATGGCCTAAGCGGAGTGGAGAGGAGCGGATAGGGTAGCAGCAGAGAGACGCGGAGCGGAACCGACAGGGGCAGAAGAGCAAGAAGGAGCGGAGCAGCGTGACGTGGTACTGGGAGAGACGGGGGAGAAGAGCAATAGCAAGAGGAGAGCAAAGAGGGGTGGGGCAGAGCAGCGAGGAGCGGAACTAAGAAAAATGGAGAGGGCGGAGAGGGCAGAGCAGGGCGATGCAGGAGTCAAAGAAGATGAAGGACAGGATGGATGCTGTGGTGGAGACTATACTAATGGTAAGTAGTGAGAAGAAAGAAGATATCCATTTCATTTGAACAAGGCTTTATTCAAAAGCTCGGGGTACAGGGTGTTTGGATATATGCGATATATTCTGCTACTCTTGTGGCGCTGAAACGACCAGGGTGCATGCAGGGCCGCGACGATTCCATCAATGGGGGATGTTCGGCGACCGCCCTTCGTCAACAGGCTGCTCGCAGAATCCCAGTTCCTTTGCTGGAACTGCTGAGTTGGCATCTGCAATGCTGGAGAAAAACCCATATGATTAAACACCGCACGGAGTTAACATCGACGGAGAAAGATATCTGTTTCATGCCACAAAGAGCCAGGCATACTCACAGCGTCGATGTCGATCGGCGATCCGCGGCTCTCCTCGCTCTATGCGCGTTGAGTTCGGCAATCGAGCAATCCACGGCTCTTCCGCGATGCTACTGCTAGGCGCGAGTCTCACGTTCGAGTATCTCGTCCTGTCGGCGGCATCTGCAATGTTGAACACAAGACATTTCATTTTATATCTCGCACGGTTACATGCAATGTGACAAATCTTTGTCATCGTGCCACCGAGAACCGGCATACTCACAGCGTCGATGTCGATCGGCGATCCGCGGCTCTCCTCGCTCTATGCGCGTTGAGTTCGGCAATCGAGCAATCCACGGCTCTTCCGCGATGCTACTGCTAGGCGCGAGTCTCACGTTCGAGTATCTCGTCCTGTCGGCGGCATCTGCAATGTTGAACACAAGACATTTCATTTTATATCTCGCACGGTTACATCGAATGCGAAAAATGTTTGCAATCATGCAACCGAGACTCACATGATAGTGGCTGTAGCATCCGCCTCCAGCCGTGGTCCTCGTCAATGCGATGAGATCGGGAACCTGCAACAATTACACAATGACAACAATTACACAACTCCGTTCAACGCCCGAAGTCTCTGTAAAAGAGGTCTAAGAGCAACTTTTATACTCACGTCACGATTGCTGGGCCACCTGCTCGCCACCAGACGACCATATCGGCCGGTTCCATCGAGGCTGAGCTGGGTTCTGTAAATAAATTAATGTTACCAATCAGTAACCCTGTTAAACCTCTCAGAGGATTGTTTCTCTCGTCGGATAACATACCTAGCGGACCTCTTCGTTGACAGCAGTGTTGTTCGGAGGCGCATCAACCAGCTTAATACCCGGTGGGGCCCCCGTTTCGCTCGATAACTCGATTGATACGAGTCTCCACCGAGGCGTACAAGTGCTCGAAATACTCGGGGCGACCCCGCAGTCTTTCCCAGACCCGCATCGCATGTTCTATCAGCGCATCCCGATTCTCGAGCCTTCGTGCAATGGGCAACCAGGTACGCACGATCTCAGCCCAAACGTTCTCGATTAGGTTCAGATCGGGCGACTTGGCAGGCCATTGCACTAGCTCGATCTCGGGATGTTCCGCAAACCACGCTCGTGCTTCGTGCGAAACATGGGTCGGACAGTTGTCCTGGACCATGCGAATCACAGGCATGTCAGCTGCGGAGTATACAGCCCTGACGGACGGGATGAATACGTCCTCCAGGATGCTGATATACTCCGCAGATGTCATGCGGCTGGATGTAGGCACCAAGGCTCCAGGACCAAACGGCCCGATCCATCCCCACATTGCACACGTAATGCGACCACTGCGATCGTGGGTGATCACATTTTCGGGGTCCCACCTAGTGCCCGTTGGTCGCCAAACACGGACCGCGTATCCAGCGGCAGAGGAGAAAACTTTCTCATCTACGTAGAACGTCATCTCCCTCTGGGCCTGCGGGGTCCCGAGCTCCTGGAGCGCCCAGCCAACGCGAGCCTCGCGATGGTAGGGCGTCAGGGCCAGGACTCTTGCTGGGTGCCGACAGTGGAGGCCGCCCTCCCGCAGCCGACGTCTCACCGTGTGTTCATTCACACGTAGCCGCAGGGCTGCCGGAACGCTCGCCGCAGACTCAAAGGGATGTTCCCGTATAATATTTACAATTTGCCGATCCTCCTCGGCCGTGGTGCAACGTGGTCCTGCGTTCGCCGACCTCCTATCACTAAGTCCGGCATCTCCCAATTGTACGAACTGTCTGATGCGTCTCCGAACCGTGTGGTGGCTGATCCCCAGCTCAGTCGCGATGTCACCGAACGACATGCCCGCCTGGTTCATCGCCACGATTCTCGTATTTCGAACCAAAAAATTGTTTCGTCTAGCCTCCATTATTGAGGGAGTCAGTCACAGTGGCGTAATCATTTTCATGCCAATTGTTTTTTGTCTCGGTCAGACACCGGTCGCGCCGCCCGCCGGTCGCCCTCGCCGATCGCGTCGCCGTTCGCATTAGATAGCGCGCATTTGTTCATGGAGCCTATTTTCAAGCACGCCGCATAATTTTTTCGGCCTCGCATCATTTCTACAAATTTGAATTTTGGCTGGAAATAAAAGTCTGCAAAATTGCAAGTGTCTTAAACCCGTGCTAATCTAAGGTAGAAAGGAAGGTGGAAAAAATTCTAAAGCTGTGACATGCACCGGCTATGGGAAGTGTCGAAAGAAGAAGGTGCCGGGGCCGAAAAAATTATGCGGCGTGCTTGAAAATAGGCTCCATGAACAAATGCGCGCTATCTAATGCGAACGGCGACGCGATCGGCGAGGGCGACCGGCGGGCGGCGCGACCGGTGTCTGACCGAGACAAAAAACAATTGGCATGAAAATGATTACGCCACTGTGACTGACTCCCTCAATAATGGAGGCTAGACGAAACAATTTTTTGGTTCGAAATACGAGAATCGTGGCGATGAACCAGGCGGGCATGTCGTTCGGTGACATCGCGACTGAGCTGGGGATCAGCCACCACACGGTTCGGAGACGCATCAGACAGTTCGTACAATTGGGAGATGCCGGACTCAGTGATAGGAGGTCGGCGAACGCAGGACCACGTTGCACCACGGCCGAGGAGGATCGGCAAATTGTAAATATTATACGGGAACATCCCTTTGAGTCTGCGGCGAGCGTTCCGGCAGCCCTGCGGCTACGTGTGAATGAACACACGGTGAGACGTCGGCTGCGGGAGGGCGGCCTCCACTGTCGGCACCCAGCAAGAGTCCTGGCCCTGACGCCCTACCATCGCGAGGCTCGCGTTGGCTGGGCGCTCCAGGAGCTCGGGACCCCGCAGGCCCAGAGGGAGATGACGTTCTACGTAGATGAGAAAGTTTTCTCCTCTGCCGCTGGATACGCGGTCCGTGTTTGGCGACCAACGGGCACTAGGTGGGACCCCGAAAATGTGATCACCCACGATCGCAGTGGTCGCATTACGTGTGCAATGTGGGGATGGATCGGGCCGTTTGGTCCTGGAGCCTTGGTGCCTACATCCAGCCGCATGACATCTGCGGAGTATATCAGCATCCTGGAGGACGTATTCATCCCGTCCGTCAGGGCTGTATACTCCGCAGCTGACCTGCCTGTGATTCGCATGGTCCAGGACAACTGTCCGACCCATGTTTCGCACGAAGCACGAGCGTGGTTTGCGGAACATCCCGAGATCGAGCTAGTGCAATGGCCTGCCAAGTCGCCCGATCTGAACCTAATCGAGAACGTTTGGGCTGAGATCGTGCGTACCTGGTTGCCCATTGCACGAAGGCTCGAGAATCGGGATGCGCTGATAGAACATGTGATGCGGGTCTGGGAAAGACTGCGGGGTCGCCCCGAGTATTTCGAGCACTTGTACGCCTCGGTGGAGACTCGTATCAATCGAGTTATCGAGCGAAACGGGGGCCCCACCGGGTATTAAGCTGGTTGATGCGCCTCCGAACAACACTGCTGTCAACGAAGAGGTCCGCTAGGTATGTTATCCGACGAGAGAAACAATCCTCTGAGAGGTTTAACAGGGTTACTGATTGGTAACATTAATTTATTTACAGAACCCAGCTCAGCCTCGATGGAACCGGCCGATATGGTCGTCTGGTGGCGAGCAGGTGGCCCAGCAATCGTGACGTGAGTATAAAAGTTGCTCTTAGACCTCTTTTACAGAGACTTCGGGCGTTGAACGGAGTTGTGTAATTGTTGTCATTGTGTAATTGTTGCAGGTTCCCGATCTCATCGCATTGACGAGGACCACGGCTGGAGGCGGATGCCACAGCCACTATCATGTGAGTCTCGGTTGCATGATTGCAAACATTTTTCGCATTCGATGTAACCGTGCGAGATATAAAATGAAATGTCTTGTGTTCAACATTGCAGATGCCGCCGACAGGACGAGATACTCGAACGTGAGACTCGAGCCTAGCAGTAGCATCGCGGAAGAGCCGTGGATTGCTCGATTGCCGAACTCAACGCGCATAAAGCGAGGAGAGCCGCGGATCGCCGATCGACATCGACGCTGTGAGTATGCCGGTTCTCGGTGGCACGATGACAAAGATTTGTCACATTGCATGTAACCGTGCGAGATATAAAATGAAATGTCTTGTGTTCAACATTGCAGATGCCGCCGACAGGACGAGATACTCGAACGTGAGACTCGAGCCTAGCAGTAGCATCGCGGAAGAGCCGTGGATTGCTCGATTGCCGAACTCAACGCGCATAAAGCGAGGAGAGCCGCGGATCGCCGATCGACATCGACGCTGTGAGTATGCCGGTTCTCGGTGGCACGATGACAAAGATTTGTCACATTGCATGTAACCGTGCGAGATATAAAATGAAATGTCTTGTGTTCAACATTGCAGATGCCGCCGACAGGACGAGATACTCGAACGTGAGACTCGCGCCTAGCAGTAGCATCGCGGAAGAGCCGTGGATTGCTCGATTGCCGAACTCAACGCGCATAGAGCGAGGAGAGCCGCGGATCGCCGATCGACATCGACGCTGTGAGTATGCCGGTTCTCGGTGGCACGATGACAAAGATTTGTCACATTGCATGTAACCGTGCGAGATATAAAATGAAATGTCTTGTGTTCAACATTGCAGATGCCGCCGACAGGACGAGATACTCGAACGTGAGACTCGAGCCTAGCAGTAGCATCGCGGAAGAGCCGTGGATTGCTCGATTGCCGAACTCAACGCGCATAAAGCGAGGAGAGCCGCGGATCGCCGATCGACATCGACGCTGTGAGTATGCCGGTTCTCGGTGGCACGATGACAAAGATTTGTCACATTGCATGTAACCGTGCGAGATATAAAATGAAATGTCTTGTGTTCAACATTGCAGATGCCGCCGACAGGACGAGATACTCGAACGTGAGACTCGCGCCTAGCAGTAGCATCGCGGAAGAGCCGTGGATTGCTCGATTGCCGAACTCAACGCGCATAGAGCGAGGAGAGCCGCGGATCGCCGATCGACATCGACGCTGTGAGAATGCCGGTTCTCGGTGGCACGATGACAAAGATTTGTCACATTGCATGTAACCGTGCGAGATATAAAATGAAATGTCTTGTGTTCAACATTGCAGATGCCGCCGACAGGACGAGATACTCGAACGTGAGACTCGAGCCTAGCAGTAGCATCGCGGAAGAGCCGTGGATTGCTCGATTGCCGAACTCAACGCGCATAAAGCGAGGAGAGCCGCGGATCGCCGATCGACATCGACGCTGTGAGTATGCCGGTTCTCGGTGGCACGATGACAAAGATTTGTCACATTGCATGTAACCGTGCGAGATATAAAATGAAATGTCTTGTGTTCAACATTGCAGATGCCGCCGACAGGACGAGATACTCGAACGTGAGACTCGCGCCTAGCAGTAGCATCGCGGAAGAGCCGTGGATTGCTCGATTGCCGAACTCAACGCGCATAGAGCGAGGAGAGCCGCGGATCGCCGATCGACATCGACGCTGTGAGTATGCCGGTTCTCGGTGGCACGATGACAAAGATTTGTCACATTGCATGTAACCGTGCGAGATATAAAATGAAATGTCTTGTGTTCAACATTGCAGATGCCGCCGACAGGACGAGATACTCGAACGTGAGACTCGAGCCTAGCAGTAGCATCGCGGAAGAGCCGTGGATTGCTCGATTGCCGAACTCAACGCGCATAAAGCGAGGAGAGCCGCGGATCGCCGATCGACATCGACGCTGTGAGTATGCCGGTTCTCGGTGGCACGATGACAAAGATTTGTCACATTGCATGTAACCGTGCGAGATATAAAATGAAATGTCTTGTGTTCAACATTGCAGATGCCGCCGACAGGACGAGATACTCGAACGTGAGACTCCCGCCTAGCAGTAGCATCGCGGAAGAGCCGTGGATTGCTCGATTGCCGAACTCAACGCGCATAGAGCGAGGAGAGCCGCGGATCGCCGATCGACATCGACGCTGTGAGTATGCCGGTTCTCGGTGGCACGATGACAAAGATTTGTCACATTGCATGTAACCGTGCGAGATATAAAATGAAATGTCTTGTGTTCAACATTGCAGATGCCGCCGACAGGACGAGATACTCGAACGTGAGACTCGCGCCTAGCAGTAGCATCGCGGAAGAGCCGTGGATTGCTCGATTGCCGAACTCAACGCGCATAGAGCGAGGAGAGCCGCGGATCGCCGATCGACATCGACGCTGTGAGTATGCCGGTTCTCGGTGGCACGATGACAAAGATTTGTCACATTGCATGTAACCGTGCGAGATATAAAATGAAATGTCTTGTGTTCAACATTGCAGATGCCGCCGACAGGACGAGATACTCGAACGTGAGACTCGCGCCTAGCAGTAGCATCGCGGAAGAGCCGTGGATTGCTCGATTGCCGAACTCAACGCGCATAGAGCGAGGAGAGCCGCGGATCGCCGATCGACATCGACGCTGTGAGTATGCCTGGCTCTTTGTGGCATGAAACAGATATCTTTCTCCGTCGATGTTAACTCCGTGCGGTGTTTAATCATATGGGTTTTTCTCCAGCATTGCAGATGCCAACTCAGCAGTTCCAGCAAAGGAACTGGGATTCTGCGAGCAGCCTGTTGACGAAGGGCGGTCGCCGAACATCCCCCATTGATGGAATCGTCGCGGCCCTGCATGCACCCTGGTCGTTTCAGCGCCACAAGAGTAGCAGAATATATCGCATATATCCAAACACCCTGTACCCCGAGCTTTTGAATAAAGCCTTGTTCAAATGAAATGGATATCTTCTTTCTTCTCACTACTTACCATTAGTATAGTCTCCACCACAGCATCCATCCTGTCCTTCATCTACTTTGACTCCTGCATCGCCCTGCTCTGCCCTCTCCGCCCTCTCCATTTTTCTTTGTTCCGCTCCTCGCTGCTCTGCCCCACCCCTCTTTGCTCTCCTCTTGCTATTGCTCTTCTCCCCCGTCTCTCCCAGTACCACGTCACGCTGCTCCGCTCCTTCTTGCTCTTCTGCCCCTGTCGGTTCCGCTCCGCGTCTCTCTGCTGCTACCCTATCCGCTCCTCTCCACTCCGCTTAGGCCATCATCGCTCCTTTCCATTCCTCAGAATGGCCTCAAGGCTTGGCTGGGCCTCCTTCGCCTTGCAACGTCGCATAGTTTCCATTGTAGGAATGAGGCTGAGAAAGGTGACAGGACATGAGAGAGGCACCTGTGGACAGGTGCAGGCAATAATCTGGAGTTTGGAGTCTGCAGGCTACTCCTCTCCTTCCCCGGCCGTCTTAGTTTCGTTACTCCCTGCTCTGCTCCGCGCTGCAGAGAAAATCCATTCGATATAAAGCAATAACCTCCTAAACCTCCGTCTAGTTCGGCGCGAAGATCATGGTAAAAAATCTGCATTCTGATCTGAAAAGGTACTGGAGTGCATTCACCGACTTGGAATACGGAATAACCGTTCTTTCGACACACCCGTTACGTGAGCCTTTGCTGCCGCGCGTCAAAGTATCGATACCGAGGCTCTCGCTCCGCTCCAACTTCCATCTGCTGCCATTGACGTCACGCGATCGGTCCTACCAATCCAAAGAAACGAACCCAGTTCCCGCGATCGGCTGAGATGCGCGACCCCCCTTTGCCTTTTGCCGGGCGGCCATGTTTTTTATTTTCTCACAATACAAGTCGGATGCTGTACTGCCGGGACGTGGCCGTTGCTCATTCAAAGTAAGTATCATGAACTTAAAACTACCATATTTCTGCGCGTTACTCGATTATTAATTATTTTTGTTTCCCTCTGCTTACAGGTCGGTGGAATCGTCATTGGGATGATTCCGTCATCGCGAGTTCCGTCACCAGCATCGGGATGAAGCCCGCCCGTTGCTATCATCCTCCCCCGCCGCTGACATCATTCCCCCCGCCCCGCACCGTCCCACATATATATATACCCATATTTTATTTTCATTTTGCTTTTATTCTTTTTTATCTATGCACAGTGTGTGTGTGTTTTTATAATAATAATTTCTTATTTCCGAAACGTGTCATCCCATTTTTGACCACCGTTCATACTCCTATCCATCATTACTTCGCCTAATATCGGTTTCATGCAAAGTGCCAAGAGCTCGCAATCAATCAATGAATGTCGTTCGAAAGCCGCGTCTTCCATAATTGCAGTTTTATAATTCGAACCCGCTGCTGCTGCCGTTCCCCTTAGTATCTCAACGAACTTTGAACATTTTTGTTTAACCGATGGAACGTTCTCCTCTATCCACGAGTACAGAGTGATGCGGATAATTGGAATCAGCTTTTTACCATCGAATTTTAACGATTTTGGAAATTGGTAATTGTGTCGACGGCCGTCTAACGTCACCGGTGTCGCGTGGCTGCTTAGGGCCAACAGGCCGAATCAAGCCAAATACCGATTAACCGGCAAGGGCAAAATGAGTCGGTAATAAAACATTGCTGCACTGCGCACTGGCAGGGAAAGTGTGAGCGATATGTGGCATAATAAACATAGTAAAGAGCGTGTCAGCGGTGCATTCTGGCGAGAAATCATTCTTGTTTTTTCTTTTATTATAACTATAGAGCGAAATATTGAAAGAGGCAGCAATTCTCTCCTTACCTCAAGTCAACTGCCAGGCTTTCAGCCTTTTTTGGAAGGCGGAGGCAACACGCCTGCAGCAGCGGCGTGATCAAGGATTGCGGCCGAGTCTTTCAATATTTCGTTTTATAGTTATAACAATGAGAGAAACAAGAAATATTTCTCGCCATAGTGCGAGAATGATAGGATTACCTATATTCTTTATTATGCATAAAACATTTATTATGTCACGCGAATCTCTCGCACTCCCCCCCCCCCCCTGGCAGAGTGCAGTGCAGAAATGTTTTACCAACGAAACGTGCTTGCCCACGAGGAAAATAATAATATCCACCAAACGGCTGAACCGATTCGCTTGATTCTTGGCTCATCGGATTCAGAAAAATTACAGCTAAAATACTAAATTCAGATATAAATCCTTAATACCGTAATCTTTTCATAAATCGAGAAGAAATTTTGGTATCGATCGAATCTTCGGGATAATAGAGGCTCGACTGTCGCGCGCCGTAGGGGACTACTACTTTGCGCGAGACTCTACCGAGTCTCATGATTACCGACTCATTCTACCCTTGCCGGTTAATCGGAAGACTGTCGGTATTTGGCGTGATTCGGCCAGTTGGCCCTGAACAGTCACGCGACATCGGTGGCATCACACGCCCGCCGAGACAATTACCAACAAAACAATGATGACGGTTATATGAATGTGGTACAGTCCGATTGTATTTTTCTTCAAAATATGAACAACCAAAAAGGCGTGAAATCCCCCAAAATACATTAAAATGTAAATAAAAGCGCCAAGTAGTTTAAGGATCCAAAAATGGAATAGATATCACACGAGAAAGCCAAGTTTTCAATCAAAGATACCGCCCGTTAATTAATTAATTAACTTGCATCTCTAACTTTAAAACTTGGGATGTGCATACTTAATTACCAATCAAAAAATATTACTAGCATATGACTACCTTGACACAAATTTGCACATGCCAAGTTTTAAAGCTTGAGATGCAAGTTAATTAATTAATTAATGGGCGGTATCTTTGATTGAAAACTTGGCTTTCTTGTGTGATATCTATTCCATTTTTGGATCATTAAACTACTTGGCGCTTTTATTTACATTTTAATGTATTTTGGGGGATTTCACGCCTTTTTGGTTGTTCATATTTTGAAGAAAAATACAATCGGACTGTACCACATTCATATAACCGTCATCATTGTTTTGACACATCACCAGTCATGGCATAACCAATGTGTCGGTATAAAACCATGTTATCTGCACAGCGCTCTGCACCAATTCGCAGTGGTGCCATCTCGCGTGAAACACGTGAGAGTAACATTTTTAGGAATTGTATTAATCCGGACGATGAAACTCTTAATCCGCTTTGCCTTTACCACGAGAAAAATAAAAGAGGAAATTCATATCTCCGGAACTACTGGACCGATCCACATGATTCTTGGCTCATTGGATTCAGAAAGATCAACGATGAAATACAAAATTCTGAAATAAATTCTTGGGGCTCTAACTTTCGCATAAATCGAGATGAAAGTTTGGTAACTAAGGATAACAGCTAGTGTTCGGGATAATATAGCCTTGGCTGTCGCGCGCCGGAGTGTCATATATATATGGAGAGGGAACTTCTACTTGGCGCGAGACTCTACCGAGTCTCCTGATTACAAAAATCGATAAAATTCGATGGTAAAAAGCTGATTCCAATTATCCGCATCACCCTGTACATATGATCGATACAGTATTCGAGATCGAACAATTTGCTCAAAGTATGCGCGGTTATGAATATAGATGTAGTTAGATCAAAAATTTCCATAGTCTCGATGTTACTTTTACTGATTTTAACCGTTCGGAATGACACCGTATCAGATACACCACATAGTTCAATCGTTTCGGTCGGCACTGTTAACATCTCCATGAGCATAGTTTTGTTGCACATTACAGTCTTCCACAAGTCCATGGTAATGCAGATCTCGTGACCGCCGTTGTCTCCAATAGCCAGTTCGACCATGCACCAATCGCCGCTGCCAATGGATATGCCGATCTCCACGTATTTGGAGAAGTCCTTCGTCAGGGAGTACCTTCGTCCCAGTATTCGCGATCCTCGCGACTCCATTAATCGTTGCCGCATTGATTGACGTTGCGGTTCTTCTTCTTCCTGTTCTGCTTCCGCTTCGTTCATCGTGCTGCTGCTGCTGCTGGGTGGAAAAGAAAATTGCATTCGCTCTATTAATATGTATAACACACACTCTCTCTCTCAGTTCAACTATTGGGAATAACTCAAAGTGCTTACCCTATCTCATTCTTCTTTTTCTTTGGATACTTCCTCTTAATTGATAAGATGCTGGGAGTACCTGGACGATCGTCGCTCCGTTCCTGCGGATATTTCCCCTGGCTTGATACCATGTCGAGAATACTCGCTAGATCGTCATCATTCTGACCGTCATATCCCTGCGATTCTTGTAGCCGCTTTGAACTAAAGGGTGTTGCAAAAAGATGATTGCTATTATATTCATTCTATTACTATAATTCTCAGTTCAAACGATCAAGATTAATTTGATGTACTTACGCTTGACTCGGTGGGCAATCGTTGTGCGCACAAGCATTTTTCCTCTTCATGGACATGATGTCGGGATTGCTTGCTGGATATTCACTGTGACACTCGTACTGTGGCTACTCTGCTGCTGCGACTACTCTGCTGCTGTGATATCCTCCAATTACTGATAGCTCACTTTCATCGTGGCGCACTTTTATGCTATGAAGATCATCTCCCACTTCCATCTTCTTCTTCTTACACATACACGCACACACACGCGCGCACAGATGCACCCGCGATACTAATACAGGCACGACACGTCGGCACGGAGCAATGCTCACTCAAACTGTATCCTAGCATCCGCTAGGTCCTGTATTAGAAACTAGCGGTTTGGTGAAATAAGCTACGATTGAAAAACCATCGATACCGAGGTAATATAATTCTCTCTCCCTCTCTCTGCTGTTAAACCGAAATGGCCGTTTCCTTATTATCCAACTGAAACATTCCCTTCAACAGATGAGTTCGAAACACGTCTCGTTCGACGAGGTTCGAAAGGTGTGCTACCTACCCGATGACGAGGACACCAGAAATGCCCGACGTGGATATTACCACATTGACCCTGCCCGATTCAGGAGACGCATCGCCACGACTCAGACGATTTTGGAAGGCGTTTTAAATCTAAAGATCGCGCAGTTTCGCAATGCTCGGGATGTGTGAAAACGGACGCTGTACATGTGTTTCAATAAAAAAGGGAATTAAAATATCCATGCGTATTACTGTACACTCCCTTGCAAATGCCTCGCAACAAAACTACACCTCCGACGGCATGCGGGATGCTATATCTGGAAATACTCCGTGATAAAGAATCCTCATTGATTCAAATCATATATACAATCTAGGTGACACGTGAAATGGTCGAAACCGCTGTCGAAGAAGACGGGCTCCCTCCCCCGCTTCCTCGCACCCCCCTCGCCACTGTCCCAGAACTATCCACCAATACATTACTGGACCTATACAGTAGGACCCCGCGTACTGTTCGCTGCTCGGGAGTGTACGCACGCAATATGCAGGGTGGAAAATTTGTATGACACACCCGAAAATTGAGCGGTCGGGACCCTTTTTTATAGCCCACATCATAAACCGTAAATTACCAAGGCCTATTTTAAAGGCCTGCGCTGCCGGCGCGGCGATCGCGAGCGGCGCGGGTTCCTAGGGGCTACTCGTTAATTAGGGCCCAATTATCACAACTGGCAATTCGCGGAAAGTGGTGCCAGGAAAACGCTCCACTGCCCGGACGCCAAGTGCCCGGCGCGGCGCACTCTTTTTACCTGACACCCCTGCCCGGGAATTGCCAGTTGTGACAATTGGGCCCGGATTAACGAGTTTCACTAATCTCGGGCAGGGTGTGCATTGTTTGCCGGTGTCTCGAATGCTTGTTTTGACTCTTCGATCAGAGTCTAAGAGAAGCTTTGCGCGACATTCCGAGAATTTCCCGGCTTGCTCCTCTTTACAAGTCGCAACGTGCACGACGCTGCCCTGGCGTAGATAGACATATTTCAGCGGTGCGAGGGGCGCAGGTAGACAAAACTCGTGGAATCGTTTGAAAAGGATCAAGGAATCGTCAGATAAATCAGTGTGGCGAGAAATTCATGGCGATTTGATTGCTAGAGTATTTTTCTAATGAAAACCTCATCCTTTGCGAACAATACGCCGCTCCTCGTTTCCCGATATCTCGCGGGATTACCGAGTTATGATTTTTTAAAGGAAGGCTGGTGTCGCGCGTGAAGCTGCGCGACCGGTCACGATCGCCGCGCCGGCCGACAGCGTGGCCGCTAGCGCGACACCGGGCCTCCTTTGAAAAATCATAACTCGGTAATCCCGCGAGATATCGGCACAAAGAGCGGCAAGAAACTCGCGGCTATAAGCCATCTGGCCAGATAGTAGTATCATAGCAAGGGTCCAGGGAGGTATACTTTCCGGGAAGAAGGAAACAATGGCGATGGTACTCGGAGCCCGTTCCGGGGGCCTCTGCCACATGCTTCAGGCCCTGACCGAGCCCCGAGACCCTTCCACCGTGTTCCCGAAACCCTGTTTCCGGACAAAATGTTCCTAGTGAAGACGAGGCTTCAAGGTAAAAAATAAAAGTTTTATTTTGTTATGTGGCATTAATAATTCCCTGTTGAATGAATTCGTGGTGTTTCTGCGAGAGAAAAGATACCAAACTCGATATTCTTGGACTATATAATGTTACCATGCAAGGCAGCAGTATGCGGGGTCCCGCTTGACGAGCACTTCTGCCTTGAATGTAGTATGTATAATATTAAATGGTCCAATTAGATCGAGTCTGGTATCATTCTGCTCGCAAAAACACCGCGAATTCAATCAACAGATAATTATTAATGAAACATTGGAAAATAAAAACTTTTAAGTTTTACGTGAAGATATACCTGTTATATCCTTAAAAGATCGTTAATCCGTAAGCTCATAAATGACCCTCGAGGTGTACTACATCATGTAAATGCAGCAGAACCTCCAGGCACGTACGTTGGGCAGTCAGAACTGAATAAAATCCTAAAACGAGTTTCACAAATTTCGAAAGGATTAGCGATTTTCCTAAACTCGGCGATCCTGCATCGACCCACTTTTATGACTCGGTTCCTCTCGGGACTACATTTATGACCCTGAAGCCATAAAAGTCATGTTCATTTTAGGAGAAAAAACATTCTTATTAACATTTCTTGTTTTACATTAATCATAACATGTCTAACGTATCGGTGATATTTTTACGAGTACATTAATACCAAATTTGACCTAGGTTACGTATTAATTAGTAGTGGGACCGAACATTGAACTTTACAGGATATCCTAATACAGGGTGATCCAAAAGTGGTGATAATGAAGATAGCCATCTTGTGGGGCGTGGCATTCTAAGGGCAATACGCCCTTCAAAATTTTCAAATTCTACCCTAATTTGGGAGGTATTAGCGAAGAGAAGTGACGAATCAGCGCGCTGTCGCTGTGACACGGTCGCACGAATCGAGCCGCCGGATAATCTCGCCGCTCGGGCGACGCGCATTGCACCGCGCGTCGGACGTGCAGCACACTACGCCCGGCTAAGTATTGGACAGCGCAGGCACGCACTAAGTCGTAAGTGCCTATCCAAGGTGCCCCTTGCAGCAACTATCATCGGGCGTATTTCCAGAAGGCGTCTCGCTGATCTTGGCGGTGTCACACGTACTGTTGACCCTTGCGGACTATTATCGCGTTCCTCCAACGTCTTTTTTCAGATTTTTGCCCCGAAAATATCCAAAATTCTGCAAAAGTTTTTTGAAATTTTTTTGCCCATTTTTCAAAACAATCCCGATCGACTTGAGCTCGCCGTTAGTCAGAGCCGCGCGAGCGATCACGCAGGAGGTGATGATAACCCGGCGGGGGTTCCATTGAGCTAACACGGGGTACGAGGGGCGCAGGTCAACCGTACTCGGGGAATCTTTAAAGCAGACTTCAATGCATCTACCAATTTAATTTCAGCAGGTTACTGCCACGGGAACCGGAGGTATTGCCGATTTCGTCGGATAAATTAGTGTGGCGAACAATTAATGGTGATTTGAATACTAGCGTATTTTTTTTAATGAAAACCGAATCCTTTGCGAACAACACGCCGCTTCCCGTTTTCCGATATCTAACGCAGGTTCCGAGTTATGATTTCTTAAAGGAGGGCCGGTGTCGCGCGTGCAACTGCCCGACCGGTCACGACCGCCGCGCCGGCAGCGTGGTCGCTCGCGCGACACCGGCCCTCCTTTAAGAAATCATAACTCGGAACCTGCGTTAGATATCAGAAAACGGGAAGCGTCGTGTTGTTGGCAAAGGATTAGGTTTTCATAAAAAAAATATTGCAATAATCAAATCGGCGCTAAATTCTCGCGACAGTACTTTCTCCAACGAAATCGGGAATATCTCCGGTTGGCACGAAAGTATCTCGCTGAAATTAAATTGATAGATGCATTGAAGCCTTTTCAGACGATTCGGCGAGTTTTGTTTACCTGCGCCTCCCGTACCCCGAGTTAGCCCCTTCAAACCCGGGCCGGTCACCATCGCCGGCTGCGTGGCCGCTCGCGCGACACCGGCCCTCCTTTAAGAAATCATAACTCGGAACCTGCGTTAGATATCGGAAAACGGGAAGTGGCGTGTTGTTCGCAAAGGATTCGGTTTTCATTAAAAAAATACGCTAGTATTCAAATCACCATTAATTTTTCGCCACACTAATTTATCCGACGAAATCGGCTTCCCGTGGCAGTAACCTGCTGAAATTAAATTGGTAGATGCATTGAAGTCTGCTTTAAAGATTCCCCAAGTTCGGTTGACTTGCGCCCCTCGTACCCCGTGTTAGCTCAATGGAACCCCCGCCGGGTTATCATCACCTCCTGCGTGATCGCTCGCGCGGCTCTGACTAACGGCGAGCTCAAGTCGATCGGGATTGTTTTGGAAAATGGGCAAAAAAAATCAAAAAACTTTTGCAGAATTTTTGATATTTTCGGGGAAAAAATCTGAAAAAAGACGTTGGAGGAACGCGATAATAGTCCGCAAGGGTCAACAGTACGTGTGACACCGCCAAGATCAGCGAGACGCCTTCTGGAAATACGCCCGATGATAGTTGCTGCAAGGGGCACCTTGGATAGGCACTTACGACTTAGTGCGTGCCTGCGCTGTCCAATACTTAGCCGGGCGTAGTGTGCTGCACGTCCGACGCGCGGTGCAATGCGCGTCGCCCGAGCGGCGAGATTATCCGGCGGCTCGATTCGTGCGACCGTGTCACAGCGACAGCGCGCTGATTCGTCACTTCTCTTCGCTAATACCTCCCAAATTAGGGTAGAATTTGAAAATTTTGAAGGGCGTATTGCCCTTAGAATGCCACGCCCCACAAGATGGCTATCTTCATTATCACCACTTTTGGATCACCCTGTATATAGCCTCGCCGGGGTCTTACTCTGCAACTGTGTATGTAAAAATTTTCGTGAAATGTATCCACCGTGTTTACTGTTGGTATGTTCGGAGCAAATCATAATTAAGGATGAGGCTGGATCGCTTTTTTGCTCCAGTTTCAGTCAATCCAAGGGACCGGTCGATCGGTCAATGTCAATCCTTAAACGGTTTCGTCTGAGTGCTAATCCGCGAGTTCCATTCTTTCACAGGTGTGAATGACACTATATGTAGTACCTGTACGTGTTACGAGCCGAGCAACGGATCGACATAATTGAAAGTTTGTGTTGCGGTGTGCCGGCGAAGGAATTAGTTTTGAAGTTTGGTGTCCATGAAAATTCGGTGCGGTGCATAACAAGGAAAGCGAATGAGTTTCGCCAATATGCGAAAGACCGCTCTGTACACGCGGTGGATGTGCAAGGACTTGAAAAAGAAAAAAAAAGAGTACATGTTATGAATACTGTTGCGAAACCGATCCTCGCGCCAATGAAATGTCGACCGAAAAACCAACTAAAACTGTAAATTACTTTACCGACAACGTTATTACCGATTCAAAGCTTAGAATGTAAATGTTAGGTCTTCTGATCAATAATTTCTCGAAGATCCCAAACATAAAATGAACATCTATTATACTGATCGTCAATTTTGAAAGAGGCTCCTCAGAAACGAATCTAATATTCTCGACCTCTTTTGCTGAAGCCTCTCGACGAGAACGGACGTATCAATCCGAGTTCTAATAAACTTGAGACTTAATCAGTTTTCAAACTTTAAAACGAGTTTCTCTTTATTTTGCCGGAACGCTCTTACAAAGTAAAACTGCAATATTACACCAAAGAAGTTAACGCTTTTCTTGAAGAAAGGACCGTCTCCCAATCTGAATTCTCTGAAGAATTCCCGGCCGTTTTGAGCGTTCGCGCCTCATCCGAGGCTTGGAATCCGCAACAAAATTTTGGCGCAGTCGGTAGGACATCTAAACATCAAGCACGGATTCCTAGAAGAAAAGAGAAAACGTCAGAAGATTAGAAGGAGAGAGAGGCAAGACTCCTCTTCCTCAGGTTTTTCTGCACGTTTTCCTGAGGACGAAGGGTGAATGCCAGAGGAGAGTGTTTTATGGCCGTGCATGCCTTGCCTAAAACACTAGAAAACAGTTTAATTGCAAAAGAAGCAAATCCGATCTTAAAACTCGAAGACGAACATTGGATTGAAGAAAAAGAAGGACATCAATCTGAAGAGAAGTGAAGACGAAGCTATAATACCCAAAGCTTCCTGAGTTCCTGTTGAAACCCTGTTCCTGTATGTTCCTGTTTGTTCCTGTGTTCCTGTGAGTTCCTGAAAGTTCCTGAGTTCCTGTGAGTTCCTTTCCTGGTTCCTGTGAAGAACCTGGTCATCATTCCTGCCTGTTCTTGATCATCCTGGTGACCTTCCGATTCCTATCATCCGCGAATCAACGATTTTGGAAGAAGAATACACTTAAGTACCCTTTGTTTAGCCCTGGTTCTCAATTATCTATTTGGTCAAATTTGGTCTGAATTGGTGCGGTTTTACCTTTAAAATGTGGGCTTATCCCAAACGTCCGAGGTCTTCTAGTAGGAGGAGATTGCGTTTGTCAACTAGGGGAACTGTTACTGGATTTATGGAAGAGGATATTATTCCTCCGGTCCCTTCTGGAAAATCAAATCAGAATTCATCTGATCGTACTTCAAATACAGCACAAAACACTTCAACTCCTGAACCCATAAGAAAATCAAAGAAATCTCAAAAGAAAATTTTAACTCGATCAGATCTTTTTCAAACCAATGTTAATGATGAGTCAGAAATCTCTAATGTTCCAAATAATTCAATTTCCGACCATTCAGTAATAATTTCTGATGTTCCAACAAGGATTAATTTAAAACGGTTTAGAACAAACACTAATGAAAGTATTAAAACTAATGGATTGCAAAGAAAACCAGAACTTACGAGAAATACTCCAGAAACCAGTACCATAGATATTTCTCCTAATCAAACTGAGACTCTCGTTCCTGACTCAATCGAAAAATTAGTTGTTCAACCCACTCTAAAACAAAAATATTGGAGTCTTAGAACTATTAGGGAAATGATTCCAACTTTTGATGGAACTGTTTGTCCTTTACCTCTTTTCATTCAGCGTTGTCAACATCTTAGCTCCAAAATTGATCCAGAGGATGAACCTAAAATGGTAACTTATGTATTTGACAAAATAATAGGTTCAGCTGCCGAACTTTTATATAATAAACAAGTTCCTGAAACCGTTCAAGACATTTTAGATTCTCTTAAAGCCATTTATGCACCTCAGTTTGATCTAGATCAATTAGAGTCTAAATTCCAAACTATTATTCAAGAACCTAACGAAACAATGAGAAATTACGGAAATAGATTAGAAAGGTTATTAAGGGATTGTATGGATGGAACTCGTCAAACATATTTAGGCGAAGAATTGCTAGAGGCTCAAAGTAAAATTACGAAAACAGCTATTCAAGGATTCTTGAGGGGTATCAGAAGTAAAAGTTTAAGAATTCATTTTGGAGTAAAATGTGACAAAAACATTCATGAAATAGTTAATGAAGCAGTGGAAATGGACGAAGAAATAGTGAAAGGAAAAGTAAATCTTTCTGAAAACAACTTCGGGATTCAAAAGCAAACAAGAAAAGAATTACCTACTCAATATAAAGAGTCCAGTTTCAAGACTCGTAAAGTGGAAATTACGTCTTAACGAATACTATTATGAAATAATTTACATACCTGGCAAAATCAATTCCAATGCAGACGCTTTATCCAGAAATCCAATCCTGTCAGTATCAGAAGTCATTGATCCATCTGTCAGTCCTGAGGAGGAGATATTCAATGTAAATAGGATCATAGTTTTTGTGTATATAATGTTTGGCAAAGTAATGCCCAGAAAGAGTCAGTTATGCCAACAAATATTGCGGACATTTGAATCAAGGGATTGTGTCAAACAAATACCTCTGGTCAATTCTCAGGTGCTAGCCTTTTGAATCGTGATGAGTTGAAGTCCTTTGAGACCTCATCCAAGGCTTCATCTGGAGTAGATTTAGAGATTCTTAGATGCTAGCCTTTCGAATCGTGATGAGTTGAAGTCCATTGAGACCTCATCCAAGGCTTCGTCTAGAAAAGATTTGGAGACCCAAATACCTTAAGTCCCTTTTTAGATGTTAGTCTTTCGAATCGTGATGAGTTGAAGTCCTTTGGGACCTCATCCAAGACTTCATCTGGAATATATTTGAAGGAAAAATTGAGAAAGTTTTTAGAATTGCCTATTCACCTGTAATGAATTCTATTACCAGTATAGTCAATGGCTCTGCTAGTGGGGCCGGTGCAACTAGGCCCGATGTGGTTGCCAACGTGGGAATATTCCCATCCGGGATCGTAAACTCAATAGAGTCATGGGCCGGTGCAACTAGGCCCAATGTGGTTGCTAAAAAGGGAGTCCCGTTAAGGGCGATCCCAGTCAGACAAACTGAAAAGTTTGGGGCCGTCGTAACCAGGCCCGATGTGGTTACAAATGTGAAAGTCCCACTTGGGCATGTTTTGGGGGTGATTGCAGCTAGCCCCGAGAAGGCTGCCAACGAGGGAAAAATTCACCCTGGCAGATCCATTGTACCTGTTGGTTGCCCTCAGACTATTCATACCGATCAAGGTAGCAATTTTATTAGCAAGATAATGAAAAACTTTTGCCGTATTTTCAAGATTCAAAGACTTACCTCAACCGCTTTTCATCCTCAATCCCTGGGTTCGTTAGAGAGAGCTCATAGAGTATTTATAGAATATCTTAAACATATTTGTTCAAAAAAATGATTGGGATGAATTTATCCGTTTCGGAATTTTCTCCTATAACACATCTGTCCACGAAAGCACTGGTTTCACCCCCCACGAGTTAGTTTTTGGGGTTAAAGCCATAATACCATCAGAATTTGCGCACCAGACCGTACCAAAGACCTTTGTGGACCATTTTGACCAGCTGTTCAATAAAATTACATTTCTTCAATCCAAAGCAATTGAGAACCTTGGTAGGGCAAAGGAGAGAAGCAAAATTTTGTATGATAAGAACCGAAATCCGAAAATTTTTCATTGTGGAGATCAAATTTACCTTCAAAAAGAAGTAAAAACCTCGAAGTTTGATTGTAATTGGCTAGGACCATTCCCAATTTCACGAGTCCTAGACAATCAAAATTTAGAAATCAATTTTGGAAATAATAAATTTAAAATTGTCCATGCTAATAAGGTAAAGCATGCTTGCATAAGGCTTGAGCCAGAACAAAATGATTAAATATACTGTTTACCTTGTAGAAGAACTTGTATTCGAACTCACCACACTCTTTGTTGTGCTCATCATTCGTTCTACGAACCTATTCGTTCCACGAACCTGAGTTTTTTGCATTATATAGCTTCACTCTTATTTAAATTATTAATTGTAATATACTTAGTTTTTTTTAATATAAATACGATTGTAAAACTAGAAAAATTTCTTTTTAAAAAAAGCTGTTTCTGCGAAACACTTTTTTTAAGAACAAGGGGAAAGGTGTTGCGAAACCGATCCTCGCGCCAATGAAATGTCGACCGAAAAACCAACTAAAACTGTAAATTACTTTACCGACAACGTTATTACCGATTCAAAGCTTAGAATGTAAATGTTAGGTCTTCTGATCAATAATTTCTCGAAGATCCCAAACATAAAATGAACATCTATTATACTGATCGTCAATTTTGAAAGAGGCTCCTCAGAAACGAATCTAATATTCTCGACCTCTTTTGCTGAAGCCTCTCGACGAGAACGGACGTATCAATCCGAGTTCTAATAAACTTGAGACTTAATCAGTTTTCAAACTTTAAAACGAGTTTCTCTTTATTTTGCCGGAACGCTCTTACAAAGTAAAACTGCAATATTACACCAAAGAATTTAACGCTTTTCTTGAAGAAAGGACCGTCTCCCAATCTGAATTCTCTGAAGAATTCCCGGCCGTTTTGAGCGTTCGCGCCTCATCCGAGGCTTGGAATCCGCAACAATACATATATTATATTGGCGATACCCAAACATTTCTTAAATTTATTTCGCATATACAATTAGCTACAAAGCTACATTCCCTCTCGGAGCGAAGAGTGCCAAGAAACTTTTGCCCCTTCATACCTGTTCATTCATCCTCGCCAGCCCCGACGACGAATTCCATCAGCCGCTAGAATGGATGGTCACTCGAGGGGCTTGCTTGTCACGAAGAGTCATAAAAAACATCTGATCGAGCGCGGCACAGTTCTCCCAACACCGTCGCACTGGAATACGTGCATAGGTACTTGCATATTTTGCAGCAACTTGGATACTTTTAAGTGTTCCAAAATGTTATTTTCAAATGCGATTTAATGAGCAAAGTCTCCCCCTGGACCGTATACCCGGCTACGCATTTATGGTCGGGCTGGTATGTTCAAATTACACATATACATTCATCTCGCTCGTCTTGCTTGGCGGTGTCACATCATTGCACATCATACATTCAAATAAGTTGTGAGTGGATTGTGGAAATGTTCGTTTTATTTCTACAATACTCCTCAGAATCGTGCCGAAAGGTAAGTACAGTTTTCCTAAGATGGTCAAGCAGAATATATTGCTGTGTGTAAGATCATACTCAGTGCCCACAGAATGTTCCCCTCTGATTGGCTCGTATCAGAGTTGTGAGAGCCTTTCAAACTGACGACAAGAACAAATGGAAATATTTTCTATCGAATACCATTGCATGAAAACATTTTGACATCTTACAGTACCAGTACACGGGAGCAAAGTTAGCTACAGGGTACCTCTTTAGGTAGACCAAGGGTAACCGGACCCATGGTGGGGGTTGGGTACTATATAAGGGTTGCCAGCGGACACCCTTCATTTCACTTTTGGATCCCGGACTGTATTGGTGAGTGGTCGAACTTTCTGTTCTTTTCATTTTCGAAATTTCTTGTTTCCGCAATTAATGAGAGGTATAGTTTTTAATCATAAGCCTTCTGACATTTCTCGATTCTTCCAGATACGCAAAACAATGACTAAAAAAGCGCGATCGCTGTCGCCGAGGGCATTGAGGGCGATCGTAAAATTATCTTATCTGACACTAATGCATCTTCAGTAATTCATGATTACTCAATTCATAATCGTAACAGTAGTCACAGCAGATTTGCATCGAACACGGCTGTCTGTCTCTGTATTTGTGTACGCAAGGACTTTTCACTTCTTCTCCAGATGTGTTTAATGGAATTAAACTGTACGGCGCAGATACCTAGATTATCCACTCTATCCACGCTCGTACGATCGGGATTGTGACAGATATTGCGGTTTCTCCATATATGTATGGGTCCTTTCGCATTAACTACTTTGGATCTCGGATACGATATCCAACCGAGAACGATCTACATACTAGAATTGAGATGTCAAACATTTGATTAAGTGGCTTTGAAATAGACGGCGCGAGGGATAGAGTACAATTCAAAGTGTACTCTTTCTGCAATACTGAACTTCCTCGGTTACCTCGTAAAATTTGTCTTTTGCAATGAGAATAAGTATGGCATACATAGTAGAAGGAAAAGGTAACAAGTGTCTAGATCTATTTCTCGCGAAACGAAAGGAATTCTTTCACGCAAAGAAAGCTTTGAGTGCGTCGGAAGGTACTCAAGGGCCACTAGACTCGATGACAGGTTCCGCGCGGACCCACACTATTGCAGTTTCAACGTAGAGCGCAGTATTTTGGTTTCCAAATTAAAGGGACCCGGCACCATGCATCTTCCAGGGAAATCAGTCCTCTGCAACTCGGCGCGTGAGACACAGCGTTTTTCTGTGCGTCACGCAAAGTTCAGTGCTCTAACGTGACTGCGATAATTGAACTTCTGCGATTCCAACTGAAATAGCAGCATTTGTGCAATGAGTGGTCACGTGAAAAGTATCTGCGCGATTGCCGAGTGCAGTGGGACTTATTTTAAGAAGGATAGGAGTCTTTTCAAATTTCCGTTGGATGAGACAATCCTAATGACAGCACGAAGTAATTTAGATACGCTGCGTGGGCCATCGAGTAGCCTCTACACGAACTTTTGTGGAACCAGATTATTATATAGATGCGGACCAACAGGAAATCAGATCACCTATTATTTGGGTTATCATTTATATGAAGAATTGATAGTCAACATTCCGTACTTAATAAATTTAAAAACTTATAATGTTGTTTCCACAACAGGCCCTAATAATCTCCTACTGAGAGATAATTAGAATCGCATTGCTGGATAATGATTGTGGCATGTTATATGATATGTATCATAAATTAAATATATATTTTATAAAGGGGAAAGCGATCGATCGTTGGCAGTAGCCGGCGCATCTGGAAATGTGATTATTCAAAGGCGAGCTTGGTTGCGGCCCGGCGGGCGATCCCAGCTCGATTGGGCCCGCTCCCTCCGCTGCCGGTGCTACCTGGCCCAGCTTAAGCAGAACACGATACTAGCGCCATCTGGCGGTGGAAAAGAGAACTGTCTAGCCCCGGTGGGCAATATACCGACCTACCTGATGAAAAGGCAAGTGCATCACCCTGTACATATTGTTACGGGTCACAGACGTAGATCGCGTAATAGGCATAGACGAGGCTGATTATTAGAAGGGTAAAGGCGTATATTTAAGAACCGGGAATGCGTGCACACAGGATGAGATCCAGCATTAGACTGACAGTCGTGTAACATGTTAGATAGTGGAACGACGGGTAGTCAAGGACAATGTTCAGGGCTTCGGACCAGGGATGTCAGGTGTTTGATACAACTGGGCGCCAAGGCCCTAACAATATGTTTCTTTGTAGAAGCAGCCAGGTTAGTGGAAGTGGAGATGGATGCAGCCTGCGAAGGTACGTTTCGCATGGCAATGTGTGTCACAGAAGGTAGTCGGTAAAGAAAACCGCTTTTCTTAAGAATTTTTTTAAACTTGCGCATAATAATCTTTATAAGAGCTTGAAACTACTGATCAAATTGTGTTAGACTTGACCAAAACATTTTCTCACAATAATTTTCGATACTTTTTGGAATGGCGTATAGGCTTTACACAATATGTAGTTGTTAATGTCATTGTCGATTATCTTGGAAACGATGTGCGATCCAGTCCAATCAAGTATGGCCAGTAGTTGCAATATCGTGTAAAGATTGACATGTCACAGTTGAAAGAAAAGCTTATACATAAGGGTTTCGTGTAAGCTTACTCTATCCTTCTTTATTCTTGTAGGCCGCACCGTTTCTACGAGCAACTGCATGTGACTGCGACAAAACGTATCTCCTTCTCGCTCCCCCTACGGCCTCCCCAGCTCCTGACCCAAATCCGCTGATGACTGCGAAAGAATATATCTCCGTCGCGCTCCCTCTCGCGCTGTGGAGACCGTAAGGGGAAGTGAAAGTCGCTTCCCCGTACGGCAGGCCTATCCACGGGTGGGGCCCCTCACGCGCCGTCTTCTCTTTCCGCTGTCGTAACCCGACCACCAATAACTGCAAGAGTGCACATTAACAAGTAGATCAACGGGCCTTCCGAAATCAACTGCCTAAGCAGTATTTCGTAACGCCCAGAGTCCAATGCATGACCTCCTTAGAAGAAGAACACGTCAACAAAAATTAACCATATAAAAGGCCAAACACAACAATTCGAGAGGCAGTCCCGAGTGGTACGACCTCACCACGGACCCACACCCGGTCCTAATAGACGACCGACGACGACGTTCAATCTGCGTAAGCGTAAGAAACAATTATAAGTATCAAATAAACTACACGTCAACCGCACAACCTTGGATTGGATACTAATCCTTAAGTGAAGAAAGCCCAAAAAACTATAACGTGCTAGACTACAATCGGGTTCACTCCGGTCAACCCAGTCTTCGCACAACACCGCGCTACCCGACGTTGTAACTTCGCATCGAAGCCGTCACCGGCAGCAGTCGGCTACTCGGCGTTATTGCGGTGTTTTGAATTTGGATCAGCGATGCAGCTCATACCGGGTTGCCGGAGCGCATATAGCGCGCAGCGAGTATCGGGCCAGCGAGGCTGCGAATGCAGTCGGGCTACCCAGTATAAGTTGCGTGTCTCCGATCAGGCGTAGCGACCGGTATCGCGCTTTGGTTATCACTAAATATATCCGTTACTAGGTCCCAGACCAGGGTGCCAAATAAAGTCTTTATAGAGTGAGGTCCACCGTTTATTTTAAGGTTTTTTTCAAGAAAATTCATTAGAGATTACTCGGTGTCCGGTGCAAATTAAACATTATAATTACTATTTTCCGAGCCCGCAAATTAACTTTACAAAAAAGGACAAAATATATTCAAGAAGCCTAATTCTTTCCAAAGCCAATGAACAAAAAGCAGAATTTACATGCTGTACTCTTAAACCTCCGATAAAAATTCATTTCGGTGCGACACTCCGCTTCCGCTTCGCTCGCGCGACGCGGTAAAGGGATGCGTAGGACAAGCGCGTCGTCGTTGTTCATGACAACAGTACGTGAGTGGGGGAGCTCTTATTGCTCCCGAGCCGACCTTGGATAGGCCTGCCGTACGGCCTCCTAAGCCCCTACCCGCAGTTCGGCCGCGACTGAGTGTGACTGCGAGGGAACGTATCTCCCTCTCGCTCCCTCGCAGCGACTGTGTCGGCGCCTGGTGGATTTACAGGTGACATGCCGCTTTTCCACCGAGGGAGCGTACATCGGCCCTGGCCAGTCACGTGGTACAAGTGTCCCTACTGTATTATACTGTGTCTGAGTTCTCCTGACACTTTAAACTTGAACCCGTTTACGCATGATACAATATAATAACAGTCATATCTCATCGACCACTGGACCGATTTGCTTGATGCTTGGCTCGCTAGATTTAGAAAAATAAACTACAAAATTCAACATTCCCAAACAAATACTTTTTTAGCTGTAAGTTCAGTGTTGATATAAAACCGCTACACTTCGGGATGAAATTGGTATCCTCGGCTGTCGGGCGCTTTTTACTTAATGATTACACTTTACGCAAGATTCTGTCCAGTCACCGGATCATGATCCTGATCCTGATCCCTATCCCTATCCGAACTCACCCGGGGCACAACTTAAATATAAGAAACGAACAATATTTATCAAAGCGTTGCAATGGCGCAGGCGGTAAGGCCATCGGTTGCCGATTCGCAACTTCCGGTCTGACTAGAGACAACGCACGTGTGCTTCTCGGCGCCAGTCCAAGAAATAGCATAAATTAATGCCTAACCAACGTTAAAGTAACGTAAGTGCTGTGACTAGTTCCAACACTCAGAACAACTTCTACACTGACAAGAAAAGTGCAATGAAATCAGACCTACAGCCAAAGTTGATCCTTTCCCGCTGTTCAGGAATCATCGCCCTATTGGCCCCCTAGATTTAAGTCATGTTACCTAGTATTCTAAGATCTATCTAGTCATGCGCATTCGGCCCCGTAGCCGACTACAAGA
Source organism: Crossocerus cetratus (assembly GCA_963675795.1). Classification (NCBI taxonomy): domain Eukaryota; kingdom Metazoa; phylum Arthropoda; class Insecta; order Hymenoptera; family Crabronidae; genus Crossocerus; species Crossocerus cetratus. The sequence continues at coordinate 18,744,484 of OY776664.1, read as the reverse complement.
TGATCGATCCGCCTATCGATCCGCATAGTTTCCACCAATGAACGTAGCGATCGGAACGCTCCCCCGCGGAAGCGTGAAGAACTTGCGCTTCTTCTCCGGCCGGCTTCCTTGTTCCGCCATAACTGTTACTTTTGCTGAAGGAAACGGACGCGTTTTGCTAAAGCCGAAATTAGAGATTGTGTGTTGATCCGAACCTCTAACTATTGTTAATTGTACCGCTAATTCAGAACTTTTGTGCCGCCGAACATTTGTTAGTTTTTGTGAACTGTGATCGGACCGAGTGGTGCCTTTTGCCACCGGCCCCAAGAACTACACCAGCAACATTCCTTACGGCGAGTACCTGTACCGCCTCAAGGTATTTGAAAATAAACGCTATTGTCTCAGAACTTCCTCTACCTCTTGTTGCACCCGACTAGACTGAAGCCAGAGTCCCGCATCCCCGCAACCGTTAATACAATTTAGAAAACACCCGCCGCCTAACCTATAGATTAGGGCGGCGGCCGTCGGAAGAAAACACAAGATACAGCAAAAAATTACCGAGAACGACCGACCAAAAATTAATAATGATCTGGAAAAAGACCAAATAGAACAAACTGAGATACAAAACTACATCAACAGTGGGAGGAAAAGAAAGAGCATAGACTCAGGCATGAACACTCCTACAAAAAGAAGTGCTACAACCTCAGCAACAGTGAGTACCAAAAACCGGTTTGAACCTTTGAACGTTGAAGACAATATGGAAATCGATGAACAAGAAAACGGAAAACTGGAAAGGTAAGAACATAAATTTCCACACGTTCACTATTAAGGAGAACAAACAGAAAACGTTTGTTGTTAAAGACCTACATGAAGGAATCGAAGAAGAGATTAAGGAGGATCTCATTAGACAGGGATTACCTAACCCCACCATACACTGTATGAAAGGCACAAAACAAGTGATGTACAAAATCTCCACTAATGTGAATAAAACACTAAAACAACTACAAGCAGAGATAAGAACAATACATCATACCAGAGTACGCTGGGAGAACTATATTCTGAAGAGACGCATCACACAATGCCATAGATGTCAATCATGGGGGCATGCTACCTCAAACTGCTACTCAAAACCAGCATGTGTCAAATGTGGAGCAGAACATCTGACCGCGGAATGCACCAAAACTAAGGACTCTCCTCCAAAATGTCGCAATTGTGATGGTGAGCATCCTGCCAATGCCGCCATATGCACAGCATACCAGGAACGTCTCAAGTGGATAAGCAGCAACAGGGACAAAAGAAAGAAGACCAGCAAAAGCCAAGAGCTGGACAACATTCGCACTGAAGGGAAATCAAGGAATCTCAACATTACTAAAGAATTCCCAGTATTGAAACAAAGCACCACTGCACCACATACTCAAGGCAGCGGGAACCTGTTTCCAACCTATAGCAGCATCATTGGACAAAGGTACAATGAAACACCGTGGCAACAAACCTCTGCACCCAGCAAGAAAGAAGAGCCAGCGGATCTGTCAACCATAATAGAGCTAGTAGCGGAAATCCAAAATCAATATCAATAGCATACTTGCAGCCGTCAAACAACTAAATAGGAGACTCAGTGACTCCACTACAGGTATTGATAAATTCAATTGTCTCGTAGAATTTTCAAATAATATCAATGGATAAGAGCATGAAAATCTGCAGCTGGAACGCCAATGGCATCAAAAGTAAAATAGCTGAACTTACTGAGTTCATACATAAACAGGATATAGACATCCTATGTATTGTAATGTAACTCGCGGGGCGAGACAACTCCTCGCCTTCCCATAAAGAAATATCTGTCGCGAAATTAGAATTGGGGCTCTAAGAGCCATCTATCGTATGCGGACGTCTCCAGCCAGGTTCTCGCTAAGCATTTGTAGCCAATCCTAACGCTTCTTGTATTTACGCGAGCCTATTAGCGCCCGTCAGGAGCGAGGGCTCCTGGTACCTTCGAACAACCGATTCAACTTCGCATCCCGTGGACCCGGTCTGGGGAGCTGAGCATGAGGAGCAGCAGCATCCGAAGGAACTCCAGCGAGGGATTGGTCATCTTCCTGGACGACTGGACGACCGCAGGCGCTCATGTGGGTTCCAGCCGAAGAACCAAGATCCACAATGATCGGACTTCGGCGAGGAAAATTTGGCGCAGGGCGACGGCCCTGGCGCCTGCTCAGCTCAGGGCACAGCTAGGACCACTAGGATTGGCGGGGACTTAGGGACCAATAGACAGGCCGGTTTTCGGGGACGAAGGGGTCGTAAGCGAACGGCGAGCGAAGCGCGTTGGGACCGGCACTCGTTGTAGAAGCGTGCGTGCGAGCGGACGTAGCCGAATTATCGCCCTAGCGCCCATTAGCGAATTTGCGCCGTATAGAAGGAAGAAAGGACGGACGAGCGTACCAGGACTGTCTCCGTCCGAGAGTTATATTAGCGCCCGGCTAGTATTCATATATTTTCGGTAAGCGAATCATTGTACCGGCGGGCTTTTGCGTGAGACTTCCCTTTTTGTAGGAAGTCTCAGCCCGATACTCGCTTCCTTTCCGCCCTTCTGGCGATCTTGGTTCTTCACGTTGACTGCAAGCGCATTTTGGATTTTCTCGCGATCTCTACTTCGACTTGTGCATGAAAAGGTGACCTTCCGGCAGGCTTAGGCGCCTCTACAACGGGCCACTATAATTATCGTTATCATTGTCGAGCCCATTTGTTTCACTCCATCTATCGCGGCATACTCGTGCAATCTATTTTATGTTAATTATCGCGATTTAGGCTCGTGCCGACCACCTGCGTATTGTACTTTGTGACTTCTGCGACCGAATATCTGTTGCGTCATCACCTAACGGACGCGTGCCACGCACGAGCCGCAGTACACCGGCCTCGTGCGTCGCCTCTAATCTTTTGTCCAAGTATTCGAACCTTCGAATAAAGAAACCATTGTCGCATTTAACCGTTCTGCCTAGTTCTCTCGCCGAATCCACCTGCTCTCCTCGCGTTCCTGACTAGCCTGGGAATCCGCCCGGGAATTTTCTTGCCGATTGAACTCGATTCTCGCGTTAACTAAAACTTTTAGTAGTTTATTAACGTTGTTGGCACTTTGGTGCCTGGCGCCCAATCTCGCGTTTGTGTTCGGATTTTGGTTAAGCTCAAGTTCAGTATTGTCGGAAGGACTTCCCGGCCGAAGTGTAGAGGACGTGGGAAATTAAGAGGGGAAAATACTTTCGAGCCGAGTCTCCCTCAAAAGTAACGTAGAGACTGGCTTTAATTCGCGTCTGTCGCCTTGGGTTTTCGTTCTCTCTCTCTTTTCTTCTCTTTCCCGAATTTCTTCCGGCGAACTAAATTTCGCGGCCGGAAGAAATTCCTTTACAGTATCAATGAAACAAAGCTGAATCTTAGAGATAGAATAGATATTAGGAATTATAAGTTTATATCTAAGCAAAAGCGACAAGGGGCAGGAGGAGTTGCCATAGTAATTAAAAGCAGCATACCATACAAAATCGACAACATCACCAGTCGCAATTCAATAGAATTTATTAGTATACAACTCCAGAACAACTACCACATAGTCGCAGTATACAACAACCCTAGAAATAACTTCAGACATGAAGATATTAGCAGCCTCATGAAACCCAACAAAGGTAGGTTAGGTTAGGTTAAGTTAGGTTAGGTTAGGTTACCTTCGCGAAAGACATGGCACGGCACAACAGCTCTTCAGAATAACGAATGATATAAACAACTACTTCAATAAAAATATGGTGACAGTCATGATACTATTAGACATAGAAAAGGCCTTCGATAGAGTACGGCACGAGGGACTTATATACAAACTAATTAAACAAGGCTACCCTCCAAGTATTATAAAAGTGATACACTCGTATCTCAAAAACAGATACTTCAGAGTTATGATAAATGAAACATACTCATCCCCTAGACACATACAAGCAGGGGTTCCTCAAGGATCGATCTTAGGCCCAACTCTATTCAACGCATATATCAACGACATTCCCTCCTTCCCCAAAACAAAGTTAGCTGTGTATGCGGATGATACAGCAATCTACGCACATTCATTCAGTGCAATTGTTGCAGCTAAACAAATACAAATTCATATCAACCTACTCGAGAAATACTACAAAATCTGGAAAATCTCTGAAACGATAGTATTCACCAGGAAAAGGAATGATACCCGTATTATACAACCACTAACGTTTAACAGCAACAACATAGAAGCCAAAAAAGTAGTCAAATATCTAGGAACCGTCCTCGACACAAAATTAATATACAAGGACAACACTAAGTGTTCGGTCCGGTCATATAGTAACATTGATGGAAGAGGATCGTCAATATCAAGGTTCCTTAAATTGCAACCACCTGGAGTGACAATCCTTCCATCGAGGTTTCTACCGCGGTCAAGTGTACTCTGAGGGGTTCAGGTACCTGAACCTACCCCTACCACTAGCCGTCTAAGCCTAGTTTCGACCAACAAGACAGGTATAAATTGTAACATTTTGGCGATCAAGACACAGTCCACAGTCTACCACAGCAGCATTCAGTTCAAGAAATACTTCTGACATCAGTGTTACACTAACTTATTTTCACCACATCATTTTCGAAGCCGAGCTCTCGCCTGAGATTTACCGAAGGCAACCTCGGCCCAAACATTTTGGTCCTTCGAGCCGGATGTGCCAATCAAGAATCATCAAAGAAGCTCATCGTGGGTAATTATATTCACCAACACTATACAACTCTTTGATAATGGCGGAAGAAGAACAAACCCGATTACAACGCGCACATCAATTAAAATCTTTCCTGAAAGAACGATCGAACATAAAGGGACAAGTGACACGAATACTCAATATCTTAAGAAGCACTAATTCAATGGATCCGTAAAGCTCGAGAATCGTAGAACGCGAATCGAAGAGTTAAACAAAGCGTTTGCTAGCGTTCAGATTGGCATCGAATGTATCGATGAAGATACAAATTATGACACGGAGAAACAAGAATTCGAAGAAAACATCTATGAATGCGAAGATATCATTGGAACATTACTACAAGGGCAATCAGGTAGGTCCACGCTCCTCCACTACCTCAACCAGTCAAGGTGAACATTCCAATCCAATCATTCAAAATTCGCAATCAATTCTTCCAAAAATTGAAATAAGACCTTTCAATGGCAATCTCGCCGATTGGAATAGTTTTCACGACACATTTGTATCACTAGTGCATGAAAATCAAGCGATACCCGCAGTACACAAATTTCATCTACTCAAATCATACCTCAGAGAAGAAGCAGGCATAGCCATACGCTCGCTTAATGCATCAGAGGAGAACTACTATACGGCCTGGAATATCATTCAAAAAAAATACAATAAACCGCGTCGCATCATTATCTCACACATTAGTGCTCTGTTCGAACTGCCTGTCGCTACAAAGGACAACCCGGCATCACTAAGAACCCTATCAAAAAAGGCGGAAATGCACATTAACGCGCTACGAGCTTTGGGGGAACCAGTACACTGGGACGAAATGTTGATTTATATAATGCGCGCGAAATTAGACAAGGGTACGCGAACGACATGGGAACAGACTTTAGAAGATGACGCTAAACCCACATTTGCAGAACTTATTAATTTCTTGAATAAACTCGCCCGCGAAATTGATCCCGTGCCACTATTGTCGAGCGATCGTAACTCTTCTCATAAGACACATAACGAAAGATTAAACAAACAGTCATCCAATAAATTACACGAGCGATCACACCGTGCCTTCATAACTGCAAAACCATTATCGCGAGAATGTTTCATGTGTAAGGGACAACATTTTATATCCCAATGCTCCAAATTTCTCAGCAATCCACCTCGGGATCGGTTGAAGCATATTACTTCCTTGCGTTTGTGCATAAATTGTTTGAGACCAGGACATGTCATCGCGCAGTGCAAGTCCAGTAACTGTAAAAAATGCGACAAAAGGCACAACACGTTGTTGCATTTCGACAACCAAGCCTCCAGAGACGTAGTTACACAGAGTACCGCGAATTCCCAAACGACCTCATAGCTAGATACCGAGAATTCAAACCTATCGGAAATATTACTATCTACAGCCAAAATCATTATTCAAGACCCGAACAATAGAGATCATTATGCAAGAGCAATATTAGATACAGGAGCTCAAGTGAATTGCATCACTGAGAGGTTAGCAAACCTACTACATCTACAAAAAAAACGAATTGAACCACAAATGGTATGCGGGCTGGGCCAACAGTCTCGCCAAATCAAGCACGCAGTTAAAACTACAATCCGTGCTTGTCACAACCAATTTAAATGCGAAATCACGATGCTAGTATTGCCGACGATCACCGGGCTATTACCAAGCAAGAATATATCAGTCGCGTCTATAGGCATCCCATCAAACATTACGTTAGCCGATCCAGAGTTTCACTTACCATCAGACATAGACATCTTATTGGGAGAATTCATATTTTATTTGGTACTAGAATCCCAACAAATCAGATTACCAAACGAAACAGCAATTCTACATGAGACTAAACTTGGATGGATAATATCAGGAAGAATAGATGAACGAGACATTCCCTCAAATCAAATGCATTGTCATATCACATCATGCAATTTGGATGCCCGACTATCAAGGTTTTGGGACTTGGACACTTATCCTGCTGCCAGTCATCAGTCACCAGACGAAAGAGCTTGCGAAGAGTACTTTAGACAAACCACGTGTCGCGATCGATCAGGCAGATACATAGTGCGATTACCTTTCAATTCAAAAAAGGACCAACTTGACTCAACTTACACTATAGCCCTGAGGAGATTTTACAACTTAGAAAACAAGTTACTACGGAATCCAGAACTCCATCAACAATATTCACAATTTATGACAGAATATTCAAGGTTAGGGCACATGACTAAGGTCACGCGAACTGCAAGAAGTAACGACGGGTTTTACTTGCCCCATCACGCGGTAATAAAGGAAGCAAGTTTAACTACTAAACTTCGCGTAGTATTTGACGGTTCAGCAACATCGAACTCGGGCATTGCATTAAACGAAACATTGAAGGTCGGTCCAACTTTGCAGGATGATCTTATAGACATTCTAATACGATTCCGTTCGCATACATATTGTTACGCGTCGCGGACGTGGATCGCGTAATAGGCATAAACGAGGCTGTTTATTAGATGGGTAAAGGCGTATATTTAAGAACCGGGAATGCGTGCTCACAGGATGAGATCCAGCATTAGACTGACAATCGTGTAACATGTTAGATAGTGGAACGACGGGTAGTTAAGGACAATGTTCAGGGCTTCGGACCAGGGATGACAGGTGTTTGATACAACTGGGCGCCAAGGCCGTAACACTACCCCCCTCCGTGAAAAAGACGTTCGTCCGCGAACGTAGATGGTCTTCTTTCAATATGTCTGGTGGATCAGGAATTAGATGGAAGTAGCGGTCTAATCCAGCCAGATATCGTCTCAGCATTTGCTCGAGGTCCAGGGAAAACCGCTTCAAAAACCGTGGACGAGACGAAAACAGGTCAGGGAGAAGATAGGTTGTTGTCCAAGATGTACACATTTGTAAAAGGCTTCAGGTCTGGATCGTAGCATGAAGTTCCACGGACAGGAAGTAATAGGTGATGGAAGGAAAAATATTCTGGGTAGGCATCTCGAACGGGGTCTCCAATTACCTCGAAATATAAAGAATTAAAGGCGAGTAAAAAGTTACAGGAGAATTTCAAAAGAAAGAGAGATTTCGTTAGAGTAAATTTTATTTCATTCAATCAAAACTTTCATAAATTTGGTTACACCGAAGAGACATAACCCGGCCACGCCTAGGCTGTTCTCTTCTTTCTCCATTTTGACCGCTCATCCCCATGGCTAACTTCTCAGAGTTAGACAGCAATGGGTTGACGGATGGAGCAGTAGACCAACACTCCTACGTATCCCACTCCCACCACGTTCTCACACCACGGAGATAACATAGGAGTACACACATACAAAGAACTTTCATTCAACAAGCATTCACATAGAAGAAAGATGACGAGTGAAATATTTCGCTAAACGGTTTACATGATCTACCCGAAATTTGCTTTTAGGAGAACGATGTATTCTATAAATAACATCATTAATTCTATTCACACTTTGAGTCTCCCCTTTAATACCTCAAACGTTCTTAGAAAAGACCGCGACCAAACGAACGTAGATTTTGCTGGACGAACAATTTCTGTGACATTCCCTATAAATCGTCTAAGACCTGCCAATAGTAGTCTCAAGTTTCTCAATTCCTCTTCAAAGGTCTTGTTATAAACAAAAATGTTGTCTAAATAGTCAGAATAACTCTTTGACACGTGTCCTCGCGACACTTTTCCCATTAGACCCTTGTCCACACCGTAGTAACAATTCTGTGGATTCTCCACTCGACGATAATCTCCTAGTTTTACCTCAGACCGAATTAATTTATCAACTACTTCCCTTCGACGTAAGGGCAAACGACAAATAGAATGTTCTCCCGGACTATTCCTATATTGGGAGAAGTCTCCCAGACCAACCTGTTCTAAATTCGCGTCGAACTCTTCAGTACAATGATCATGCTTCACGCTCAAATTACCTATCTCGAAAAGACAACACTTCTTCCCTACAATCGAGCCCTCTAAGCTCGATCCATCAACGGAATGGAGGTTGAACCCGAAAGATCCACACGCGCGTTCCGGGTAACCATGCAGGGACTCAACAAATCGCAAAAGAGACACAGTAGAACCGGTATCTACTAACATATTCGTCGGACTACGATCCACAGAACCACTCACATACAGTCCCGAAGTATTACCTGACTCACAACCGATTTTACACAAACCATTAGAAACCGAAGTACCTTCAACAGGAAAAGCAGAAGCCAAATGCAAGCTCGCAACGTCAAACATTTCCACAGAAAATAAAGTAATTAAATGCGCAACAACAAAATCATGAACAATAACAGAAAGAATATTCCGGAACACAGAAGAACGTAACGCATCATCAGTACGAGTAACCGTACGAACAAAAGCCTTTTAAATGGGGGCCACAACCGTCGGCCTCGAATCCGCCACCCTTAATTCGGACCGTTCGCGTTTCCCGGCCTCTGGAATTGCGAATTGGTATTCGAATTACTATTACGTGCTTGACCCGATCTACAGTCGCGTTGAAAATGACCGACTTTACCACACTTGAAGCAAGTGACCGGACCACGAGATGAAAATGAATTTTGAGAAGAATTATTATCACGCGAGTTATTAAACGATGAACTCTGACGCGGAACGAACTCCCGCGATGTTTGAAGATCATCGCGATAAACCGGAACCTCGGAACGATAGAAAGGAGCCGAACGCTCTGAAGGTGGCATACGAGTTGCGCTGAAGTTGCGTTCGATGAAATCGAACTCGACAGCCTTCGCAACGGCCTCACTAAAAGAATTAAGGTTTAAACGATAAAGTTGCTTTTGAAGCTCGAAATCGTGAAGCGCATTAATGAACTGCGACATGGCCAAATTATCTTTAGCTTCAGCCGAAACATTCGGAAAAGCAAAAAGGATGAGATCTCCAATCTCAGCAGCGAGCGACTGAATACTCTGTCCGAATTTCTGTCGACAGTTATAGAATTTCGTTCGACTTGAACTAGTCGATTGGAATTGCCCGAAACGGAATTCTAACGCGGAAAACAACGAATGGAAATCAATTCGTTGGGCCTCACTGAGCGAGTTAAGAACTGAAACAGCTGGACCGTCCAGCGAATTTAAAAGACCGGAAACTTTCGCGGTATTGTCCAAATTATGAATTTGTACGATCGAAGTAAACTGGGCTTTAAAGTCTGACCAAGACGTGCCGTTGAATTTCGGAAAACGAACATTAGAAACTACAGTAGGGACTGAGGCCGGGAGCGGGGCGCACGGGACAGAGACGGGGTGCGGAGCGACAGAAGGCACGGAAGAAATGGAAGGAAAAGAGGAAGCATTAGGTGTTTGAGAGGCGTGTGGGATACTCAAACTTTGCTCGAGAGCCCGAAACCGCGCCTCGTAGCGAGCTTCCAATCCCTGCAATTCGGTCGAAACTTCCGTGCGGAACTGCTGGGTCTGTGCCGAGATGTCGTGGCGAAGAGTATTGATAGCAGCAGTGTTCCGTTCTTCGGACTGCCGCATATCTTGTCGGAGAACGCCGAAAAGACTCCGGATCTCCAGAAGCATGGACGGTTCCGTTGGTGGTAGCGCTGGTTGTAGAGGCTGTTCCTCCTGCCGTGATTGTCCCTGGGAAATCAAGCTGGCTGCTGCTGTGTCACCTCCGGACATTTCCCCAATCGTGTCTATATCCCTTTGCTCAAAAATCTCTGTAGAAGTGGAAGGAATCCCACTTCTGACACCAATGTTACGCGTCGCGGACGTGGATCGCGTAATAGGCATAAACGAGGCTGTTTATTAGATGGGTAAAGGCGTATATTTAAGAACCGGGAATGCGTGCTCACAGGATGAGATCCAGCATTAGACTGACAATCGTGTAACATGTTAGATAGTGGAACGACGGGTAGTTAAGGACAATGTTCAGGGCTTCGGACCAGGGATGACAGGTGTTTGATACAACTGGGCGCCAAGGCCGTAACAATATGTATTCACCGCCGATATAGAGAAAATGTATCGACAAGTCCTGATACATCCGGATGACCGAAAATACCAAAAAATACTTTGGCGCGCAAACAAGAACGACGCGATAGACACATTTGAACTGAACACAGTTACATACGGCACTGCATCCGCACCATTCTTGGCCATTCGGGCATTGCAACAATTGGCACACGACGAAGCACACTGTTTCCCATTGGCCGCCAAGGCATTCACACGAGACTTTTACGTGGATGATCTCCTCACAGGGGCATCCACCATGGACGAAGCGAGAACGCTTCATACACAGCTATCACAATTAGCATCTTTGGGTGGTTTCAACCTGAGACAGTGGGTCTCGAACGAGGGTACACTCCTTGGGACTGACGATCGCAACACACAACACGATCAGTTCTATCTCGACTCACTAGACACCAGAAAAACCTTAGGGATTTTCTGGAACTCTCCCAAGGATGTCCTGAGTTATTCGATCAACAAGCTTGAAACCACACCTCACTTGACCAAGCGAAAGATGTTGTCCAACATGGCGCAACTCTTCGACCCACTTGGTCTAGTCGGACCCATAGTAATAAAGTCAAAAATATTGATTCAAACATTATGGAAACTCAAACTGGATTGGGATGAGTTAGTTCCCAACGATATTCAAGATCGCTGGCAGGCCCTCAACGGGCAATTAACAATACTAGAACAATTTGTCATACCTAGAACAAATACAATCAAGGACGCTATTGAACTACAGCTTCACGGCTTTTGCGACGCGAGCGAACGAGCATATGGCGCTTGCATATACATTCGTTCAAAAAATAGACAAGGCCACATCATCACACGCCTAGTTTGTGCAAAATCTAGAGTCGCACCAGTGACCCCAACCACCATACCACGTCTCGAATTGTGTGCAGCCGTTCTCCTGGCCAAATTGTATTCTCGCGTCACCAAGACGCTATCACTGAAGTCGCCCACAACGCGACTTTGGTCCGATTCGACTATAGTATTGCAGTGGATAGCCACTCCAGCATACAGACTCAAAACATTTGTCGCGAATAGAGTAGTAGATATCCTCAATCACACCCAAGCCTCTGATTGGAATCACGTGCCTACGGAGCAGAATCCAGCTGACGCTCTATCCAGAGGCCAAACTCCTTCCGAATTTATTACAAATACCTTGTGGTTAACTGGACCATCATGGTTATTAAGGGAGCCTCACGTATGGCCACAATTCAATCCGCCCACAGTTTCAGACGAATTACCGGAACTCAAACGCAATCACACATTCGTCATCAAGCTCGATAGTAACACCATACTCACCAGATTCTCTTCCTTTGCCACTCTTAGACGAGTGCTAGCTTATTGTCTCCGATTCATTAATAATATTTCCGGCAAGCCTAAACAAGTAGGGTTGTTATCATTGGACGAACTTAATGCATCTCATAATAGAATCATACGGTTAACACAACAACTAGAATTCTCACATGAAATTAGCAAACTACAAAATAATGAATCAGTGAGCAGAAAGAGCAAATTGCTGAGTTTGGCACCTTTTCTCGACAACAACGTCATCCTACGTGTGGGAGGACGTCTGCGACATGCAGATCTCAAATACAACATGAAACATCCCATAATATTACCGCACGGACATCACATTACGAAGCTATTAATCCTGTCGGAGCATGTGCGTAACATGCATGCCGGCGTGCAAGCCACACTCAACGCGGTCCATCAGAACTACTGGCCATTGAATGGAAAAAATACAACACGACAATTACTAAGAAAATGTATGCAGTGCTTCAGATCGCAACCCCAGGATGTGTTCAAGTACGTCATGGGTAATCTCCCATCCACGAGAGTGAGTGCTAGCAGACCTTTTGAAAATGTAGGAGTAGATTATTGCGGCCCGTTCTATGTCAAGGAGAAACGATATAGAAATACGAAAAGGATTAAAACCTACGTAGCAGTATTTGTATGCTTTTGTACCAAGGCAGTACACTTGGAACTCGTGAGTGACATGACAACAGACGCATTTTTGGCTAGTTTGCGACGATTTTTTGCGAGACGCGGATACGCACGAAATATTTACAGCGACAATGGCTCAAATTTTGTTGGAGCAAGGAATTCAATACTCGAAATTCAATCTCTAATAACCTCTAGGGATCATAATGAACGTGTTCAAGAAGAGCTACTTATTAATCAAGTTAGATGGCATTTTTCACCACCCAGAGCTCCGCATTTTGGTGGACTCTGGGAGGCAGCAGTACGATCATTTAAGTCACATATGATTCGGACCATTGGCAATGTAGTACTTACTTTCGAGCAACTCAACACATGCGTGATTGAGATTGAAGCTATTCTTAATTCAAGACCATTGACTCCGCTATCATCTGATCCGAACGATTTACGGGCACTCACTCCTGCACATTTTCTCATTGGACAACCATTGAACTCTCTCCCGGAACATGATTTAACGGAAATTCCTATGAATAGATTATCTTGTTGGCAACACATCCAACAATTAAAACAACATTTTTGGAATCGTTGGCATAAGGAATACTTACACCAATTAATTGTGAGATCGAAATGGAATGATGGCTCTCCAAGACAATTGCAGGAGGGGGACTTGGTTTTGGTGAAGGACGATGGCTTGCCAGCTCTACAATGGAGTCTTGGTCGAATTATTTCGGTTCAACCTGGCCGAGATCAAGTAATTAGAGTAGCAACGATCAAGACCAATCGAGGCATATACAAATGAGGAACCCGATATCTATTCCCATTGCCGATAGAATCATTATCTTAGATAATATAGTTGTGTGATTTGGTAATAAGCTTGTACATGCGTATTCACTTAAGTTAAATGTCTATCCTTAATCACTATTGTATGGCGCTCATCATTGTAAATTGTTTGTAAGAGTATGAACATTGAAACAACAAATGTATAATTAATTTATCAGTATTTGAACGCAACCGTTCAAGGCGGGCGGCATGTTCGGTCCGGTCATATAGTACCATTGATGGAAGAGGATCGTCAATATCAAGGTTCCTTAAATTGCAACCACCTGGAGTGACAATCCTTCCATCGAGGTTTCTACCGCGGTCAAGTGTACTCCGAGGGGTTCAGGTACCTGAACCTACCCCTACCACTAGCCGTCTAAGCCTAGTTTCGACCAACAAGACAGATATAAATTGTAACATTTTGGCGATCAAGACACAGTCCACAGTCTACCACAGCAGCATTCAGTTCAAGAAATACTTCTGACATCAGTGTTACACTAACTTATTTTCACCACATCATTTTCGAAGCCGAGCTCTCGCCTGAGATTTACCGAAGGCAACCTCGGCCCAAACACTAAGCAACTTATAAAAAAGGGGCATGCCATTCTGAAAGCACTTTATCCACTGCTAGTACGGACCTCCAAACTAACTATGGAAAACAAACTGCTGCTATATAAAGCAATGATAAGACCTGTCCTGACGTATGCATCCCCCATATGGAGAAGCACGGCAATGTCAAACTTCATCCAACTCCAAAGATTCCAAAACAAATGCCTAAGATTAGCCACGAATAAGGGCAGATATACCAAAATAACCGAGCTACACACTATTGCGCATGTTGACTACCTATACACGCAAATAAGAGATTTGTCAGAGAATTTCTACAGGAAGCAGCTTAAAGTGAATATTCTCACCAAAGATATAATCGTTAATTATATAAGGCTAGTGGACAGTATTAAAATTAAGTACAAACCCCCATTTGAAGATTTGATAGAAGAGATAATTGAATAAGACAAATAACTTGTGATACTAAAACTAAGAATAGTACGCTAAATCACGATCTTAGTAATAGTCCGCTATTACAAAATCCACTCCCTTAAGCAGGTATTTTTAAACATATATTTTCCTGCAAACTCATACGATGAAACATTCAAATCACTGCATCCGCGAACTATCTTCTTACACACACCGGAAATGTTAACCTTCCATATGATCTCTTTCTTAACTTTAAGAATCGCAATCATTACAGAAGATGCCAAATATATCTCTGTAGGTAAGGCTAGTAGCTAGGCACTACAATATAGACTAGACTGGAATAAGCTAAGACGAAAGTACAAAACTGTTATATTTTTGTAAATTTTATGTGAAAATAAATATAAACTTGTTAAGTAAAGTAAGTAAGGTTGCCGATTCGCATGCAGGGTTGCGAATAGAGGGAACGGGGGTTCGAGCCCGGGTTGGGAGAAGAAATTCTTCCTTTTCCATCAATATTTACATATTCACATGAACTTGACTCCTTTTACATACTCGCGTTTTTCTTTTCGATTAAAATTGAAGATACATCAGTAAATACGATCAGAGTGTGCTGTCCAGAGAAGATTTCCAAGTTTATCTTTGTAATCAGAAAGGGCAGCATCTTCATCGTGCATTCACGCTATCGGTAAGTTATTATTTCTTCTATTCTATTCTATTTCTGCTATTATTTCTATTCTTCATACATAATAATTTGTTATAGTACCGTTTTCACTAATTTTCTTTTATGTGACAGGTGCATCATACATCATGGTCACATGCAGTTTGTGCAGTGACAGGGCGACCAGGGAAGGAAAAGCCACTTTTCATAAGTAAGATATATTACATTTATTGCTGTAGTGGTATTAATTTGTAAGTAAAAGCAACTTATTTAATATGGTATCTCTTCCAGGTTTCCCATGAAGAACGAGTCGTTGCTGGCCGAATGGCTCAAAGCCATAAATAAAGGCTCATGGAAGCCGACTGCTTCCAGCTTCATATGTTCCGCACATTTTGAAGCGGAGTGCTTTGAGCCACATGGAAGTACACGACACCTGAAGAAGGACGCAATACCAACCATTATCACTGGGGTGGTGAAATGCGTCCTCTGTTCTTCCCAAAAAGAACGCGGATCGGGGAGATCATTCTATAGGTATGATGATTCAATATTTTGCTTCATAAAGTTACAGCTGCTCAAACACTGGCAATATTATGTTTGTGAGTTAAATAATGTTATTTATCTTTGTATTTAATTTTAGATTTCCAATAAAGGATCCCAAGAGGCTCCAAAAATGGATAGCAAACATCGGCTTCAGCGATACGTGGGCTCCAGCGCAGGACAGTGTTCTGTGCTCCGACCACTTTGAAGAAAGATGCTTCAAAGTGCTGAAAGGGCAACTAACCAAACAAATTAAAGGGAGCAGCGTCCCAACCCTTCTCCATAGTGCGAAAGTAAAGGAAAATAACGAAATGGACTTGGGACAGTCCGATGGATATTTATGTGAGGTCATCGGTTTATTCGTTGCCGCACAATTAGTCGACCAACCTTCGACTTCATCATATAATACAAGCAATGGTATGTAACATTGAATATTCATTTAGCTAATGCTTTCAAAAGTAACTGTGCAGAATAGACTGGTCTGGTTACTGCAATATATTTTAAAAATACGTCATGTTCTCAATGCAACAACGTATTTTTTTTCCACAGAAGGTGCAGACCCGCAAAACGAAATAGACCTTGCCGCCACAACATCAACAACTCTAAAAACCCCAGACGACAGTCCGACAACCAAACGGCGTCGTGTAGAGCACGACCACCCTTATGTGGACAGCCTCACCGCTATGCGGAGAAAGCTGCAGACGTCAAGGATGATCATCAAGAAAAAGCAGCGAGAATGCAGAACTCACCTCGGACACGTGCAGCGATTGAGGCATAAAATTTCATCGTTGAAAGATATTGTGAGTACCTTGAAAGAGGAAAGACTCGTGCCCGAATGTGGCCTTATATCTTTAGAATCAATTTCGGACGATGGCGTATGTGATTTCATAAAAAGAGCAGCGTCAAATACCGCGAATAAATTTACGAGAAAAGAATATCCACCCAGTCTCAGGTGCTTCGAGTAGATAGGCTAGGCCGGTTCTGCGGCGGAAGTGGCCCAGCGGCCATTTTGTTTCGGCGGGAAATTCAAACGTGTCGGTAGGGGGTTTTCGGCGCGCTGCGCCGGAAGTGCGCCAGCAGCCATGTTGTTTTGGGTGGTAGGTGGCGGAGGTGTCCCCCAGGTGTGTGTGGGTGGCCCAGGTGCCCCCCCGTGGGTGGTGGAGGTATTCCTATTGTTTCCGGTGTCTGCGGTGGGTGGATGGCGCAGGTGCCCTATTGTTCCCGGTCCAGGTAGGTGGGTGGGATGCCTCCACCGTGTACTTTTGCTGCGTACCTGTACCCAAGGGTTGAGCTAGTGTCCCAGGTACCCCAGGTGCCACAGGCAGGCGCGTGCCGCGTGCCGCGGAGGAGGGGATGCCTGCCCCGGGCCGTATACTCCGCTAGGGGTGGGGGTGCGTGTCCCGGGCCGTATACTCCCGACGAGGAGGGGTGCGTGGGAACTTGGATGCTCCGCCAGCGCACGTGTTCCCATAAATACCCCCGTGACAGCGATAATGGGTTTTTTTCCTCCCCTATACATTAAGACGAAGATTCTCTAAACACTTGACATGCCGACCGGCCTAATGCAGCATCATGGTACTTGACCGACCGGACGCACGTGCGCGTGTTTACGTAAACAGCACGTAGCTAAGCTGCTTAGATGCAGTGTTTGTTTACTGCGCCAGTAAGATTTTCTATAAGGTGGTCGCAATCACTGGCGCCCAATCTAAATACGCCGTCGCGACACTCGTCTGTACGTGCTGGTACTTACGAAAAAGAGACATAGCCACAAGTGTCCGCTAGTATTTACGACCCCCGGCAGACATAGGCACAAGTGTCCGTTTCCTGCGACAGCGGGACTTTCCCTATCGTGACTCTTGGCCGCACATGTTGCTGTTTACGAAAACGGCACGTAGCTATAGACTTAGATGCAAGGGCTTGTTTCCTGCAACGGTAGACTTTCTATAAGAAACCCCCTTTAAATGCCCCAGCGCGGCACTTGACCGACCGACCGGCCGCACGTGCCGATCTTTACGGAAAGGGCCCGTCGCCGCCGTACAATTTACAGCCGCCTAATTATCAGGAGCAGTTTACAGCCTAATTATCATAATAAACAGACAAGCCCGGCTGAACATTTTTTAGAGCCGTAGTAGCTAGCTGGTAGTGCTTCTTTCGACTTTTCGTGGGTGCATCTTCCAAGTCCCCGGCTGAAGCGTGCGACACACATTTTTTACATCCGTCTCTTAGAGAGAGAGAGAGAGAGAGAGAGAGAGAGCGAGAGGGGTGAGAACCCTTCTTTCGAATTTTCGTGGTGCATCTTCCAAGTCCCGGCTGAAGCGTGCGACACACATTTTTTTACAAACGTCTCTTTCTCGCCCCGAGTAACCGCGCTCTCCCTCAGCGATAGCCGTAGAGAGAGAGAGAGAGGGGGTTAGAACCCTTCTTTCGAATTTTCGTGGGTGCATCTTCTAAGTGGGGGATGCCATCTACCACGCGTACCGGTTCAGAGTGGGGGTATCATAGGATAAAAAGTGGTCCACGGTGAAGTGTCATCATCATGAATCCGGGTACCGCAGCATCCACAAGAACCTTCAACGATTCTGTTTATACAACATGCATATAAACAAGTTCTTCAGAACCAACCCCCAATACCGCAAGATTACAGTAGTGTAAGTATCTGAATGCTCATACACAATTTACAGTAGTTTTCCAACGATCTAATAATAATATGTATTTTGCTCCTTCAGACCACCCCCAGCACCATCCGAGAGAACCGCGACGTTGTTGCAGCGAGGACGAGAGCCGCGTTTACTCGGACGGAAGTACCCGCTGACACGAGATTTCTCAAAGTACTTGGAGATCGGGGTGTGCCTCTGCCCCCATTCCTGTTACGTGGAGCTTGCCCTTGGAGATAATCGGGGCAATGAGATCCCATTCGTAATGCATGACTGGAAGGAGCTGATGAACGCCAAGGATCAGATTTTTGCAATGCTCGATGAACCGAGGGAAAAGCTCGAAGTAGGCGTCACATTGGCTTGCGAGAGAGTAACGCTGCAGAACGGAATGGGAGTCGTGAAAATTTCCAATACAACGACGTCCCTATACATGTCGCCAAGGACGATGCGTACGATTTTCGAGTTTGGAGGATGTATCGACCATATGTTCACATGGCTGTCGGAAAGCACTCCAGCAGCCATGCTAAAGTTCAAAACATTCGTCGAAATACTACGGGGTGCAAAGAACTCCGATTATAGAGCAGCAATTATGCAGGATGAACGATTTGAGAAACATTGCTTGATCGACTGTGAACTCGTAGCGATGGGTATTGATACAATAATAGGCGAGGTATTAATGGTGCGGAGTATGGAAAGTAACGGCGCTAATTGGCTTTAGAAACCTGCAGATGTTGTATATAGTAAATAAATAAATAAAACATCATATTTAACAAATCTCGAGTATTACTCACTGACTATACCGTTCCTACTCATTTCCTAAAATACCCCTTCGAAAGGCGTTTCCTTCGGCAAAAAGGGTAAATACCTGGCGAAACTCGAGTTTTTTTAAGAGGGGATGGGTCATCCCCGTTTTTGGAAGGGTTGGGGGTACTTAAAGACGGGTGTCTGTCCGGTCAACATTCGCATTCCACCGTTAGAACCGCACAGTGCAGAAGTTGCGTACGTCAGCAAGAAAGAAAAAAGTTAGAAGCAGAAAAATGGATAAGGATTACGGACGCCGCATAGTAGGTATCCCGTGTCATGCACATTGTATACACGCATATACACGCGTTACACGATTTTTCCGTATCTTTACAGACCAAGGAATTCCACCAGTACGCCCGGGAGATTAGGAGGCGGCGCCCGTGCCTGCGCACCCGGAACGAGGCGCAGCATTATGTAATGCATAAAACCCCTGATGTTTGGGGCATAGGCGCAATGTTTGGTAAGTTCAAGCAGCAGCGACAGCATTCTATAGGATTTTGAACTAATATGTGTTTTTTTCTCTCTATGTTATGCAGCACGCCACACGCCGAAGCCGGTCGCCATAGTAAGGCCCATGAGGCGGGACCCCCCACCACCACCGCCACCGCAAGCAGCAGCGGCGCCGCCATGACCAGCAGCAACCCCGACGCCCCGGACCGCCGGCAGGCAGTGGCCACGCCAAGTGGCAACCCCGCAAGTCCCCCTCAAGCGACCCCACACCCTCCCACCGTCATCGAGGCAGTTGGCAGCCCCACAAGCCCCCCTCAGGCGACCCCACCCCCCCCCCCCCCCTCTCAGACGGACGTATAATCTCCCCGCACCCCTTTAAAATAAAAAAGCTTGTATATCTGTAAACATCTCCCTCTCGCACAATTTCATCTCCTTCAGATCCTCATCCTCATACTTCTCCGGCGAACTTAGATATATGGGAGGGTTTATAAAATCAACTCGGGGTATAGTTTATACATATATTTAACCATGGGATAAAAAGTTGTACAGTTTCAATACGTTTTGGAGTGCGCAAGTCCCTTCATGAAAAGCGCAAGTAAATGTATTCATAGCGGGCATGTTCGTGAATCTTGGTATAGCGCAGCAGCACTCATCACATTCGAGAATTTCCTCAATATTATATGTTACCGGTGCGGAACCGATAAGTTTCTCGAGCCACTTCTTCTTCTCGTTCCCCTTGACGATGATGATTGCAGCATCTTGCAGGACGGATCTCAAAAGCGTCTTAGCTCGGGAATACTTGACATGACCGTCATTCCAGGAGAGTCCATGATGATGTTTCTCGAGCCACTTGCAATGTTTCTTTGCACCCATATCGAGCATTGTTCATGGGACCGGCGACGTAAAAATCCAATGCGCTATTTGGCGAGTACTGCCCACAAGTATAGCCTCTTCCTTCATTATGAACTTGCCATCAATCATAAAGCCCTACACATCAACTACAGTCGTACCCATCTCGTTTTCAGACTTTATGAAATTTTGCGTACAATATTCGTCAGCGGGTTGTAATCCACAATACGGTCGTGTATGATTAGGCAGTAAGCGGTTGTGTCTGCTGCAACGTTCTCCTGACACTCGAAGTCGATCCGCACATCCACAGTCGAGCTCTTCACAGACTCGTTTTGACGGGAGCAGCCCAACACGACGAATGGGCCGTACTCCATGAACTGGGTAGTGTTTAGGAGCGGTTCACCGGTTCCGCAGTAGGATTCTCAAAACTTGGCGTACATATCGTAGAGTGTAGCATATCGATTCTTTTTAAAATCGATGTTCAAATCGCCATAGGGATACACTTCGGAGTTGAGATGGAGACGGACGTTTGAGAGATTGCAGTGATCGAATATTGTGGCTCTCGCAGCTATATTATTCTTTCGAGCTGTTTGCACGGCGAATATTACATATCGAGGTTTTTCTCTATATGCGTTGCAGCCCTCACCGACCATGTGTGTCTAGTCGTTGTCTGTAGCAGAGGATACTCATGGATCTCGAACGAACGGAAATTCATCGTAATCGCTCTACCACTCTCCAAAGCACGCAACATAGCCAATTTATGCATCTCATCCAGGGTTACATGGGGAATATGCCATTGCAACTTATGCAGCGTAAGCTTGTATGTCGCTCCAGATGGGCCGTATAGCGCATTCGCATCAGTACGGGCACGAATCAGAATGAGCTCATGACGAGCGTTTATTATGACGCGTTTATAATCCTCACAAAATCCCAATAGCATACGCAGAGGCACACAAAAATTGAAGTGCAGCGGCGTGCCGCGATCATTATTCTCTTTCGCCACCTCATCATCATCGATCCACTTCCAACCCGCATTGTCCAAGGTTCTACACTGTGCGGTTGAGAGAGTCAGATAGTTCTTTAGCGATGTAGTTACACCGGGATTCTTACATCTGTCGATTTCAACGCCGTTAAGTTCATAACGTATCTCATCGAACAGGAACGCCATACAATTATTGTTCAATTTTAGGCGTGCAGTTGGGTCGTTCGAAACATTTGTACGTGTGAGGACTCCCTCCACGTATAGGTAACTACCGGCTATGTAGAGATGCAAGTCTTGCTTCTGAACACCAAGGCGTACCTCATCATTATTCTCCATGGGCGTGTTTACATACGAGCTGTACCCATGCGTTTCAATCTTTGTTATACGATTGTCGACCATAGGCCCGCTGCCGATATTCAGAATGTCTGCGCTCATCATCACTGCTTTTCCGTATTAATTCTTCAATCCTTATCTTCTTGCAACACGGAATCCGAGAGATTGTAGAAATTTCACGCTACATGTGCTTAGTCTCTTTTGACCGCCAATACTGCCACCGCTCTTTACAGATGATTGAAATGTAGATGATTTCCTGCTGCTGCTGCTGCTGCTGCTGCTTCTTAATGCCGTATCGCCGTCCCCAGAGCTGACGTTATAGATGAGCATGCCTATTAGACGCGACGTCGCACATGCAAGCGTACTGTTATCTCCTCTCCGGGGAAATCCACTAGTTGTCCGGACTGATCAACTATTCGAATCGTCAGATCGTCTATTCCTCGTACAACGATCGGCAGATAAATGACTCGCGATGGTGTTTCCGATATCTTATATCCTGGAGAAACTCTGGGTGCGAACTCATGAATCGCATGTATCAACCAACCGTCATTACTGTACGAACCGGTGGTTACATTGCACTCTACCCGAATCATATTCACGCTTATGATGTTCACCGGGAGGTCCGATTGATGTCGAATATTAGGCGATAGAACACGATTCGGAGAAAATCCCAACAGGGCTCCCACATTGTCGGGTAGTGTAAAGTTGATATGGAAGGCGCTTTGAATTTCACACCTCATCGTATTGTTGTTTGCACGCATAGCCACCGGATAATCATAGCCAACATTATCATTGGAGACATTCGTGTGTGGATATCGACTTACTATCTCGCGTCTCAGATATTCCTTAATAGCCTCCAGCTCGTAAGAACCGTCGGGAATAGTTATCACCTCATATCATGATCGCCAAAGTAGAACTTATTATTACCATTTGAGGAACTAATGTTCGGTATTGTATTATAAGTCTCAAGATCCAGTAGACCGAGCTCATAGTGCCCACTGGGCAGATCTACCGGCGGACAGTATGTAGAGCAGAGCTCGCTACTTTTACCGGACAGCGTGAATGTGAGTGACATGTTTTCTTGGCACTCTTTGCAGGAAACTGAGTTTTACTAATGATGGGAGTACGCTTTATAGGGAATTTTCACATAGAAATTTCACGCTCAACTGACCGCAAATGCTTTGATCAAAATTTTGAAGCCGTTCGTAATTGTATGTGATTCTTACACGGTCACCATCAAAGTAACCCATCAATTCTGACGGCGGTCGGAGGTTCCCAAAGCTATCAAAGTATTTCACATATGAGCCGCATTTACTGTACGCTACCCAGTGTGTTCCAGGGCCGAGAACATTATCCAAATTGACGATTCCGCACTCCTTAGACCATGCTTTCTTCGGCAAGTCGTCACGCATGAAAACTCCTCGAAAATATGGCAATCCTTTACATGCATGTTCAAGCTGATAGTTTGTTGTACCTCGCGCAGTAACATCATCATCATCATCTATCTCCCACGATTTTGACGTTTTTTTTTCTTTCCTACACCATTCCCCCGCTTGCATGGTGCAAGGTACAACCCTCGACCCTCCATGGTGCGGTTATGACGCTGCATTTCCTCTAGCTGCTTTCGAGCCATTCTTTTATCCGATATGGTCTTGACCACCGATGATGCTCCAGTAACCAACGCGCCTAAAGCGCCTAATGCCGGAAGGAGTAGCGGTATGACTCCACCTCGCTTGGCCGCAGGCAATACGCGGAGATGTTTTCTACCATTCTTCTTCTTTTTCTTCTTCAGGTTATTCTCCGTATTCTTTCTCTTTCTTCTCAACCCCATGCCGAGTTTTCTTTTCACCTTCATGGTTTTCTTTTCAACCTAACCTAACCTAACCTAACCTAACCTAACCTAACCGAACGATGCGTCCTTAGCTCCTATACGTTGTAGCGCGCTTTTGGCTAATATTTTATCAGCCGCGTGACGTCCTTCGAGATCTTTGCGTTGAGAGTATGCGATGTCGTGCTCCCTACAGGCCGCGTCCAAAGGATTGATACCGCGCTCCCCACAAAATTGATATCCTGGTATGTGTAGCTCAAATGGTAGGGAATTTATGGCACGATTCAATAGTCCGTCCCCAATCATCAATATGCCGTGGGAGTCGTACTCATACTGATGCTGAGTACTGCCGATCAAAATCTTATATGTATTTTCTTGGGGGACCGGTTATTATTATTAGTGCGTGCTGTACAATCGGTAAGCGGCTCCCGTTTTGTAGCACATACAGAGCACTCCCTGATCATAGGGTGATGATCACGCTGATTCGGAAGATTGTAGTGCCATAAACATCGACGATATGTCCGCATTTCAGGATCAGCCTTTATATGATCAGGCAGATTGGCCCAAATTGCGTCCACGTCGTGTGCATAGTCGCATAGTAGCAGGATTTTCGGTACATATTCTAGCTCCTCAGCGGTAGCGCCGCGCAGAGTAGGTTTGTTCACAACTAGGACCGCCATGCTTTACAACTGACATAGCCGCTCGACTGTCGGATATATAAATATCGCATCCCCCTCCACTCCAACCCCATAGTATAACTCCAACGCCATGCGCTTTACACGGTAACCAGGGAATATTCATATCCCTCATGAATCGCATGTTTGATGTGGGGTAGCATGAACGGAAGAGACACGGTACATTGTTGCCAAACAGTATACGTTGCGTGATATGTGGCCCGTCTAATTGTGGAAAAACAAACGCTATGATTAGTATGCTTAAGAGTCCGAATGGATTACGATTTGAGAATGTATACGTGTACTCAAAATCCCTGTATCAGCCCAAGTATCAGTACTTGGAGAAAGTGTTGTCATCTGTGGAGGACTTGAGCTACTTTCCATTCACGGAAAATGCAAGTGTGATCCCGCCTGCTGAAGCTCTACCAAACTCAGTATTTGTTTTCGATGATGTTGCTTGTGACGAGTAGAATGTCATGAGGGAATACTTTGCCATGGGCAGACACTCCCACGTGGACTGCTTCTATCTCAACCAATCATACGCACGAATACCGAAACACCTGATTCGGGATAATGCAAATATGATTATATTGTTTAAACAGGACGGCATGAATCTATGACATGTATATCATGATCATGTTAATGTAGATATGACACTCGAAAAGTTTACTGAATTGTGCTCAAAATGCTGGGACAAAAAGTATGGTTTTCTCGTCATAGATAAGGATAGTCCCCTGGATCATGGGCGCTATCGACGCGGATTTAATGAGTTCGCCGTAACATCGTAAGCACACATGTCCCTGAGGCGTCATTGGAGAAACATCATGCATGCATTGATGATAAGTATTTTGAGTACGGATGATGAGGATGAGGATAATCGGCAGATAAAGAAAAAGAGAAAGAGAAGAAGGAGGAGGAGGCAGATCTCGCCCAAAAGTGATGATATATTTGTGGTGGGTGATGCGGATAATGGTGTTACGAAAAAGTATGGAACTGCTGCTGCTGATTCCCCACCGCATATAATTGAAGTCGTGCCTGAAGAAGTATCGCATGGAAAATTGTCGCGTGGAACAACCTTCTGTGGTATGTTCATAATGACTATACTATCATGGATATGTGGCTGGAGAAGTTCATGGAATTGCGAGCAAAATGATGATATATCAGATGTCAGAACCGGGGGAGATCGCTCGGTCGGTCGATCGGTCGGTAGGTCGGTCGGTAGGTCGGCCGGTCGGTCGGTTGCCAGATCGGTCGGTAGGTCGGTCGGCCAGTGGGATCATTGGAGCAGTCAGGCGGTCGATCTGCCTGGCGAGAGACTCATATAAATATAATCCCGAAGGGTGGGGAGTATATGTATTTAACATGCCTATAGCCGCATCCCATGAACACACGTTCTGTGAACATCGCTGAGGTTATATTGGCTATCTAAATTACTACTACTACTACTACTCCCCGCTACAATCATCATGATGAAATATATTAAGAAGCAACGTGCCAGCGAAGAAGAAGATGATGATGCCATGCCGGAGATGGCAGCGGCCGGTGATACTACACGCACAAAATATCTTGCATTGAAGGTGGAAAAATATATCCTCAGGATATGTTGTTGGAGAAGTTAACGGAACAGGGGGAGTGAAATGGTGGTGCATCGGGCCTCGGAACCGGGGGAAGATCGCTCGGTCTGTCGGTCGGTCGGATGGTCGGGTTGATTCGTCAAACAGTCGGTCGGTCTGCCTGCTGATAGGTCCGTATAAGTATGCACCTAATCCCCGAGGGTGGGGCATATGTATTTAACATGCCTATAGCATCATCCTCCACGCATACGTTCTACGAACATTGTTGATGCTGTATCGCTTGCTTAAACTACTGCATCACTACAATCATCATCATCATGGTGAAGAATGAGAAGAAACAGCGTGCCAAAGAGGAAGCTATTACAGAAGAGATTGCGAAGACCAGCGATGCTATACGCAAGAAACATCTGGCATTGAAGGTGGGAAAGATAGACGCCGATGCGGCGTTGGAGATAAATCTACGACCGATTGTCGAGCCGCTAAAGCTATTGGTGGAGACGACGGGGAATACAGTGATGCTGCAGCAGCAGCTAAAATCATCGCCACCGCCATCGCCACTATCACCACCACCGCCATCACCACCGCAAACACCCGAGTTCGACGATTCATTCAACATACCACTGAAGCAGATGATATCGTCCAGCAGGAGGAAACTTTTAGAGGCAAAGAGTATTAAACGATTGCGCACAGACACCGTGACTCCTAGACTTTTGAGACAATTGAAGCCGGACACGACTCCTAAACTTTCGAGAACATTGAAGCCAAAATCTATTCATGGTAAGAAAGTGCGCTATGGAGAATCTAGTCCGCAGGCATCGAAGCAGAGCCCTGCCATCGACGATGATGATGCTGCTGCACGTCATATGCCGATCATTGATGGGGAAATCTTCGAGACCAATTTATCTGGCGAAATCGGGAATAAATCCGATTCGCTTGGCATTATCTTGCTGAAATTAAATTGGTAGATGGATTGAAGCCTTTTCGAAAGATTCCCCGAGTTTGGTTTACCTGCGCCCCCCGTACCCCGAGTTAGCCCCTTCGAACCCAGGCCGGTCACGATCGCCGGCTTCATGGCCGCGCGCGTGACAACGGCCCTCCTTTAAAAAATCATAACTCGGAACCTCCGTTAGATATCGGAAAACGAGAAACGACGTATTGTTGGCAAAGGTTTAGGTTTTCATAAAAAAAAATATTCCAATAATGAGATCGCCGCTAAATTCTTCCGTCTCCAATTTGTCAGGCAGAAACGGGACGATCTCCGGTTCGCGTGGCAGTATCTGGCTGTAATTAATTTGCAAGACGCATTGAAGCCTGCTTTAAAACAAAGCGTATTTGTGGTGAACGGTGAGCGCAAGTCGATCGGGATCGTTTTTCAAAATGAGCGAAAAAATGTCAAAAAAATGTTGAAACATTTTTGGTTCGGATATTTTCGTGGCAAAAATCTGGAAAAAGATGTGGGAGGAACGCGAAAATAATTGGCAAGTGTTAGCAGTACGTACAACATCGCCAAGATTAGCGAGGCGCCTTCTGAAAATACGCCCGCTGATTGTTGCGTAGAAGGGCACCACCTTGGGTAGGCACTTGCCGCTTGGTGCGGGCCTGCGCTGGCCAACATTTAGCCGCGCGCAGTGTGCGTCTCACGTCTGACGCGCGGGACTGCGTGCGTCGCCCGAGCGGCGAGATTCTGCGGCAGCTCGATTCGTGCTGCCGTGTCACAGCGACAGCGCACCGATTGGTCACTTCTTTCCGCTAATAGCTCCTAAAGTAAGATAGCTCCCTATATTTTTGAAGGACGTATTGTCATCAGGGGGTCCGTCCCCCCCAAGATGGCCGCCTTCGTTTAGGAGACTTTTGGAGGACCCTGTATATCGGTAGTTGTCTGTTCGATGTGGATGATAAGGACAACATTATGATCGGCACCAGACGATACAAGGGAACTGTAGGACTCTTCGATCTGATATTCTCGAAGACGCCTGACGATTCAAAATATACTGATGCTGATTTGAATGCATACCGAGACATTCTAACACTTTCGAACGCCCATAGAACGAATCATTCGGCATCCGGGCAGGTAAAGGGCAACAAGGGTTACAAGTATCAGCATATAATTAAGAAGGTGTTTCAACCAAAAGGAGGACGTGGTATATCACAACGGACATATAATAATAAACTTCCAAACCCTATGATTGCTACGAACAACCCCATCGATTACGTTCACTGGGATGATCCGAACGAGCTGGTGGAACACATGCAGTTACTGGTTTCTTCGCAAGACGCCGGTCATACTGGTCATGACAATGAGCTAATGTCGATAATCGAGGAACTTCGAGAAGCTGGATTGATTATAAACTAGCTATGCATACTAGTTACGGGACCAGTACGGTATGCGATGTCGATCAACAAGTTTGGTGCGCCCCTCGCAACGAATGGGACTTCAACAACCCCACAATCATCACCATTATCATCATCGGCAGTGCAATCAATATTTAGAAATGTAATATACACCAGCGCAGTGTGTCTGGAGGGTGAATCTTTCAACGCGCGTGGACGGAAAATATGCTGCGTAGGCGAACCCCTAGCTGCCGACGATGTCGCTTCCATGCGCTATGTGAACAGTTTTGTGAATGAACTGACGAACGAAGTTGAGGAAAAATTGCTGGATCTACAAAGTACAATGTACCGATTGCTGAAGTCGCTTGAAAGACAAATTGAGGAACTAATAATAATAAAAGGGGATGACGGATATCATGTCGACTCAGTTGCATATGATGAGTAACGTCAAGGCACAATTGGTGGAAGAGATATCGTGGAGGTTCAACCATACGCAAAGGAAAACCGAGGGCTACGGTATATCCTTACAGTAATCGATGTATTCAGCAAGTATGCATGGGCCCTTCCTCTGAAAAGTAAGGGAGCGGTTGACGTGACGAAAGCCTTTTCGAGCATATTGCGTACCGATGGAAGAGTCCCTAAAAACCTACAGACCGATCAGGGCAAGGAGTTTTACAACCGTGACTTTCAAGACTGCATGAAGAAGCATGGGATCAACCACTATTCAACCTTCAGCATTATGAAGGCCTCCGTGGTGGAGCGCTTCAATCGTACGCTCAAGAATGCTATGTGGAAGTCGTTCTCGCTGAATGGGAACTATCGCTGGACCAACATCCTGTCCACGTTGGTGTCAACCTATAATCATCAGAAACACCGCACCATCCAAATGTGTCCGGCCAACGTGACCCGCAATGATGAAAAGCATCTCCTCGCCACCGTATACAGCAATATAAAAATCCTTGGACCAGCAAAGTTTAAAGTTGGAGACAAAGTTCGAGTCAGCAAATTCAAAACTATCTTTGATAAAGGCTATACACCGAACTGGTCAGCAGAGGTGTTCGAGATCCGTACAGTTAAACGAACGAACCCGGTTTCTTATCTCCTAAAGGATTTCAAGGGCGATCCCGTCGCAGGAGGGTTTTATGAACTTGAATTGCATAAGGCCATGCATCCCGATGTGCATTTGGTTGAGAAGATATTGCGCAAGAAGGGAGATAAGCTATTTGTAAAGTGGTTAGGATTTGATGCGATACACAATTCTTGGACAAATAAAAAGGATGTTATGTAATGGGAACAAAATAAATAAATTTATTGATATTTATATGTAACATGTACAATTATTGCTCTCGAGGACGTGCAATCATTTCCAGAAAATGGGCCACATTGATCTCCGCGTTTTCGTCGGTCAGCCATCCACGAATTGGGAATCTCCCACGCTGAGGAGGCTGCGTGAACATCTCGTGGAGGCACTCGTTGAGCCTTGAGCACGATGCCGCATCCAACTGAGGGAAAATGATATTCCTGGTCACCATCGCCGGATTCTCTGGACGGCCCATGTTGATCGTTAGCCGTATAGCTGGAGCATCCTCGTCCTCCTCCTCCTCCTCCTCTTCCTCCACCGTACCACAGAGGCGCTACAGCGCATCGATGGCATCTAAATGAGAAAGAGAAGCTGATTAGATATCAATCTTGTATGAGAGAGAGAGAGAGAGAGAGAGAAAGAAACCTTACCTATGTCACACTCCTCCTCGCTGTCGCTACTGTATACAATTATTGAGTCAGCATAGAGTGACCCATCATCATCATCATCGGACGCATACATGTCCACATCGTCGTTATTCCTTGTTCGTGCTCTATAGAACCAGCTCATGACTCGATCGGAGGGGATAGTGTTGGATGGCCGACGAAAATTCTGGATATGTCGGGCTTTCTCCTGCAGGACCAGTATTTAAGGAAACTGGTGACATCTCTCTCACTCCACCCCTGCCGGAAAAATAAGATTTCCATGGCGGAAGGGTGCAGGCATATTCCTCTCGAGGGCGTAGGATGATCTGCGCGAAGTCCTCCGCATCTACATCGGGAAGCCCTTCGAATATCTCCGAATCACCGTTTATGTCAACGAAGTATTCATCCTCGGTATCGGTATCAACATCATCCATGTCGACGTGAAAGTTTTCTAAATAGGAGAAGTGGATTCGATAAAAATCTTCTATAAGAGAGAGAGAGAGAGAGAGAGAGAGAGAGAGAGGGTTGAGCCAATTGTGATACATACCGTCTAAAATTACCGTATCCGCATCGTAGATATCGTCCTCACCCATTTCTTCCTCCTCCTCCAGGGAAATATCTTCAACCGACCGTGCATCATAGAATTCCTCATCGTCATCCGACGAATCTATGAGAAGCAAGTCCCCAAACAAAAGATCGTTGATCGCGGGACCCGAAATATAGGCTGCTCGAGATGATGGCATCGTGAACTTCGATGTATTTTGGTCAGCGAAAACTACGCAACTGTGGAACTTTCGCCTTCGAGCCCGCATTTTAAGGGAAAGGGCATCTCCTGTTAAATAGATGTCCGGATATGCGGTGCTGCGTACTGAGACGAAGTCAGCACATGGCCTGCATCCTCCTCCTCCTCTGGGAAACCTGGACTATGGCTAAAAATCTCCAAGAATCTATACTACTACGCGTTGAATGAATAGAATAAACGCTGAATTATATATAAATAGATGTTTATTTCAATATATATTATACAACAATAAATAAATAAATCAAATAAATACTTAAATAATACACGCTCTTAATACTACTATTCGGCGATCTTATAATGTCCCCAAGGGAGCGTACGAGTTGAACCCGGTATGATGTGGCGCTTATCATCGTGTGGGTTGAGGGCAAGCTTTTCCTCGCTAACCGAATACACGTTATGTTTCGAGGATCGTATGCAGTTCTGCCGAACTTTTTTCTCCGTACTATCCTCGAGACATCGAACATAGTCCTCAAATTCTATGCATTTGGCTGTGACACTTTTCTTGATACCCTTAATCTTCTTGTCACAGCCCTCCCTACCATGTACTCGAGTAGCGTACATCTTTGCTCTCAACCCCACGAATTCGGTCATAATCGTACCGTTATTTTCGTCTTTCATCAGAATGGGTACCTTTTTATTAAGGCGTGGAAGTCCATATGGGTTATCCTCAGGATAATCGCTAGTATCGAACCTATCAATATCCTGCTTCATCTGTTCGTAGACATCATCGCACTCAATTTCATATATAAGGCTATCCGTATCCGTATATACGGAAGACATGCAAACTTCGGAAGCATGTACTCATAGTGGAATTCATACAAACGCGTTTTGGCTATATCTAAGATGCACATACCTACGTATAAAGGTTTTAAAAATTTGACGGCTAGATTACGTAATTCGACTGCAATCAAATCTTCGGCAAAAATGGTAGAACTATCGAAATTTGGTTTCGAAATCATAGCCTCGGCACCATATCGACCGTCCCACTGGGTGACTAAATTAACATTCGTATGATTGCGCACATTTTTCATAGTTTTACCAAAAACTGCATTGTTCATTAATTTAAATAGATTTTTACTAAATTCATTGGTTGCAGCCGTACGGAATCTAGTGTTCAGCTCTATATACTCGTGCAGCCATGGCGACTGATTGAATTGAATAACCCGATGTATCTTGGCTAACTTTAACCCATGCTTCAAAGCCTGCTAAAATAGCGATAATGTACAGGGTGATGCGGATAATTGGAATCAGCTTTTTACCATCGAATTTTATCGATTTTTGTAATTGGTAATTGTCTCGGCGGGCGTGTGATGCCACCGATGTCGCGTGACTGTTCAGGGCCAACTGGCCGAATCACGCCAAATACCGACAGTCTTCCGATTAACCGGCAAGGGTAGAATGAGTCGGTAATCATGAAACTCGGTAGAGTCCCGCGCAAAGTAGTAGTCCCCTACGGCGCGCGACAGTCGAGTCTCCATTATCCCGAAGATTCGATCGATGCCAAAATTTCTTCTCGATTTATGAAAAGGTTACGGTATTAAGGATTTATATCTGAATTTAGTATTTTAGCTGTAATTTTTCTGAATCTGATGAGCCAAGAATCAAGCGAATCGGTTCAGCCGTTTGGGGGATATTATTATTTTCCTCGTGGGCAAGCACGTTTCGTTGGTAAAACATTTCTGCACTGCACTCTGGCAGGGGGGGAGTGCGAGAGATTCGCGTGACATAATAAATGTTTTATGCATAATAAATAATATAGGTAATCCTATCATTCTCGCACTATGGCGAGAAATAATTCTTGTTTCTCTCATTGTTATAACTATAAAACGAAATATTGAAAGACTCGGCCGCAATCCTTGATCACCGCTGCTGCAGGCGTGTTGCCTCCGCCTTCCAAAAAAGGGTGAAAGCCTGGCAGTTGACTTCAGGTAAGGAGAGAATTGCTGCCTCTTTCAATATTTCGCTCTATAGCAGGCCTATCCAAGGTCGGCTCGCGAGCAATAAGAGCTCCCCCACTCACGAACCGTTGTCATGAACAACCACGACGCGCTTGTCCTACGCATCCCTTTACCGCGTCGCGCGAGCGAAGCGGAAGCGGAGAGTCGCGCCGAAATGAACTTTTATCGGAGGTTTAAGAGTACAACATGTAAATTCTGCTTTTTGTTCATTGGCTTTGGACAGAATTAGGCTTCTTGAATATATTTTGTCCTTTTTTGTAAAGTTAATTTGCGGGCTCGGAAAATAGTAATTATAATGTTTAATTTGCACCGGACACCGAGTAATCTCTAATGAATTTTCTTGAAAAAAACCTTAAAATAAACGGTGGACCTCCCTCTATAAAGACTTTATTTGGCACCCTGGTCCGGGACCTAGTAACGGATATATTTAGTGATAACCAAAGCGCGATACCGGTCGCTACGCCTGATCGGAGATACGCAACTTATACTGGGTAGCCCGGCTGCATTCGCAGCCTCGCTGGCCCGATGTTCGCTGCGCGCTATATGCGCTCCGACAACCCGGTATAAGCTGCATCTCCGATCCAAATTCAAAACACCGCAATAACGCCGAGTAGCCGACTGCTGCCGGTGACGGCTTCGACGCGAAGTTACAATGTCGGGTAGCGCGGAAGGAGAAGACGGCGCGTGAGGGGCCCCACCCGTGGATAGGCCTGCTCTATAGTTATAATAAAAGAAAAAACAAGAATGATTTCTCGCCAGAATGCACCGCTGACACGCTCTTTATTATGTTTATTATGCCACATATCGCTCACACTTTCCCTGCCAGTGTGCAGTGCAGCAATGTTTTATTACCGACTCATTTTGCCCCTGCCGGTTAATCGGAAGACTGTCGGTATTTGGCTTGATTCGGCCTGTTGGCCCTAAGCAGCCACGCGACACCGGTGACATTAGACGGCCGTCGAGACAATTACCAATTTCAAAAATCGATAAAATTCGATGGTAAAAAGCTGATTCCAATTATCCGCATCACCAATTTTCACCACATTTTCACCACAATTTTATCGATTTTTGAAATTGGTAATTGTCTCGGCGGCCGTCTAATGTCACCGGTGTCGCGTGGCTGCTTAGGGCCAACAGGCCGAATCAAGCCAAATACCGACAGTCTTCCGATTAACCGGCAAGGGCAAAATGAGTCGGTAATAAAACATTGCTGCACTGCACACTGGCAGAGAAAGTGTGAGCGATATGTGGCATAATAAACATAGTAAAGAGCGTGTCAGCGGTGCATTGTGGCGAGAAATCATTCTTGTTTTTTCTTTTATTATAACTATAGAGCGAAATATTGAAAGAGCCAGCAATTCTCTCCTTACCTCAAGTCAACTGCCAGGCTTTCATCCTTTTTTGGAAGGCGGAGGCAACACGCCTGCAGCAGCGGCGTGATCAAGGAATATCTTTCAATATTTCGTTTTATAGTTATAACAATGAGATTGATTGATTGATTGCTTGATTCTTGGCTCATCGGATTCAGATAAATTACAGCTAAAATACTAAATTCAGATATAAATCCTTAATACCGCAACCTTTTCATAAATCGAGAAGAAATTTTGGAGAAATTTTGGAACAAATAATAGAGGCTCGGCTGTCGCGCGCCGTAGGGCACTACTACTTTGCGCGAGACTCTACCGAGTCTCATGATTACCGAATCATTCTGCCCTTGCCGGTTAATCGGAAGACTGTCGGTATTTGGCGCGATTCAGCCAGTTGGCCCTGAGCAGTCACGCGACATCGGTGGCATCACACGCCCGCCGAGACAATTACCAATTACAAAAATCGATAAAATTCGATGGTAAAAAGCTGATTCCAATTATCCGCATCACCCTGTATAATATACCGCGTCTTATTCGTGAACTTCGCGAGCAATTTCTTTTGCCCACCCTTTGAGGTTCTCACCGGAGCGTCCTCATGGTCTGGGCAAAACGACAAGTCTCCGTGGGAGTCGTGAAGCGCGTGAGGATACTCCAAATCAACTTCCAAAATATATCCGAGCGGACCATCCAGCGGAATCGAATTTATCGCGAACTGCGTACGCTCCTCTTCAGTGAGCCATCGAAAGCCTCCATACGGTAATGGTTGAGACATTGCCCAACCATATAAATTATTAACATCCAAGTACATAAGGTACGTGGAAGCTTTCGATGGGTCATATGTGGGTAAATACTTATTATTAGCGCGCGCGTACCGATGCGAGCATTGGCTCAACCCTCCGCGGATACCCTGCTCGACGAACAGGAGCATGTCCACATCTGTCAGCAGTTCGAACACGATACCGGTATGCTTAAGCATCGCGTCCCATGTGAATCCGGGGAGGGTAAAGTAATGCGCCGGATCCAGATTGTAGCTGGATTTACAATCATCGCGGAAGCTCTCAAAAATATCGGCCAATAACAGTACATCTAACTTCATATAAAGATCACTGTATTCGCCCAATGTTTTGATGCTAAAGCGTGACCATACATCCGCCGCATGCTGATATTCGGCATCGCATATATTACTATCGTTAAGCCTATTATAAAATTCCTCGCGTGTGGGTAATTGCGTGTCATTCAATTTGCTGTACGTAGTCATATAATCGTACGGAAAGACACCCTTTCTTGTCAGAAGTTTAAAATCATCCTCGGACAAGTCTGGGAACATCTTCCGTACGATATGCAACTTTTCGCCTCCCAAGTACGATGACAATTTGTCGAGGCTTGAACTGAGAAATTTCTAAGAATCGATAAATCGAAACTTAACACATTCCGTTCTTTTCTTGGTCAAGCGATTTACTCCCGCCGTGTCAGACACATGCTTTGTGAAGGAGATATATTTCTCCTTCGTAATGGGGAGTAAATTAATCTTGCCCTCGAAAGCGTTAGCTAGCGCCAAAATCACAAAGTGCGCATCGTACCCAGACAGGTTGTGGAGAACAACCGGCACAGTATATGGATTTTGGTATGCCAGGTTACAATTTGAATGTGCCGGACCACGATATGCACCGGTTAAGTGACAATGATCGCGAACTTTCTTCGACGAATCATCATCATTACCAAACGGCTTCGAACATATATGACAATGTGTAGCCCCGTCGAATTCCCGTGTTGCCTCATCGGTAAGACGGTCCATCGGAACTACTTTGTCAAGGATGCTCTTGATCCGACAACTCAAATTATATAACTCCTGCGAAAACCAATCCATACACCCTGCCGCGCTGGTATATGAACGATACCCACACAGCGAGGAATCATATGCGCAATGTACATAATACCCGATGCTGTAGGGTTGATGCTGCTGATATTTGGCGGTGGGAACATCGTCCTGCATGGGCGTGAGCAGACACTCCAAGTCCGCATAGACGATGAACGGCATACGCTCCTGATGGCGGTGGTTTTTAAAGCGTAACCACTTCTGCTCATCGGTGGGGAGGATTACCGCACACTCATCAACCTTGGAGCAGGCCTCCGTGTGGATTTCCAGGAGTTGTGCCGACTTGAAATAGTGCAGGCATCTGAAAATAGACAAACAGTATGAAATATTGTTTTATCACCGCAATACTGATATTAATAGGAAAAATCGATGCTTACCGCTCGCATATATGTCGGGCATGGTCTTTCCTGCTGAGCTGCGTCGATACCAGCCGCGACAGGTTGGTAATTGTCGCGAAATGGTGCTGGGGCGGCGCGTCCTTCTGCTTCGACTCGATGAGGAGCAAATTGACGTGCCGGTCCATTTTCTTCGCAGTCAGATGAAGTGGGACGCAGCGCTTCTCAGCCCATCCGAACACGTTGATGGAAATATCGTTTTTCCGTTCGAATGGGGTTCGCTGCTTCAGGGTCATCGGAAGCTCGATCCCGCTGATGTCGAGCACGCTGGCATAATCTGGGTATGATGATGTCCTGCTGACGTTGTGCGAGCGAGTATCGATGACCGGGTACAAGCCTGCCACTACCGACCAAAAGAAGCAGGCATTGTCGTTGCATTTAATGTTTACGACAGCCTTTTTCTTCTGCACTTCTGCCGGTAGTGGAATATAGCAGCCTGCTCTAAGCGGATTGTGCCGGCTCATCTTTACAGCCAGCTGTAAAACCGTCCGCAAGGCCCAGCCGCTATTCCGTTCTTGAAAATCGGACATCGCTGCGAGAATCGGATCCTCCACGGCAGCTCGATACCACTGGCGGATGTTGCTGACGGGACAGAGCTCGACATTTTTGGTGTTGAACAACTTGATGCTTTTCTCGCCGTTCAACTCAAATTCCGCCTCCAGGACCGTGTAGACCTTGATGCTGCCGTTCTGCGTAACGGCATCCGTCACGCGGGCCATCACCATCCTTCGTGTGTCCCGAAGAAAATGCTGCGGCTCGATGTGGCGGGTGTTAATCACAACACCTGTGGCGATGCGCCCCTTGAAGGCCGACTCCGTGTTCTCCCACACGAGGCTGGAAGCTGGCGCTCCCGCAGTTCCACTGCCACCAACACCACCACCCATCCGTACAAACCGATCGCGCATTCGTACACGCAAACCCCTGATGCGGTACTGAATACACTCAATGTGGTGTTTCGTGCCCACCGATATGGCGTCATCACAATTTTCCATGTAATTGGCTAGACATGCCAATGTGTCATTACACATCTCTAGCTACTTGAGGT
This sequence comes from Crossocerus cetratus, assembly GCA_963675795.1. Lineage (NCBI taxonomy): Eukaryota > Metazoa > Arthropoda > Insecta > Hymenoptera > Crabronidae > Crossocerus > Crossocerus cetratus. Next base: position 18,707,245 of record OY776664.1, on the reverse strand, counting down.
ATTCAGCCATGTTCCGCACAACATTCGCTGTAGCGCTCAGGTTCTCCAGCATATTCTTAGCGAGCTCCATCTTTGCTATGAGATTCTGTACCTCGCGTCCGGATAAAAACGAAACTTGCAACAACTACGTGCCGAAAATCGCGTGCTGTGTCCGACGAGCGACGTCTCTACTTCGAAAGATGTAGATACAAATGTGCTCTCTGTGGATACGTTTCCCTTTTATGCACTCTTTTTCACGAAAAGTGGGGATTTGGCCCAGCGCTTTTCCAAAAAGAAACGTAAATGAATTCAAAATGGCGAAGTCTATCGTACCGGCATGTTAAGAGTTTCCCGGATGTGCACTCTCGAGCGCCAGCCACGTTTCGGCTGGGTCAGTGGTATGGCAGCCACGTTTCGGCTGGACTCAGTGGTATAGAGCAAACTATTGTCATCTCCGACAGATTTCTTATATAATATATGCTTGGAAGGACATCAGCTAGCCATTTGATTGTTAATTATACATGGATATTTATTAACCTCTAATGGTTATACAACAGTTTCAGTTTTTGACCATACAACAGTTTCAGTTTTTGATCAGGAGACTCGGTAGAGTCTCGCGCCAAGTAGAAGTTCCCTCTCCATATATATATGACACTCCGGCGCGCGACAGCCGAGGCTATTGTTCTAGTTGCTTCTTGGGGAACACTTTATTTTCTCTCTGGTTGCTTAAGGAATGCTCGAGGAAATCGGGAACTGTCCTTAAATATTGGTCGGGAATGCGGTGGCCCCCATTCCCCCCCCCTCACGTCTAGTCGTACTTTCATTGGTTCTTACTGAACCCACCTCTGGTCTCCACTCGATGATTTGGCAATCACCGCTCTTCACGGCTTCACCCTGGTAGCCTGGCGGCCCCGGCTCGACCTTTTGTCTCGCCGTGCACGCGGTGACCTTCAAAACCCGGGATAATCCCTAACGAGGTCTATGGCGGCCTCAGGTAAATGCACGCATCTACCCGAGCACGCTGGCTTCTAGGCCACGGTACGCTTTCGCGTATCCGCGCACTAATGGGTTCTGCCGATAAAGAATTGTGCTCTTGCCCATCGAGTTTTGACCAACTAAATCCTACTGTCCTTACTTTCCTCGTGCATTCCTTCACAATATACAACTCATACTGGTTTTACATTTGGTTTCTTGATCGCAGTGTTAACAGAAAAAACAACGCAACAGGATATTCTTAAGATTTAAGTCGCTCGCTTAAACTTAGGTCTAACTCAAAAACAAACAACAAATAAACAAACATATATTCCTGTACGTAACAGTCTCCCCCTCGTACGAAATTGATTTAATTTTGAACTTCCTTTTTCCCAAGTAGTTTTACAATTTTTCGCGACGGGCGTACTATTTCTATTTTTGACGTGCGTACCTTTACTACCCTAACTTCCCCATCGGAACCGGGGTAAACTTGGGTGATAATTCCCCTTTGCCACGAGTTTCGGGGTGCTCGATAATCCACGATGAGCACTAAGTCCCCTACTTCTAACTGGTCACCCTTTTCGTTCCATTTCTTTCTCGAAATTAAGGTGGGCAGGTATTCGCGTATCCATCGTTTCCAAAATGCGTCCGCGAAAGCCTGCGCGATTTTCCATTGTTTCCGCGTATTCAAACTTTGCGCTTCATATCTTCCTAGTTTTATTTCGCCGGACGACGCGCCTATCAGGAAATGGTTCGGGGTTAAAGCCTCATTATCTCGTGGATCGACAGACACGTGAGTAAGTGGTCGCGAATTGATTGAGTGTTCTATCTCAGTGAGGACGGTAACAAGTGTTTCTTCGCTGGGGGCTTGTTCCCGAAGCACTGCTTTCAATGCTGTCTTGACCGATCTGACAAGACGCTCCCATGCTCCACCCATGTGAGGGGCGTCGGGTGGATTAAATATCCACTCTATTCGACGCGTCAGTGCATATTCCTTCTGTTTCGTCCCGTCGATCGATTTGATCGCGTCTTTAAGTTCTTTGCAGGCCCCTTTAAAATTCGTCCCGTTGTCGCTATACATGACTAGAGGTGCGCCTCTTCTCGCGGCTAAACGTTGCAGCGCCATGATGGCCGAGCTAGTATCCAAACTGTGTGCTAGTTCCAAGTGAACAGCTCGCGTTGTGAGGCACGTGAAGAGTGCGCCCCATCGTTTTTCCCTACGTCGCCCGACCTTTACTAGCATTGGCCCGAAATAATCTACGCCGCAATGGCTGAAAGGCCTTTGCCTGCACGCTACGCGACCCGCGGGCAGCGCGGACATTGGCGGGTTTTGAGGTTTGCCCCTTCGCAATCGACATATCGTACATCGGCTAATTAGGGAGCGCAGCACCGGTCTAAGCCCTATTATGTGATACTTCTGCCGCAATTCGTTTACAACCGTATCACTACTCGCATGATAGAAACGGCGGTGGTACTCGGTTATAAGCTGTTTCGTCGCCCAGTGTTTACCCTCAAGGATGATCGGTTGATTGTTAAATTCCGTGTCAGCTAGTCGCGTTGCACGTCCGTCTACTCTCAACAAGCCACTTTGATCTAGAAAGGGTCCCAAGGTTACGAGTCTACTCCCTTTTTTAATTCTTTTCTCGTATCGTAATGCCTGTATTTCTTCCCCGAAACATTCCCCTTGGATCTCACGGTACCAGTATTCTTCTGCCGTATCAATGCTATTTACGGTTATCTGTGTTCGCGGTCTACCCCTCCACCGCTCGAACATTGATCTCACGCGCCTTGCGACGACTAACAAACCTCTCCAACCCAAAAGTCTCGTGGTAATCGGAAGGTTTGGTGTTGACGCGACAGCGACGTATACGGCGGCTTTCCGCGTTTCCATATTATCTATAGTTCTTTTTTCGACTTTGTCAAGCTGTCTTTCGACGGGCCAACTTGTTTCCGGTTCTAGCAAAAATTCCGGTCCCACAAACCATCGCAAATCCGCGTGAAGTTCCCCATTCGACCATCGTGTTGCATCGTCCGCAGGATTCATACCCGAGGGAATCCACCGCCAGTCGGAACTTGGCGTAAGCTCCCCGATCTCGCCAAGGCGGTGAGCTACGAAGACTTGACGCGTTCGTGGTTCAGATCTAATCCATCGTATGATAGTCATTGAATCGGACCACAGATACCGCTGATTAATTTCGATTTCAAGTTCCTCTGCTACGGTTTTAGCAAGTCTAGCTCCTAACAGCGCGGCCTGCAATTCCAGGCGGGGAATCGACAATGGTTTTAAGGGGGCGACTCTAGTTTTCGCCATAACTAAAGCTACATGTGTCGATCCCTCTTCTAATTCAAAACGCAAATATGCGGCGGCCGCATAGGCTTTAAGACTTGCGTCACAGAAAATATGTAATTGTGTCTTCCTATAGTGGGATCCGCCTGGTGTATAACAACGCGGCAACTTACACTCGCTTATATTACGTAGGCCATTTACCCATGACATCCACCCGGTGTGTTCCTCATCGCGTATTTGGTCGTCCCAGCTAATACCGCTGCGCCAAATCTCTTGCATCAGTATTTTTGACTTGAGTGTGAAAGGAGACAAGAAGCCTAGTGGGTCGTAAATACTCATTATGACTCGGAGGAATTCGCGTTTTGTTGGCTTTCGATTACCGCTTAACAAATCGTCCGCGATTTTGTCCAGACCTACGTTAAACCTTAGCTTGTCCATCTGCGTGTCCCATCGAAGACCTAGGATTCGCTCCCCCTGGTTGCATAGTTGCATCTCTTTATGGTTATTTGGTTCGTTTCTTCCCGACACGGCTCTTAACACGTCGCTATTGTTACTGGCCCATCCGTGAAACTCAAAGTTCCCCGCGGCGTTAATTTCGATCACGTCTTGTATGAGGTCAACCGCTTCTTTTACGGTCTTCCGACTGGCTAAATAATCGTCCATATAACTGTTCGTCCTTATGCTCTTAGACGCGTGGGGTTTACAATCTGCGAAATCTGTCGCGTTTCTGTCTTTTACGTAGATAGCGCTACACGGTGATGATTTTGCCCCGAATATTAGACGCGTCATTTCATAAATTTCTGGGCTCTTTAATCTATTGTTTCCACGCCACAAAAATCTTAACGCGCCGCGGTCTTCCTTTCGTATCCCGATTCTTAGAAACATGTCCTTTAGGTCTGCTTTGAATGCGACTGCGTGTTGCCTAAACCGTATCAATACGCCTGGAAGTGACTGTAATAAATCCGGTCCGGAGTCAAGTTGATCGTTCAGACTCACGCCCGCTGCTTTCGCGGCTGCGTCAAAAACTAATCTTAATTTCTCTGGCTTGTTAACGTTTCGTACCCCGAAGTGTGGTAGATACCACGTTGGCGTTTTTGATACCACTTTATCATTAACCTTTATAACAAACCCATTAATTATAAGGCGGTTCATTTCCGTGTAGTATCGCGACGCGTAGGCCGGATCTCGGTCTAATTTTAGCTCTAACGAAGCGAGTCTCTTTTTTGCCATTCCCAAACTGTCAACGCCCGGAGGGGTATAGCCCTCTTTCCACAATAATCCCGTTTCCCACATTCGTCCTGCGCGTCGAGTTGTCTCGTTCAGAACTTTTAACGCACGATCATGTCTGCTATCGGGTTTTAGTGTCACATTTACTCCAAGTGAATCTATTTGGAAATAATGCTTAATTAGTTCGTCTAGCTTTTCTTCCTCCGTGCTGGGTTGAGATATGTCGTGATCGGGGGTGACTGTAATCTGTTGTATCGCGTATGAGTTCGTCTTCGCCTCTGCGTTTGCACATTTTCGTGCAAGCCCATGTACTGACCAGCCTAAACAACAGCGCGAGATCGCGAGACCTATCCTTCCTACTTCGCGTATTTCTCTAGCCACGATTAACTGCCAGTTATCTTGGCCCAAAAGTACCCGTGGCTGTGCGTTTTTGTACGAAGGTACGTTTATCTTTTCCATAGTTGTGATATAATTTGCCAGTTCGTCGGAAATCGATTGAGACGGGAGATTCAAATTTCGCACCGCGATGGCGTGTTCAACCCGATATTTCCCAAATGCCCCCTGAACGTCTATAGAAACTTTTTCGCTATTATTTCTTACGGTCTCTCGCCCGCCGACCCCCTTTAACGCGATGTCCAGTCGATCACCCGTCACGCCTATACTACGGGTTATTTCTTGATCAATTAGTGTTATGGTTGATCCCTCGTCCAGCAATGCGAATGTGTCTATATATTTCCTCGGTCCCGACACGCGCAACGAAATTATCTTCAATAACGTACCCTTCGGATAGAGTCAGCTGCTCTCGAGCACGACGGTTGTTGCGGTCTCGGTTCGTCTTGATTCCGCGTTTGGGTGCGCCTGGCTCCGACCAGTGTTTTTTCGTTTCGCGGGGTTGTTCTCACGCGGCGATTTGTGCAAGAGATTGTGGTGTCGCTTCCCACATGAAGGACAATTTTGACTTCTACACTCGTCCCGTGTGTGCCCGCGTTCTAAACACTTAAAACACAACCGGTGTTTCTTTGCTAGGAACCATCTCCGATCTACTGATTCGCGAGCCGCGTGTCGGCAATCCGCTGATTTGTGATTGGACCTTTGACAAAAGATGCAATTCTCATCTCGTGGGTTGCTAGGCCCGGCACGTGTTTCCCCTGCGTCCGGTTCCCGTATTTCCGTATACATCACCGACGCTCTTGAGGGCTTTGAACTTTTCGGGGCAATTGTTCTACGCGCTACCGGTGCGGATATTGGCTCCAAATCAAATATGCCGCCTGCTATGGCTAACTCCGCTTCTTGAAACAAAAAATCCCCGAGTTTCTCTAATTCGGTTTTGTCCGGCGCCGACGTCCCCGCGTGTCGATTGTAGGAATATTTTAACACGGAAGGCAGTTTGCTCCCAATGATCTTTACCAGATCGGGGCTATGTAAGTACCCCGTTAATTTCAGTGATTTGAAGGCAGCGGCCGCGTTTCGAATCTTCATCGCGAACTGTGTTAAGTTTATTTTGCCGGATTCGAGGGCGGGTAGTTCTTTTATATCTTTAACTATTCTTTCCGCTACTATCTTGCTGTTGCCGAAATGTAATTCTAATGTGCGCATGACGGCGGTTGCGTCCCGACTCGTAGCTAACAGCGTGCTTACTGAATCTCGGGCCTCGCCCTTCAAGGCTTCGAATAAACGCATGACGTTTTCACGTTCGCTGTACCTTCCGAGTTCCGAGGATAGCTCGTACGCTTCCTTAAAGTGGAGCCAGTCCAAAGGGTCGCCCGAAAACGAGGGCAAACCTTTCGCGGATGTTAGCCTATTCACTAATTGTGAGCTTTGCGCTCCAACCGACGTCTCTCTTACTACGCGTAAGGTCTCTTCTATCGCCTCGGACAATCGTACGGCTGGGTCGATAGTCTGTCGCGGACTTGAATGTACAAAATTCCTACTTCGTTGTGTTTCTGTATTTACCGCTACGCTCGCTGCATTTCGGCCACGTGTCGTCGGAGTTGTCCAAGCCTCTTCTACGAAGTCGCCTGCGGCATCGGACTGTTCTGGTGGCTGCGTTGGGGGGTTCGGCCCCGTCGAAGTGTTGTTCATCCTGTCATTTCTGCTCCTCGGCATTGACGAACGTCGCGACTGTGATGGTGTTTGTTGACGTCCATCGCTCGACGGTGTGGAAAGTCTTGACGGTCCCGCAATCCCGATTGCCGCGGAGCGACGCGTAGTCATCTGACGGGTCGTTACGGCTCTCGTTCTTTTCGCCGTCGGTTGATTTTCCACTGTATCGCCCTTCCTCTTTTTGGGTGGCATTGTCGTATCGAATTCTTTTTTGGCTCGCACAATATCTGTTGTCCCCGCAACTCCCCGGTCACTGGATATTTCCCGGGTTTCGGCACCAAAATTTGTTCTAGTTGCTTCTTGGGGAACACTTTATTTTCTCTCTGGTTGCTTAAGGAATGCTCGAGGAAATCGGGAACTGTCCTTAAATATTGGTCGGGAATGCGGTGGCCCCCATTCCCCCCCCCTCACGTCTAGTCGTACTTTCATTGGTTCTTACTGAACCCACCTCTGGTCTCCACTCGATGATTTGGCAATCACCGCTCTTCACGGCTTCACCCTGGTAGCCTGGCGGCCCCGGCTCGACCTTTTGTCTCGCCGTGCACGCGGTGACCTTCAAAACCCGGGATAATCCCTAACGAGGTCTATGGCGGCCTCAGGTAAATGCACGCATCTACCCGAGCACGCTGGCTTCTAGGCCACGGTACGCTTTCGCGTATCCGCGCACTAATGGGTTCTGCCGATAAAGAATTGTGCTCTTGCCCATCGAGTTTTGACCAACTAAATCCTACTGTCCTTACTTTCCTCGTGCATTCCTTCACAATATACAACTCATACTGGTTTTACATTTGGTTTCTTGATCGCAGTGTTAACAGAAAAAACAACGCAACAGGATATTCTTAAGATTTAAGTCGCTCGCTTAAACTTAGGTCTAACTCAAAAACAAACAACAAATAAACAAACATATATTCCTGTACGTAACAGCTATATTATCCCGAACACTAGCTGTTATCCTTAGTTACCAAACTTTCACCTCGATTTATGCGAAAGTTAGAGCCCCAAGAATTTATTTCAGAATTTTGTATTTCATCGTTGATTTTTCTGAATCCAATGAGCCAAGAATCATGTGGATCGGTCCAGCCGTTCCGGAGATATGAATTTCCTGTTTTATTTTTCTCGTGGAAAAGGCAAAGCGGATTAAGAGTTTCATCGTCCGGTTTTATACAATTCCTAAAAATGTTACTCTCACGTGTTTCACGCGAGCGGGCGCCACCGCGAAGTGCTACAGAGTGCTGCGCAGGTAACATGGTTTTATACCATAGCAGACTATTATGTTTTACACCATGGCTGGTTATGTGTCATACGCGATGGCTGGTTAGGTGTGAATGCTATGTGATAAATCATTAATAAAACACTGTACTGTACGTTATTTATTAATAAAACACTGTACTGTACTTGCCCCTCGCTCTGTGATCTTGTGATTATTGCGAATTATGATTATGAAAAGTCCTAAAAGTGAGAAGTCCGTGACTCACAAATCGCTGCATTTGGTTGTCAAGTGTGCAGCACTTGCTTATAGAAAACTTGAGCATTAATTAACGATTGTGGACTCCTTGAGTTACGCACGTAACAGTCTAGATACTCTAAAATTCATTAAAGTGTGTATGAAGATAAGCTATTCTCACAGACGCACTCTTAACCTTGCTGTACCTTGATGATGACTGCTAAGTGCATAGCTCAGGGAGCGCAGAATTCAAAGTGTTGCGATTTGATGAACAGGTGCTAATATCCTCAAATGGTGCATGCTGTACTGTACTTGCCCCTGTCTCTGTGATCTTGTGATTATTGCGAATTATGATTATGAAAAGTCCTAAGAGTGAGAAGTCTGTGGCTCACAAATCGCTGTATTTGGTTGTCAAGTGTGTAGTACTTGCTTATAGGAAACTTCAGCATTAATTAACGATTGTGGACTCCTTGAGTTACACACTTAACAGTCTAGATACTCTAAAATTAAAGTGTGTATGAAGATAAGCTATTCTCACATACGCACTCTTAATCTTGGTGTACCTTGATGATGACTACTAAGTGCATAGCTCGGGGAGCGCAGAATTCAAAGTGTTGCGATTTGATGAACAGATACTAATAACCTCAAACGGTGCATGATTGTTTTAGCTCCTTAGCTGAAGCGTTCCATGAGCTGCGATCTTGACAGTCAAGGTACATTCAAAAATTAGATAAATTAGTCTGCATATGATTTATAATTAATCATGCGACACACTCATACGCAGTCTAATTCATCTAATTCATTTAAGTGCATCGTGACTGTCAGGTTCGCAGTTCAAGGAATGCTTGAGCTAAAGAGCTGAAATGACATAAGCAAGCAGTGATTACCAATCATATGTCATTGGGGCCAATCATATGATATGGCTATTGGTAATCGATACTTGCTTATAGTTTTGTTACTACTAGCCATTGTCAGTAGTTGCTTATAGAAAACTGCAGCATTAAAGATTGTGCACTCCTTGAATTACACATTTGACAGTCAGGATTTTAGACTGTCAAGTACGCAACTCAAGGTACGCACAACCTTTAGTTGCTTACTTACATCACTTTAGCTGATTTAGCTGAAGCGTTCCTTTAGCTGCGAACTTGACAGTAAAGATACACCAAAATAAATTACATAAATTAGGCTGCGTTTTGAGTGTATCGCTTTAGAATCTTTACAATTAATCATGCGACATACTCATACACAGTCTTATTCATCTAATTCATTTACGTGCATCATGATTGTCAAGTTCACAGTTCAAGGAATGCTTAAGCTAAAGGGCTAAAATGACAGAAGCAAGCAATGATTACCAATCATGTGTTATTTGGGGATATGGCTATGTTACATACTGTAATAAATAGAGAATATATTCTTGAATGAACGACCAAAAATGCATGATATCAGCCCCCCCCCCCCAACACCCCCCCCCCGACATTAAAATGTTAAAAAATGCGCCAAGTAGTTTTGTCTACCTCTCTACAGTTTAATCCCACAGCAAAATTTACCAAAAATATAAACGGATATCATTCAAAAGCCAAGCCAATCATCAAAATTAACAAAAAAATTAATCAAATTCCAAAACAATCAAAATTAAATAAAATAAAATAAAGTCTACAAAAACTTGGCAAACTGGCCATGCGAATGACGATAGAGGGGTGTTTTGTCTCGGTCTTAATTACATCACGTTTCCACGCAGCCAGTTTGCCATTTTTGTAGACTTTATTTTATTTTATTTAATTTTGATTGTTTTGGAATTTGATTAATTTTTTTGTTAATTTTGATGATTGGCTTGGCTTTTGAATGATATCCGTTTATATTTTTGGTAAATTTTGCTGTGGGATTAAACTGTAGAGAGGTAGACAAAACTACTTGGCGCATTTTTTAACATTTTAATGTCGGGGGGGGGGGGTGTTGGGGGGGTTCTCTTATCTTTGAACGTAAAACATCTTCCAAGACCACTGCAATCGCACGAATCCGTCTCTTAAACCGAGCAGTATTTTCGGCTATAATATGCCATGTCCCAATTCGTGCGAGTCTTTCGCCTTCATCATAGGGCAAATGATGAACCTCATGGCAATCGTCAAACGATACCCGTTTAGTGTGTGTCTGGAAAATGTGTTGAGCTATACTCTCGGCAGTAGAATATGAATCTCGTGCATACTGAGGGAGTATTACCTTTTCGATCGTCATGCTGCTGCTGCTGCTGCTGTTGTGGATGCTGTGGTACCCAAATTAATGATCACCACACTCCCTTATGAACCACTTTTACCCGATGGCATCCCCCCACTTGGAAGATGCACCCACGAAAATTCGAAAGAAGGGTTCTAACCCCCTCTCTCTCTCTCTCTCTACGGCTATCGCTGAGGGAGAGCGCGGTTACTCGGGGCGAGAAAGAGACGTTTGTAAAAAAATGTGTGTCGCACGCTTCAGCCGGGACTTGCAAGATGCACCACGAAAATTCGAAAGAAGGGTTCTCACCCCTCTCGCTCTCTCTCTCTCTCTCTCTCTCTCTCTCTCTCTCTCTCTCTCTAAGAGACGGATGTAAAAAATGTGTGTCGCACGCTTCAGCCGGGGACTTGGAAGATGCACCCACGAAAAGTCGAAAGAAGCACTACCAGCTAGCTACTACGGCTCTAAAAAATGTTCAGCCGGGCTTGTCTGTTTATTATGATAATTAGGCTGTAAACTGCTCCTGATAATTAGGCGGCTGTAAATTGTACGGCGGCGACGGGCCCTTTCCGTAAAGATCGGCACGTGCGGCCGGTCGGTCGGTCAAGTGCCGCGCTGGGGCATTTAAAGGGGGTTTCTTATAGAAAGTCTACCGTTGCAGGAAACAAGCCCTTGCATCTAAGTCTGTAGCTACGTGCCGTTTTCGTAAACAGCAACATGTGCGGTCAAGAGTCACGATAGGGAAAGTCCCGCTGTCGCAGGAAACGGACACTTGTGCCTATGTCTGCCGGGGGTCGTAAATACTAGCGGACACTTGTGGCTATGTCTCTTTTTCGTAAATACCAGCACGTACAGACGAGTGTCGCGACGGCGTATTTAGATTGGGCGCCAGTGATTGCGACCACTTTATAGAAAATCTTACTGGCGCAGTAAACAAACACTGCATCTAAGCAGCTTAGCTACGTGCTGTTTACGTAAACACGCGCACGTGCGTCCGGTCGGTCAAGTACCATGATGCTGCATTAGGCCGGTCGGCATGTCAAGTGTTTAGAGAATCTTCGTCTTAATGTATTGGGGAGGAAAAAAACCCCATTATCGCTGTCACGGGGGTATTTATGGGAACACGTGCGCTGGCGGAGCATCCAAGTTCCCACGCACCCCTCCTCGTCGGGAGTATACGGCCCGGGACACGCACCCCCACCCCTAGCGGAGTATACGGCCCGGGGCAGGCATCCCCTCCTCCGCGGCACGCGGCACGCGCCTGCCTGTGGCACCTGGGGTACCTGGGACACTAGCTCAACCCTTGGGTACAGGTACGCAGCAAAAGTACACGGTGGAGGCATCCCACCCACCTACCTGGACCGGGAACAATAGGGCACCTGCGCCATCCACCCACCGCGGACACCGGAAACAATAGGAATACCTCCACCACCCACGGGGGGGCACCTGGGCCACCCACACACACCTGGGGGACACCTCCGCCACCTACCACCCAAAACAACATGGCCGCTGGCGCCCTTCCGGCGCAGCGCGCCGAAAACCCCCTACCGACACGTTTGAATTTCCCGCCGAAACAAAATGGCCGCTGGGCCACTTCCGTCACAGAACCGGCCTAGCCTATCTACTGCTTCGCAATGACGCTGCACTTTGATTCGCCGAAAGCATATGATTTCGTCCGAAATAAATTCAACTGCGCGCTCCCACACCCGGTTACAATTAGATCGTGGTATTCAAGTATAAACGGAGATCCGGGCTTTACGTCGGAGAGCTTCGAAGCTTTAAAAGAAAGAGTCGCGGCAGAAAACGCGAAGGGCAAACGTGTCCTTCGTTCCCTCATGCTAGATGAGATCGGAATAAAAAAGGGGGTGCTAAGGACACGCGACGGGAAAATGCACGGCCACGTAGATTACGGGACCGAATTCAAGGAACTCGATTCTCTTCGAGATGCGAGGGACGCCTTAGTCTTTATGGTCGTGGGAGTGAATGCTAGTTGGAAAGTGCCCATCGGGTATTTTCTCGTAGATGACGTTTCGTCGGAAACGAACGCCGAATTAATAAGGATGGCATTGATTAAATTACACGAATGCGGTGTAGAGGTCTTGTCCCTAACTTTAGATGGGCCAAGTCAGCACAAAGTCACTTTGGAGCGCTTAGGGGCAAAATTTGATATATCAGTGCCATCCTTGAGCTTTTGGCACCCGATATCCAAAACGGATGTAGAGGTAGTTTTAGACGCGTGCCACATGTTAAAATTAATTCGGAATGCCTTCCGAAATTGGGGCAAATTAAAAGATGGCAAAGGTCGCGTAATAATTTGTTGTTATGTCACCGCGTTGGCTAAACTCCAAGAGCGCGAAGGGGTCAGAGCCGGTAACAAATTAAGGCTGACCCATATATATTTCGAAAAAAGCAAAATGAAGGTAGCCCTAGCTGCCCAAACTCTTAGCCAGGGTGTCGCAGACGCGATAGATTTTTGTCCGGGAGACCTGGGAATGAAAGAATTCCAAAATTCAGAGGCGACCACGGAATTCATTCGAACTGTTGACGTGCTGTTTGATTTTTTAAATTCACGAAATCCTTTCGGAAAAGGGTTTAAAGCGCCATTGCGGAGAAACAATGAGCACATTTGGCGACCGCCAATCATGAGCAAGCTAGAGTATCTAGCAGAACTGACCGACGTAAATAATGTGCTCATGTGCAAAACCCGGCGAAAGACCGGCTTTATAGGATTATATACAGCGTGCAAATCCGTCATGAATTTGTTCGACCGGTACGTTAAGGTTGAAGACGCTCCGATGGAGTATCTTTTAACTTATAAATTAAGTCAGGACCATCTGGAGTTATTCTTTTGTGCCATCCGGGCGTGCAGTCGCTGGTGCCCCAATCCGACTTGTGCGCAATTCAAATCCGCGTATAAAAGATTACTCGTGAGACACGAGGTAAATGCGTGCAACGGTAATGCGCAATTGCTAGAAAAAACTGATATATTGTCGGTCTCATCGAGTCGCAGGCAACGTATTGACCGGCATGACCCGAAAGTCTATGACGAAATGTCAAATATCAGAGTGACAGAAAAATACGGCCTCGATGAAATCGATGAGACCGATGACTATCAGTTGCAGGAATTTATGCAATGCGATTGGATTCTTGCATGCGACTTAAATAGTTTCAGCAAGAGTACGATCGCATACATATGTGGTTATTGCATACGAAAAATATGCAAAACTATCAAGTGCGAGCAGTGTCATTTGGCGCTAGTTGCAGACAATGCTCAAAAACAGAAAGATTTGGCCTTGATTACACGAAAAAGTAATGGCGGCCTTGTGATGCCAAGCAAATCTGTTCTGGACATTGCCTGCAAAACAGAACAATTATTGAGGCAGGCGCTAAATAAGAATGGTGGATTGCCACCGACGGAAACGAATTTTCCTGCAGTTTTATGCCACCTAGTGCTGCGGGAATTCATTTCTGGCGGCGCAACAGGGAAAATTTTTCCAGAACTGCAGGATTATATGTTCGATGAGAGTGTAGAGCATATAAACAATCATCTCTACACTCTTATTAGAACAGTGATAAAGGAATATATTGAGTTGCGCCTATATTCTGGCACTAAAATTGCTTCACTGAGGCGAACTGGTGTCAATTTAAGGCATTACATGACACCGCAACTGGTTCATCAACACCAGTAGCCTGCCTTCGAGAGAGTGTAAATTTTATTTGTATTGGGTGTTGTCCATAGCAGGCATCATCCTCGAGATATCGGGGATGTGTCTCCATAGAACACATCGTCCTTGTGAAATCAAGGGCGGGTCCATAGCAGACATCATCCTTGGTAAACTTTTTTTTTCTTATAACTTTCTTTATTTCAGATTACAAGAAAATGGAGCATGTATGTACTGTTGGAAGCCGGCAAGTTGCCGTCTGGCTCGAGGAATGGGTCTGACTATGGCCTCTTGGTACGAAGGAAATAGCCGTTAACAAATGGCTACCCACCTTGGGTTTCCGATGAAGTGCCAACATGGGATGGATTAAACCAGGTTTTTATACCAGGTATACATGAATCACCATACACACAAATAAAAATAAATTAAACTGATGTGCTACAATAGGCTAATTATTTTGTATATTCGTGTGTTGCAGCCATGAATCAAACGGACACATAATAGGGTCAGAAAAATAAATCATGAATTACAGATGTTCAGGAATCATCGCCCTATTGGCACCCTAGATTTAAGCCATGTTATCTAGTATTGTAAGACTTATCTAGTCATGCGCATTCGGCCCCGCAGCCGACTACAAGATGATCGATCCGCCTATCGATCCGCATAGATTCACCAATGAACGTAGCGATCGGAACGCTCCCTCGCGGAAGCGTGTAGAACTTGCGCTTCTTCTCCGGCCGGCTTCCTTGTTCCGCCATATCTGTGATTTCTTCTCAAGCGAACGGACGCGTCCCTTGAGATCGAGACTTATTAAAAAAAAGATTGTGTGTTGATCTGAACCGCTAATTACGACGAATTGTACCGCTTAACCTAGTTTGTGACCTGTGATAGGACCTGTGGTGTTTTTGCCACCGGACCGCTTTAAATACGCGAACAACATTCCGTACGGCGAGTACCTGAACCGCCTCAAGGTATTGTTCTTTTTGAATAAACGCTATTGTCTATCAGAACTCCTCTAACTCTTACTGAATTCCAACTAGCCTGAATCCAGGGTCCCGCATTTCCCGCAAACGTTAATCGAAACAACAGAATTAATAAATAAATCCTTTGAGGTGCAGCCTTTTCTGAAATCAAGGAAAAAGTGTTGGCAATCTGACAATAAGCAGGACATCCACATATCTAGCACACAGGTGTTTGTCTTATCATAATCATTAGTTTAGCTTCTGTACATTATTATTATTAGCTTTTGGGGGCCGCTGACTGAGGATCAGAACCCCCTACTAAGGAGTTCGTGGAAGGAGTGCCTGCGCACGTGGCCTGAGGTCGCAAGACCGTTGGAGGTTGGAGGAAGAGCCCAAAGGCTCTGAGAGGTCGACTAGGCTGGGACAGGAAGTATGCTTCGGCGTTACAGGTGCCCAGTCCTGGAGGATCTCACTGATGGCCACCGTGGGGGTTTTAGCCGGTAGGAGTCCGGCATACCCCCGCCCACTCCTCAGGTGGGTGGGGGATCCATGAGGATTTCCCCCACGTAAAAAAAATCGCGTAAATTCCTCTCTTTGGGAGAGGTTATTATATAGAGATCCAAGGATTTATTTATGAATTTTGTATTTTATCGCCTATTTTTCTAAAGGTAACGAGCCAAGAATCAAGTATCGGAACTCACCCGGGGCACAACCTGAATATAAGAAACGAACAATAATTACAAAAGTGATGCAATGGCGCAGGCGGTAAGGCTATCGGTTGCCGATTCGCATACGGAGTTGCGAATAGAGCGAACGAGGGTTCGGACCCAGGGTGGGAGAGGAAGAAATTCTTTTTTCAATCATATTTACATATTTACACGAACTTGGTTCCTATTAGATACTCGCTTCAAATGTTTAATAAACAGAGCGACACGTTTGACGACGGCACAGGATGGAGCGTACGTATTAAAATTTTGTCTCCTCATAGCGATTATTTATGTAATTTGTCATCTTTCAGACGAACCAGTCAACGAAATCGTCTTGCTGCAGCAGCTGCTGCACCAGAGAATTAAAAACGAGAAACAGATGGAGGCAGTCATTGCTCAACTGCAAGTCCAACTACAGCAGCTACAGCAGCAGCAGCAACAGCAGCAACAACAGGAGCAACAGGAGCAGCACCACCACCAGCACCACCAGCAACAGGAGCAACAGCACCAGCACCAGCAGCTCCAGCAGCACCAGCAGAACCACCAGAATCAGCAGAACCACCAGAACCAGCAGCACCAGCAGCACCAGCAGCACCAGCAGCACCAGCAGCTCCAGCAGAACCAGCAGAACCAGCAGAATCAGCAGCACCACCTGCACCACCAGCAGCAGCAGCAGCAGCAGCAGCAGCAGTTAGAACGTGAGTATTTACTCATCATAAATTTAGCACAGTTGACTTAGAAACCGGCTTTTTAAATTTTGGGTGGTCATTGTTTTGCATAACCACGACTTTGTCTCATACTGAAGCATACGAGACAAATCCATGCTTACGCATAATAATGTTCACCCAATATTAATTTATATTAATCTATTAATATAATAAATACATTTTAATTACAGAGTCAAGTAGCCGTGGTGTGGAGCAGTGGCGAGGGCGGAAGCGCCGCGGCGGTGGAAGATCGCGGTACCGCTGGTACCGCGATAGACGCGGATCAAATAAAAACTTTATATATCAATATTATTCATAATCAATTTTAATTATGTTAAATGTTATATGTTAAATGTTATATGTTTGTGTTGAATGTTTATTAGATTCGTTATTCTGCTATTTATTATGTTTGGCTATTTTAAATAAAATGCTTTTAAATTAAAAGAAGTCTTCCTCTCACTCTCCTCCATTCTCTACCATCCTTCCTTTCCTCATCCATGCAACTATCCCTCACTCTGCCAGAGAACTCCTTTCTGTCATCTTTCCATTACCACTTCCGACTTTTCGCTCTTATTCTCATTTCCTCACAGCATCTCCTTGCCAGCTCTCTACCTTTTTAATCGAATTAGAAAAAGGTGGAGGTTCTCAATTCGTCTTGTATATTTTTTTCCCTTAGCATAAGTTAAAAAAACACTATACCCGGACTCGAACCTACCCACCTTCTAGGCGGGAGAGATCGCTCTCCCTTCACTCACAACCCGCATCGCCTTACCATCTGCGCCATTGCAGCACTTAAATAACTATTGTTCGTTTCTTATATTTAAGTTGTGCCCCTGGTTAGTTCGGATGAGGATAGGGATCAGGATCAGGGTCAGGAGACTGGGCAGAATCTTGCACAAAGTGTAATCAGTAAGTAAAGCGCCCGACAACCGAGGATACTAATTATATGATTGTTATAATTGTATTATCCGTAAGCGGATTCAAGTTTTAAGTGTCCTTCCGAAAACCTCAGAACGTGGCTGTTATTTACCACGCGGGAGAGCGCCACTGCGGAGTGCTGCGCCTTGTCATTTAATCGATATGGGCTGCCAAAAATAGGCAGCCGATATCTGTCACTTTTCTAAGCGAAATATGATCGGTAGGTGATACCGACAATTTGGTGGCATGAAAGTCATCATTTGTACCGACGCACTCGCAACTAAAGAGAGTCATATTGGTCTCGGTCACTTGAAACGACCAAAAAGCCATATATAATATGCGTCGCCCGTTTAAATATAGCCCACGCAAAAGATATCATCTTTCCTTAAACTACGAGTTGTCCTAATAAATAACACGCATTAAATAATTATAATTTACAAGTTCTTGAACGGAACACATATGTAATGAAATATTATGCACATACTATTTTTTCTTTGATTCGATTTTATTAATAATTATGAATTACAATTTCAATTCGTTTGATCGTGGTTCGGTGTCCAATTCAAGAATATCGGATAGTTGGTCGCCGCATGCAGTACATATTCGCAAATGGCGGGCTTTAGTATAGTATATCTGCGACGCCAGACCACGTGGCATCCAGCGGCGTAGAAATCAGTAAAAATGTGACAGTAAAGCCTGCAGTGGCGTAGCACGCAAATTTCCTCGAAAAGTGGTGGGGGACCGGATGAGTGGGAAACTGAAATATAGTACATTTCTGCCTTCAATTTGCCGCAAGCATTCCCATAGCCAGGTGGGCCGATGCTCTATCCAGTGTATTATATATATCAGTGGAGGGAACGCACATCGGCCCCACTGATATATATAATACACTGGAGTAGATTAAACAAAGCGGTTTCTGGGACACCAAAAATTTCGCGCGGTGACGTCACCGCGTCTACCCGTCGATGTGCACGAGGGCGAATTGCTGTGTCAGCAACCTTGAAAATTGCTGACGGAAACTAGACACCTGGTCAGCTAACCTTGAAACCCAATCTACCCATCGATATGCACGAGGGCGAATTGTTGCATCAGCAACCTTGAAAATTGCTGATGGAAACTAGACACCTGGTCAACTGACCCTAAGCTCAAATTTTCCCGTCGATATCCACGAGGTTGAATTGTTGCATCAGCAACCTTGAAAATTGCTGACGGAAACTAGACACCTGGTCAGCTAACCTTGAAACCCAATCTACCCATCGATATGCACGAGGGCGAATTGTTGCATCAGCAACCTTGAAAATTGCTGACGGAAACTAGACACCTGGTCAGCTAACCTTGAAACCCAATCTACCCATCGATATGCACGAGGGCGAATTGCTGCATCAGCAACCTTGAAAATTTCTGATCTCACGTAGCTACCAACGAAGCGCATACGACACAGTAACCTTGAGCTCACGTAGCCATCAAATTGCTACATCAGCAACTGTCCCTGTGACCCTAACAGCTACTGCCATACTCTAAAAATGCAGTATCGATAGAAAATCAAGGTCCCCCGACAGCGACCCAAAATGTCGTAACAGCAGAAAGATATTGGTAGCGAGCACACTTACAATGAAGACTCCCCTACCCTCCCCGCATGCATATAAAACGAACTGCGATACCTCATTCAGATTTTGTAAGCATACACGTAATCATGGATATCACAAGCGATATGTTGAAGAAGCTGAAAGCTTCATCGATATTATTACGGAACGTGAACGAATACCGCGAGTGGTTGAATCAGTGCGACGAGTGTTTAGCTCTCATAGCCGAGCACACTGAAAAGAATAGAGACATGTTATCAATTGGTACAAAACGTCATATAGTATGTGTTCTAACGCGTATAAAGTGCTTGAAAGTGACAGTGCAGGAACGGTTTGTACGTGTTGGTAGAGGGTTACATGGTGACACACAATCAACAAGAGCATCCAGCCTCACTCTTGTAGAGATCGAATCAGCATTCATGGATCGGATTTCCACAAGCGCTGTTATCAATTCACAGCACATCGATCCCAAACACTTCCTTCATGATGCACGAAGAATGGTAACCAGACGTGTAACTGAGGGTATCAACCAACACCGTAATGTGAAGGTGAATGTAACCATGGAGGCTGAATATGTGCTGGACGGAACAGTCAGCGTGAAGGGGTTCAATACGCGGAACAGCGAGCTTGATCCATCTAGCAACTTACGTCGCTGGTACACACGCGATGTGGAACATCCAATATTAACACAAATGTCGGAATTTCAAGAACGTGATAGCGGTTGGGCTCTGCGGAGGGTTCTACATTTAATGATAAATATAAACAGGTACCAGCCCATCTGTCCAGGAGGGAGCATACCTCTACCAAGAGCCATACAATTGAAGAAAGCCGTCATAAATATCAATTGTGTGGACGACACATGCTTTTTCTGGGCAGTCACCGCAAGCCTTCACCCCGTCGAGAACTCCGGCATACAAAATGTTTCTAGAACATCATCATACCCACACTATACAGATACATTGAATACCAGTGAGGCAGAAGTTCCAATGAGGTTAAAACAGATTTCAGCATTTGAAAAACGCAATAACATCTCCGTGAACGTGTTTGGGTGGGAGCGGAACAGATGTGTACCACTCCGCATAACAAAAAACAAGCGCCAGCAACATGCTAACCTGCTAATGATTGAAAGCAGAAAGACCTCACACAAATACCATTATGCATGCATCAGAAGCCTATCACGACTACTGTCCACGGAAATTAGTAAAAGCCGACGCTCAAAGCATATATGCGAGCGGTAAGTACGATTCTGTTCATAATCATAAAGCTATAATATACATCAACCAAAAGCATACACTACAAAATCTCAATATTACATTCTAGGTGTCTACACTACTTCAACACACAGGAAAAGCTGTCGATGCATCTAATCGACTGCTCACGGATGGATGAATGTGCTATAACGCTCCCCACCGGGGATGACAGGTGGTTGAAATTTAAGAACTACAGCCACAAGGAACGCATGCCTTTCGTAATCTATGCTGACATAGAGTGCTGGCTGGAGACCGTCGGGAGCGAGAAGCAAGGTCGTCAACAAGGGAGTTCACTGCCATACCAACGTCACCGTCCATTCAGCATCGGCTACTACGTCCACTGCGCATATGACGAGTCGCTCTGCCACTACAGCTGTTACAGCAGTGAAACTGGATGCATGGAGTGGTTCGCCAGAGAACTGCATATGTTAGGCACATGGATTAAGAAGATATTCAGCCGAGTGGTTCCAATGAACGCTCTAACAGGTGCTGAAGTGCTACAACACCAACGAGCTGAACACTGTCACATATGTGTGAAACCGTTCACTGATGCGGGGGACGGGAAAGTGCGTGACCACTGTCACCTCACAGGCGCCTACCGCGGTGCAGCTCATGCAAGCTGCAATCTAGGATATAGGATACCACATACAGTACCAGTTGTATTCCACAACCTATCAGGTTATGACGCACACTTCGTCATAATGGCCTTAGCGAAGGCGTTTGACGGTAAAATTGACCTTCTACCAATAACGAAGGAGAAGTACATATCCTTCACCAAACATGTGGCAGATACTGGCGAGGGGGGTTGGCGCAGTAAAAAATGCGTAAAGTTCCGCTTCATTGACTCATTCAAATTCCTTAGCTCAAGTCTCGATAAACTATCATCATACCTGAGCGGACCGAACCAACTACGTACCGTGCAACGGGAATTTAAACACCTGTCTGAGACAGACTTGAAACTCTTGACAAGGAAGGGTGTCTTTCCCTATGAATACATAACATCCTACAGTAAGCTTAACGACACGGAGCTACCACCACAAGAGGCATTCTACAGCCGTCTGAACGATTGTCACGTTAGCGATAATGATTATCAACATGCTAAAGAAGTGTGGAAACGCTTCAAGGTTCGAACGTTAGGAGAATATTGTAGCCTCTACATGAAGATTGACACGTTGTTGCTAACCGATGTGTTCGAGAGTTTCAGAGAGAACTGTATAGCAAGTTATAAGCTTGATCCGGCGCACTACTTCACCCTCCCGGGTTTCACATGGGATGCAATGCTAAAGCACACCGGTATAGAGTTCGAACTATTAACAGATATCGATATGCTTCTATTCATAGAGCGTGGAATACGCGGTGGACTGAGCCAGTGTTCACATAGGTATGCAAGTGCCAACAACAAGCACCTACCAACATATGACCCTGCAAAGAGCTCTACATACCTAATGTATTTCGATGTTAACAATCTCTACGGCTGGGCAATGTCCCAACCTCTACCGTATGGAGGTTTCCGATGGATCGAGCAGAATGATGAAGATGCAGTAGCAACCTTTGACATAAAAGCTATTCCGGAGAACAGTCAAGTAGGATACGTATTAGAAGTCGATCTACAATACCCACAAAATATACATGATATGCATGCTGATCTCCCCTTCTGCGCAAACCACGAGCTCAGCCCGCTGCAGCGGAGGGGGAGCAGACAGAAAAAACTGCTTGCTACACTGAACAACAAGACACGGTACATAATACACTATCGACATCTACAATTGTGTATGAAACATGGGTTGAAGCTGCTGAAGGTGCACCGTATCTTGGAGTTTAAACAGTCTCCATGGTTGCGTGATTATATACAATTAAATACACACTTACGAACACAATCCACCAACGATTTCAGCAAAAACCTCTATAAACTAATGAACAATGCTGTGTTTGGTAAGACGATGGAGAATGTGCGTAACCATGCTGATGTGAAACTCTTCACGCAATGGTGCGGTCGGTATGGTGCAGAGACAGCGATCGCAAAGCCTAATTTCCATAGCCGTACAGTATTCTCAGAGGATCTCATAGCTGTTCAAATGCGGAAGCTTAACATTAATATCTCTAAGCCTATATATGTTGGAATGTGTATTCTAGAAATATCCAAAATATGTTTATACAAATTCCACTACGAGTACATGCTCCCCAAATTTGGTGAAAGTTGTAAGGTTATGTATACAGATACTGATAGCCTCATATATGAGATTAGCTGTGACGATATCTATGAGATCATGAAACAAGATTTGGCACAATTCGATACTAGCGACTACGATGATAACAACCCCTACAGTATACCACGTGCAAACAAAAAGGTTCCAGGATTAATGAAGGATGAGAATTGTGGTTTGATCATGACAGAATTCGTTGGGCTGAGATCTAAAATGTATGCCATACGGGTACATGGTAAAGAGAGATGCGAAAAGAAGATAAAGGGTATTAAGAAAAGTGTTACAGCCAAGTGCATACAGTTCGATGATTATGTTAGGTGTCTAAGGAATAATGTTGAGAAAACCGTCGAACAAAACTGTATCAGATCCATACGTCATAACGTTTTCACAATACGCGAGAAGAAACTCGCTCTCAGCCCCCACGATGATAAACGATATATTCTCCAAAATTCGATATGCACACTCCCTTGGGGACACTTTAGGATATGTAACATTGAAGAATGAATTAACCATATGTTTCAGGAGGTATGAGACAACACTTTGTAGAGACTAGTTGACTAAGGAGCTGTTTATTGAGAGATAACAAAGATCGTTCAATGTTTTTAGAGTCTATACAACAGCACTTTTATCAATCCATGAGTTATGTGTATTATTGAACCCCAACCACTTCACATACAACTTATCACCTCTCCTCCGCAACACCTTTTCAACTAAATGTACATCTGGATGCGCTGTCCTGAGTAGCTCTTGCTCGTAGAATCCACCTGCAACCGGATCGCCCCCAGAATCTTTGAGAGAGTATGTCGCTGGATTTGTTCGCTTAACTTCACAAATCTCAAACACCTCTGTCGACCAATTCGGTGTATATCCCTTATCGAAGACTGTTTTGAACTTGCTGACACGCACCTTATCACCAACACTGAACTTCGCAGGTCCAAGTATCTTCAGGTTGCTATACACACTTGTCAGGAGGTGCTTCTCATTGCTACAATTAACATCCATGGGACGCATCTTGATAGTTCTATGCTTGCGACTATTGTAGTCGGACACTAGCGAGGCAAGGGTGTTAATCCAGCGGTAAGACCCGTTCAACGAGAAGGACTTCCACATCGCATTCTTAAGTGTGCGGTTGAAACGCTCCACTACAGAAGCTTTCATGATGCTGAATGTGGAGTAGTGGTTAATGGAATGTTTTTTCATACAACCTTGAAAGCTCGTATTATAAAACTCCTTACCCATATCCGTCTGCAGGTTTCTAGGTACTCTCGCATCACTGCGTAATATGCTTGCAAAAACCTTAGATACATCGGTTGCACCTTTGCTCTTGAGAGGGAGAGCCCACGCATACTTACTAAACACATCTATTACCGTTAGAATATACTGGTGCCCTCGATTATCCTTTGCGAATGCTCGAACATCTACGAGGTCGGCCTGCCATAGATCGTCAATCCCATGAACGATGACACGTCTGCGTGGAAAGTTACGTCTGGCCGGCGCATGCAACTCCTCAACCAGTTTCGTTTTTATTTTGCTCATGTTTATACCGCTACACCTCAACCGGCAAGTTGCTTCCGCACTTCAGCTGATACAAACACACGAAGGGAAGCTGCCAGATCACGCTTAGTTTGAGACTCACGCATATTAAGCACTTCCTTCATTCGATCAAATCTTTCACCAACTTCAGAGCGAAGTTTACTCATATGATTATACATATATCGTAGGTTTACAACATCACATGAAGCCTCGGGGTCTGCTGCATGCTCAATCCTGACATCTCGCGCATTGAAAGTTGTCCCCTCTAGACACAGCGCAATATTACTAATGCGAGACTCACTCGTATCGGTCACACCCTTCATTAGACGAAACTTTTCGTCAATTTCAGAGCGAAGTTTACTCAGGAGGTCGTACATATATCGTAAGTTTACAACATCACATGAAGCCTCGGGGTCTGCTACACGCACAATCCTGGTATCTCGCGCATTGAAAGTTGTCCCCTCCAGACACAGCGCAATATTACTAATTTGAGACTCACTCGTATCGACCATACCCTTCATTAGACGAAATTTTTCATCAATTTCAGAGCGAAGTTTATTCAGGAGGTCATACATGTATCGTAAGTTTACAACATCACTTGCAGCCTCAGGGTCTGCTACACGCACAATCCTGACATCTCGCGCATTGAAGGTTGTCCCCTCAAGACACAACGCAATATTACGAATGTGATTCACCGGCTGTTGAGTAACTTCCACACCCGCTCCCAGCAGCTCTCCAAACTTGTTGATTGGCATCTCCCACCATACTGAACTGCAATCTCGTAAAACATCTAATTTATAATCAGCCCCACCTCACGAAGCTCTTCAATTATGGATGTTAATTCATTACTGTGACCCGTATGACCAGCACGCTGCGAGGAAACCAACAGCCTCATACGATCCACCAGCTCATTCGGATCGTCCCAATGCACATAATCGATAGCGTTATTCGATACAACCATCGGGTATTGAGTATATGTCTCAAGTCCGCTTCCCACAACTGATCCATCAATGGTGGGAAATAGCTTTCTTATGATATGTTTATACTTATACCCCTTATTACCCTTCTTTTGCTTTGATGGAGAGTGTTTACACTTGTGTGCACTGGATTTCAGTAGAACGTCCTTGTATGCTATGAGATCCCGTTCAGTATACTTCTTCGGATCAGGCATCTTCATGAATATCAGCTCATAGAGACCCTCAGTCCCTACGTATCTTGTTGTACCAACTACAATACTGTCATCAGCGTTCACGTCGAAGGTTGTATTACCAATACGCATTGCACCATTATCATAGAAGATGCCATATACATTGTCAGCAACATCTGTGTAGAGCAGTTGCATATATCGTTTAGCCAGAGGTCCCATCACATTGATCAGAGACTGTTCGGAACTATCCTGCAGAATTTCACGCATTGAGCTATCTGGGAGAGTAGCGTAATTACTGCTCGTTGACGGAGTAGAATCCATCGGCTCAGGAGATGTACCACTAGCATGCTCCGCACTATCGACATCTCGATCCCACACAGCCTCGTCAAATTGTCTCAGTCGAGCTTTCTTGATTTGAATGTTTCTGAATGGAGTTGAATGTCTCGGTGTCATACTGTCAGGACGTGACCTTTTCACTCCTACAGCTGTCGGAAGCATTTTGTTTATACCATGTGTTTTTAATGGTGCATAATCATCGAGTATAGATGCCTGTGGAGGTGGCGGTGATGATTGCAATGATAGCGACTGTCGCTTGATTGCATCACTACTATCAAAGGACTGCTGCTTGACAACGTTGCTATTACCAGCCAGCTGTTTCAGCGGCTCAAGTATCGGGCGCAGGTTTGTCTCCAAAGCTGCGTCAGCATCATTCTTCCCCACCTTCAGCGCGAGATACTTCTTGCGTATAGCAGCACTAGTCTTAGCTATCTCCTTCGCAACCGCTTCCTGTTTAGCACGCTCCATATTCTTCTTCTCTTCATCCATTATACGTAGCAGTTAAAATACGACAACTGGTTCCAACGACACCTTTAGAACGTATGATCGCAACGCTGAAATCATGGTGTTATATCCTCATGACTGATGATTGCAAAATCGCTAAACCCACACCGGTACCGACCACCATCTACAGGACTGTCCTTGTCTATAACGAGGAAACCATACTTTTTGTCCCAGCATTTCACACATAACTCTGTGAACCTTTCGAGCGGCATGTCAGTATTGACATGATCACAATATACGTGTCTAAGATTCGTGCCATCCTGTTTGAATAGTATGATCATATTTGCATTATCACGGATCAGATGCTTCGGTATTCGAGCGTATGACTGACTCAAGTAGAAGCAGTCTACATTTGAGTGTCTACCCATAGCGAAGTATTCCCGCATTACATTCTGATCATCACAAGCAACGTCATCAAAGATAAATACCGAGTTCGGTAACGCATCGGCTGGTGATATCACACTAACGTTCTCTGCAAAGGGAAAATACCCCAAGTCCTCCACAGATGATAGCACTTCTTCCAAATATCTGTATTTAGATTGATTCAACGATTTTGAGTATACATATACATTCTCAAATCGTAACCCGTTTGGACTCTCGAGTAGTCCTACCATAGTGTTAGTCTTTCCACAGTTTGATGGACCACATATTACGCAACGTATACTATTGGGTAGAAGTGTGCCATGCCTCCGATGCTTATTAGGTTCATTAAAAGCACGACTTGTAGGTATTATAATACTCATAGGCTGTTTCACAAAGCGCATGGTGGGAGGATGCTTGTACTCTACTACAGCAATACGTGATTCGGAGCAGTATATATACGTTGCATAGTCCAGGTAGGCAGCTCGACAAACTTGTCTAGCTAGGTTCTACGGGTTGATTCAGCAGTTCGGTAGACCTGTTGGTCTCAAGTTAGCAGTTCAACCAATTTGTTTTACAGTTCAACCGATCGGTTTAGCAGTTCAACCGATCGGTTTAGCAGTTCAACCGATCGGTTTTGACAGTTCAACCGATCGGTTTAGCAGTTCAACCGATCGGTTTAGCAGTTCAACCGATCGGTTTAGCAGTTCAACCGATCGGTTTAGCAGTTCAACTGATCGGTTTAGCAGTTCAACCGATCGGTATAGCAGTTCAGTAGGGTTGTTGGGGTATCTATTAGTGGAAGACTGGATATATAATACGGTTGAGAACTAACTGATATGTTAGTTCAAGGGTAGCTATGCTTGAGGAATCATCTCTATGGCTGGACTCCTGAATAAAGTAATTGATTCCCTACCAATCGAACTGCATGTGCCTGGGTATCAATTTTGTGGTCCTGGTACGCGTTTAGAGCGTCGATTGGCTCGTGGAGAGCAAGGAGTTAACCCTTTGGACGCCGCGTGTAGAAGACACGACATTGCATATTCTCAGCGGAAGGATATAGAAGGTCGCCACGAAGCTGACAAGATATTGAGTGAAAGCGCACTGCAACGTCTAGCAGCTAAGGATTCTACACTTGGTGAACGAGCAACAGCCGCAGCTGTCTGGACGGCTATGAAGACGAAACGTAGACTAGGAATGGGAGTAGGAGGGAAGAAAAAACCACAAGACGGTAAAAAGAAAAAGAAGACAAAACGGTATAGGATACTGTCAATAGCTAAGCGTGGAGGCTTTTTACCGCTACTGTTTCCTGCTTTGGGCGCCCTAGGAGCATTGGCTACAGGAGCCTCATCTATAGCCAAATCCGTCGCTGCTAAGAGAGCTGCTCAGAAACAGCTTGAGGAAATCCAGCGACACAACCGTGTGATGGAGGGGCAAGGCTTATACCTATCACCGTACAAGCGGGGAGAAGGGGTAAAGACCAAAAAAAAAAAAAAACGTTAAGCAGGAGGGGGAGTTTGACTACTAGTATGGGTACCTCAAATTATCAGCTGGAAGACTGGTGCAAAGACATACCACACTTCCGAGGGGTGTTCATGCGTGATAATTTACCAGGTGAGGCAAAGGCTCGCGAGTGTGGTATAGTTAATCTAGACAGCGATCGAGGTCCTGGGACGCACTGGACGGCATACGTTAAGCATGGCGCAAGTGTAAAATATTTCGACAGTTTTGGGAACCTTCGTCCTCCGAACGAATTGGTACGCTACTTCGGTAATGTGACAAGAATCAGATACAACCATAGGCGTTTACAAGAGTATGATGAAAGCAACTGTGGTCAATTATGTGTGAAATTTCTCCGCGAGAACCTATTATAAAAAACTGCCGGCGATCCCTGGTGGATATACTTCCCACCAAACCTTCATACTGAGCACACATAGTGGATGATCTCTCTTGAAAATGTCACTAACATTCACTGTATCAGGCAGAGGTAGCTTGCTGTCATCTACTCATTTTCCGCCAATAGATCTGAGTGGTGGAGGTTATGAACTCGGTTTGATGAGCTTTGAAACTTATCATACAATACCAAACATTAGCTCGGCCAATGGAAACAACAAATTCTACTTTGGCGATCATGATGAAGAGATCATAATTCCTGATGGATCATATGAGTTGGAGGCTATCGCCAGACTTCTGAAACGTGAAATACTTGGACGGTATCCGCGCAAGACAGCTAGTGACGAAGATCACTCATTCATACTACGAGCTAATAATAACACTATGAAGAGTGAAATTTGCAGCACCTTTAATGTGACAAGAATCAGATACAACCATAGGCGTTTACAAGAGTATGATGAAAGCAACTGTGGTCAATTATGTGTGAAATTTCTCCGCGAGAACCTATTATAAAAAACTGCCGGCGATCCCTGGTGGATATACTTCCCACCAAACCTTCATACTGAGCACACATAGTGGATGATCTCTCTTGAAAATGTCACTAACATTCACTGTATCAGGCAGAGGTAGCTTGCTGTCATCTACTCATTTTCCGCCAATAGATCTGAGTGGTGGAGGTTATGAACTCGGTTTGATGAGCTTTGAAACTTATCATACAATACCAAACATTAGCTCGGCCAATGGAAACAACAAATTCTACTTTGGCGATCATGATGAAGAGATCATAATTCCTGATGGATCATATGAGTTGGAGGCTATCGCCAGACTTCTGAAACGTGAAATACTTGGACGGTATCCGCGCAAGACAGCTAGTGACGAAGATCACTCATTCATACTACGAGCTAATAATAACACTATGAAGAGTGAAATTTGCAGCACCTTCAGAGTTAACTTCATGAAGCCTGATAATGTGGGGTTGCTGTTGGGGTTTTCCACAAACCGTATTCTCTTACCGAACGTGTGGCACGAGTCCGATGCACCAATAAGCATCATGAGTGTGAATATGATTAGGGTGGAGTGTAATGTTACTAGCGGTTCGTATAGCAATGGTCGACCAGTGCATGTCATACATGAGTTCTCACCCAGAGTCCCCCCAGGATATAAGATATCGGAGTCACCGCCACGAGTCATTTACCTCCCAATCGTTGTTCGAGCAATACACGACTTAACGATTCGGATAACCGATCAATCCGGTCAGTTAATAGATTTTCGTGGGGAGGAGATAACTATACGTTTACACGTACGACGACGCGGTTGAGACTACCTCATAGCATGCTGGTCTATAACAACAACAACAACAACAACAACAACAACAACAACAGTTGGAACGTTAACACGTGGTTACAACCAGCTAGCAGGAAGAGTCTCAACACATGTGGAGTGGCTGCTGAAGAGTATAATACTAGAAAAGTGGTGCAGTTAAGTGCATCGAACATCGAGTTTTTACGGTCTATGGGATTTAAAGTTGCACAGCGATAAAGATGTCGGATAACATTCTAAACATCAGCGGTACCCCAGCCTTTGATAATCGGATAACTAAGGTAGAGCTGCATGGATATAACCCATATGTCAATGCATCCTTGGGGAATAGTGATGAGATAAGAATACCTATCCAGCAGCAAGATTTGTATCTGCTACCATGCCGAAGCTTCTTATATGTTGAAGGGAAGCTAACCCATATAAATCGGGCAGTGGGGGGAGACACAATATCTCTAGACAATAACTGTATAGCCTTTCTGTTCGATGAGATACGGTATGAGCTCGATGGTACTGAAATAGACCGAGCTAGGAATCCTGGTATAACATCAACCTTGAAGAACTACTTGAGCCTCTCAGCTGGGAAGAGCAAGGTGTTGGGTAATGCTGGTTGGAAGTGTATGGGAGGTTCCGATGACATAGGTCATGCACCATTTGATTTTAACTTCTGTGTGCCGCTGAGCATGCTCTTCGGCTTCTGTGAGGACTATAAGCATGTTGTGATAAACGCTCGTCATGAGCTTATACTGATACGTTCTCGCACGGATGATAATGCTATACATGGCCCGTCCGGTGCAACATACAGTCTTGTGCTGCATAAGGTACAGTGGCGGATGCCTCATGTCACTCTAGAAGAGCTACAAAAATTGTCTATGCTACGTGTGTTGGAGAGTGGTAGAGCGATTAATATGTGCTTCCGTTCATGGGATCTCTATGAATATCCCCTCCTGCAGATGACAACTAAGCATACGTGGGCTGTAAAGGCTGCAACGCAGATGGAGAAGCCTCGATACATCGTATTCGCTCTGCAAACTGCTCGAAAAAATGATTTGACTAAAAGGGTCTCGCTGTTCGATCATTGTACTCTTTCCAACATCCGTTTACACCTCAACTCGGAAACGTACCCCTACGATGATTTAAACATTGATTTTGGGAAAAACAAGTATGCTTTGCTCTATGAGATGTATACAAAATTTCAAGAATCCTACTACGGCTCTGGAGAGCCGCTGCTTGATGTTACCAACTTTCTACATTATGGACCATTTGTTGTTTTGGATTGTTCTCGTCAAAACGAGTCTCTGAAGAGTGCGGCTGTTGATGTGCGATTAGAGTTTGAATGTCGTGAAAACGTTCCAGAAAACACTATGGCATATTGTATGATTATACATGATCGAATTGTTGAATACAGCCCGCTGACGAATGTTGTACGTAGAATCACATAGCTTTGGGAGGAGTAGTCTATGTATCAATCGCACCCGGGTATATGTATTGTTAAAACATTCTGAGACTATACTGGTACTCAACGAGGTCTAGGAATGTTATATAATAAATGTGGTTCAGCTCAGAGTGTTCCAAAATCTCTAAACCCTAACACCTATAATAAATGTGGTTCAGCTCAGAGTGTTTCAAAATCTCTAAACCCTGACAACTATAGAAAAAAAAAAAAAAAAGTTGAAAAATTATATTGAATTCATTGGATATTATATTATATGAACTAGATGTATTAAGAGAAGCAGGGAGATTTTTTCTGGTTGAGCACATTCATATTTATCGAAAGTATAATCTGAAAGATGTATGTGATCCCCTCTTGAGGAGTAGTGAATAGCATTTCTGCAGATATGACAGAATTTGAGAGTGTGCCTTGAGGCGTCATGTGTCATACCTTCCAAGAGTCATAGTAGTGATAGCGAATATAAAGTTACATGAGTGGAAACCCCCTCCTTAGGATGAAGGTACAAAGGCGAGCTGAGAATCGTAAGAGCTCATTAGTTTGTCATGGACCAGCATACGCAGGATCTCTACGCCGCCACATCGCTGGAGTGGATCCGCTTACCTTCCAAGAGTCATAGTAGTGATAGCGAATATAAAGTTACATGAGTGGAAACCCCCTCCTTAGGATGAAGGTACAAAGGCGAGCTGAGAATCGTAAGAGCTCATTAGTTTGTCATGGACCAGCATACGCAGGATCTCTACGCCGCCACATCGCTGGAGTGGATCCGCAGCCATGCTCTGCATGTTGTGGATCAGCTCAACCGAGACCCGGCAGTCCAAGTGTGGATTATGCGTGGGATGTCGCCTCTACCACCCTCGTGGGCTGTCGACTATTCGGTGGGGTTGTGGCGGGCTCTCGAGCGGTGGAGAGCATTGAGGCCCGCGGAGGATAGCGTGACATTCGTTGCTAGAAGCTTCGGCTTCTACGACGGATTGTTAGCAGCTCCAAGGGGATCACCATCATCACCGCTGGTGGAGGAGGTGTTTGAGGAGGAGGATGAGGAGGAGATGTATTGGGAGGAGGCATCTGTATCCTCCAACGGTGATGGTGATGTATTGGAATCATCATCATCATCATCATCATCACAGCTGGAGGAGGAGGTGTTGGAGGAGGAGGAGGCGGATGCAGCTCCTAACAGCGGTGGTGATGGTGGTGAGGTGGAATACCCTCCTGAGGTAGATCTCTACCTCAGACAAATGAACTACCCTCGAGAGGAGTAGTGTCCATGTTTTGTATGGTTTTTTTGACATGCTGGTACGTGCTCTGTACCGGCGCCTATTGTTATCAGTGGTTGAGGTTTTAATAACTGACAGGATCTCATATCATTGATTATGATGGGTGCTGGTACATACATACATACATATATCTTCCCAGCCGAAGACGTTTTATCAGCATCGCTTTTCGATCGTGAGCCATTAACTTAATTATTAGCTTTATTATCACAAAGATATAGATACAATTAAACTTAACCATTAAACTCCTGTATAATCACTGTAGATGGAGGGGGTATGAATTGAAATACCCCCTCTGGGCAATTGTCCAGCAACTCATTCACTAGCGGATTAGAGATGTATAGTGACTGTTGCCCAGTCACGGGGTCTACTACAGGTATGTAGTATAGCCCCTGATCCCTAGTGAATGAGTTGCGAAGCGGGTTGGCTGCTATCTCAGGTGGTGCTGAGTCATCATCATCAGAGTCGTCTATCGTGATGATCTCAGGCTGCTCCTGGCAGTCTTCGTGGCTAATATTATGCTCGGGAGGGTACGGCACATCGTTGTTGTTGTCGCTTACAGGAGTCGTGGGTGGAGGCTCGATCTCGGGCTGCTCCTGGCAGTCTTCATGGTTAATAGTACCCTCGGGAGGGTACACCACATCGATGTTATCGCTTATTGGAGTCGTGGGTGGAGGCTCGATCTCGGGATGCTCCTGGCAGTCTTCGTGGTTAATACTACTACCCTCGGGAGGGTACACCACATTGGTGTTGCTGCTTATAGGAGTCGTGGGTGGAGGGTTGGGATTCCTTAAGATTTCCGTGATCCTCTCTCTCTGTTGTCTTCGCTCCTCCCGTTGGCTACGACGGGCTTGTACTATCTTTCCGGATCGTCTGCTTCGGTGTGCCGGGTTCCTACGAGCGCGTTTATACGATACTCCGTCAGCGCGTTCACACGACGCTCCTGTGTTAGCGCGTTCGTACAACGCTCCTGTGTTAGCGCGTTCGCACGACGCTCCTCCATTCATATATGCTATATGATGCTCCATCGCTCTGTGAAAAGCGCGAGACATTTGATTCTTCCGTATCAATAGGAGAATTTTAAAGAATGTAACCGCGATCATGCATCAGAATATTATGATACTGTTTCGAACGTAAGCTAATAACATGTCAAATCCCTGCGAGCGCGTTTGCACAGCGCTCCTCCATCAGCGCGTTTGCACGGCGCTTCATTGGCTCGAGCCATCTGGTGCCCCATCGCTCTATGAAAAGCGCGAGACACCTGACTGCTCTGCACCATTATGAGGATTTCAGGGTTTGTCATGCAATCGCTTACGAGCTATAGTATGAGATATGTTTCAGCCAAACTCCCCACGTCGCCGCTTACACAGCGCGAGTTCGTTGGTTGATGAATGCAACCGCAATCGCGCATCCGAATATTATGTACTATGATAGTGTTTAGAACGTAAGCTAATAACATGTCAAGTCCCTGCGAGCGCGTTTGCACAGCGCTCCTCCATCAGCGCGTTTGCACGGCGCTTCACTGGCTCGAACTATCTGGTGCCCCATCGCTCTGTGAAAAGCGCGAGACACCTGATTGCTCTGCACCATTATGAGGATTTCAGGGCTTGTCATGGAATCGCTTACGAGCTATAGTATGAGATTGATGACTTACGATGCTATGTGTAGTAGTAGTAGTTTCAATCGTGATAGCTGGAGTTGCTCGGTAGTATGTCTGATCACTGGTAGCTCGAGACGTGAACTGGTGCCGAAGCAGTGAGATTTCTGATTGAATACCCACATATTTAAGGAAATATAAATCTGAGAGGTGGGGGTGCTGTAGACTGTCCGGAGGTATCAACTAGCATTTTTTCTGCAGATGTGTATGAATTTGAGAGCACATATGCATGGCGAAATATAAATCTGAGAGTACTGTAGACACTCTGGAGGTATCGTATAGCATTTTCTGTAGATGCGATTGAATTTGAGGTGTTTTGCATCAGCTCGCTGTAGATATTCCATTTCCTGTCACATGAGTACCCCCCCACCCTGAGGTGAATATTGAGGGGGTCTCTGAAGATTATGTGTTAAATCGTTCAGTCGTCAGTGAATATCGAGAAGAAGTGTGTACCTGAGTCAATATATAATTTGATAGGGCTATTAGAACGTACTCTTGTATCACTCATCCGAATTTGTGAAGAAAATGTTTAGGTTTTTGGTTGCTAAGGAAGACCGACAGGATGTGGAGTATTATACCCTACAATCATGGTGTGTGCAGGGTACTGTGTACCAGAAAAAAACTGATGGGCGAAAATTGTGTCTGAAGTGTTATAAGTCTATGGGCTCCCCGGTTGATTTCAAGCTTACACACTCACATTTCTGGTACTATAAGTGTCATAACAACAGTGCTTGTGCTCGCTGCGGTACATATGTGTACGAGGCGGTGCGCCCCTGCCAGCAATGTATGAAGTGCCGAGCTAGTCTGATAAAGATTTACTACATGTTGCGGAGGAATGGATCGAGCATGGCTCAACACTTTGATCGAGAAGTCGGGATGCTGCGTGATATCTCTGTGGAGGGATCTCTTGTGGAACTATGTCGGTACCTTGTGGAGTTGCAGTCTAAGTAATGGTATGTATTGTGAGTTTGAGACCGTCATGCGCGTGGCTTGATGAGTAATTTTTCCTCCGATTTCAGTTCACCGTCTGCCTCCGCCCCCCCACTGTTATCGCCACCTGCTGTTCTACTGTCGCCACTGCTGTTCTACTGTTATCGTCTCCGTCGCTCTCATCATAGTTGTATACATATGTATAGAGAGTTTTTTCTTATAATAATAATAATCCTTTAGGTTTCTAAACATGTTTACGTTTCTTTCCACCAAGGGTCATGATACTGTCAGAGGGTTTGAAAGTACTTTATTACATTTATATGTATTGTTTGTTTACATTATCATTATTTCGTATAATGTTCATAGCCTCTTGCACTATTGTATTCATGCAGAGTGCTACTAGCTCGCAGTCGACCAGGGAGTGTTTCTCAAAAGCGGAGCTATTCATTATTGCCTCTCGGTACTTGGCATTATTGGTCTCTCTCACTATTCCAACAAACGATAAGAATTTGTGTCTAATTATAGGGACGTTTTCTTGCAGCCATGAATACATATGGTCTATGGCATACTCGAAATCGAATAACCTTTTCAATGTTTCTATGCTAATGAATATACATGATGATGAGCTAGCTATTTTAATTGATTTCACACCACACTTTAATGTGGTGTTATGGAATTTTAATGTGTCGAATATTTCAATCATCTCGTCTTCTTTAGCAATTCCTATAACCCTTTCTCTATTACACATTATCTCCTTCCATACATGCATTGGGAAGATTATCTCATTGCCGCGCGTGTCTCCGATAGCCATCTCGACGCAGCATGACTCGTCGTCCCTGGCGCGCACGCCTATGTCCAGATACTTGGTGAAGTTCTTCGTCAGCGAATATCTCCGTCCTAGTATACGTTGCTCCCACACCACTGACTCCGGTGTGGTTATGGTTGGCTGCTGGTACCGTTTCCATGGTTGTTTGGCCTGATGTGATGTACTGAGGGGTAAAGAGAAATGTGTGTTATGATACAATCCATATGCTATTGTGTATTACATTTTTTTTTTTGTTCATATGTACGCTTCATTACTTACCTCACCTCGGCCTGCCTTTTCTTAGCGTAGGACATTGTAGTCTGTGTTATCACTCTCACACGATTCGATCGTTGCGGATATTCTGGGGTCGTTTGTTGCAACGATTCCGCTTATATCTCAACCTGCCCCACCACTTTAGCAAATTTTTAAAAAGATTGCTGATGCAACAATTTACCCTCGTGCATATCAACGGGTAGATTGGAGCTCAAGGTTAGCTGACCAGGTGTCTAGTTTCCATCAGCAATAGTCAAGGTTGCTGATGCAACAATTCAACCTCGTGGATATCGACGGGAAAATTTGAGCTTAGGGTCAGTTGACCAGGTGTCTAGTTTCCATCAGCAATTTTCAAGGTTGCTGATGCAACAATTCGCCCTCGTGCATATCGATGGGTAGATTGGGTTTCAAGGTTAGCTGACCAGGTGTCTAGTTTCCATCAGCAATAGTCAAGGTTGCTGATGCAACAATTCAACCTCGTGGATATCGACGGGAAAATTTGAGCTTAGGGTCAGTTGACCAGGTGTCTAGTTTCCATCAGCAATTTTCAAGGTTGCTGATGCAACAATTCGCCCTCGTGCATATCGATGGGTAGATTGGGTTTCAAGGTTAGCTGACCAGGTGTCTAGTTTCCGTCAGCAATTTTCAAGGTTGCTGACACAGCAATTCGCCCTCGTGCACATCGACGGGTAGACGCGGTGACGTCACCGCGCGAAATTTTTGGTGTCCCAGAAACCGCTTTGTTTAATCTACTCACTGGATAGAGCATCGGCTTGCCGCCATGCGGCAAATTGAAGGCAGGAATGTACAGGGTGATGCGGATAATTGGAATCAGCTTTTTACCATCGAATTTTATCGATTTTTGTAATTGGTAATTGTCTCGGCGGGCGTGTGATGCCACCGATGTCGCGTGACTGCTCAGGGCCAACTGGCTGAATCACGCCAAATACCGACAGTCTTCCGGTTAACCGGCAAGGGCAGAATGGGTCGGTAATCATGAGACTCGGTAGAGTCTCGCGCAAAGTAGTAGTCCCCTACGGCGCGCGACAGCCGAGCCTCTATTATCCCGAAGATTCGATTGATGCCAAAAAAATTTCTTGTGATCTATTCATGCTATCTTGTTCATTTTGATGTTGGAAGGAGGGAAACGAAAAATAAGAAATCCCTATGCGCTTAAAATTAGTACAAGTATACTCTCAATTTACATAAATTGTTTTATAAAGCTTAAATCGTCCTTTTTGTATGGTTTATATCTTAAGGTTAAGATAAAGCGAGGAAGAGTCACGCTGATGCCCACACTGTACAAAGTGTACATGGCGGTGCTAGCGGAAAGGATAAGACTCCAGACGGAGGAGGAGTGTATGATCCCGCAAAACCAGACTGGGTTCAGGAAAGGCCTGGGTACCATCGACAATATATACGTATTAAACGCGGTGGTGGACAGATACCTGGAGAGGAAAAAGGGAAAGGTAGTGGCGCTGTTCATAGATCTGAAGGCGGCGTTTGATACAGTGGATAGGGGGGTGCTAGCAGAAGCCATGAGGAGCAGAGGGATCAGGGAGGGATTGCGGAAGAGGGTGGAAGAAGTCATGAGGGAGACAAAGAGCAAGGTGAGGGTTGGGACGAGAACTGGAAAAAGCTTCTGGACCGCGAGAGGGGTGAGGCAGGGATGTCCAGCGAGCCCACTGCTCTTTAATATTCTGACGGCTGACTTGGAGGAGGAATTAGGCAAGGTGCGGCAAGGAGGGGTGCTAATAGGGGGCAGAAAAATCTTCTCGTTAGCATACGCGGATGACGTGGTGCTGCTGGCCGAGGGGGAGGGGGAGATAAGGAGCATGATAGAAAGGTTGGAAGGATACTTGGACAGAAAGAGGTTGACCCTGAATGCGGAGAAGTCAAAGGTCATGGTGTTCGGGAGGGGGGGAGGGAGGAGAAAGAGGTATAAGTGGTATTGGAAGAGGTGAAGGAATTCAGCTACCTGGGGTACGTGTTGCAGAGGAATGGGAAACAGGATGCGCATGTTAAGGAAAGGGCGAGAAGGGCTGCTATGGCAATGCGGGTGGTGTGGGGGATAGGGGAACGGAAGTTCCGCGGAGACTGGAAGAGGAGACTTTGGCTCTTTGATAGGCTGGTGTGGACAGAGATGGGATATGGTGTGGAGATTTGGGGTTGGAGGGAGAGGGAGGCCTTGGAGAGGCTAGAGGAAACATACCTCAGGTGGCTGCTGAAGGTGGACGGGAGAACGCCAGGCTACATGGTAAGGGAAGAGCTGGATAGAGGAAAGTTAAGGGGGAGGGCAGGGAGGAGAGCTTGGGAATGGGAGAGGAGACTGGAGGAAGGGAGAGGGATTGAGCTGGCCAGACGGTGCCTGGAAGAAGGCAAGGGAAGATCGGGGAAAGGAAAAGGGGAGACGGGATGGCTGGGGGAGAGGAGTCAATTCCTGAAGGACAGGAGGCTAGAAGGGGATGGAGCACTTTGTCAAGGCGGAAGAGAGGGATAAGGAAAAACAGGAAGCGGAAAGATGGGAAAAAATTAGCTGCGCCAATTACAACGGGTGGTACAGGATGGTGAAGGGGAATGGAGTGCCGAAGTATCTCGAGAAAGGCTGGGGTGCGAGTAGGTGGAGGAGAGTAGCGGCATTCAGGCTGGGCGAAGAATTGAGAGCGTGCAGGTATTGGGAGCCGGGAGAAAGGAGGAAGTGCAGGTTGTGCGGTTGGGAGGAGGAAACCTGGGAGCACGTCTGGGAGAGATGCAGGACATGGAGAACAGGGGGAGAAAGCTGGCAGGAGGCAGGAGGCTGGGTCCTAGGGGAAGAAGGTGAGGGAGAGGACTGGATGAGAGAGATTGAGGAGGCGAGGAAGGAAGCAGCACGAGTAGAGGAGGGAGAGGGCTAAGGGAAAAGGTCTCAGGAGGGGGAAGCGGGGGAGAGAGAAGGAGAGGGAAAATGAGAGTGAGAGTGAGAGAGGGAGAGAGAGAGAGAGAGAGAGAGAGAGATTAGATTAGATTAGATTTATTAAGTTCTAGGGCATAAGGCAGCCCTCTCAGAACTATACTAACAAAGTATACAAGTATGTACAAAACAAAAACAAAGAATAAAATAAAGTAAAAATAAAGACAAAAAATGACAAAGAAAATACTCCCGCACATCGTTGCGGATTAGTGATAAGCCCCCAGAAGCTGAGCCCATAAAACCCTCTTAAAAGTAGCCTCCGAATCGCTTTGCCGGATGGTGGAAGAGAGACCGTTCCAAAACTGAGGCCCGCGCACCGAATACGACGCCGCAAGGAACGACGTGCGATGAGTGGGCACCCTGAGAAGGGTCCCAATTTGCCGCGACGGGTACCTGGCGGAACCCGCTCGCGCAGGCGCGAGAAGTTTGCAGAGCGGTGAGGGAGTCCCCACCCGGACGGAGCGATTAAGGCTGACACCCAGAAAGTATAGTCGCCTCTCCTTTACTTTAAGCCACCCTAGACGACGGAAGAAGGGTGTTATGTGCGCATCGCGCGGCGCGTCAAAAATGAAACGCACGCAGGCGTTTAGCGCACGCTGTAACCTGGTATCGTCTAGGACACTGATGCCGAGGAGTGCAAAGCAACAGTAGTCCAGGTGTGGCAGAATGAGGGAGGAAACGAGCTTCACTCTTAAGCCCCGCGGAAGCGTAGTGCGTTGGCGCCGGAGCCCCGCAAGCACACCATAGACCTTTCTGCAGATGTGGCCGGTGTGATCACCCCAGTCAAGAGTAGGTGATATGTGCAGACCCAGCGAGACGACTCGGGAGCCATACGGGATGGGTCGCCCAACTGAACCAGGGGAGCACCAGACACAATCTGCAGGCCCAGGGCGCGAGCAGAGCCCAGCATTAGGCACTGCGTTTTGGAAACGTTCAAAGACAAGGAGTTCATGCTGGACCAGCCGGAGACGCCGGCAAGGTCAGAATTCATCCTTGTAACTGTCCAGAGTCCAGAGTCTTCCAGCTCGGAATAGGGAGCGGAGATGTACATTTGTACATCGTCCGCGTACTTGATGACTTTGGAGTGTTTTATAGCAGAGTTAAGATCGTGGATATATAGTGAGAATAGGAACGGTCCGAGGACGGAGCCTTGCGGCACGCCCGAGTGGATCGGGGACCATTTGGAGAGGGATCGTCCGATTCTGACAGCCTGCCTTCTGTTCGTAAGGTAGGACCAGATCCACCGTAAGACCGGGAGAGAGAGGTTGAAAGACTGGAGTTTAGACAGAAGGAGAGTGTGGTCCACGGTGTCAAAGGCCTTGGAGAAGTCGAGACACACCAGAACTGTGACCATCCGCTGGTCAGCAGCGAGACGGACGTCGTCCAGGAGAGTCACGAGGGCGGTTTGTGTGGAGCGGTTTGTCACAAACCCATGTTGCGAGGGGTCCAACATTCCAGAGCTACTGAGAAAACTCTGGATGTCATTGAGGACAACCCTCTCAAGGACTTTAGAAAGTTCAGGAAATAGAGAGATCGGGCGAAAGTCGGCAGGAGCAGAGGCGTTCGGATTTTTGGGAATGGGACTGATAAAGGCTTTCCGCCAGGCATCAGGAAAAGTAAAGAAAGCGAGAGAGGAGTTAAAGATCTGGAGGACGGCAGGGTAGATCGCAGGGAGCGATAGTATCAGGAACCTCGCACTTAGTTCGTCCGAGGGCGAGATGGACGAATTAACAAGGCGCATAGCGCGAGCAAGACTCTCCCTCCTGACGGGGGCGAAGTAGAATCGCGAATCATCGGAAGAAAGGTGAGATAACAGACATGCGGGGACGGCCGGTGGAGAAGAGGAGTGTGCAGAAAGAAAGAAAGAGTTGAGAGCGTCCGAAGACAAGTGAGTGGGAGTAGAGGAGCGAGAAGGAGGAAGTACACCGAAAGATTTTAGCTCGCGCCAAAGATCATTCTGGCTCCTAGGAGAAGAGAAACGGGAGAAAAGAAAAAGAGTTCTGGCTCGCGCCAGAAGGGACTGGACCCGGTTGCGAGAGGCCTTGTAAAGGGCCCAAGCTTCCGAAGTGCCGGTCCTACGGAAGGATTTTCTGAGCGAGTCCCGAGAACGCATCTCGGCTCGGATCTCAGGAGTGATCCAGGGAGCAGGAGGCCGTCGGATCCGCAGAGGTCTTTGCGGGGCATGCACGTCGAGAACTCGGAGCAGTCCCGCGTTAAGATTATCGACCAATTGATCCACGTTGCTCTCACAAGAGTCCGACACAAGTTGGACACAGCTGAGCTGCGAAATGTCACTGAGCAGCGCGCTAGGATCAATGGCACCATACCTACGACGAGTATCAGTGGTTGGATTAACCCGTGAAGTTAGGACGTACTCTAGTGATATAAATTCATGATTGGAGCAGCGAGGCTCTTTGGACTGAGAAAAGGAGGCAACTTTACTAGAGTCGTCCACCAGCCCGAGATCAAGCCGGGTGGAGGAGGTAGAGGTGTGGAAAGTGGGACCGTAGGGGACAGAAAACATATTGAGACGGAAGAAAAGAGCTTCGAGGTAGGAGGCGTCAAAGGAGGAGGACCCAATATCCGCGTTCCAATCGCCAAGAACGACCTTGTTAGGGAAGTCCGAGACAATGTCAGCGAAGAGGGGCTCGAAGGAAGAGAGAGGAGCATGCGGAGGGCGGTAAACAACCCCTACCAGCAGAGAGCCGGCAGAGGGAATACTCGCCGCCACAAAGATGTATTCTGGGCCAGAAGGTTCGGAGCGAGAGGAAGACGCAATCACACGGGTTTTGATCGACTCGCAGACATAAAGGCAAACGCCCCCGCCCATTCTGCCGACCCTGTCGCATCTAAGTAGGGAGTACCCGGGTAGGGCACACTGGGTGTCCGGAACTGAGTCCGAGAACCAAGTCTCAGAGACTGCTATAATGTCACAGGGTGACGTAGTGAAGAAAGTGAGGAAAACACTAAAGTGACGGCAAAGTGATTCGGCATTAATGTGGCCAAGACGAAGAGTGGGGCGAGTCGTGATTACAGTGGTGGGCGAAGTACGGGAGACAGGTCGTCACGCGAGCTTGCGGTCAAGATCCAGAGCGGAGTCTATTTTAATAGGCGCGTCAGTGGCCCCCCTTTTTACATAGATGCTACCATCCCGGTGCCACACACGGGCGTAGCCACGATCCCGGGCGAGCTGGCGACAGCGACGGAGGAGAGCCGCAATCTCGCCGGGCAAGTACTCGTTGACTTGCACTAGACCCGACGTGAACGAGGCGTCGACGGAAGACGCAGGCAGATCGCGCTTGGCTCGTTTAGCGGCGATCAGCGTGCTACGAACAGCTGGTGAGGCAAGCGCCGCATGGATCGTCCGCGGGCGATCGCGGGTGGGGGTTCCGCGCATGCGCGAGACCGATACGACGTCAGTGGGGGCCAGATTAGTACCCAGCGCCTGCGCAAGCCGGGACACGAGGGACTTGAGATCCTCTCCGACGGTCTCCGGGACTCCAGAAATGGAGAGCTCGCACGAACGAGCAGCGAGCTCCATGCGAGCGAGGCGAGCTTTCAGCACAGCAAGCTCCGAGGCCTGGTTGCCGATGGCGCTCTTGGTAGAGGCTACGGAGGACTCCACCGATTTTACGGTAGAGGCGAGGCCACTTATCTGCAGGCTGGATGATGCGGTGCTAGTCTCTAGCGAGGTAGTCCGGGAGTCGATGGAGGCGAGCTGATCTGAGTGACGAGCAGAGGCGGTGGAAAGCTGCTTGAGGCATGACTTCATCTCATCCATCTGCGCCTCCTGCTTGGCTATAAAGCTTTCAAATTGGGACTTCTGAGCGGCCAAATAGGTGTCCAACTTGGTGGTGAGGCTGGCTGTCAGCACGTCGACGACAGCTTGAAGCGGGCCAAAGTCAGGCGACGTGGTCGCAGACCTCCCAGGTCCTGGTGAGATGGAGATGTCCGGGGCTGAAGCGGGTGGGCCAGGCTGAGGCGACGGCGCGCCAGAGGTGCCACTGGGCCGCGATAACTGCAGAGGCAGCGGAGCGGCAGCGGCCAACGTAGAAGGGACGGTATGGCCCAGGGGCGATGTGACCGCAATGACGGTCGATCTCAAAGACCTCTTGCACGCCAGTGCATGGGTTTTAAGGCACCCTGGGTGCATCCTCGCCTTACATGATGGGCAGCGGGCCGACTCCTTGGCAATGTCTGTGACATTTCGCACAAGGGAGTTCCCGCTCCATGGTTGGCACTAAACAGGTGGCAGGCGTGGGCGGATGTCCGCGAAGAGGGCGCATAGTACGACCCGACAATTCAAATTTCCCAAAGACAGAAAACTAACTGCCCAAAAATAATGGCAGGTTAGAAATTCTGTCAAGTGAGCCACAGAATAAGTAGGCGAGTTCTCGTCGGCTACTTGACGTGCCAATATAATTAATAGGCCAAAATGTGCGCCAGCCGATCGAGAACAGGCTGAACACCTGAAACAGGCCCCACAGGGCAGAACGGCGGCAGAACAGAGCTCAAAAGCAAGAGCAACAAAACTGGTGTGCGGGTACTCACAGAGAGAGAGAGAGAGAGGGAGAGAGTGAGTATGAATGAGAAGGAGAGAGAGGTCCGAGAGAGAACGGTCGCGGAGTGGGAAAAGGGGAAACGCGAAAAGCGTAAGAAAGTAGAGGAATGGCAAACGGAAGCGGAGGTCCACGGCGAGAAGGCAGGAGAGGAAGGATTAGAAAGCGTGGTAGCGAGGGAGAGAGCGGTGGCGGTTAAGTAGGAAAGTGGCGGACAGGCGAACGGAAGGAGCGAGAGAAAGAGAGGGGGGGTGGAATTAGAGAAGGCGGCGGATGAGCGGAGCGAAGGAGCGAGGGAAGGAGAGCGAGAGGAGAGCGGCGTAGGCAATAAATAAATTTAAGGTAGAAATAAGGTTGTGTAAGAAAAATTGTAACCCCGAGGGGATCAATAAACATACATACATGCATACATAAAGCGAGGAAGATCTATCCTTATTTTCTACCGTTTTCTCCTTTCTATCAGTACTATATTCCTCGGTCGCACCGATATCATTTATCCTTCATCTTTCACCCCATTCTACTGACCACACCTCATTTTGATTTTCATTCTCGCTGTTCTCCACATTTTCCAACCTGTCCTTTCTCCTCCTCCCCCCACTTCTCCTCCTCATGCTACCTCTCTGCCAAATGCTTCGTTTCTTTCGATATTTTCTTCACTAATACACAATTTTGTAATTGTATTAATT
Organism: Crossocerus cetratus; assembly: GCA_963675795.1. Classification (NCBI taxonomy): domain Eukaryota; kingdom Metazoa; phylum Arthropoda; class Insecta; order Hymenoptera; family Crabronidae; genus Crossocerus; species Crossocerus cetratus. Next base: position 18,663,355 of record OY776664.1, on the reverse strand, counting down.
CATAACACAGGTTTATGCAACTTTATGCAGATGAAACATATGCCAAAAGACGCGGAAAAAAATCTAGTTTCAGGGAAAAAATACACCATGAGGTTCCATTAGGTTCCCGAATCAATATACAAAAGTTAAAGTTCGCCATTTGAATACATAAGAACATACTCTACTAATCTGTCGTTAACTTCAAAACTATTTGAGACAAAAAATTAATTTACTAACATTTTCTGTGCCTCATACAATCCAGAACAAGGATATAATGTTCAATTTTCATTCCCGTGCCTTTGAATTTTGTCGGTCATAAAGTCCGATGCGCGCGTTTTAGACCCAAATCGGCCACTGTGCGCCGCTGGATGCCACGTGGTCTGGCGTCGTAGATATACTATACTAGAGCCCGCCAATTAAATTCGGTGCCGATATAAAACCGCCACACTTCGGGATGAAATTGGTATCCTCGGCTGTCGGGCGCTTTTTACTTAATGGTTACACTTTTGCGCAAGATTCTATCCACTCTCCGGATCCTGATCCTGATGCTGGTCCAAATCCCTACCCCTATCCCTATCCCTATCCGAACTCACCCGGGGCACAACTTAAATATAAGAAACGAACAATAGTTATTAGAGTGCCGCAATGGCGCAGATGGTAAGGCGACGCGGGTTACGAGTGAAGGGAGAGCGACTTCTTCTCCCACCTAGAAGGGGTGAGGTTCGAGTCCGGGTAGTATTTTTTTTAACTTATGCTAAGGAAAAAAATATACAAGACGAATTGAGAACCTCTTCCTTTTTCCTATTCGATTAAAAAGGGAGAGAGCTGTCCAGGAGATGCTGGGAGGAAATGAGAGTAAGAGCGAAAAGTCGAAAGTAATGGGTGATGGAAAGATGACGGAAAGGAGTTGGAAAAAAGAACTTTCTTTCCCAGCCCGGGCCCGAGCCCTCGTTCGCTCTATTCGCAACTCCGAATGCGAATCGGCAACCGATGACCTTACCACCTGCGACATTGCAGCACTTTAATAATTACTGTTCGTTTCTTATATTTAAGTTGTGCCCCGGGTGAGTTTGGAAATTGATACGGATAGGGATAGGGATCGGGATCAGGATCAGGATCCGGAGACTGGACAGAATCTTGCGCAAAAGTGTAATCATTAAGTAAAAAGCGCCTGACAGCCGAGGATACCAATTTCATCCCGAAGTGTGACGGTTTTATATCGCCACCGAACTTAAATGGCGGGCTCTAGTATAGTATATCTACGACGCCAGACCGCATGGCATCCAGCGGCGTAGAAGTCAGTAGAAATGTGACAGTAAAGCCTGCAGTGGCGTAGCACGCAAATTTCCTCGAAAAGTGGTGGGGGGCCGGATGAGTGGGCAACTGAAATATAGTACATTTCTGCCTTCAATGTGCCGCAGGCATTCCCATAGCCGGGTGGGCCGATGCTCTATCCAGTGTATTATATATATCACTGATCGGCCCTGACCAGTCACGTGGTACAAGTGTCCCTATTGTATTATACTGTGCCTGATTCACTTACAGTAAAATCATTAGAATCGCCAAAAAGCTAGATTGCTCAGAAGTAGGTTTTACATTTAGAAACCTCGCCGACTTGAACCTCAACTCGTAACATATGTAAAGCCGAGTTTCCCGGATGTAGTCGTTGCACCTGACACCGTACTATGATTATCAATAAATATCGCCGTCCACATTGGAACAGATTGCCACTACAGGTGTCTGTGTAGGAAGGTCTAATGATTACTTTGGGTACCCTTTCAAGAAAATGCCAATTCAGAAAGGGGATGTATGGTGCAAATAATTTTCCCACAGTACAAATTACTTTCTGAGAATCAGAAAAAACTGTTCAAAAAGCCTTATCCTTCCAGAAACTAATGAACATGGAATAAAATTGACGTCCCCTCTACTCGCAATTTATTGGTGCTCAATAATTTGTAGAATATGATTGTTCTTTTTTGCAACCGTCATTTTCTGAAGCCCACAACATATGCGGCATTTCACGCCGAATCAAGAGGCTCATGACCCCGACCATTTCTTACCTCGATACAAAATTAGCACCATTTGAAAGAAGTACCCCGATACATTTTTAGGTTTGTATCTGAACTCTTTCGAAAGTGATACATTTTCACATATTTGGCAATTTGCTTTTTACGGAAGGTGATTAGAATCTCCTAAAAATTATAGATATCCATAAATAAAAATAGATCATTCTCTTGACCGTGAATTGAACTTTTCATAATAATAAGTAACACAAATTTTGATTGACGTTTTCAATCCTTTGGAAACAGACGTTATTTTGCTAAGTGTATGTCTTTTTCGATTTTCTTATAATTCTCAACAATAGTATAAGAAATTATGAAAATTTCAAGATATCTCTTATCATAATCAAACGTTGCTATCAATTTTTTTCGAATTTTTTCACATTTTTGTAATCAGTCTTTCTATCAACAAATATTATACAGGCGCTTCTGCTAATTACACTTCTATGATCGGACTCAAGATTGAATCCCAATTACTAATATTTATTTTTGCATTTTGTCCCAATTTTCTTTTACTGTCTTTTTTATTGCATAGGCATATCTAATCAAAAAGAGATATTTCTATGAAATAAACAGAAACTTTTTCGCTCAACGTTGCATTACTTTCTAAGTTTGACTCCTCGATTTGGGGATATACAATTTGCCAATAATAATTCTAAACGAGCAAACTAGTTGGTTTTTATAGAATAGACAATATCTAGTGAAAGTTATTTGGACTTCCGTTCCCGGTAGGGGAGGTGGGGTTGTTGAGAGTGAGGAGGCTGGAGTTAGCGGTGGATAAAAAGGAGAGAGAAAGGAGGAGGGAGAATGTAATAATAAAGGGAATGGAGTTGGAGGGGAAAGAGGTAGAGGAGGCAGTCGGAGAGCTGTGGAAGGCAATGGGGTTGGAGGAGGAGGTAGGAAAAATAAAGCAGGTAATGAAGGTAGGCTCCGAGGGGGGAAAAGGGAAAGGGGGAGGGATAGTGCTGGCAAAACTGTAGAGCAGAGAGGCGAAGAGGATCCGCCCCTGGACATCCTGGCGGTGGGGGACGCGAGGACCTATTTGGGTCTTCGCGCCCTCCGCAACAGGGGCGGAACACCCACGGAACGGTCGGTCGAGGAGCTCAAGCGCCAGACCCGACGGCTCGTTGTCGAGATGTGGCGGGAAAGGCTGGAAGATCCAGCCAACTCCCGCCACAGAGCCGTCGGGGCGATTCTCCCGAGCCTCGAGGCTTGGTTGAGTCGCGGCAGGGGGCAGCTCTCCTACCGCGCGACGCAGGTGCTTACCGGGCACGGCTGCTTCGGTGAGTACCTGCGTCGCATCGGGAAGGAGGCGACGGCACAGTGCCACCATTGTGATGGGGACCCGGACACGGCGCAACATACCCTCCAGTATTGCAGGGCCTGGAGGGAACAGCGCCGTGTCCTGGTCCGGTATATCGGAAGGGACCTCTCGCTGCCGACGGTCATCCGACAGATCCTCGGCAGCGAGAGGTCGTGGAGAGCCTTCCTCGCCTTTTGCGAGGAAGTGCTCTCCCAGAAGGAGGAGGCGGAGCGGCGGCGGGAGAGGACGGACCCCTTCCGTCTGCAGAGGGCCCGTCCCCGCCGCCGACCCGCGCGGGGGGATCTTGTCCCCCCGCAGTAGAGCGAAGCCCCGGCCCCGTCGACGGATCTCGACCCGTTGACGGGCCGGGTGCTTGCCAAGGGGCCGCGAGGCGGCAGAGTGGTGGCTCTGTCGCCTGCGCAAGCGGCCCCGAGGCGGGGCGGGCGTGTAGTGGTCGCACGACCCGCCCAGGAGGGATGGGTAATGCGGGGGCGCGGTTCCCGCCTCCTTCGCCGCTAGCGAAGGAGAGCGGTGAGCCGTGTCTCCCCGCGAGTAGTGGGGGAAGCCTCCCTCTCTCGTGAAAGCGAGAGAGCGGATGGCCGCTCCCCCACCACGAGACGTGCCTCCAATAGGGGGCGGGCGCGGGGCGGCACCGGTAGTGTTCTACCAGAGTTCCCGGTGTCGCCCCAGTCAGCGCCGAGGATGGCCACCGTGGGGTTTTAGCCGGTAAGAGTCCGGCACTACCCCGTCGCCCCCACCAGGGCGGCGGGGTGTCCATGAGGATTTCCCCACGTAAAAAAAAAAAAAAAAAAGAGAGGAAGGTGATGGAGGCACGCAGGAAGTTGAGGGGTAGGAGGGAGAGAGTGGAGGATGACCTTACGGGGGAGGAAAGAAAAGCGAGATGGAAGATAGAGGAAGAAGCGGGAGAGGAGAGAATGAAAGGAAATAGGGTGCAGGTGGGGTACATGAAGATGTGGGTGAACGGGAAGGTGAATGAGAAGTGGATGGAGGGCCAGGGAAACTGAGAGGGGAAGGGGGAGAGAGGGGGGGGAAGGTGGGGGGTGTGGAATCGTGTTTTGGAACGTGGCGGGTCTGCAAAACAAAGACAAGGATTTTTGGGATGGTCTGGGGGTGTGGGACGTAATGGTGTTGATGGAGACGTGGGTGGACGAGAAGGGTTGGGCAGGAGTGAGGAGGAAGCTACCGAAGGGATATGTCTGGGATGCGCAGTGGGCGAAAAGAAGAAATAGGAAAGGAAGGGCGATGAGAGGAATGATGATGGGGGTGAGGAAAGGGATTAGGTGAGTGGAGGAAAAGGGGTGGGTGGAGGAGGAAGGGTTGATGGTGCAGAGGATGTGGGTAGGAAAAGAAAACTGGAGGGTAGTAGGACTGTATGTGAACGGCGACTTGGAGAGGAAGATGGGGAAGGTAAGAGACTGGATGGCGGAAGGTATGGAAGGGACGATAATAGGGGAAGACTTTAATGCGAGGACTGGGAGGCTGGGAGGAGAGACAGTGGGGGGAGGTGAGCGGGAGGGAGAGGAGTGGAGTAGAAGGTCAAAAGATGAGAAAGTGAACGGAGAAGGGAGGAAGTTGGTGGAATTCATCGGGGAAAGGGGATGGTGGATAGCGACTGGGAATGTGAAGGGGGATGAGGAAGGAGAGTTTACGTATGTGGGAGGAACGGGACAGACGGTGATGTGAAGAAGGGAAGTGAAACGAAAGGAGGAGGGGGGAGAGGTGACTGGGGGCAAGAGGGAAGGGAGAATTTTAAGAGAATGTTCAGAGAAGGGGGAAAGAGGTCGGAGTGGAGGGAAAAAGCTGGGAAGGGCTGGAATGTAGAGTGAAAGAGGCGCTACGGAGGATGGAGAAACGGAGAAAGAAGGGAGGCCAGAGGGGATGGTGGGATGAGGAATGTAGAAGGGAGAATATGAAGGTGAGGGAAGAGCTGAGGAGCTCGAAAAGGGCGGGAGGAAGTGGAGAGGAGTATAGGAGAAGAAGGGGGCTGTGGAATAAGATGTGCGAGGAGAAGATGAAGGTGGAGCGAGAGAGATGGATGAAGGAGGTAGAGGGGGCGAGAACGGAAGGGGATGCATGGAAGGTGATTAACAAGGAGAGGGGGAGGAGAAGTCAAGTGAGTGAGGACATCGAGATGAAGGAGTGGGACGATTACTTCAGGGAATTGTTGGGTGGAGTAGGGTGGAGGGTGGTGAGGGGGGCGGGGAGGGAAGGAGGGTGGCGGGATGAGGAGGGAGAGATAACGATGGAGGAGTTGAGAGTGGTGGTGAGAAAAATGAAAGATGGGAAAGCAATGGGAAGTGATGGTATTGCGAGTGAGGTGTGGAAGTACGGAGGGGAGGAGGTGGAAAGTGCGTTGCTGGATGTATGCAACAAGGTGTGGAGGGGGCAAGGGTGGCCGGAAGGATGGAAAGAGGGAGTGGTGGTACCAATTCTTAAGAAAGGCAATGGGAGCAGGGTAGAGGATTGTAGGGGAATAACCCTGACGCAGACGGTGTACAAGGTGTATGCGGGAGTGCCGGCGGAGAGAATGAAGGCTGAGGTGGAAGGGAAGCGGATACTGCCACCGAATCGAACCGGCTTCAGGAAGGGGATGGGAACAATTGACAACGTATACGTTCTTAACTACCTGATCAACAGACAGGTAGCTAGGAAGGTAAAGTACTCTTCGTCGACCTGAAGGCCGCCTTTGATTCGGTGAACAGGGAAGTGTTGGTGAGAGCAATGAAGGAGAGGGGGGTTAGGCAAGGACTGGTGCGGAGGTGTGAAGAGGTGTTGAGGGAGATGGTAGAGAAAGTTAGAGTGGGGGAGAGGGAAGGGGAGAGATTCTGGACGGGGAGGGGAGTCAGACAAGGGTGTCCTTTGAGCCCCTGTCTTTTCACGATCCTGCTGGGGGACATAGAAGAGGAGATGAGGAAGGGGAGATGGGGGTTACGAAGCTGGAGGGGGGGGGAGAAAAGGTATACACACTGGCATACGCGGACGACCTGGCATTACTGGCAGAGGACGAGGAGGAGATGAGTTGGGAACGCTGGAGAAATATATGGAGAAAAGGGGCTGGTAGTCAATACAGGGAAGACGAAGGTTATGAGGTGTAGGAGGGGGGGGGGGGAAGAAGAAGGTGAGTTGGAGATGGAAGGGGAGGAGGATAGAGGAAGTGGGAGAATATAAATACTTGGGTTATGTGGTAACGAGGGATGGGAGACAGGAGAGGCATATGAGGGAAAGGATAAGGAGGGGAGCGGCGGCGATGGGGCAGGTGTGGGGCATCGGGAAGAGGAGGTTTGGAAAAGATTGGGAGAGAAGGATATGGATGTTTGAGAGGATGGTCTGGCCGATTATAGGTTATGGGATGGAGATCTGGGGGTGGAAGGAATGGGAAGGGGTTGAGAGTCTGTGGGAAAGGTATCTGAAGTGGGTGCTGGGAGTGAGGTGCTACACGCCGGGATATATGGTGAGGGAGGAGCTGCAGAAGGAGAAGTTGAGGACGAGGGCAGGTATTAGAGCGTGGGGATATGAGAAAAGGATAGTGAAGGGAAATGCCGGAGTGCTGGCGAGGGGGTTTATGAGGAGATGGGAGGTACGACGAGGAGAGGAGAGGCAGTGGAAGGATGGGAATGTGAGCGGAAGGAATATTATGAGAAGAGATGTTGGAGAATTGAGGACGTGGAAAAGATGAGAGAGGAAGGAGGGGAGCTGAGGGGAGAGGAGTTGGTGGCGACGGAGAGGAAAGAACAGGAGGGAGAAAGGTGGGAGTAGATAAGAGAGTCAAGGGCGAATAGCTGGTACAGTTGGGTGAAAGGGAAAGGAGTACCGGGCTTTCTGAGGAAGGGTTGGGCAGAGGAGAGGTGGATGAGGTTCAGGTTGGGCAATGAGATGGGGGCTGGGAGATATTGGTTGGAAGACAGCGGCAGGGAGTGTAGGGTGTGCAGGGGAGAAGAGGGGTCGTGGGAACATATCTGGGAGGTTTGTACAGGATGGGGGTGGGAGAAGGGGTGGCAGGAGATGGTGGGGGAGGTGTTGGCGGAGGATGGTCAAGGGGAAAAGTGGTTGAGGAAAATTGAGGAGTGGAGAGGTGCGGGAGGGCAGGGGGATGAGAAGGGGAGAATGAGAGTGGATGAGAGTGAAAGTGCAGCGGAAACGGAGGTCGAGGTGTGAATGAGGATAGGAATGGTGAGCGAAGTGTGGATGGATGGAGGGATGTGATGGAGAGGAGGACGAGGGGAGAGAGAGGGGGAGAGGGAGAGAGTCAGGTAGACTGGAGAGAGGGGGCGAGGACGGAGAGAATAGCGTGGCAGAGCGTGCGGAGCGGAGAGAGCGAGCGGGTGAGACGAGCGTAGATGCGAGGAGAGGTTTAGAGAGGTGGGACTAGGGAATAGGATAAGGCGAGCAATTATACGGATGTATTGTGACGGGGCAGAATCGCCCCGCCACAAGAACCGCTCGTCGCTCGCACATACACGCGCTCGCTACGCACGTCCGGCGGCTCGAACAGCCGTCACTCCAAGGGACACCTCCTAGATCGAAGCGCGTAGACTAACTCGCCTTCGGGCAACGAGTCCTCGACAGCGAGAACGAGACGAGGTGGCACCAAGGGGCAAGGAGTATGTTCCATTGGCATAAGGAGCGACAGGGCCGATGGAAGCTGCGGAGGGAAAGGTCGAAGTCCAGCGGAGGCGCTCATCCCCTGTGACAGCGAGCCGACAAAAGCCGCGATGCAGCCTGGGGGAAGGCCGGCTTCGGCGAACGAAGATCGGCTAATGCACCGGCGACTCCTGCCCTACCGACAGCGGTAGAGGCCCAGGCCGAGGGACTTAGGCGCGCTAAGTTACCCGGCAACCCCTTGACACGGCGCGGCGCTGCAGGACTAGCGGGAGGGGCGCGGGGCGCGCGCGGGGCTAGAAATTAGGGAACGCGTAGGAACTCGTCACTCTTGTGGTGACGCGTTTTCCGTGCGGACGTGCGACTTCCAGGCGACCCGAGCGACTGAAATTCAAAGCGAACGAGCGAGCGAGCAGAGCCCAACCGAATTGCGGATAGCGATTCCCCGGACGAGTGTCCGAATATCCCGGAGGCTTCCAGTATCTCGGAGAAAGGCGAGAAAGGCGAAGCAGCGAACGACCGGTAAGCCCCGCGCGTCCCTTTGTTCTTTGTTTCTTTGTACTTCCCGTGCGAGTCTCGGTGCCGGCCGTAGGCTCTCCTTGTTCGAAGCAGCGATAGGCAGCCCGCGGGCCAGCCCGGTGTCCCTTGAGGTGACTCTTCTAGTCACCAAGAGTCAACTAGCGTAATTAGGTCTTAAGGTTTCGGTCGAGGAACGGACGTACGCCGCCATTGTGGCGAAGCCCGTCCGAACGTGAATCACACCCACGTGCGAGGCATCGGGGCCTTCTTTGTAACCAACGAACAGCTGGTTTTCGTGCGAATCCGTGATCTTTGCCGGAATTTCGTAGCTATTAGAATCATCCGCGAGCGCGCTTCATCTCACGTAGAGTTAAGATTTAGATTGTAAGCGGCGGCGGGAACGCCGAGGTGCCGGGCCATTCGTAGGTCCGGCTATTGTGTGATCGGCCGAGCGACGGCCTGCCCAAGCGAGGGCCCAGGAACGAGCATTCTCTAACGTGCAATAAACTATCTTATCACCCAACCGTGTGGGTTGTAGCTTCGCCTCTCCTTCTTCCCGACAGGAACCCCTCTCTCTAGCTAGCCGGGAGGATCCATCTCGAGGAGTACCGGCGGACGAGCCAGCTGCCCTCGATACCAGCTTTTCCTCGCGCGAACGTAGAAATTCGGTTCCGTCCGCGGAACCTGGCGCCCGATTCGCGTTTCAGGAAGTCGAGGACCAGCGGCCGATAGCCAGGCCGGCTATTATGCAGGCAGGATTTCCGAGCGGCCAAATCACGGACGGCCGAGGAGAAATCCCCTCATAGTATGTTGGTGGGAGGCGAATAGTTTGTAAGGATTGTAACCCTAAGGGGAACAAAATAAAATATATAGTGAAAGTTATTTCGGAATAGAAGGGGAGACAGATACACTTCTCTCAGGATTATTGGTGTACTGTATAAGTACCAACATTCTTGTCTTAGATGCATTCGCATTATTCTGTACACTTTTCGCGCTATAGATGTGCATGTCGGCTTATTTTTTGAATCTTCTACAGAAGGCGGCTCAACAAAGCAGTACATCTGGTAGGTGAAAATATAAATAATCCTGCAGCAGACCTGCAACCTGATAAGGCTGCATGCAGCATGGAAATGGAAGCAGTTGGTCACAACAGCCATCCCTGAGCTTTTACCATCTGCTTCCACGTACACGGCTGCAGTAGCGAGTAGCAGTTTTCTCCTACAGGAATTGCAGGAAGACGCAAGATTTGGTCACAACATAATATCGCAAGATGACAAGGGAAAAGTGACCATTGTGGAAGAAATCATTGAGGAAAGCGAGGAAGTTGTCGACGAAGAAATGGACGAAGATGTCATTGAAGAAACTCTCGTGGAAATCTACGATACTTCGTTCGATCAACAAGAAAATGTCAACATGGAGAATGCAACTCAAGATATTTGTACTACAGAAGAAGCACAGCAAGTTGAGACTGATCGAATTGACAATGACACTTCCGATGACGATGATTCGATGAATGATTGGATCAATGATTCTTTGGAAGGGACAACCTGAGCCGGAACAAGAAATAATGCTGGGAAATAAAGAAATGCAAGAAAATCCTGCACAAACGCTTGCTCCGCAAGATTCAGGAGCAATCGTTCCTGATCAAATAGGACCACTGGACATCCCCGAAGACGACTGTTTGGTGGTTGAGAGGGCGCAGCCACCGAACCCAGAAGAACCTATTGTGAAGGGCTTCGACATTGTCGATATGGCCTACCTGTTTGAGAAAATGAAAGATCTCGCCAACCAATCCCCTGCCATGAATTGCGGTCTGGAACATTTCAAGATAATTGGATACCAAAAAATTGGATTGGAGAAGATTTATAGGTTCCATTGTGAAATGTGTCGATATGTGGCGCGAGTACCATGCTTGCCGAAGAATGAAAGCAGGATGGACCTAAATCACAGCGCCGTCTCTGGAACAATGGTGACAGGAGGCGGAAGCTGCAAGACAGGAAAGAGAGATAGCCATCGCAAAAGGCGACGCGCATGCGGAAAGTGGTATTCCGATGATCACAGTCGTCCCAGATGGCAGTGTTACGTCCCGAACCATTTCTCTTTCATTGCGTCAATGCGCCTTCAGTGTTCACGAATTGTTTCACGAAACCCTAGACGCCGCTCTCGAGTGCTCGGCGGAAGGAACCCCGCTGTTTGAGTTTTGAAAAAGGCTGGAGATGGAGCACGTTCGTGCCCCTTGCTGGAATGTCGCCGCGCCCATGTACCTAATATATATTTTTAAGCATATTCGTGGATGCACAGCTATGCGCTTGGGACAAGTTGCCTTCGGCGATCTGGTATCCCTTATGATACATTAAGAATATCTTACGCTCTCTCGAGCAGAGTCTCTCGCTCAGGAGGAATCTAATTAATCCAGTTTCATAAGCCTCCTGATGTTTTTGAATATTCATACAAGTCCTCGAATCGCTGGCATCCGAGATGCCTTTTCCGTTCTCATACTTTGTTGAAAGCGAACTCCGTTAGTCTAGCTGATAATCCCTTGTGGGAAGCGTTGCGATATACAATTCCCGTTTACGTTAACCACAACTTAGATTAGCGGGAATGCTTAGGCGCCACTTCAATTTCTCGCTCTTGATTCCGAGAAACCCCAACGTCTTGGAAGTTTTGGTTCTGGAACGGGGAGAGCGCCTTGCCCTACTCCTACGCTGGCTGACAAATTGCATGACGCCCTTAAGGCCCCGACGGCTAACGCCGTGCTCTGATTCGTTAATACCGAAAAGTGTGGCCCAACTCGTCGGCGGCGCGAACGAACCGAACCGCGTCTGACGGAGCGGAGGCTGCGACACTCTTCGTCTTCAAGTTGTGAGGTACGCGTCGTCGAGTCCGTGGTCGACTTTTATATTATTCAATTGAGACAGAGTTGCGTCGGTCAAATCTGTAATAAGTGGTACCGCGCAAAAACTCAGACACCACGTTAAATTATTGTAATTTCTTGTTCAAGCACTCGACCATTCCTTTTGATCGAGTTAGTTCTAGTTCTCTTATTAATACGGAAGATTTGTTATTTTCTCACTTAGAGTAGAACCGGAATCGTTTTATATATCTATTATATCATTCAGTGTCAGTCAGTGTGCCAGTGGGTTAAGTGTGTTGCTTCTTCCAGCTCTCAACCATTCCTTTTGTGTGTCGTGCGTTCGTCCGCTTTACCAAAGATACAAAAGCTTCGAACGAAGTCGGACTATCGGAGTTGTCTGATTTTATAACCGTATCTTCCCCGTTTTCTTCTGGTAAGTCCTCAAATGGCGATTGTCCATGACAGTCTTCATCTCATTATATATGTACGCGAGCGAGAGTGAATGAGAGACTATGCGACGCTAGTAGATTAAACAAAGCGGTGTCTGGGACACCAAAAATTTCGCTCGGTGACGTCACCGCGTCTACCCGTCGATGTGCACGAGGGCGAATTGCTGCGTCAGCAACCTTGAAAATTGCTGACGGAAACTAGACACCTAGTCAGCTAACCTTGAGACCCAATCTACCCGTCGATATGCACGAGGGCGAATTGTTGCATCAGCAACCTTGACTATTGCTGATGGAAACTAGACACCTGGTCAACTGACCCTAAGCTCAAATTTTCCCGTCGATATCCACGAGGTTGAATTGTTGCATCAGCAACCTTGACTATTGCTGATGGAAAGTAGGCACCAGGTCAGCTAACCTTGAGACCCAATCTATCCGTCGATATGCACTACGTTAAATTGCTGCATCGACAACCCACACACACACACACAAACACACACACATGACAACCCTGATCTCACGTGGCTACCAACGAAGCGCATACGACACAGTAACCTTGAGCTCACGTAGCCATCAAATTGCTACATCAGCAACTGTCCCTGTGACCTTAACAGCTACTGCCATACTCTAAAAATGCAGTATCGATAGAAAATCAAGGTCCCCGACAGCGACCCAAAATGTCGTAACAGCAGAAACATATTGGTAGCGAGCACACTTACCATGAAGACTCCCCACCCTCCTCGCATGCATATAAAACAAACTGCGATACCTCATTCAGATTTTGTAAGCATACACGTAATCATGGACATCACAGGCGACATGTTGAAGAAGCTGAAAACTTCATCGATATTATTAGGGAACGTGAACGAATACCGCGAGTGGTTGAATCAGTGCGACGAGTTTTTAGCTCTCATAGTCGAGCACACTGAAAAGAATAGAGACATGTTATCAATTGGTACAAAACGTCATATAGTATGTGTTCTAACGCGTATAAAGTGCTTGAAAGTGGCAGTGCAGGAACGGTTTGTACGTGTTGGTAGAGTGTTGCATGGTGACACACAATCAGCAAGAGCATCCAGCTTCACTCTTGTAGAGATCGAATCAGCATTCATGGATCGGATTTCCACAAGCGCTGTTATCAATTCACAGCACATCGATCCCAAACACTTCCTTCGTGATGCACGAAGAATGGTAACCAGACGTGTAACTGAGGGGATCAACCAACACCGTAATGTGAAGGTGAATGTAACCATGGAGGCCGAACATGTGCTGGACGGAACAGTCAGCGTGAAGGGGTTCAATACGCGGAACAGCGAGCTTGATCCACCTAGCAACTTACATCGCTGGTACACACGCGATGTGGAACATCCAATATTAACACAAATGTCGGAATTTCAAGAACGTGATAGCGGTTGGGCTCTGCGGAGGGTTCTACATCTAATGATAAATATAAACAGGTACCAGCCCATCTGTCCAGGAGGGAGCATACCTCTACCAAGAGCCATACAATTGAAGAAAGCCGTCATAAATATCAATTGTGTGGACGACACATGCTTTTTCTGGGCAGTCACCGCAAGCCTTCACCCCGTCGAGAACTCCAGCATACAAAATGTTTCTAGAACATCATCATACCCACACTATACAGATACATTGAATACCAGTGAGGCAGAAGTTCCAATGAGGTTAAACCAGATTTCAGCATTTGAAAAACGCAATAACATCTCTGTGAACGTGTTTGGGTGGGAGCGGAACAGATGTGTACCACTCCGCATAACAAAAAACAAGCGCCAGCAACATGCCAACCTGCTAATGATTGAAAGCAGAAAGACCTCACACAAATACCATTATGCATGCATCAGAAGCCTATCACGACTACTGTCCACGGAAATCAGTAAAAGCCGACGCTCAAAGCATATATGCGAGCGGTAAGTACGATTCTGTTCATAATCATAAAGCTATAATATATATCAACCAATTGTATCCAAGAGCATACACTACAAAATCTCAATATTACATTCTAGGTGCCTACACTACTTCAACACACAGGAAAAGCTGTCGATGCATCTAATCGACTGCTCACGGATGGATGAATGTGCTATAACGCTCCCCACCGGGGATGACAGGTGGTTGAAATTTAAGAACTACAGCCACAAGGAGCGCATGCCTTTCGTAATCTATGCTGACATAGAGTGCTGGCTGGAGACCGTTGGGAGCGAGAAGCAAGGTCGTCAACAAGGGAGTTCATTGCCATACCAGCGTCACCGTCCATTCAGCATCGGCTACTACGTCCACTGCGCATATGACGAGTCGCTCTGCCGCTGCAGCTGTTACAGCAGTGAAACTGGATGCATGGAGTGGTTCGCCAGAGAACTGCATATGTTAGGCACACGGATTAAGAAGATATTCAGCCGAGTGGTTCCAATGAACGCTCTAACAGGTGCTGAAGTGCTACAACACCAGCGAGCTGAACACTGTCACATATGTGTGAAACCGTTCACTGATGCGGGGGACGGGAAAGTGCGTGACCACTGTCACCTCACAGGCGCCTACCGCGGCGCAGCTCATGCAAGCTGCAATCTAGGATACAGGATACCACATACAGTACCAGTTGTATTCCACAACCTATCAGGTTATGACGCACACTTCGTCATAATGGCCTTAGCGAAGGCGTTTGATGGTAAAATTGACCTTCTACCAATAACGAAGGAGAAGTACATATCCTTCACCAAACATGTGGCAGACACTGGCGAGGGGGGTTGGCGCAGTAAAAAATGCGTAAAGTTCCGCTTCATTGACTCATTCAAATTCCTTAGCTCAAGTCTCGATAAACTATCATCATACCTGAGCGGACCGAACCAACTACGTACCGTGCAACGGGAATTTAAACACCTGTCTGAGACGGACTTGAAACTCTTGACAAGGAAGGGTGTCTTTCCCTATGAATACATAACATCCTACAGCAAGCTTAACGACACGGAGCTACCACCACAAGAGGCATTCTACAGCCGTCTGAACGATTGCCACGTTAGCGATAATGATTATCAACAGGCTAAAGAAGTGTGGAAACGCTTCAAGGTTCGAACGTTGGGAGAATATTGTAGCCTCTACATGAAGATTGACACGTTGTTGCTAACCGATGTGTTCGAGAGTTTCAGAGAGAACTGTATAGCAAGTTATAAGCTTGATCCGGCGCACTACTTCACCCTCCCGGGTTTCACATGGGATGCAATGTTAAAGCACACCGGTATAGAGTTCGAACTATTAACAGATATCGATATGCTTCTATTCATGGAGCGTGGAATACGCGGTGGACTGATCCAGTGTTCACATAGGTATGCAAGTGCCAACAACAAGCACCTACCAACATATGACCCTGCAAAGAGCTCTACATACCTAATGTATTTCGATGATAACAATCTCTACGGCTGGGCAATGTCCCAACCTCTGCCGTATGGAGGTTTCCGATGGATCGAGCAGAATGATGAAGATGCAGTAGCAACCTTTGACATAAAAGCTATTCCGGAGAACAGTCAAGTGGGATACGTATTAGAAGTCGATCTAGAATACCCACAAAATATACATGATATGCATGCTGATCTCCCCTTCTGCGCAAACCACGAGCTCAGCCCGCTGCAGCGGAGGGGGAGCAGACAGAAAAAACTGCTTGCTACACTGAACAACACGACACGGTACATAATACACTATCGACATCTACAATTGTGTATGAAACATGGGTTGAAGCTGCTGAAGGTGCACCGTATCTTGGAGTTTAAACAGTCTCCATGGTTGCGTGATTATATGCAATTAAATACACACTTACGAACACAATCCACCAACGATTTCAGCAAGAACCTCTATAAACTAATGAACAATGCTGTGTTTGGTAAGACGATGGAGAATGTGCGTAACCATGCTGATGTGAAACTTTTCACGCAATGGTGCGGTCGGTATGGTGCAGAGACAGCGATCGCAAAGTCTAACTTCCATAGCCGTACAGTATTCTCAGAGGATCTCATAGCTGTTCAAATGCGGAAGCTTAGCATTAACATCTCTAAGCCTATATATGTTGGAATGTGTATTCTAGAAATATCCAAAATATGTTTATACAAATTCCACTACGAGTACATGCTCCCCAAATTTGGTAAAAGTTGTAAGGTTATGTATACAGATACTGATAGCCTCATCTATGAGATTAGCTGCGACGATATCTATGAGATCATGAAATAAGATTTGACACAATTCGATACTAGTGACTACGATGATAATAACCCCTACGGTATACCGCGTGCAAACAAAAAGGTTCCAGGATTAATGAAGGATGAGAATTGTGGTTTGATCATGACAGAATTCGTTGGGCTGAGATCTAAAATGTATGCCATACGGGTACATGGTAAAGAGAGATGCGAAAAGAAGATAAAGGGTATTAAGAAAAGTGTTACAGCCAAGTGCATACAGTTCGATGATTATGTTAGGTGTCTAAGGAATAATGTTGAGAAAACCGTAGAACAAAACTGTATCAGATCCATACGTCATAACGTTTTCACAATACGCGAGAAGAAACTCGCTCTCAGCCCCCACGATGATAAACGATATATTCTCCAAAATTCGATATGCACACTCCCTTGGGGACACTTTAGGATATGTAGCACTGAAGAATGAATTAACCATATGTTTCAGGAGGTATGAGACAACACTTTGTAGAGACTAGTTGACTAAGGAGCTGTTTATTGAGAGATAACAAAGATCGTTCAATGTTTTTTTTTTTAGAGTCTATACAACAGCACTTTTATCAATCCATGAGTTATGTGTATTATTGAACCCCAACCACTTCACATACAACTTATCACCTCTCCTCCGCAACACCTTTTCAACTAAATGTACATCTGGATGCGCTGTCCTGAGTAGCTCTTGCTCGTAGAATCCACCTGCAACCGGATCGCCCCCAGAATCTTTGAGAGAGTATGCCGCTGGATTTGTCCGCTTAACTCCACAAATCTCAAACACCTCTGTCGACCAATTCGGTGTATATCCCTTACCGAAGACTGTTTTGAACTTGCTGACACGCACCTTATCACCAACACTGAACTTCGCAGGTCCAAGTATCTTCATGTTGCTATACACACTTGTCAGAAGGTGCTTCTCATTGCTACAATTAACATCCATGGGACGCATCTTGATAGTTCTATGCTTGCGGCTATTGTAGTCGGACACTAGCGAGGCAAGGGTGTTAATCCAGCGGTAAGACCCGTTCAACGAGAAGGACTTCCACATCGCATTCTTAAGTGTGCGGTTGAAACGCTCCACTACAGAAGCTTTCATGATGCTAAATGTGGAGTAGTGGTTAATGCAATGTTTTTTCATACAACCTTGAAAGCTCGTATTATAAAACTCCTTACCCATATCCGTCTGCAGGTTTCTAGGTACTCTCGCATCACTGCGTAATATGCTTGCAAAAACCTTAGATACTAAACACATCTATTACCGTTAGAATATACTGATGCCCTCGATTATTCTTTGCGAATGCTCGAACATCTACGAGGTCAGCCTGCCATAGATCGTCAATCCCATGAACGATGACACGTCTGCGTGGAAAGTTACGCCTGGCCGGCGCATGCAACTCCTCAACCAGTTTAGTTTTTATTTTGCTCATGTTTATACCGCTACACCTCAGCCGGCAAGTTGCTTCCGCACTTCAGCTGACACAAACGCACGAAGGGAAGCTGTCAGATTACGCTTAGTTTGAGACTCACGTATATTAAGCACTTCCTTCATTCGATCAAATCTTTCACCAACTTCAGAGCGAAGTTTACTCATGTGGTTATACAGATATCGTAAGTTTACAACATCACATGAAGCCTCGGGGTCTGCTGCACGCTCAATCCTGGCATCTCGCGCATTGAAAGTTGTCCCCTCTAGACACAGCGCAATATTACTAATGCGAGACTCACTCGTATCGGTCATACCCTTCATTAGACGAAACTTTTCGTCAATTTCAGAGCGAAGTTTACTCAGGAGGTCATACATATATCGTAAGTTTACAGCATCACATGAAGCCTCGGGGTCTGCTACACGCACAATCCTGGTATCTCGCGCATTGAAAGTTGTCCCCTCCAGACACAGCGCAATATTACTAATGTGAGACTCACTCGTAAGGCCATACCCTTCATTAGACGAAATTTTTCATAAATTTCAGAGCGAAGTTTACTCAGGAGGTCATACATGTATCGTAAGTTTACAACATCACTTGCAGCCTCAGGGTCTGCTACACGCACAATCCTGGCATCTCGCGTATGGAAGATTGTCCCCTCAAGACACAACGCAATATTACGAATGTGATTCACTGGCTGTTGAGTAACTTCCACACCCGCTCCCAGCAGCTCTCCAAACTTGTTGATTGGCATCTCCCACCATACTGAACCGCAATCTCGTAAAACATCTAATTTATAATCAACCCCACCTCACGAAGCTCTTCAATTATGGATGTTAATTCATTACTGTGACCCGTATGACCAGCACGCTGCGAGGAAACCAACAGCCTCATACGATCCACCAGCTCATTCGGATCGTCCCAATGCACATAATCGATAGCGTTATTCGATACAACCATCGGGTATTGAGTATATGTCTCAAGTCCGCTTCCCACAGCTGATCCATCAATGGTGGGAAATAGCTTTCTTATGATATGTTTATACTTATACCCCTTATTACCCTTCTTTTGCTTTGATGGAGAGTGTTTACACTTGTGTGCACTGGATTTCAGTAGAACGTCCTTGTATGCTATGAGATCCCGTTCAGTATACTTCTTCGGATCAGGCATCTTCATGAATATCAGCTCATAGAGACCCTCAGTCCCTACGTATCTTGTTGTACCAACTACAATACTGTCATCAGCGTTCACGTCGAAGGTTGTATTACCAATACGCATTGCACCATTATCATAGAAGATGCCATACACATTGTCAGCAACATCTGTGTAGAGTAGTTGCATATATCGTTTAGCCAGAGGTCCCATCACATTGATCAGAGACTGTTCGGAACTATCCTGCAGAATTTCACGCATTGAGCTATCTGGGAGAGTAGCGTAATTACTGCTCGTTGACGGAGTAGAATCCATCGGCTCAGGAGACGTACCACTAGCATGCTCCACACTATCGACATCTCGATCCCACACAGCCTCATCAAATTGTCTCAGTCGAGCTTTCTTGATTTGAATGTTTCTGAATGGAGTTGAATGTCTCGGTTGTGATGAAGGAGGTTTTGCACTTTATGTGTTGAACTTTATTGTCGGAGTTACAGTGAGAGACTGAGACTGACTTTCGGTGGGTCCGCGACTGGCGACGGTCCCTTGGGCCAGCGCCCTGGTTGTCGCTAGCCGCTGGAGTGGGGGCGCGATAAGGGTCCTAGGCGTCAGGCTTCCTAGAACCCTTACGGTGCGTTACACTCCCCCCCTTACAAAAATTTTGGCACTCCGGGCCAATATTGGGGAGTGTATAATATGGGTGGTTTGTGGGTGGGACCGATGGTTGGGCTTATGTGTGGATGTTGTCCTGATGGTGTGGTGGTCGTGGTGAGGTTGATGGTAGCTTGGTGAGTTCGGTGATCCTGGTTGGTTTGGTGGTAATCCTGGTTGTGGTTGGTTTGGTGGTCCTCGTTGTGGTCCATATTTGCTTGTATGGCTCAGTGGGATTTGGCTAATCGATGGTTGTGTTTTTTTTTTTTTTTTTTAGAAGAATGTAAATCACCTGTTCTGATTGTAAAATATATTTTGATAAAGCGAAGCAATATATATATATATAAAAAAAAGTACAAAAGATAGGTGTATGTTTGTGTGTGTATATATGTATCCCACGGGGCAGTTTCCAGGTCCCGAACACACGCCGCTGGGCAGGTTCCAGGTCTTCTGGCAGTTTCCAGGTCCGTCCCGGAAAGCACATTATATGTAAAGGCAGTTTCAAGGACAGTCCTGGAAACCACCATATAAACATAATACGTGATGGTATATATGTAAAGGCAGTTTTAAGGACAGTCCTGGAAAACAATATATAAATATAATACGTGATGATATATGTAAAGGCAGTTTCAAGGACAGTCCTGGAAACCACCAAATAATATGCTTCCGAAATTTAGAGTAGCCGCTCGATATTTGAACGTAAATAATTTATGATGCGTTGCGAAACATTCCGACGTGCTTGGTTAAGTGGTTAAACATACAACTCCAACAAAAATTGACTAATATTTAATTCTGAACATTGTTAGTATATCTTGTTTCATAAAACTTATTTAGGTAGGTAATTAAGTTTTTAATATTTTGTCTCTATCAGAGGCTCTTCTGTAAAGTGAATATTTACCAAGTTCCAACACTTTACTTTGCCGTACAATCTAATTAAAAAAAATATCCCATCTGGGATTTGAACCGCTTTACTTCGCGGTAGGGGTTCCATCGCTTTACCGCGACGCCACTTTCATACTTTCGTAAGAAAGACTCTCGGCCACCTGATAAATTTGTTTCATTGATCAGGATGGGGCTCGATTTTGTTTCCCGGGAATCGTGCGATTAAGCACTAAAGTGCCCGCCATCGCGATTTTCGAATCCGGCCGTCAAGACGGCTTTTGTCACCTCCCCTTTTGGAGAAGTCGCCTGAGATTCGCCAAGTGCCACGGGGCGTAGCCTAACTTAATTATTAATTAGCGCAAAATTGAGGGCCAATCGAGAAATTTGAGACCTGCCATTTTTCTCCCCGCCCCATTCCCGACAAGATGGCTATGCACGCATCCAACATTTTTGGAACACCCTGTATATTTTATGCAGGATACTTTCATATAATACCATATCATGTAATAATCCACTTTCATACATGTAATACCATATTGAGCGCAAGACATTTTACTTGCGAGGTAAAATGTATGTAACGTAAGTAAAACGTTTAGCATACAATAGCAGCTAAAGTAATAGCATTACATAAAAGTGTCCTAGATAAAATACATAGAAAATTGTATGACAAAGAAATTTGTTTATGTGAATTTTCATCTTGCAATTTATCGTTGAGGAAATGTTTGCGACAGTTGAATTTATTCAATAAGCTGTAAAATGTCATAACTCGGTAAATATTCGCCTTGCGAAAAAATCTATTAGGCAAATTATAAGCAAACCTAATTACCTACAAAATAGGTTATTTCATTCCTATGGTAAAATATACCATTAACAACAGGTTTGCAACAATAACAACGCATGTTATTCTTTCTAAATACATAATTACTTTCTTCAATCTTGTTGTAAATTTCTCTCTTATGGAAATCCGTGTAATCGCGAGTGTAGCTATTCAAAAGTTAATGTACAGGGTACATAAATTCGTGGCTATCATATTGCGGTTATTATAACTTTGAAAGAAATTAATGATAAAAGTGCCACCGGTGGCCGGGCCACCGAAATACCAAGCGTGCTCGGTCTATGCCGTACTTGATCTGTGATAGCGGATTAGCTATCTACGTTCTGCCGATGGTCGGTAATATAATTCTCTCTGACTAGCTGGCGTTAACGTCGAGTTCGAGGTGAAGGGGGACAGGATAGCTACTTCAGGCAATGGAGACGGCGGTACATTTTTATGACATTGGAATAGTAAATATAACATAGTATAAATATATAATAGGTAAGTATATAATAAATACATAAAAAGTACATAAATATAACTTTATGAATTTACCACAAATGATCATGATAAAATGGTGAGAGAATCTAAAAAACAATCTTAAGGATTATGAAAGATAACGGTGGCATTCCTACATTTAAAATTGATCAGAACATTCTAACATAATAATAAAAACTACGATTATTTCTAGTCATACACAGATATTACTATTATTTCCACTAATGCATTGTATACGAGCTTCCGCTTCATAAAGTCCTTCAGGTGGTTCAATTAGGGCTCCGCGCATTCCAGATATATTTTTCCTGTTGTCTCTGCCTATTTTCTGCTCATTTTATTCCATCTAAAAACAATCAGTGATCTATTAATACAATATTTTGCATAAATAGGATGCTTGTCATTATAGTGTATGTCTAATTACCTGTTGAGTGAGTCTCAGTACCTTTTGTCCACTACGCCAGCAAACAACCTGGAATAGAAGAGCATTGCCCGTACAATAAACTACGACCATCAAAAGCAAAATACAGTAATGTTACTTATCTTAGCATTCAGCGAAGCCAGTAAGTCCAAACCGCATGCAAGATATCCATAGATGCTACCTGAAAAACGTTATAACTACTTATTAGGAAGCATACTTTACATTAAAAAAACTGTTACCAAATGATAGTATGAAACCTATAAAAAGAGGTAATTCATTGTATAAACAATTCCTCAGATTAAATTGTAAATACAAATTGTACGTAACAGTACTCTGCAGAGGATATTCTTTGTACGAATAGTTCAGCCAATATCTACTTTTGTCCAATTAATTTTGAAACTATGCATTAACCACAGATTCCTCAAAATAACATATATAAGTAGGTTTAACTAACTTCCACATTACCTATGAGCCAGATTCTAATTCTTGGCACAGACAACAATTTGAAAAGTGAGTGTGCAAGAGCAGATTTTAATTGGACTAGTCTTACCAAAGATGTCCTCCGAAGAGTACTGTCACCAAGAACTTATATTTTAATGCTTGACAATTTCCAACCTGCGTTTGAGCTATAAATATTTAGAATTAAGAAGCCATAAGGGAGTTGGAAATTGTCAAATGTTAAGATATAAACTCTTGGTCACAGTACCTTGCGGAGAATATAAAATTGTGTTAATTAAAGATAAAATAGCTACGCTCACAAAGTAATTGCCCTTGTTACTCCAATGTTTAAAATATTGCAAAGGCAGGAAATGCACTGCCCAATATCCTCTCAATACTTTCTGTGCATCTACATTCCATCAAGACTATTGTGTCCTGCTGCAGCCTCCATGCTGTCGAGGTATATTTTTCCCTCCGTCTCTATCTATGTTCCGCGCAATTCAATAGATCTAAGAAAAATCAATAATCTATTAATAAAATATTCTGCACATAGGGATTATCATTATAGTGTATGTACAATTACCTGTTTAGTGAGTCTCAGTACCACTTGTCCACTAAATCGGGAAATAATCTGGAAATACAAGAGCCGATGGAACAAAATACCATGGTCACCAAATCCAAATACAGCAAAATCCCTCATCTTGGCATTCAGCAAAGCTAGTAAGTCCAAACCGTATGAAGGATATCCATAGGTGCTAACTGAAAAGCACAATAATTAATTATTAGGAAGTAAGGTTTATATTAAACAACTGTTATCAAATGATAGTATAAAACCTATAACACGAGGTGGCTTGTTATATAAACAGTATTTCTAAAGAAAAGATGAATGATTAATTATACCGTGTATGATTTCTGGTGTCGGCTGACTTTGCGAAGGCAAGCCCATGAAGTTTCATTGAAGTGGTGCAACCAGGCCCTACTCATGTCTAAGAATCTAATCTAAAAGTACAATTGGACCATTAATATATAACATTAATAAGAATCATTTGGTCGAATAATATTTTCCATATTTAACCAATACCTTATTTTCATTTATGCAGCTATCCGTACAGAAACATTTTTCCAATCAATAGAATATAAAATGAACCAGGTTGACATCGCATGAAGACTCCCATAGATAATCACATCTATATACTACTGAAATAGAAAATTAATAATTATTCAAAGTAATTTTGTTCCTCTTATAAATCATGTGCAAAAACGTACCTTTCTTCATAATGCATACACTTTGTTTCTTCCCAATCTTGGCTAGTAGCTTAATGAAACTCGACACAGTAGCAGAGTGCTCGATCAGCCACGAAAATCAAGACATGTCTGAGTAAAATCGGTTCGGTACTTTCTGAGATATGAAATGTCAAACTTTTTGTTATGACATGTTACCTGTCAAAACTTTGAAATGTTTATATCTTCGTTATTAGAGCATACAGAATATCGGTTTGTGGCTCATCTTTTTGATTTCTAAGAGTACTTTGACTCCCAAAAGCTGTCAATCCTCGAGATTCTTACAAGCGATGTTATTAGCGTAAACGTGCTATTGCGTAATAGGTTAGAAGAGTGTACACAACATTTGGAGGCTTTCGCGAGAACGAACCAGATATGCTGCACAATTGTAAAAGGCCTCACTAGAAAGCCTGTTTCCTATTCTAGTCAGATAGCCTAGTCCCGACCATGTATCTTCAATATTAACGGAGATACGCGCGTTCAAAGTGAAGCATACGTAAAAATGTGTGTCGGCTATGCATCGCGGAACTTTGACATTTAATATCTCAGATAGTACCGAACCGATTTTACTCAGACAGGTCTTGATTTCCGTGGATTGTCGAGCACTACAACTATACCGAGTTTTATTGAGCTAGCTCTAATAGTTGAGAAGTATGAATTGACGAAGCCGAATCACTGACTAAGCGCAATGCGCGCTTGCGACTGGACGTCGGCAGCGAAATATTTACATTCCACCAAAAATCCATCTCCTACACTACTGCACGTACAGGAATGAAACTTGGTATAGTTATTAAGTCTGAAAAATGAGACAGATCAAGACTTCTTTTATTAAAATCGGATCGGTACTTTCTGAAATATTAATGTTCAAAGTGTATATTCAAGTGTATATTCATATATTCAATATATTCAAGTGTATATTCAAAATGTATATGCTGTCCTGGTAACTACCCTTACATATCCACTGTCCTGGAAACTGCCAATACATGTATGAAGTCCTGGAAACTGCCCTGACATATATATGCCGTCCTGGTAACTACCCTTACATATCCACTGTCCTGGAAACTGCCAATACATGTATGAAGTCCTGGAAACTGCCAGATTATAAACAAACGCTTATATATTGTATGAAACAAGACATATATCAGAAATTCGAACGGAATTGCATTCCCCGTATCGGGATCTTCAGAATTATGTAATAAAATATGGGGCCCATTTTATGTCCTGGAAACTGCCCCGTGACATATATATATATATATATATGTGTTTGTAGCCTAATAAAATGTTATAAAAAGGTGTTTGTGTCTTGCGTGTGTGTACTTAATAGCTAATAGGAACAATAGTGGTAATAATAATAATTTTTTTTTTTTTTTTTTTTTAAAGGAGGGGGGAATGCATTACGCACCGTAGGGAGGGCTTGCGCTCCTCCCCGTGTGTGGGACTCACCCGGGCCGTAAAACAGACCCGGGCCTACCCACTAAACCCCCCTCCTTGGGCTCCTAGCAGCCACCCCGGAACCGCCGTATGGCATTACTTCGGGGTGGCGCCGTTGTTTCTCTGGGGCTAAGCCCCGCCGGCGTCTAAATCAGCCTTTTTTCGGAGAAGGACAGACTTGGTGAAGGCTGACACCTTCAACCAGGCCTCGGGGCTCTTCAACATAACCCTAGCTATAGTGTCAGGAGTTATGTCTCCGAATCCCTCCGCCAGCCTGTCCCTATCCGAACTCCATCTCCCACACTCGAAGAGAGTGTGGAGGACACTGTCCGACCGGGAGTCGCAGTAGACACAGCCAGGGTCCGCTACCTTCCCCATCTTGTGGAGATAGGCGCAGAAATAGCCGTGCCCCGTCAGCATTTGGGTGAGGTAATAGTCAACCTCGCCATGCTGACGGTTAAACCAGGCTTCCAGACGAGGGATTAGCCTCGCTGTCCACCGGCCCCGCGACTCCCGATCCCACCTCTCCTGCCACGCTTCGAGGGAGCGCGACCTGGCCTGTTCGGCCGCTCCCGCCCTACCCAGAGCAGCCTGCTCCTGGTGGACAAACCTCCGCTCCTGGGCGAGGAGGTCAATGGGAATGACCCCCGCGACCACTAGGACTGCTGGCTCCGAGACCGTGCGGTACGAGCTCGCAACACGCAGAGCGCCTCTCCTCTGTACGGAGGCCATGCGCTTGCGATACTTCTCGTACCGCAGTGCGTCGGCCCAGATCTCCGCGCCGTAGAGCATCACCGACTCGGCAACGCGCAGCAGCAGCCGCCTCTTGCAGGGCCTGGGACCACCTACGTTGGCCATGACCCTGCTCAGCGACGTCACCACTGCGGCCGCTTTGTCGGCTCTGCCCCTGATAGCCTCCCAGAAGTTGAGCCGACAATCCAGCTCAACCCCCAGGTGCTTCACGGCAGCCTTCGTCTGGACCGAGACTTCTCCCACCCGCATCTCCACGCTGAGGGGGATGCGTTTCTGGGTGAGAAGAACGATCTCGGTTTTCGCCAAGGCCAGCTCCAGTCTGTGGTCGCTCATCCAGGAGCGGACGCGACGCATCACCTGGTTGAGTCGCATCTGTGCCGCATCCATATCTCTCGCGATAATGGTGGCGGCTACGTCATCTGCGTACCCAGCCAGGGAGCAGCCTTCGGGCATCTCCAAACGTAGGATCCCGTCATATGTAATGTTCCATATGTCCGGGCCCAGTATGGAGCCCTGAGCTGCGCCCGAGGAAAGCTCCTTCTTCGTCGGACCATCGTCGGTGGTGTACGCAATGAAGCGGTCCTTCAGATAATCTCCGATTATGCGGAGAAGGTACTCGGGTACCTTGAAGTCCCGCTCCATCGCGCACAGGGCGTCTGCCCACCTCACTGAGTTGAACGCGTTCTTGACATCCAGGGTTACCAGCAGGCACACGGGACGGGAGAAGTGATTCCCCCGCTCCGTGGCCCTGGCAGCCTCGACAACCTCCTGGATAGCGTGCACCGTCGACCTCCCTTTCCTGAATCCGAATTGCTTCGGGGAAAGGTCTCCGGCGGCTTGGACGGCCGCCTGGAGGCGAGGTCGGAGCTTTTTCAGGAGCTTGCCGGATGTATCCAGCATGCACAGTGGCCTGAAAGATGACGGCGTGCCTGCTGGTCTCTTGCCTTTGGGGATGAGTACAAGGCGCGCAGTCTTCCAGCGGGAGGGAAAAATTCCCGCCTTCAGACAGGCGTTGTACACGTCCAGCAAGGGCCCTGGATTGCGTTCAACTGCGATTTTCAGCACCTCTGCTGGAATCCCGTCCGGTCCTGGGGCTTTCCCGCTCTTCATGGTGTGGGCGGCGCTTTGCAGCTCCGCCAGCGTGAAGAGGGGTATTTCCAGGGCTCGTGACGGTGCTGGGAGGAATGACCGCTTGGGGTGGGTGGGGAAGAGGGTGTTAACTATCCCTTCGATAGTCCCCGCGTCGCTTGGAGCGCTGTGTCTTAGCGCATCCAGCTTGCGAAGGACTATCCTATAGCCCAGTCCCCAAAGGTCGTTGTTCAGGTCCTCTACCAGCAACTTCCAGCATTGGCGCTTACTCGCTTCGATGGCCCGACGGAGCTCCTTCTTGGCCGCCGTGTGCTCGGCGGCCTTTCGGGCTACGTCGCGATCGCGTATTCGGGCCCTTGTGGCGAGCCGTCTGAGCCTGAGGCACTTACGCCTCAGCTCCGCGATCTGGTTCGTCCACCAGTACTTCGCAGGACGGTGGCAGCGACTGCTCGTCGTCTTCCTCGGCATGGCTGCCTCGCAGGCCCCATGAAGGAGACTCATAATGGCCTCCACCATGATCCGAGCCTGCTTGGCTGGCGATACGCCCTCTGGGATCTCCCAGGGTTGCTGGCCGCGTGTTAGGGCCAGAGACAGCTTCTCGGGGTCGAGCTTCGCGACGTTCCACCTGGGTGGGCCCAGATGGTGTCGGGCCCTGGCAACTGGCGCGACATCACGCACGCGAAACGTGATGTACTGGTGATCGCTAGCCGTGTAGCTCTCGATCACCTGCCAGTCCTGCACGCGTGCAGCCAGGCGTTCCGTCGCGAGGGAGACGTCGATGATGGTCTCCCTATACCCCGGCCTCCGGAAAGTGGACGTGGAACCGGCGTTGAGGATTAAGAGTCCTAGCCTCGCTGCCATGTCCATGACTCGTCCACCCCTGGAGTCCGGGGTAGGCTCACCCCACTCCCGAGCTTTAGCGTTAAAGTCTCCGGCCACTACCAGCTCCCCTCCCATGCTCCGAGCCGCGTCCTCCAGGCCATCGAGCTTGGCCTGGAAGTCCGCGATGCGTTCGTTCGGGGTGAGGTAGACGCTCATGTACGTGACGTCCTTGCTCCTCACCCAAACGTAACCGCTTCCGGAACCATGGGCCGCGACGACAAACCGTCGCGGGTTCGATACCCATATCGCCGCCGTGCCGAGGGCGTCGCTGTACCACCCGGGGCCATCCCTGTCTCGATACTGCTCACTGACCAGGACCACGTCGGCGTGCAGTTCGGTACAGATCTGGTCCAACAGGTGGTCCGCCGTCCTGCTCCTATTCAGGTTGCCCTGAAGGACTACCACCATTTCTGGGCCTGCTTCTTCGCCTGGGCGAGGGCCTCGCGGAAGACTCCGCATGCACCCGACCCCGCTGCATGTTTGCGGACATCGGGCTGGCCCTCCACCTCCGGGCAGAGGTAGCATAGCGAGCTGGCCGTACATCCAGCCGCCTTATGGCCCTCCGCCCCGCAGCGGAAACAGGCCTTGCTACGGTCCTCCCCCTTGCAGGCCAGAGTCAGGTGGCCGTATCCCAGACACCTGAAGCACCTGGTCACGGTCGCCCTCCGCCTGACCTTGCAAGCAAGCCACCCGATTTTTATGCGGGTGGCCTGGAGGAGCTTCGGGGCTGCGGCTTCGTCCACGATGACTATGGCCGTGCACTGCTCGCGTGCGTTCGGCTTAGTCACCCAGACCCGCATGTGCCCCGAGTAGTCCTTCAGGGTTTCTAATATAGCCTGCTCGACTTCTTGGGCGGTGGTGCACCCGTCAAGGTCTTTGATCTCCAGTTCTGCCCTGGGAGTCACCTCCTTGACGGTGCACGCGCCGTCAGCGGCTTTTCGCAGAGCCTCCGAAAAACTCGTCCGGGCCTCCGTCGTCGACTTCCGCAGCTGGACAAGCACGTCGCCCGCTCTTGTCCGGCGAATGTCGCCTACTTCAACCCCGCAGGCGGCGGGGTTTACTGCCCCGCGGATCGTGCCTAGCACGTCCGCGTAGGTCTTGCCTTCTGCGGGTTTGAGGACAATAGCGTCCTGGCGTCTCTTCTTCTTTTGAGACGGCCTCGGCTTTGCCGTCCCCTTCCTCGCCCCAGTTTTGGGCTTAGCGGTCTCTGGGGCCTTGGCTCTCTGGGCGGGCACCGCTACTGCCTGTTCGCCGCGGCCGTTGCTGGCCGGCTTCCCTCTTGCCGCTCTGGCAGCCTTGCGACTCACAACCGTCGCAAAGCTCTCCTCAGGCTGCTCCGCTGCCCTCTGTTTCTTTTTAGAAACAGGAGTCACCGGGAGAGGGGGGCTCGAAGCCTCCCTTTTCTTCCCTGCTGCCGCCGGGGTTGCTACCTTGGCGCGCTCTGCCTCTGCTAGCCTTGCCATGCTGGTACGGGCTGTCGAGCACGCCTGGTTATTCTCCTCCAGGGCCTCTAGCATTTCAGCTAGCTTTGGCAAACCCTTTTTTATTTTATTATTAATGTTGGGCTGCTTCAGTAGCACGCCCATCATTTCTTTAATTAGGTCCAGCATTTCTGCATGACCTGCCCTCGTCCTTTCCTCCGATTCGGCGAGTTGCCGACGGAGGACAGACATCTCATCTGTTGCGTCTTTGCCCGACGCACTGGGCTGGTTCTTTATGATTGTATTATCCATGGTCTTCGTTCTGTTGCTCCAGGGTACTGGGCCGTCTCCGAACGCGGCGCCTCCAGGTGTGGGGGGGTGATCACGGCTGTGGCTACCCCCATTGCCACAGCCGCTTTTGGCAATTGGGGCAGGAATGTTACATCTGCCCCTGCCATGCACCTTCACCCTTCATCGGCTTCCCAGTACCCCCGTGGGAGCGGCGCGTTGACGCCGGGAGCCTCCAAGGAGCGTGCGCTGCATGGATCATCCGGCACATCCCTTTCGGGCAGCGTCACCATGTCCGCTGCGCTCCTTGACCCAATGTATGTGTATGTGTGTGTGTGCTCCCTCGCAATGTACTGCCCCGTGAGGCAGGGTGCGCGGGGGAGAATGTAAGTGCGAGTGTGTGTGAGTGTGTATGCTGGTTTTGGTCCGCGCCGGCTATTTTATTTCACCGGTACCCGCCAGGCAAGCCTGGTGAGGGCGTTCCCCTATGCGCCACCCGGGGACGCGCCGTGTCGGGGTCCAGCAACCCCACCCCCGAAGGGGCACGGATTTTTTTTTTTTTTTTTTTTTTTTTTTTTTAAGGAGGGGGGAATGCATTACGCACCGTAGGGAGGGCTTGCACTCCTCCCCGTGTGTGGGACTCTCCCGGGCCGTAAAACAGACTCGGGCCTACCCACTAAACCCCCCTCCTTGGGCTCCTAGCAGCCACCCCGGAACCGCCGTATGGCATTACTTCGAGGTGGTGCCGTTGTTTCTATGGAGCTAAGCCCCGCCACCGTCTAGGTCCACCTTCTTCCGGAGAAGGACAGACTTGGTGAAGGCCGACACCTTCAACCAGGCCTCGGGGCTCTTCAGCATAATCCCAACTATAGTGTCGGGAGTTATGTCTCCTAGCCCCTCCGCCAGCCTGTCCCTCTCCGAACTCCATCTCCCACACTCGAAGAGAGTGTGGAGGACACTGTCCGACCGGGAGTCGCAGTAGACACAGCCAGGGTCCGCTACCTTCCCCATCTTGTGGAGATAGGCGCGGAAATAGCCGTGCCCCGTCAGCATTTGGGTGAGGTAATAGTCAACCTCGCCATGCTGACGGTTAAACCAGGCTTCCAGACGAGGGATTAGCCTCGCTGTCCACCGGCCCCGCGACTCCCGATCCCACCTCTCCTGCCACGCTCCGAGGGAGCGCGACCTGGCCTGTTCGGCCGCTCCCGCCCTACCCAGAGCAGCCTGCTCCTGGTGGACGAACTTCCGCTCCTGGGCGAGGAGGTCAACGGGAATGACCCCCGCGACCACTAGGACTGCTGGCTCCGAGACCGTGCGGTACGAGCTTGCAACGCGCAGAGCGCCTCTCCTCGGTACGGAGGCCATGCGCTTGCGATACTTCTCGTACCGCAGTGCGTCGGCCCAGATCTCCGCGCCGTAGAGCATCACCGACTCGGCAACGCGCAGCAGCAGCCGCCTCTTGCAGGGCCTGGGACCACCTACGTTGGCCATGACCCTGCTCAGCGACGTCACCACTGCGGCCGCTTTGTCGGCTCTGCCCCTGATAGCCTCCCAGAAGTTGAGCCGACAATCCAGCTCAACCCCCAGGTGCTTCACGGCAGCCTTCGTCTGGACCGAGACTTCTCCCACCCGCATCTCCACGCTGAGGGGGATGCGTTTCTGGGTGAGAAGAACGATCTCGGTTTTCGCCAAGGCCAGCTCCAGTCCGTGGTCGCTCATCCAGGAGCGGACGCGACGCATCACCTGGTTGAGTCGCATCTGTGCCGCATCCATATCTCTCGCGATAATGGTGGCGGCTACGTCATCTGCGTACCCAACCAGGGAGCAGCCTTCGGGCATCTCCAAACGTAGGATCCCGTCATATGTAATGTTCCATATGTCCGGGCCCAGTATGGAGCCCTGAGCTGCGCCCGAGGAAAGCTCCTTCTTCGTCGGACCATCGTCGGTGGTGTACGCGATGAAGCGGTCCTTCAGATAATCTCCGATTATGCGGAGAAGGTACTCGGGTACCTTGAAGTCCCGCTCCATCGCGCACAGGGCGTCTGCCCACCTCACCGAGTTGAACGCGTTCTTGACATCCAGGGTTACCAGCAGGCACACGGGACGGGAGAAGTGATTCCCCCGCTCCGTGGCCCTGGCAGCCTCGACAACCTCCTGGATGGCGTGCACCGTCGACCTCCCTTTCCTGAATCCGAATTGCTTCGGGGAAAGGTCTCCGGCGGCTTGGACGGCCGCCTGGAGGCGAGGTCGGAGCAGCTTTTCCAGGAGCTTGCCGGATGTATCCAGCATGCACAGTGGCCTGAAAGATGACGGCGTGCCTGCTGGTCCCTTGCCTTTGGGGATGAGTACAAGGCGCGCAGTCTTCCAGCGGGAGGGAAAAATTCCCGCCTTCAGACAGGCGTTGTACACGTCCAGCAACGGCCCTGGATTGCGTTCAACTGCGATTTTCAGCACCTCTGCTGGAATCCCGTCCGGTCCTGGGGCTTTCCCGCTCTTCATGGTGCGGGCGGCGCTTTGCAGCTCCGCCAGCGTGAAGAGGGGTATTTCCAGGGCTCGTGACGGTGCTGGGAGGAATGACCGCTTGGGGTGGGTGGGGAAGAGGGTGTTAACTATCCCTTCGATAGTCCCCGCGTCGCTTGGAGCGCTGTGTCTTAGCGCATCCAGCTTGCGAAGGACTATCCTATAGCCCAGTCCCCAAGGGTCGTTGTTCAGGTCCTCTACCAGCAACTTCCAGCATTGGCGCTTACTCGCTTCGATGGCCCGACGGAGCTCCTTCTTGGCCGCCGTGTGCTCGGCGGCCTTTCGGGCTACGTCGCGATCGCGTATTCGGGCTCTTGTGGCGAGCCGTCTGAGCCTGAGGCACTTACGCCTCAGCTCCGCGATCTGGTTCGTCCACCAGTACTTCGCAGGACGGTGGCAGCGACTGCTCGTCGTCTTCCTCGGCATGGCTGCCTCGCAGGCCTCATGAAGGAGACTCATAATGGCCTCCACCATGATCCGAGCCTGCTTGGCTGGCGATACGCCCTCTGGGATCTCCCAGGGTTGCTGGCCGCGTGTTAGGGCCAGAGACAGCTTCTCGGGGTCGAGCTTCGCGACGTTCCACCTGGGTGGGCCCAGATGGTGTCGGGCCCTGGCAACTGGCGCGACATCACGCACGCGAAACGTAATGTACTGGTGATCGCTAGCCGTGTAGCTCTCGATCACCTGCCAGTCCTGCACGCGTGCAGCCAGGCGTTCCGTCGCGAGGGAGACGTCGATGATGGTCTCCCTATACCCCGGCCTCCGGAAAGTGGACGTGGAACCGGCGTTGAGGATTAAGAGTCCTAGCCTCGCTGCCATGTCCATGACTCGTCCACCCCTGGAGTCCGGGGTAGGCTCACCCCACTCCCGAGCTTTAGCGTTAAAGTCTCCGGCCACTACCAGCTCCCCTCCCATGCTCCGAGCCGCGTCCTCCAGGCCATCGAGCTTGGCCTGGAAGTCCGCGATGCGTTCGTTCGGGGTGAGGTAGACGCTCATGTACGTGACGTCCTTGCTCCTCACCCAAACGTAACCGCTTCCGGAACCATGGGCCGCGACGACAAACCGTCGCGGGTTCGATACCCATATCGCCGCCGTGCCGAGGGCGTCGCTGTACCACCCGGGGCCATCCCTGTCTCGATACTGCTCACTGACCAGGACCACGTCGGCGTGCAGTTCGGTACAGATCTGGTCCAACAGGTGGTCCGCCGTCCTGCTCCTATTCAGGTTGCCCTGAAGGACTACCGCCATTTCTGGGCCTGCTTCTTCGCCTGGGCGAGGGCCTCGCGGAAGACTCCGCATGCACCCGACCCCGCTGCATGTTTGCGGACATCGGGCTGGCCCTCCACCTCCGGGCAGAGGTAGCATAGCGAGCTGGCCGTACATCCAGCCGCCTTATGGCCCTCCGCCCCGCAGCGGAAACAGGCCTTGCTACGGTCCTCCCCCTTGCAGGCCAGAGTCAGGTGGCCGTATCCCAGACACCTGAAGCACCTGGTCACGGTCGCCCTCCGCCCGACCTTGCAAGCAAGCCACCCGATTTTTATGCGGGTGGCCTGGAGGAGCTTCGGGGCTGCGGCTTCGTCGACGGTGACGATGGCCGTGAGCTGCTCGCGCCCGTTCGGCTTCGTCATCCAAACCCGCATGTGCCCCGAGTAGTCCTTCAGGGTTTCTAATATAGCCTGCTCGACTTCTTGGGCGGTGGTGCACCCGTCAAGGTCTTTGATCTCCAGTTCTGCCCTGGGAGTCACCTCCTTGACGGTGCACGCGCCGTCAGCGGCTTTTCGCAGAGCCTCCGAAAAACTCGTCCGGGCCTCCGTCGTCGACTTCCGCAGCTGGACAAGCACGTCGCCCGCTCTTGTCCGGCGAATGTCGCCTACTTCAACCCCGCAGGCGGCGGGGTTTACTGCCCCGCGGATCGTGCCTAGCACGTCCGCGTAGGTCTTGCCTTCTGCGGGTTTGAGGACAATAGCGTCCTGGCGTCTCTTCTTCTTTTGAGACGGCCTCGGCTTTGCCGTCCCCTTCCTCGCCCCAGTTTTGGGCTTAGCGGTCTCTGGGGCCTTGGCTCTCTGGGCGGGCACCGCTACTGCCTGTTCGCCGCGGCCGTTGCTGGCCGGCTTCCCTCTTGCCGCTCTGGCAGCCTTGCGACTCACAACCGTCGCAAAGCTCTCCTCAGGCTGCTCCGCTGCCCTCTGTTTCTTGTTAGAAACAGGAGTCACCGGGAGAGGGGGGCTCGAAGCCTCCCTTTTCTTCCCTGCTGCCGCCGGGGTAGCTACCTTGGCGCGCTCTGCCTCTGCCAGTCTTGCCATACTGGTACGGGCTGTCGAGCACGCCTGGTTATTCTCCTCCAGGGCCTCTAGCATTTCAGCTAGCTTTGGCAAACCCTTTTTTATTTTATTATTAATGTTGGGCTGCTTCAGTAGCACGCCCATCATTTCTTTAATCAGGTCCAGCATTTCTGCATGACCTGCCCTCGTCCTTTCCTCCGATTCGGCGAGTTGCCGACGGAGGACAGACATCTCATCTGTTGCGTCTTTGCCCGACGCACTGGGCTGGTTCTTTTTGATTATATTATCCATGGTCTTCGTTCTGTTGCTCCAGGGTACTGGGCCGTCTCCGAACGCGGTGCCTCCAGGTGTGGGGGGGTGATCACGGCTGCAGCTACCCCCATTGCTGCAGCCGCTTGTGGCGTTGGGACAGGAATGTTACATCTGCCCCTACCGTGCACCTTCACCCTTCATCGGCTTCCCAGTACCCCCGTGGGAGCGGCGCGTTGACGCCGGGAGCCTCCAAGGAGCGTGCGCTGCATGGATCATCCGGCACATCCCTTTCGGGCAGCGTCACCATGTCCGCTGCGCTCCTTGACCCAATGTGTGTGTATATGTGTGTGTGCTCCCCCGCAATGTACTGCCCCGTGAGGCAGGGTGCGCGGGGGAGAATGTAAGTGTGAGTGTGTGTGAGTGTGTATGCTGGTTTTGGTCCGCGCCGGCTATTTTATTTCACCGGTACCCGCCAGGCAAGCCTGGTGAGGGCGTTCCCCTATCCGCCACCCGGGGACGCGCCGTGTCGGGGTCCAGCAACCCCACCCCCCGAAGGGGCACGGGAAGGGGCACGGATAATAATAATAATAATAATAATAATAATAATAATAATAATTTTTTTTTTTTTTTAAGGAGGGGGGAATGCATTACGCACCGTAGGGAGGGCTTGCGCTCCTCCCCGTGTGTGGGACTCTCCCGGGCCGTAAAACAGACCCGGGCCTACCCACTAAACCCCCCTCCTTGGGCTCCTAGCAGCCACCCCGGAACCGCCGTATGGCATTACTTCGGGGTGGCGCCGTTGTTTCTCTGGGGCTAAGCCCCGCCGGCGTCTAAATCAGCCTTTTTTCGGAGAAGGACAGACTTGGTGAAGGCTGACACCTTCAACCAGGCCTCGGGGCTCTTCAGCATAATCCCAACTATAGTGTCGGGAGTTATGTCTCCGAGCCCCTCCGCCAGCCTGTCCCTCTCCGAACTCCATCTCCCACACTCGAAGAGAGTGTGGAGGACACTGTCCGACCGGGAGTCGCAGTAGACACAGCCAGGGTCCGCTACCTTCTCCATCTTGTGGAGATAGGCGCGGAAATAGCCGTGCCCCGTCAGCATTTGGGTGAGGTAATAGTCAACCTCGCCATGCTGACGGTTAAACCAGGCTTCCAGACGAGGGATTAGCCTCGCTGTCCACCGGCCCCGCGACTCCCGAATAATAATAATAATAATAATAATTTTTTTTTTTTTTTTTTTTTTTTAAAGGAGGGGGGAATGCGTTACGCACCGTAGGGAGGGCTTGCGCTCCTCCCCGTGTGTGGGACTCTCCCGGGCCGTAAAACAGACCCGGGCCTACCCACTAAACCCCCCTCCTTGGGCTCCTAGCAGCCACCCCGGAACCGCCGTATGGCATTACTTCGGGGTGGCGCCGTTGTTTCTCTGGGGCTAAGCCCCGCCGGCGTCTAAATCAGCCTTTTTTCGGAGAAGGACAGACTTGGTGAAGGCTGACACCTTCAACCAGGCCTCGGGGCTCTTCAGCATAATCCCAACTATAGTGTCGGGAGTTATGTCTCCGAGCCCCTCCGCCAGCCTGTCCCTCTCCGAACTCCATCTCCCACACTCGAAGAGAGTGTGGAGGACACTGTCCGACCGGGAGTCGCAGTAGACACAGCCAGGGTCCGCTACCTTCCCCATCTTGTGGAGATAGGCGCGGAAATAGCCGTGCCCCGTCAGCATTTGGGTGAGGTAATAGTCAACCTCGCCATGCTGACGGTTAAACCAGGCTTCCAGACGAGGGATTAGCCTCGCTGTCCACCGGCCCCGCGACTCCCGATCCCACCTCTCCTGCCACGCTCCGAGGGAGCGCGACCTGGCCTGTTCGGCCGCTCCCGCCCTACCCAGAGCAGCCTGCTCCTGGTGGACGAACTTCCGCTCCTGGGCGAGGAGGTCAACGGGAATGACCCCCGCGACCACTAGGACTGCTGGCTCCGAGACCGTGCGGTACGAGCTCGCAACGCGCAGAGCGCCTCTCCTCTGTACGGAGGCCATGCGCTTGCGATACTTCTCGTACCGCAGTGCGTCGGCCCAGATCTCCGCGCCGTAGAGCATCACCGACTCGGCAACGCGCAGCAGCAGCCGCCTCTTGCAGGGCCTGGGACCACCTACGTTGGCCATGACCCTGCTCAGCGACGTCACCACTGCGGCCGCTTTGTCGGCTCTGCCCCTGATAGCCTCCCAGAAGTTGAGCCGACAATCCAGCTCAACCCCCAGGTGCTTCACGGCAGCCTTCGTCCGGACCGAGACTTCTCCCACCCGCATCTCCACGCTGAGGGGGATGCGTTTCTGGGTGAGAAGAACGATCTCGGTTTTCGCCAAGGCCAGCTCCAGTCCGTGGTCGCTCATCCAGGAGCGGACGCGACGCATCACCTGGTTGAGTCGCATCTGTGCCGCATCCATATCTCTCGCGATAATGGTGGCGGCTACGTCATCTGCGTACCCAACCAGGGAGCAGCCTTCGGGCATCTCCAAACGTAGGATCCCGTCATATGTAATGTTCCATATGTCCGGGCCCAGTATGGAGCCCTGAGCTGCGCCCGAGGAAAGCTCCTTCTTCGTCGGACCATCGTCGGTGGTGTACGCGATGAAGCGGTCCTTCAGATAATCTCCGATTATGCGGAGAAGGTACTCGGGTACCTTGAAGTCCCGCTCCATCGCGCACAGGGCGTCTGCCCACCTCACCGAGTTGAACGCGTTCTTGACATCCAGGGTTACCAGCAGGCACACGGGACGGGAGAAGTGATTCCCCCGCTCCGTGGCCCTGGCAGCCTCGACAACCTCCTGGATGGCGTGCACCGTCGACCTCCCTTTCCTGAATCCGAATTGCTTCGGGGAAAGGTCTCCGGCGGCTTGGACGGCCGCCTGGAGGCGAGGTCGGAGCAGCTTTTCCAGGAGCTTGCCGGATGTATCCAGCATGCACAGTGGCCTGAAAGATGACGGCGTGCCTGCTGGTCCCTTGCCTTTGGGGATGAGTACAAGGCGCGCAGTCTTCCAGCGGGAGGGAAAAATTCCCGCCTTCAGACAGGCGTTGTACACGTCCAGCAACGGCCCTGGATTGCGTTCAACTTCGATTTTCAGCACCTCTGCTGGAATCCCGTCCGGTCCTGGGGCTTTCCCGCTCTTCATGGTGCGGGCGGCGCTTTGCAGCTCCGCCAGCGTGAAGAGGGGTATTTCCAGGGCTCGTGACGGTGCTGGGAGGAATGACCGCTTGGGGTGGGTGGGGAAGAGGGTGTTAACTATCCCTTCGATAGTCCCCGCGTCGCTTGGAGCGCTGTGTCTTAGCGCATCCAGCTTGCGAAGGACTATCCTATAGCCCAGTCCCCAAGGGTCGTTGTTCAGGTCCTCTACCAGCAACTTCCAGCATTGGCGCTTACTCGCTTCGATGGCCCGACGGAGCTCCTTCTTGGCCGCCGTGTGCTCGGCGGCCTTTCGGGCTACGTCGCGATCGCGTATTCGGGCTCTTGTGGCGAGCCGTCTGAGCCTGAGGCACTTACGCCTCAGCTCCGCGATCTGGTTCGTCCACCAGTACTTCGCAGGACGGTGGCAGCGACTGCTCGTCGTCTTGCTCGGCATGGCTGCCTCGCAGGCCCCATGAAGGAGACTCATAATGGCCTCCACCATGATCCGAGCCTGCTTGGCTGGCGATACGCCCTCTGGGATCTCCCAGGGTTGCTGGCCGCGTGTTAGGGCCAGAGACAGCTTCTCGGGGTCGAGCTTCGCGACGTTCCACCTGGGTGGGCCCAGATGGTGTCGGGCCCTGGCAACTGGCGCGACATCACGCACGCGAAACGTAATGTACTGGTGATCGCTAGCCGTGTAGCTCTCGATCACCTGCCAGTCCTGCACGCGTGCAGCCAGGCGTTCCGTCGCGAGGGAGACGTCGATGATGGTCTCCCTATACCCCGGCCTCCGGAAAGTGGACGTGGAACCGGCGTTGAGGATTAAGAGTCCTAGCCTCGCTGCCATGTCCATGACTCGTCCACCCCTGGAGTCCGGGGTAGGCTCACCCCACTCCCGAGCTTTAGCGTTAAAGTCTCCGGCCACTACCAGCTCCCCTCCCATGCTCCGAGCCGCGTCCTCCAGGCCATCGAGCTTGGCCTGGAAGTCCGCGATGCGTTCGTTCGGGGTGAGGTAGACGCTCATGTACGTGACGTCCTTGCTCCTCACCCAAACGTAACCGCTTCCGGAACCATGGGCCGCGACGACAAACCGTCGCGGGTTCGATACCCATATCGCCGCCGTGCCGAGGGCGTCGCTGTACCACCCGGGGCCATCCCTGTCTCGATACTGCTCACTGACCAGGACCACGTCGGCGTGCAGTTCGGTACAGATCTGGTCCAACAGGTGGTCCGCCGTCCTGCTCCTATTCAGGTTGCCCTGAAGGACTACCGCCATTTCTGGGCCTGCTTCTTCGCCTGGGCGAGGGCCTCGCGGAAGACTCCGCATGCACCCGACCGCGCTGCATGTTTGCGGACATCGGGCTGGCCCTCCACCTCCGGGCAGAGGTAGCATAGCGAGCTGGCCGTACATCCAGCCGCCTTATGGCCCTCCGCCCCGCAGCGGAAACAGGCCTTGCTACGGTCCTCCCCCTTGCAGGCCAGAGTCAGGTGGCCGTATCCCAGACACCTGAAGCACCTGGTCACGGTCGCCCTCCGCCTGACCTTGCAAGCAAGCCACCCGATTTTTATGCGGGTGGCCTGGAGGAGCTTCGGGGCTGCGGCTTCGTCGACGGTGACGATGGCCGTGAGCTGCTCGCGCCCGTTCGGCTTCGTCATCCAAACCCGCATGTGCCCCGAGTAGTCCTTCAGGGTTTCTAATATAGCCTGCTCGACTTCTTGGGCGGTGGTGCACCCGTCAAGGTCTTTGATCTCCAGTTCTGCCCTGGGAGTCACCTCCTTGACGGTGCACGCGCCGTCAGCGGCTTTTCGCAGAGCCTCCGAAAAACTCGTCCGGGCCTCCGTCGTCGACTTCCGCAGCTGGACAAGCACGTCGCCCGCTCTTGTCCGGCGAATGTCGCCTACTTCAACCCCGCAGGCGGCGGGGTTTACTGCCCCGCGGATCGTGCCTAGCACGTCCGCGTAGGTCTTGCCTTCTGCGGGTTTGAGGACAATAGCGTCCTGGCGTCTCTTCTTCTTTTGAGACGGCCTCGGCTTTGCCGTCCCCTTCCTCGCCCCAGTTTTGGGCTTAGCGGTCTCTGGGGCCTTGGCTCTCTGGGCGGGCACCGCTACTGCCTGTTCGCCGCGGCCGTTGCTGGCCGGCTTCCCTCTTGCCGCTCTGGCAGCCTTGCGACTCACAACCGTCGCAAAGCTCTCCTCAGGCTGCTCCGCTGCCCTCTGTTTCTTGTTAGAAACAGGAGTCACCGGGAGAGGGGGGCTCGAAGCCTCCCTTTTCTTCCCTGCTGCCGCCGGGGTAGCTACCTTGGCGCGCTCTGCCTCTGCCAGCCTTGCCATACTGGTACGGGCTGTCGAGCACGCCTGGTTATTCTCCTCCAGGGCCTCTAGCATTTCAGCTAGCTTTGGCAAACCCTTTTTTATTTTATTATTAATGTTGGGCTGCTTCAGTAGCACGCCCATCATTTCTTTAATCAGGTCCAGCATTTCTGCATGACCTGCCCTCGTCCTTTCCTCCGATTCGGCGAGTTGCCGACGGAGGACAGACATCTCATCTGTTGCGTCTTTGCCCGACGCACTGGGCTGGTTCTTTTTGATTATATTATCCATGGTCTTCGTTCTGTTGCTCCAGGGTACTGGGCCGTCTCCGAACGCGGTGCCTCCAGGTGTGGGGGGGTGATCACGGCTGCAGCTACCCCCATTGCTGCAGCCGCTTGTGGCGTTGGGACAGGAATGTTACATCTGCCCCTACCGTGCACCTTCACCCTTCATCGGCTTCCCAGTACCCCCGTGGGAGCGGCGCGTTGACGCCGGGAGCCTCCAAGGAGCGTGCGCTGCATGGATCATCCGGCACATCCCTTTCGGGCAGCGTCACCATGTCCGCTGCGCTCCTTGACCCAATGTGTGTGTATATGTGTGTGTGCTCCCCCGCAATGTACTGCCCCGTGAGGCAGGGTGCGCGGGGGAGAATGTAAGTGTGAGTGTGTGTGAGTGTGTATGCTGGTTTTGGTCCGCGCCGGCTATTTTATTTCACCGGTACCCGCCAGGCAAGCCTGGTGAGGGCGTTCCCCTATCCGCCACCCGGGGACGCGCCGTGTCGGGGTCCAGCAACCCCACCCCCCGAAGGGGCACGGAATAATAATAATAATAATAATAATAATAATAATAATAATAATAATAATAATAATAATAATAATAATAATAATAATAATAATAATAATAATAATATTGTTGTTTTGTTCTTTTCTTTTTTTGTTCAGTCTATGTTTAGTCGTTGTTTGTTTAGAGTGTCTGTGAGTGTGTCTATTTTGTAGCTCCTGTTTCATCTGTCGTATTTGTGTTTGTAGTTCTTGTTCCGTCATTGTCTTTAATTGTATCTTGTCTGTCTGTGTCGCGTTGTCCCTGTATCTTATGTGTGTCTGGGTCTCTTTGTTAATATGTAGTGTGCGTTTGAGTGTGTCTTTTAATTCCTTTTGTCGCATATATGTATCGTTTGTGTATAGTCTAGTGCGTCTTGTCTGTGTTGTGTATGTCCTGTCTATGATGTTTCTTTGTCTGTCCCGTCGTGTTTGTGGTGTTGTTTTTAGTTTCCTGTGGTTTGTTGTAATTTTTATTATTGGTTGTGTTCCGGTGTGTGTGTGTTGTGACGGGGCGGAATTGCCCAGCCACAAGAACCGCTCGTCGCTCGCACATACACGCGCTCGCTACGCACGTCCGCCGGCTCGAACAGCCGTCACTCCAAGGGACACCTCCTAGATCGAAGCGCGTAGACTAACTCGCCTTCGGGCAACGAGTCCTCGACAGCGAGAACGAGACGAGGTGGCACCAAGGGGCAAGGAGTATGTTCCATTGGCATAAGGAGCGACAGGGCCGATGGAAGCTGCGGAGGGAAAGGTCGAAGTCCAGCGGAGGCGCTCATCCCCTGTGACAGCGAGACGACAAAAGCCACGATGCAGCCTGGGAGAAGGCCGGCTTCGGCGAACGAAGATCGGCAAATGCACCAGCGACTCCTGCCCTACCGACAGCGGTAGAGGCCCAGGCCGAGGGACTTAGGCGCGCTAAGTTACCCGGCAACCCCTTGACACGGCGCGGCGCTGCAGGACTAGCGGGAGGGGCGCGGGGCGCGCGCGGGGCTAGAAATTAGGGAACGCGTAGGAACTCGTCACTCTTGTGGTGACCACTGAACGAGCGGACGTACGTTTCCCGAGCTTTCCGAGCGTAAGGACTGAGCGAACGAGCGAACCCAGTGATTGGCGAGAGATCAGGATTCGAGGCCTTCCGGACGATCTCCTGAGGAACCAGGATTCCGAGCGAACCTCGAGTGACGAGGAATAGACAGCGAACGACCGGTAAGCCCCGCGCGTCCCTTTGTTCTTTGTTTCTTTGTACTTCCCGTGCGAGTCTCGGTGCCGGCCGTAGGCTCTCCTTGTTCGAAGCAGCGATAGGCAGCCCGCGGGCCAGCCCGGTGTCCCTTGAGGTGACTCTTCTAGTCACCCAGAGTCAACTAGCGTAATTAGATCTTAAGGTTTCGGCCGAGGAACGGACGTACGCCGCCATTGTGGCGAAGCCCGTCCGAACGTGAATCACACCCACGTGCGAGGCATCGGGGCTTTCTTTGTAACTAACGAACAGCTGGTTTTCGTGCGAATACGTGATCTTTGCCGGAATATCGTAGCTATTAGAATCATCCGCGAGCGCTCTTCATCTCACGTAGAATTAAGGTTTAGATTGTAAGCGGCGGCGGGAACGCCGAGGTGCCGGGCCATTCGTAGGTCCGGCTATTGTGTGATCGGCCGAGCGACGGCCTGCCCAAGCGAGGGCCCGTGAACGTGCATTCACTAACGTGCAATAAACGACCTTGTCACCCAACCGTGTGGGTTGTAGATTCGCCTCTCCTTCTTCCCCGACAGGAACCCCTCTCTCTAGCTAGCCGGGAGGATCCACCACGAGGAGTACCGGCGGACGAGCCAACTGCCCTCGATACCAGCTTTTCCACGCGCGAACATAGAAATTCGGTTCCGTCCGCGGAACCTGGCGCCCGATTCGCGTTTCAGGAAGTCGAGGACCAGCGGCCGATAGCCAGGCCGGCTATTATGCAGGCAGGATTTCCGAGCGGCCAAACCACGGACGGCCGAGGAGAAATCCCCTCATAGTGTATGTATGGCTGTGCCGTATATATTCCTCCGGGTCCGTGCCAATGGAGGTGCCGTAATTTTCCAGGAGTCTGGAGGAGGGGAATTCCCCAATTCCTCAGTGGGATTTCAGGTTGTCCGTTATTCATTGTTGTGTCCTTCTTCGTCTCTTGTTGTCTGTCCTTATTTGTGTTGTCGTCCTGGGGTGTCTGTTGCGGTGTGTCCTGGTTGTTGTGTCCTCTTCTTTTGTATTTATGTCTGCATGAAGAGGGTTGTTCGGAATAGTTATATTTGTCTGTGTTCGAGTGTGCGCTTGGGTGATGTGGGGGGGTTTGTACGGTTTGGTCTCGTGTATCTTGTGTAGAGTCTGTTTGTGTGGCAGTGGTCTTTGTTAGTGTTGTCGTTGTGTTTTGTGTTTGTTCTGTAATTCGTTGTGTGTATCTGTTTTTTATAATAGTGGCTTTTTTGGTGCAAAAGCCTATGTGCTGTATAAGGGCTAACCCCTTATTTTCGATCCTGCACACTGGGCACAAGAATGGTTTTGTTGGTTGTTCCATAATTATGGAACAATAGTTCTTGGCACATGGTCCGGTGTGTATCTGGAGGTGCTCCTTTGAAATTTCGCAGCCGCATAGGTTGCATTGTGCGAGTTCTGTGTCCATTGTTGCTTATGTTAGGTGTGTTCTTCTGCTGTTGGTCTGTGTGTGTTTGTGATTGTGTTTTGTGTTTGTATTTGTGTTTTTTTTTGCCTTGGTACCTGTGTGTGTCTGGCTGCTTGTCTTTTACTGTTGGCTATAAAAGAAAGAACTATATTATTATTCTGTATTTTGTCGGAGAAGAAGAAGAAGACATGCGTATATAGATTCGGGTTAGTGGGTATTGTATGATATGAGGGGGTACTTGGGAAGATGTAAGGATGTATTTGATTGTGTGTTTATTGTTGTGTAGTGAATGTTTTACCCGTTGTTGTGTCGTATTATGTCGTCATGCATGCTTGTGTGTGTATGGCTAAATGTCTTCCTTGTACCCATCGGTTGCAGAAAGGGCAGATGAAATTTAAGTAGGGGTACCTCCGAATCATTTCAAAGGTAGCGTCCACACAAATATCTATGTGTTGCCGTAAGTCGCGTGCTGCTACTTGGTTTCCACAAAGGCGGCATCGTACGATTGCGTATCTGTTGTTTCCTTGCATGTTTGTATGTGTGAGTATATGTGTGTGTGGTTTTTGTTTATCTATTTATGTGTATAAAAAGAAAATGTTTGTGAGTGAATGAATGTAGTG
This sequence comes from Crossocerus cetratus, assembly GCA_963675795.1. Taxonomy (NCBI): domain Eukaryota; kingdom Metazoa; phylum Arthropoda; class Insecta; order Hymenoptera; family Crabronidae; genus Crossocerus; species Crossocerus cetratus. Next base: position 18,619,309 of record OY776664.1, on the reverse strand, counting down.
TAATGTAGGTGGTAGATAAAAGGGGTGTGAAGGTTGTGGATTTGTGTTTTTAAGGTATAATGTTCTGTCTATTGTATTGAAGCATTTGCATTGGTATCATTTCGATTCGATTGTCGTTTGTTTGTGGGATTGGGTTAGTTATTATGTGTACTTGGGTGGGTTGTGGTAGTTCAGCTGTTCTGTTTTCTGGTTGTGTGTTACGTGTGCGTGTAAAAGATCTTAGGATGTTAGTTATCAGTGTTGCTTTGTTGAATAGGGAGAATTTCCAACAGATCCCAAATATTAATATAAGTGGGCCAATTGAAAGTCCAGTGTATTTGATGAGTGTTTCTAGGAAGGATAATCTATTCCGTAGATGGAACATCTTTCCAATTTCTTTAGCTTTTGTGATTATTGTTTTTAGCTTTGTTTCGTTTTCTGAAAGCTCATCACTTGTGTGGTATGATTCTAATGTTTGTGTGAATTGTTCAGTTTCTTTTAGGATTTCCGTTAAATTGATTGTGTTTTCCATGTTGATGGAATTCTGTATCATTTGGGTGATGTTTAATGTTATGTCGTGTGAGAAGTTTGTGGACAAGTGTGTTCTTATGTTCGTTATAGGTGTGAGTTTTGTTGTTTGTGTTTTTGCAGTACATGATTCATCAATATAAAGTATTCCAGTGTGTTCGATACTTTCTATTATTGACTTGTCGTTTTTGCAAATAATGTATAGTGTTTCTCGTTTGGGTGAGGCGAATAGCCAGCTGTTTGTGTTTTCTATTCTTGACCAATGTGTTCGTTTTAGTGTTTTGATTCGTATGTCACATGTGTCTAGGTCATGGGAATTCGGGTTAAGTAATAACTGAACTTCGCATTCGGCGTCGTTGTCTACCTGTTGTATTGGGTTCGTTTGTTTGCATATGTATTTTGAATTTGTGTATTTGCATTTGTCTAGATTGTTTATGTTGTAGTAATAATCGAAGTTCGTGGAAATTGCAGTGTATCTGATAAAAGGTTTTATGTATGCGAATCCTCGCGTAAAGTTTTGTGTTCCAGCTTGTGGTATGAGGACTGGTAGGTGTTCGTATAATTTGTAGAGATCGTGATCAAGGAGTGGAATTTTTAGGATGTAGATTAGTTTTGCTCCGTTATGGAATATAGTTAAGTCAGTGATTTCGAGTAATTGTGGTATGAATCGGCTGTCCAATGGTATTGGGAATTCTATATTTCTTAGGTATTTGTGTATACTTTCCGCGCTGTCTAGTATTTGTTGGGCGGTTAGTAGTTTTGGGTGTATTTGACCTGTTGTTGCAAATAGTATTGCTGTAGTAAGTGTGTTGATATTTGTTTCGAGCTGTGTTATCATTTCGTCGACTTCGGATGCGTATTCTATTACTTTCTGTGTAAGCTTAAGTGTTCGTATATTGTTATTTGTTAATTGTACCGCTAATGTAACATTCCCTATTTGTTTGGATAGTTTATCGGCTATTTTCAGTATCTTTTGGTCAACGAGTTTCAATTGAGACTTTATTATGTGTGTTTGATTTGCAAATATTTCTGCCATTTCTTGTGTATTGTTTGCTAGTGTGTTAATTTGTGTGTTTATTCTAGTGGCATCTTCTGCGTCTAAGGTTCCAAAGAGAGCTTTGTTAATTTTACCTATGAATTCTAGTGGTGCTCGTTTTTGTTTCTTGGGTGACTCTGTATCTGGGATTAGTTCTCGCAAGATTGTTTCTGATGTCGCGGTGTTTCGTAATCGGGTTATTAATACCTTGAGGTGTCCTTGAATTAGGCAGGTTGGTCCTAGCGTTTTGCAGAATTCTATTGTGGTTCCGAGATTTTCCCATATTCGTTCGCGTTCTTGTACCATACCACACTCTGTGTGGTATGATCGTAGTGTACCCAATACTTCAGATCGTATTCCTGGGTTGTGTGAGAGTGATGTTATTTGGTACGGAGGTGTGTTTTCGCTTACACATGATGCGAGGCATCTGCAACATGTGCCAATTTGATTTTGTCTATGTGTACTATTTTCGTTTCATCGTCTTTGATTTTTAGTCGTACGTTATTTTTATCTAACACGTCTAGTATTTCATAGGGGCCTATATAATTACTTTGGAGTTTATGTTTTCTATGATCTCTAATTAGAAATACTAATTGTCCTGGTTCAAAGTTTGGTATAGTTGTTCGTCTGTCGTAGTATCTTTTGTTTCGTTCTTTAGCTTGGATTTGCTTTTCCGTTGCTTTTTCTTGTACCCATTTTAATTGTTCCGTTAGCGTGCGTAGGTATGCGTCGTATGTAAGTATTGTTTCTGGAGGTGGGAACTCTGAGGGTGTTCGCGCTGTTTTCCCAAAGATTAATTCGTATGGGGTGAATCCTGTGCTATCGTGTGTGCTGGTGTTGTAGGAAAAAGTTGCGTATGGGAGCCATTGGTCCCAATCACGGTGTTCAGAGATGTAATGTTTTAGATATTCGATTAGGGTATGATGACCTCGTTCTGCGATGCCATGCGATTGTGGATGATATGTGGAAGTGTTATAGTGTTTAATTTGGAAAAGGTTTTTGAATTCTTTGAATATTTTAGACATGAAGCATCGACCTTAATCTGATAATATAGCTCTTGGAGCTCCGAAAGTGCAAATTAGGTTTTCTGCTAATGCTTTGGCTACTTCTACAGAAGTTTGATGTTTCAAAGGGATTGCTAGTGAAAATCGACTAAAAAGGTCTGTGATTGTAAGTATGTATCTGTATCCGGTTTCTGTTTCTTGTAATGGGCCACAAATGTCAATGGCTATTTTGTCAAACGGTTCGGCTGGTGTGTCTGTAATTATCATTGGGGCTTTTGGTTTTACTCGAACTAGTTTGTTTCTTTGGCAATCGAAACAATTTTTTATGAATGTTTTAATGTCATTTTTCATGTTCTTCCAATAATATTGGGCTGCTATTCTTTTATATGTTTTCTCGATTCCTCTATGGCCTCCAATTGCGGAGTTGTGTAATTCCGTCATTATTATATTTCTTATTGACGCATGTGGGACGGATAATAGACCTTCGCAAAGTGTGATTGTTAAATCTGGTTGGGAAATATGTGTGTATAAGTACGTTTTTAGATCTGCCCATTGGAGTTGAGTAGTGTATCGGTGGGGGGTTCTGGGACAGTGGCGAGGGGGGTGCGGGGAAGCGGGGGAGGGAGCCCGTGCTCTTCGACGGCGGTGTCGAGTAATCAATTAGCAGGTGATTAAGATAATTACCCAAACATAGATAACATTTCACGTGTCACCTAGATTGTATATATAAACATAACATTTCACGTGTCACCTAGACTGTATATATGATTTGAATCAATGAGGATTCTTTATCGTCTTCTTCGACGGCGGTTTCGACAATTTCACGTGTCACCTAGATTGTATATATATAAACATAACATTTCACGCGTCACCTAGACTGTATATATGATTGGAATCAATGAGGATTCTTTATCACGGAGTATTTCCAGGTATAATATCCCGCGTGTCATCGGAGGTGTAGTTTTGTCGCGAGGCATTTGCAAGGGAGTGTAGAGTAATACGCATGAATATTTTAATTCCCTTTTTTTATTGAAACACATGTACAGCGTCCGTTTTCACACATGCCGAGCATTGCGAAACTGCGCGATCTTCAGATTTAAAACGCCTTCCAAAATCGTTTGAGTCGTGGCGATGCGTCTCCTGAATCGGGCAGCGTCAATGTGGTAATATCCACGTCGGGCATTTCTGGTGTCCTCGTCATCGGGTAGGTAGCACACCTTTCGGACCTCGTCGAACGAGACGTGTTTCGAACTCATCTGTTGAAGGGAATGTTTCAGTTGGATAATAAGGAAACGGCAATTTCGGTTTAACAGCAGAGAGAGAGAGAGAATTATATTACCTCGGTATCGATGGTTTTTCAATCGTAGCTTATTTGACCAAACCGCTAGTTTCTAATACAGGACCTAGCGGATGTTGGGATACAGTTTGAGTGAGCATTGCTCCGCGCCGACGTGTCGTGCCTGTATTAGTATCGCGGGTGCATCTGTGCGCGCGTGTGTGTGCGTGTATGTGTAAGAAGAAGAAGATGGAAGTGGGAGATGATCTTCATAGCATAAAAGTGCGCCACGATGAAAGTGAGCTATCAGTAATTGGAGGATATCACAGCAGCAGAGTAGTCGCAGCAGCAGAGTAGCCACAGTACGAGTGTCACAGTGAATATCCAGCAAGCAATCCCGACATCATGTCCATGAAGAGGAAAAATGCTTGTGCGCACAACGATTGCCCACCGAGTCAAGCGTAAGTACATCAAATTAATCTTGATCGTTTGAACTGAGAATTATTGTAATAGAATGAATATAATAGCAATAATCTTTTGCAACACCCTTTAGTTCAAAGCGGCTACAAGAATCGCAGGGATATGACGGTCAGAATGATGACGATCTAGCGAGTATTCTCGACATGGTATCAAGCCAGGGGAAATATCCGCAGGAACGGAGCGACGATCGTCCAGGTACTCCCAGCATCTTATCAATTAAGAGGAAGTATCCAAAGAAGAAGAAGAATGAGATAGGGTAAGCACTTTGAGTTATTCCCAATAGTTGAACTGAGAGAGAGAGAGGGTGTGTGTTATACATATTAATAGAGCGAATGCAATTTTCTTTTCCACCTAGCAGCAGCACGATGAACGAAGCGGAAGCAGAACAGGGAGAAGTAGAAGAAGAAGAACGGCAACGTCAATCAATGCAGCAACGATCAATGGAGACGCGAGGATCGCGAATACTGGGGCGAAGGTACTCCCTGACGAAGGACTTCTCCAAATACGTGGAGATCGGCATATCCATTGGCAGCGGCGATTGGTGCATGGTCGAACTGGCTATTGGAGACAACCGCGGTCACGAGATCTGCATTACCATGGACTTGTGGAAGACTGTGATGTGCAACAAAACTATGCTCATGGAGATGTTCTCAGTGCCGACCGAAACGATTGAACTATGCGGTGTATCTGATACGGTGTCATTCCGAACGGTTAAACTCAGTAAAAGTAACATCGAGACTATGGAAATTTTTGATCTAACTACATCTATATTCATAACCGCGCATACTTTGAGCAAATTGTTCGATCTCGAATACTGTATCGATCATATGTACTCGTGGTTAGAGGAGAACGTACCATCGGTTAAACAAAAATTTTCAAAGTTCGTTGAGATATTAAGGGGAACGGCAGCGGCTTCGAATTATAAAACTGCAATTATGGAAGACGCGGCTTTCGAACGACATTCATTGATTGATTGCGAGCTCTTGGCACTTTGTATGAAACCGATATTAGGTGAAGTAATGATGGATAGGAGTATGAACGGTGGTCAAAAATGGGATGACACGTTTCGAAAATAAGAAATTATTATTATTATAAAAACACACACACACACACTGTACATAGATAAAAAAAAGAATAAAAGCAAAAATGAAAATAAAATATGAGTATATATGTATGACGGGGCGGGGCGGGGCGGGGGGGGGGGGGGGGGGATGATGTCATTGGCGGGGTGGCTTCATCCCGATGACCGCGATGGGGGGACGGGCAGGGGGGCTTCATCCCGATGATGGGATTGGGGGGGGACTCGCGATGGATCATCCCCATGACGATTACCTCGACCTGTAAGCAGAGGGAAACAAAAATAATTAATAATCGAGTAACGCGCAGAAATACGGTAGTTTTAAGTTCATGATACTTACTTCGATTGTGCAACGGCCACGTCCCGGCAGTATTCTGCGAACGGCGGGTCCACCCGCATATCGCGCAGCATTGGCCGCTGCCGATTAAAATGTTCGCTCATGCCCGAGCCGCTCCTCCGCAGCGCGTAATAGATTTTGATTAGATGCGCCCGGCATTCCTTGCACTGCTGGCAGGGTCGTACCTCCTTATATGCGTATTTGCCACAACGGGCACAGTCCGCGTTATTCCGGTACTTAAAGTACCAGAAATGTGGCCGAATCGGTGAATACTCCGCTGGGGAGCCCATGCCCTCGTGGCATTCGGCACATAATTTGTGCCCGTACCGATTTGTAAAAAGTATGCCCCGCACACACTGCGCCTGGAGGATGTGGAACTCCACATCCCGGCGATCTTCCTTCGCGACCAAAAACTTGAACATAGCGAACGATGATGATGAAGAGGTCGAGCGAAAAAACAAAACGAGAGTAAGCTCGAATGACTCCGCCAGCCGTTTTCAAGACTCTGGCAAGCTCTTCTTCACTCCGGCGTTAGTTGGTGGGCGGGTGATTTTGGCCTATAATCTTCGACGATTCCCTTCCGAGGGATGTTTTGACCTATGTCGTCTTCAGGGATGTTCCACCACCACCGCCGCGCGTGTCGGTGGACCCGAAAATGTCTAAGAACTAGCGAGGGAGGGATGGTGACTTAGCCTATGACAGACTCCTTTTCAGGGTAGGGATGTTCCTTAGTCCTCGGAGATGTTCCACCACCACCACCACCACCACCACCACCACTACGCTTTCGGACCCAAAATTCTCGACGTTGGAGGGTGGGACTACTTTCTCTCTCTCTCTCTCTCTCTAACCCACCCGAGGAATTGAGGGGATATTAATGGTTGGAGAATGATAAAAATCAATTTACACACAGTATATATATATATATATTTATTATCGTTGGATCATACATGCTTTAAAAAGTTATGCAATTTCAGCACATTTTGTAACGCGCAAGTTCCTCTATGATACGCGCACGCAAACGTATTCTCAGAAGGCATTTCCTTGAACGATGGTATACCACCATCCGCGTAATCTTCCTCGATATTGTAGACTATAGTGGAATTCGCGAGGTCCTCGATCCACGCGCACTTGTCACGGCCCTTCGCGACGATGACGGTAGTTACATCCTTCAGTACGGAACGCAATAGCTTTCTAGCCATACTGTAATTTATACAGCCGTCTTCCCAGATGAGCCCATGATGGTGTTTTGTCACCCAGCTGCACTTTCTCCTCGAGTCAACGTCCAGCGCTGTCCAGGGAAACGGCGGGGCAAAAATCCAATGTGCCATTCGGTCGGTACTGGGCAGAATCACTGCGGCCTCCTTGAGTATAAACCCGCCGTTGACCATAAATCCTTGAACGTCGACTATGGCAGTCTCCATCTCTCTCTCTCTCTCTCTCTCTCTCTCTCTCTCTCTCTCTCTCTCTCTCTCTCTCCGATGACAAGTTTTAAACGATTTTGCGTACAATGTTTGTGAGCGGGTTATATTCCACTATGCGATCGTGTATGATGAGGCAGTAAGCGGTGGTATTTGCAGGAACGTTTTCCCGACACTCAAAGTCGATTCGCACGTCAACGGTCGCGCTCTTGACGGACTCGTTTTGTCGGGAGCAATCCAGCACGACGAATGGGCCGTACGCGAGGAAGTTTGTGAGATCGAGCAGCGGCTCGCCACCGCCATAGAATGATTCTCGGAATTTGGCATACATATTATAGAGCAACGCATGCTTGTTCTTGCCAAAGTCAATGTTCAAGTCGTCGTAGGGATACATTTCCGAGTTCAGGTAGAGACGAATGTTGGAGAGATCGCAATGATCAAAGATCGACGCTCTTTTGGACAAATCATTCTTCCGCGCGGTTTGCAGGGCGAATATCACGTATCGAGGCTTCTCCATCTGCGTCGTGGCTTTTACCGCCCATGTGTGCTTCGTTGTTGTCTGCAGCAGGGGATACTCGTGGAGCTCGGACGAGCGGAAACTCATTTTAATCGGCGTGCCGTTTTCCAGTACACGCAACATCGACAGTTTGTGCACCTCGTCCAGGGTTACGTGCGGTATGCGCCATTGTACCTTGTGCAGCGTAAGATTATAATTAAGACCAGCCGGCCCGTGTATCGCGTTCGCGTCGGTGCGCGCGCGTATCAAGATGAGTTCGTGACGCGCGTTTATCATGATACGGTTATAGTCCTCGCAAAAGCCCAGCAGCATGCTGAGAGGCACGCAAAAATTAAAGTCCAGCGGTGCGCCGCGTTTGATTTTCTTCTTTCTCGAGCCATCGCCCTCCCCACCATCATCATCATCAGCAGGGTATCTCCAGCCGGCGTTATCCAGCGTTCTGCTCTTCTCGGTCGAAAGACAGAGAAAGTTTTTCAGTGTAGTCGTTATACCGGGATTCCTGCATCTATCGATTTCAACGCCATTGAGTTCATAGCGTATCTCATCGAAGAGGAAGGAGACGAAATTATTTTCCAGGTGCACGGTGTCCCCGGCATTCACGCTGTCGAGTCTTCCCTCGATGTATAGGTAACTGCGGCATAGCAGGAGGTACAAGTCTTGCTGCTGAACGTTGAGCCGTATCTCGTCACTGTTCCCGAGGGCAGAATTGATATATGGGTTGTACGTGTGCACCTCCAACTTCGTTATACGGTTGTCGAAGGCTGGTACACCACCGATGCTCAAAATATTGTTCATCATCATCAATATCGTAGTCGTTCACGCGCAGTTCTGAATCCCAGAGATTTTAGAAATCTCACGTTAGCCGCGCTCAATCGTCTCTTCCTTCTCCAACTACAGCTGCCGCCACCCTTTATCGACGATTGGAATACACTTGCTTTGCGACTCGTCGTTGGTGCGAGTGCTGAGCTGATGATTGCAGATTCTGACGTATCGTTGGTGTTGTTGTAAACGAGCATGCTATCCACAGCATCGACGATTAACTACGCCGTTGTACATGCAGACGTATCGTTATCTCCTCGCCACGAAAATCCACAGGTTGTCCGGACTGATCGACAATTTGAATGGTCAAATCATCTATTGCACGTACGACGATTGGCAGGTAAATGACTCGCGGTGGCGTTTCCGAGATCTTATACCTGCGGCGAGAACTCGTGTATCGTGTGCACCAGTCTACCGTTGTTGTAAGAACCGGTGGTGATGTTACACTCTACCCGAATTGTATTCACGCTTATGATGTTGACAGGCGCGTCCGATTGATGCCAAGTATTGGGCAAGAGGATACGATTCGCGGAGAATCCTAGCAGTAGTCCCACGCTATCGGGCTTCGTAAAGTCGATTCTGAAGACACTTCGGATTTCGCTCTTCATCGTGTTGTTGTTCGCTCGTAGAACGATCGGGTATTCGCCACCGTCGCCGTCGTTGCCATCGTTGTTGTCGTTGCCCCCATAATCGATGGCATTCTTGCGCGGGTACCTTCTAAATATTTCTCGCTTCAAGAATTCATTGAGCGCCTTCAGCTCGTACGAACCGTCGGGAATGGTAATGTGCTCGTCATGATCGCCAAAGTAAAGTTTATTATTGCCGTTCGACGAACTGATGTTCGGTATGGTGTTGTAAGTTTGGAAATTCACAAGCCCTAGCTCATAGCCTTCGTTGTCGTCGTCTCGTCCTGTGGACAGTTCTATCGGCGGAAAATGTCTCGACGAGAGCACGCTACTCGTGCCCGAAAGTGTGAATGTGAACGACATTTTTTTTTTGTTCCCCTTCCGTGTTCTGTACTCCGCGCTGCAAAGATTCCAGGGAAACTGAGTTTTTGTCAGAGGCGAGGCTATGATTTATAATGAATTTTCTCGAAGAAATTGAACGCACAATTGTCCGCAAATGCTCTCGTTAAAGTTTTGAAACCGCTCGTGATTGTACGTGACTCTTGTCGCGCGGCCAAAGTAACTCATGAATTCGCGCGGAGGTCGGAGATTCCCAAAGCTGTCGTAGTACTTGACGTCATGCTCGCGTTTAACGTACGCGACCCAGTGTGTTCCCGGACCGCTGTAGTCATCCAAATTAACTATGCCGCACTCTCTAGTCCATACTTTCCTCGCGGGCAAATCATCGCGCATGAAAACTCCCCGAAAATGTGGCAAGTTTTTACACATATGTTCCAGCTGATGATTCGTTGTTGTTCCCACCGGCGACGAGGACGGTAGCAATGAGTAGCGGTAGTCTATCTTCTTTGGGTTTTTGACGTTTTTTTTTTGCTTCTAGTCCTCCTCCTCCTCTTCGTCACTCTACCGCTGCTCACTCCCTTTCCATGCTTGTAGGGCGAAAGATACAATCCCTTGCCTTCCATGGCGCGGTTGTGTCGCTGCATTTCTTCCAGCTGTTTTTGCCTGAGCTTTTTGACCAAGGCACCCAGAGCACCCAAAGCGGGGAAGAGAAGGGGTGGTATGAAACCTCCGCGTTTGGCGGCCGGTAATACGCGGAGATTCGCGCTCCTCGTCTTCTTATTGCTCTTCTTCTTAGACATGCTGCTGCTGCTGCCTCCCGCGCTTCTTCTTCTTTTTCCTCCTCCTCCTCCTCCTCCTCTCATTCCCATGCCGAGTTTTCTTTTCGTCTTCATGGCAGTCCAGACGGCGGTGGATGCGATCTTCTCACCGACCGATGCGTCCGCGGCCGATATGCGTTGAAACGCGTTCTCCGCCAATATCTTATCAGCCTCGTGACGACCCGCGAGATCCTTGCGCTGCGAGTAGGCGATATCGTGCTCTCTGCAAGCCGCGTCCAAAGGATTCACGCCTCGCTCACCGCGGGCCAATCGACGCTGCAAGCGAGTGCCCGGTCCGCAAAATTGATATCCCGGAATGTGAAGCTCGAACGGCAAAGAATTTATCGCTCTATTCAAGAGTCCGCTTCCATTCATAGGCTCCTTACGCACGCACGCACACAAACACGCGCGCACCGCAGGTCAATACGATTGTTATGCTCGGACTGATGATTGACTGCAGCGATCCCTCCGTTATATATGTGGCGACACGGACTCCGTCTACAAAGCCGAGAAGTTGGCTGAAGTAGAGACGAGTCTCAATCCACCAGAGGGCCTCACGGAGTTTCCGCCATCGACGGGAAGTTGGCCGTGCGGCCTCTGCAGTGGGAGTTCGAGCAGAGATCCCATCGAACGCGCGAACCGACCGGTGTACATTCGAACCGAACTAATAAAAGCAGATAGAGTGAAAATTCGTGTGATTGCTTGGCGGAACCCAAACCTTTTCCCGAACACGCGAGTGAGCCGAGCGTGCTCCTCTATAAAGCTGGGACACTGTCCATCGCTTTAGTGGTGACCCCGACGTGATACGTGAAAAACGAAACGTGTTCGGGTAACCGCCAGCCGCCGTTTAAATTGCACCGGCCGACTCCAAAAGGAGATTAACTCTCGCGCGCGAGCAATGCCTATCGGACGATCGCCGCCTCCATCAGGTAGTTCGGAACGATTCGACGAGGAGATCGACGGGCCTTCAAGCGAAAGCCAGCGAATACCGCCGGCGGAAAAAGAGATGACCACCCGGTCCGACAACGACGAGCCAGCGGCCGTAACGGCCGTCGAAGCTGTCAGCTCTTGCCGCCTTCCGCAGTTTTGGCACGAAAAACCGGAACTATGGTTTATGCAAGTAGAATCGGTTTTCCACGTCGCCAACATCAAGTCCGACAACTCCCGGTACCACGCAGTGGTGAGGCAACTCGATCAAGCAACGATCCAGGACGTAGAGGACATCCTGAGGGCACCGCCAGAAAAGGGCAAGTACGACGCTCTGAAAGCCGCGATCTTAGCCCGCTTGGCCGAATCGCCCGATCGTCAGCTCCTAAAGCTTTTCACCCAGCTTGAACTCGGTGATAAAAAACCCTCGCAGTTACTGAGGCACATGCGAACGTTAGCGGCCGGTCGGGTGCCCGACAACGTCCTAAAGGTCAAATGGCTCGACCTCCTGCCTCCTAGTGCACAGAGACTGTTACGGATATTTAAGGTATCCACTCTCGAGGAAATGGCCATCGCTGCCGATGAAATCGTCGACATCTCGCCAACGGTCGCCGCGACCGCCCTCGCGACCAGGGCCCAGCATCCGCCGCACGCCGCAAGCAGATCGCGTTCGCGGGAAAGGAGCCCCGCCAGTCACCCTGGACCTGCTTATGATCGCCTGGTCGAGGAGATGGCAGCTATGCGCGTCGCGATAGCAGAAATTCAAGGGCGCCTCGCGGCCCAGTCGGCTCAACCGCCACCGCAGTGGAACAACAATCGAGGACGTCCGAGGTCGCGTAGTCGCCCTCGTCGTCCGGCATCGACGGAACGAACAGCACAAACAGGTGTCTGTTTTTACCACGAGAGGTTCGGCAATCGCGCGTGGCAATGTCAACCACCGTGTTCGTATCCTGCCGCCCCCGCTCCCGCGTCGGAAAACTAACGACGCCGGCGTCGGTCGGATCCACCGACGTCGGCACCAGGCCGACGGACAGAAGACTGCACGTGTACGACCGAGAGACGCGGACCAAGTTCCTGGTCGACCCCGGTTCCGTCGTCTCACTCCTCCCGCGAAACGTCGTCCGCAAACCTCTACGCGCGCAACGTCTGACTTTGCACGCCGCGAATTCGACGGTGATCGCGACCTACGGGCAGCAGACAATAACATTGAATCTCGGCCTTCGACGCGCGTTCAAGTGGCAGTTCATTATTGCCGACGTCCAGTCGGCCATCCTCGGCGCAGACTTTTTATATCATTACGGGTTGTCAGTGGACCTCAAAGGACGACGGCTAGTCGATTCCCTGACCTCCCTCGCCGCCGCGGGTGACTGCCACGAACCCGCGATTCACTCCGTTTCGACGATCGGTCGACCGCCTATTCCGGAGGGCCAGTACAACGAACGCTACGCTCGCCTGCTCGCGGATTTCGCCGGGCTAGCTACGCCAACCGGGTCCACGGCTATCCTGGAAGGATCTCCAGTAGAGCACAGCATCCACACCATGGGCCCACCGATTTTCGAGCGGCCACGCAGGCTCGCGGGCGAGAGACTGACAGCCGCAAAGGAGGAATTCCACACGCTTCTGGAGCGAGGCATTATTAGGCCGTCCAGCAGCCAATGGGCGAGCCCGCTGCACCTGGTGCGCAAGCCGTCCGGAGGCTGGCGAGCGACCGGCGACTATCGCCGCCTCAACGCCCGCACCGTGCCCGATCGGTATCCGCTGCCGGTCATCGAGGACCTTCTACAGGACTGCCACGGTTGTACGATCTTCTCTACAGTCGACTTGCAGAGAGCGTATTACCAGATTCCAGTCGCACCAGCAGATATTCCCAAGACGGCCGTCACGACGCCGTTCGGCATGTTTGAATTTGTTGGCATGCCCCTCGGACTGCGGAACTCAGCACAAACGTTTCAGCGTTTTATGGACTCGCTGCTACGCAAGCTGCCGTTTGTCCGCTGCTACCTGGACGATCTGCTAATCTTGTCGCACTCTCACGAGGAGCACCTCGAGCATCTCCGGCTCCTATTCGAGACGTTGCAGCAAGCAAGACTGACGATCAACCTCCAGAAGTCAACGTTCGGACAGGCGCAGGTATCGCATCTTGGTTACCTGGTTTCCAAAGATGGGTACCAGCCACCAGCGCGCAAAATCGAGGCCATCGTGAGCTTTCCCAAGCCGGAATCGGCTCCGCAGCTCAGGCGATTTCTGGGGATGCTGAACTATTATCGCCGATGCATCCCGGGCGCAGCGGAAATGCAAGCGCCGCTAAACGACCTCCTGCATGGCCAACCCAAGAAGTGCACGGCTCCGCTTGACTGGACTCCTCGTGCCGAAGAGGCCTTCGAGAAATGCAGGAACAGCATCGCGCAAGCCGTGCAACCAGCTTTCCTCTCGCACGACGCACCGCTCGCGCTGGTTACCGACGCCTCGAGCACTGCACTCGGCGCCGCATTGGAGCAGAGCGAAGATGGAACGTGGAAACCCATAGGCTTCTTTTCACGTAAGCTCAGCGAGACGGAGAAGCGGTACAGCACCTACGATCGAGAGCTCCTGGCCATCTTCGCAGCGGTCAAGCATTTCCAGAGGATCCTGGAGGGAAGGCCTTTCATAATTCGAACGGACCACAAGCCGCTGATTTACGCGGCAGAGCAGCGCTCCGATAAGGCGTCACCTAGAGTGCAACGACAGCTAGAGTTTTTGCTCCAATTCGACGCCCGCTTCGAGAGCATCAAGGGCGACGACAACGTTGTTGCCGACGCGCTGTCGCGCACCTGCACGGTGTCAATGCCGACAGTGCTTGACACACGGACGATCTACGCGGCACAGCTCGCGGACCAGGAGCTGCCGCATCTTTTGGAGCAGCCAACCCTGAAACTTCGACGGCTCGACATCGAGGACTGCGAGATGTACTGTGACATCTCGACGGGTGTTATCCGTCCGTACATCCCGGCGACCTTACGACGAAGTGCCTTCAACGTGGTCCACGGATCGGCTCATCCCAGCGGCAGGGCGACTGCCCGCCTCCTGGCGCAAAAGTTCTTCTGGCCTGGCCTGAAGAAGGACGCGGCCCGATGGGCGAGGGAGTGCGAGCCGTGCCAGCGCGCCAAAGTGCATCGGCACAATCGCGCGGCACTGGACAGGTTCGACGAGCCTGACGATCGTTTTAACCACGTGCACATCGACCTCATTAAGCTTACGCCGGTGAAGGGATTCGTGTACTGTCTCACTGCTGTTGACAGATTTTCCAGATGGCCCATAGCAGTCCCTCTGCAGAATATCCAGGCGGAGACAGTAGCCAAGGCATTCTGGTCGCATTGGATCAGTCAATTCGGCTCTCCACTCACCATTACGTCCGACCAAGGCACGCAGTTCGAATCGGCGCTCTTCACCGCCTTGGCTCACCTGGTTGGAGCCAAGCGCATTCGAACTGCTCCATACCACCCTCAATCCAACGGGCTGGTGGAGAGGATGCACCGCACGCTGAAGGCAGCCCTCATGTGCCAGCCGCAGACTCCTTGGCCAGATCTACTGCCCTCGGTCCTACTCGGACTGAGAAATACGTTCAAGGAGGACCTCAAGGCTTCACCGGCAGAGATGTTGTTCGGCACGACACTCCGCATCCCGGGCGAGTTCTTCGTCAAGGACAGCGCGCCCGCTGACCCGCAAAGTTTTGTCGGCGGACTACGCAATCTGTTTCAGGCAGTCAGACCCGTGCCAGCGTCCAGGCATTCGCAGCATCAGCCTTTCGTGTTCAAGGACTTGAACACATGCACACACGTCTTCAGGAAGGTCGAGACGATCAGAAAACCGCTGGACCCGCCTTATACTGGCCCGCACGAGGTCGTCAAGAGACTGTCTGACAGATCGTTCGTTATCCGCATTAAAGGGCAAGAACGGACGATCTCGACCGACTCGCTAAAGCCGGCATACTTGGAGCAGGCAGACTTAAGCACGCCGCCGGCGCGTAACGCGCCTGCGCCAGACGAGCCGCAGCCAGGACCGTCCGTACCACCTCCCGCACCTACGCAGCTGAGGGCGCAGACGCCAGCATGGCACTCGCCAACACCCGGCCCCACTCGGCTAGGTCCGTCACCGGCGGCCTCCTTCGCCGCCGCCATGACACCACGAGCGGAGAGAAGGGTCTCGTTCTCCTCGCTTCCCGGCGAGGTCACTGGGGGGGGGGGGGGGGGGGGGTGGCTGTGGCGACAAGGACTCCGTCTACAAAGCCGAGAAGTTGGCTGAAGTAGAGACGAGTCTCAATCCACCAGAGGGCCTCACGGAGTTTCCGCCATCGACGGGAAGTTGGCCGTGCGGCCTCTGCAGTGGGAGTTCGAGCAGAGATCCCATCGAACGCGCGAACCGACCGGTGTACATTCGAACCGAACTAATAAAAGCAGATAGAGTGAAAATTCGTGTGATTGCTTGGCGGAACCCAAACCTTTTCCCGAACACGCGAGTGAGCCGAGCGTGCTCCTCTATAAAGCTGGGACACTGTCCATCGCTTTATATATATATATATATATATACATATGTACATGCCCGCCAACCCCTGTCTTTACCGGATCCGTCCATTGTTTTTATCGCTCACTGTACTTTTACCGGTCGCGGCGCGGTACGCTTTTATCGCTCGCTGTACCTTTTACCGGCGCGGCGCGGCGGCGGCGGCGGCGGCGGCCAGGGCAGCGGCTGCGGCTGCGGCGGTCGCGGCGACTTCACCTTTCCCGATACACGCGGAACAGTCCTTTATCATAGGCGGCGGTCCATCGATATGCGTGCGTTGAGTCGGCAGGTTGTAGTGTCGACGACACCTGAGACACTGTTGCACCTCCGGATCGGCCTTTATATGATCGGGCAACCCGCCCCAAATGCACTCTATCTCGTCGTCGAAATTACGTAGCAGCAGCACCTTTGGCACATATTCCAGCTCTTCGGTTGTCGCGCCACGCAAAGTCGCTTTGTTCAGAATTATGAGAGACATGATTGGCGTGCACGCGCGCTCAGCAGCAACCGAAAAAAAATCCCACAGCTATCTGATGAATCGGTCCGCGATCGAGGACTATAAATACCACCACCCCCTCCCCTCCGCCGCCACCTCTCGCTCCAGGATGTGTGTGTGTGTGCGTTAGTGTGCCAGTGGTATATACATAGCGCGGATCTTCTTCGACAGCATGCGTTTCACGAGACAGCCAATCAACATTAACATTCCGATGAATCGTACGTTTGACGACGACGACGACGATGAAAATGGTAGGCGGCGGAAGCATGGCGCGCTATTACCAAAAAGTATACGATGCGTAATTTGCGGTCCATCCAATTGCGGGAAAACAAACACGATGATCAGCATGCTCGAGAGTCCGAACGGGTTGCGCTTTGAAAATGTGTACGTGTACTCAAAATCGTTGCATCAGCCCAAGTATCGATACTTGGAGGAGGTTTTGACCTCGGTCGACGCGGATTTGGGCTACTTTCCATTCGCCGAAAACGCCAGTGTAATCCCACCGGCCGAAGCCCTGCCGAACTCGATATTCGTCTTTGACGATGTCGCCTGCGACGAGCAAAACATCATGCGCGAATACTTTGCCATGGGTAGACACTCGGACGTCGATTGCTTTTATCTCGGTCAATCGTACGCGCGAATCCCAAAACACCTGATTCGCGATAATGCAAATATGATAATACTTTTCAAGCAGGATGGTATGAATCTGCGACATGTCTATCGCGATCACGTTAACGTGGATATGCCGTTCGAGAAATTCATCGAGTTGTGCTCGAAATGCTGGCACAAAAAGTACGGGTTTCTCGTCATAGACAAGGACAGCCCGACGAATCACGGACGATATCGGCGCGGATTCAACGAGTTTGCGATAATATCATGAGCGTACACGCTCGATGCCGATCATTGAACGAACATGCGGCGGCGCTGGAGGAGGGGCAGTCGGGGGAGAAGGAGGAGGAAGAAGCCGCGACAGCAAAAAATAATTCCTACAACCGAGTTTGACCGTAGCGAAGAAGAAGAAGAAGAAGAAGAAGGGGATGGGGGTGGTGATGACAATGATGATGATGATGATGATGATGATGAATCGAGGAAAGCAGCAGCAGCAGCAGCAGCAGCATTCTGCGTCATATCTATCACGACTATGCTCTCGTGGATATGTCGCTGGAGAAAGTGGATATGTCGCTGGAGAAGCTCGTCCAGTTGCGTACGAGATATCGATACGGATGATGCCGACGGTATTTAATGGGTTCGCACCAACATCATAAACACACACGTTCGGGAAACATCATTGAAACCGCATCACGTCATGGAGCGACGGAGACGGGAGGAGGAGGAGGAGGAGGAGGAGGATAGGCGAGTGAAAGGAAAGAAGAAAAACACGAGGGCGAAGAAGAAGAAGAAGAAGAAGAAGAAGCGCCACATCACCACCAAAAAAGAAGCGGTGGCGCAAGAGATAGCCAAAACCAGCGAGGCTATACGTAAAAAGTATCTTGCGCTCAAGGTGGGAAAAATGGATACGGATGTGGCGTTGGAGACAAATCTACGACCAATAGTCGAACCGCTGAAACAATTGGTGGAGAAGGGTAATACGACCATGCAGCTGAAATCATCGCCACCTCCATCACCACCTCCATCACCACCACCACCGGAAACGCCAGTCGCCGAGTTCGATGATTCGTTCGACATACCGCTGAGGGAAATGAAATCGTCCAACAGGAAAAAACTCTTGCAGGCAAAGAGTATCAAAAGATTGAATTCGAACAGTTCGACTCCGCGGCTCGGCAGGACTCCAGCGCTTTCGACTCCAAAAAGACTCGTACGACGAAAATATTTTTCCCCTAAAAATGCTATAGACGAAGATTCGGCTGCAACTCCCGCAACCATTGTCGAAGCTAGCGATGATGATCATAATAATAGCGCTATCGGCCATATGTCGCATGGAGAAACCTTCGAGAACTCGTACACATCGCCGTCGGCGGCGCGTAAGATAGATAAAGCAATGCGCGCTGCTCTACAGCCAAACAACTACGAAGAGGAATATCGCCCGGAGAGAGAATTTTTGCTCGAGAAACTCGGACCTCTGGCAAAGAAATACTTGACGCTATTACACCTGGACACGCTGGATACCGTGGACAATGTATACGGCGTCTACTTTCATGACAAGTATCATAAACTGTATATCGGTAATTGCGTCTTCGATGTGGATGAGAATGATAACATTATGATCGGTGGGAGACGATACAGAGGAACTTTGGGCCTCTACGATCTGATATTCTCGAAGATGCCCGACAATTCAAAATACACGCAGGCTGATTTGAACGCCTACAGGGACATTCTGATACTTTCGAACGCGCATAAGTCGAGCTATTCGCCGACCAAACAGACCAGGGGTAACAGAGGCTACAAGTACACGCAAATCATAAAGAAGCTGATCGCGCCCAAAAGCACCGCAGGCAGGGGCATATCATTGCAACTCCCGAGCGCGATGGTTGCCACGAATAATAATAATACCGTCGATTACGTTCATTGGGACGATCCGAACGAACTGGTGGACCGCATGAGGCTGCTTGTTTCCTCGCGAAACGCTGGACATACCGGTCATGATAATGAGATAATGTCCATAATCGAGGAGCTCCGCGAAGCAGGATTGATGATAAACTAATCGCCCCATCGACGTGCGATGTCGGTGGAGCACGCGATGCCGATCAACAAGTTTGGCGCGTCCCTCGCAACGAACGATGCGGTGGTGGTGGCGGCGGCAGCGACGCCGGTCATTTCTCCGCCGATGTTGAGAAATTTGCTACGCGACAACGCCCTGTGTCTCGAGGGTGACTCTTTCGACGCGCGAGGTCGAAAGATAAAGAGCGTAGCGGAACCTCTGGACGCCGATGACGTTACGACCGTGGACTATGTCGGCCGTCTTGTAGAGCGCGCGATCAAAACCAAGGATGATGATGATGCATCGACGATGAGAGACTACATCAACGATACTGTGAAGCGCGCGTTGACTGCGATGGAATTGAAAATTAGGGAGAACTTGGTTCGCGATATCCGAGAGTATAAGGAGATGCTGCGAACCAATGTCACCTCTCCCGAGATCCTGCCAAATAATGTCATGTCGGAAGTCGCGCGACTTCCACGTCAATAGTATAAAAACTGATCACCAATCGACCTGTGATATCAGTGGGACAAGCGATGCCGATCAACAAGTTTGGCGCGTCGCTCGCAACGAGCGATACAGCGACCACGACGAATACGGCGGTGGTAGTTTCGCAACCGTTGTCGCAGCTGATGTTAAGAAATTTGCTACGCGACAACGCCCTGTGTCTCGAGGGTGACTCTTTCGATGCGCGAGGTACAAAGATAACGAACGTAGCGGAGCCTCTGGAAGCTAATGACGTCACAACTGTGAACTATGTGAACAGCGCGGTGCAAGCGATGGAAAAGAAAATTAAGCACGACATGGAACGCAATGTTCATACCTACGTGGTCACTATGCAAGCGATGATGCGAGATCAAATTGAGTCAAAGTACGATACGATAATTCAAAAGTTGACTAGAAGGCTCGACGCGCTCCAATAGGTCGTTGATAAAACAGAACGATTCCGGCGATATCGAATCAGTCGCCGAAATGACGACGAGTAAGGCAAAATTGGTGGAAGAGCTGCATGCGCCGGCCCGACGCAACTTTCCCCGTAGACGCGTGATCGTGCGAGGTTTCGACGATCTCTGGCAGGCCGACCTCGTGGAAGTGCAATCGTATGCAAAGGAAAACCGGGGGTTTCGCTATATTCTCACGGTAATTGACGTATTTAGCAAATACGCGTGGGCCGTTCCTCTGAAGAGCAAGGGTGCGAGCGATGTGACCAAGGCCTTTGCGAGCATATTGCGTACAGGTGAGCGGGTTCCAAAAATCTACAGACCGACATGGGCAAGGAGTTTTACAATAGGGACTTCCAGGAGTGCGTGAAGAAGCACGGCATCAAGCACTACTCGACCTTCAGCATCATGAAGGCCTCCGTGGTGGAGCGTTTCAATCGCACGCTCAAGAACGCCATGTGGAAGTCCTTCTCACTGAATGGCGGCTATCGCTGGCTCAATGTCCTTGCAACCCTAGTGTCGGATTATAATAGGAGGAAACATCGCACCATTCGAATGCGCCCCATTGATGTTACTCGCAACGATGAAAAACACCTCCTTGCCACAGTCTACAACGATCGCAGCAGCAGCAGCAGCAGCAGCAGCAGCAGAATGAAAATTATAAGACCTGCAAAGTTTAAGATTGGCGACAAGGTGCGCATCAGCAAATTTAAAACAGTCTTCGACAAGGGCTACACTCCGAACTGGTCGACCGAGGTGTTTGAGATCAGCGGCGTCAAGCGAACGAATCCCACCGCGTACTACCTCAAGGACTTCAAGGGCGATCCCATTGCCGGTGGATATGATATATGTGAAGTGGTTGGGATTCGATAAGGTTCACAATTCATGGATAAAGAAGAATGATGTTATTTGAATATAAAAATATAAACATTTATTATTATTATTACTATTGCTGTACATTTATTTACATCCATCCATCCATCCATCCATCCATCCATCCTGTACATTATTCTATTTTGTAATGCCCCCAGGGGAGCGTGCTCGTCGAATTTCGTTGAACATACCGCTTATCGTCGCGCGGGCTGAGCGCAAGTTTTTCCTCGCTGATGGAATACACTTTGTGCGCATGGGACCGAATACAATTTTGTACGACCTTCTTCTCTATCGAGTGCTCGAGACACCGAACGTAGTCCTCGAACTCTATGCGGTTGGCCGTGACACACTTTTTTTGTCGCATTCCTCTCTACCATGCACCCGGGTGGCATACATTTTTGCCCTCAGCCCAACGAACTCGGTCATGATTGCCCCGTTATTCTCATCTTTCATGAGACCCGGTACCTTTTTATTTAATCGCTGAATACCATACGGGTTGTCCACGGCGTAATCGCTGGTATCGAAACGGTCCGAGTTGCGCTTCATGTGTTCGTACACATCGTCGCTCGCTATCTCGTAAATTAGACTGTCGGTGTCCGTGTACATTATCTTGCACCTGTCAGCGAAGCTCGGAAGCATGTGCTCGTAGTGAAATTCGTACAGGCTCGTTTTTGCAATGTCCAAGATGCACATACCGACGTACAGGGGTTTGAGAAATTTGACTATAACTTTTCGCAGTTCGACAGCCATCAGGTTTTCGGAAAATATTGTACGGCTATGGAAATTTGGCTTCGCGATCGCCGCCTCGACACCGTGCTGCCCCTCCCACTTCGTAAGTAATTTCACGTCTGAATGCTTTCGTACGTTTTCCATCGTTTTTCCGAAAACCGCGTTGTTCATCAATTTAAACAGGTTTTTACTGAATTCGCTAGTGGCCTTTGTGCGGAAGCCCGTATTCAGTTCGATATATTCGCGTAACCAGGGTGATTGCTTGAATTCTAACACACGGTGCACTTTCGTTATCTTTACACCATGCTTTAGGGCCTGCCGCAGATATCTATAGTGTGTCACGTATCGCGTCTTATTTACGAAGGTAGCGAGTAACTTTCTATTTCCGGTACTCGTTGACTTTCTCGTCGGCGGGTCCTCGTGGTCGGGACAAAAGGGAAGGTCGGCGTGCGAGTCGTGGAGTTCACGCGGATACTCCAAATCCACTTCGAGGACATACCCCAGGGGGCCGTCCAGCGGAATGGAATTTACGTCGGACGTCTCGGAGACCCACCGAAAACCGCCGTACGGTAGAGGCTGCGACATCGCCCAACCGTACAGATTATTAATATCATAATACATCAGGTACGTCGAGGGTTTCGCTGGGTCGTACGAGGGCAGGTACTTGTTGTTCGCACGCGCGTACCTGTGCGAGCATTGACTTAGTCCGCCGCGGATCCCTCGCTCGAAAAATAGCAACATGTCGATACACGTGAGCAGTTCGAACTCAATAGCCGTATATTTTAGCATCGCGTCCCACGTAAAACCGGGAAGGGTGTAATAATGCGCCGGATCTAAGTTGTAACTCGTCATGCAATCTGCCCGAAAGTTTTCAAAAATATCGGCAAGCAACACGACATCGACCTATAGGTATACATCGCTGTATTCGGCCAGTGACCCGATTGCCAATTCCGACCACACATCCTTGGCGTGTGTATATTCAGCGTCGGTTATGTCGCGATCATTTAGCCGGTTGTAGAACGCCCCGTGTGCCGGTAATTCCGTTTCGCTCAGTTTGTCGTAAGATGTTAGATAGTCGTAGGGAAACACCCCCTTTCTCGTCAAAAGATCAAAAGCCCTGGGGGAAACATGCGCGAATTCCTTTCGCACGATACGCAATTTATCGCTGCCGAGGGATGAAGCTAATTTGTCGAGACTGGTGCTCAGAAATTTAAAAGAGTCTATGAAACAGAATTTTATATGCTTGACCTTCCTTCCTGTTCTTTTGAATTGCATATATGCTTCCTGCGCGCTAAAGGGTGTTGCAAAAGATTATTGCTATTATATTCATTCTATTACAATAATTCTCAGTTCAAACGATCAAGATTAATTTGATGTACTTACGCTTGACTCGGTGGGCAGTCGTTGTGCGCACAAGCATTTTTCCTCTTCATGGACATGATGTCGGGATTGCCTGCTGGATATTCACTGTGACACTCGTACTGTGGCTACTCTGCTGCTGCGGCTACTCTGCTGCTGTGATATCCTCCAATTACTGATAGCTCACTTTCATCGTGGCGCACTTTTATGCTATGAAGATCATCCCCCACTTCCTTCTTCTTGTTCTTACACATACACGCGCACACACACGCGCGCATAGATGCACCCGCGATACTAATACAGGCACGACACGTCGGCGCGGAGCAATGCTCACTCAAACTGTATCCCAACATCCGCTAGGTCCTGTATTAGAAACTAGCGGTTTGGTCAAATAAGCTACGATTGAAAAACCATCGATATCGAGGTAATATAATTCTCTCTCTCTCTCTGCTGTTAAACCGAAATTGCCGTTTCCTTATTATCCAACTGAAACATTCCCTTCAACAGATGAGTTCGAAACACGTCTCGTTCGACGAGGTCCGAAAGGTGTGCTACCTACCCGAAGACGAGGACACCAGAAATGCCCGACGTGGATATTACCACATTGACGCTGCCCGATTCAGGAGACGCATCGCCACGACTCAAACGATTTTGGAAGGCGTTTTAAATCTGAAGATCGCGCAGTTTCGCAATGCTCGGCATGTGTGAAAACGGACGCTGTACATGTGTTTCAATAAAAAAAAGGGAATTAAAATATTCATGCGTATTACTCTACACTCCCTTGCAAATGCCTCGCGACAAAACTACACCTCCGATGACACGCGGGATATTATACCTGGAAATACTCCGTGATAAAGAATCCTCATTGATTCCAATCATATATACAGTCTAGGTGACACGTGAAATGTTATGTTTATATATACAATCTAGGTGACACGTGAAATGTTATCTATGTTTGGGTAATTATCTTAATCACCTGCTAATTGATTACTCGACACCGCTGTCGAAGAGCACGGGCTCCCTCCCCCGCTTCCCCGTACCCCCCTCGCCACTGTCCCAGCGCCGTCGAAAAGGACGATAAAGAATCCTCATTGATTCAAATCATATATACAGTCTAGGTGACACGTGAAATGTTATGTTTATATATACAATCTAGGTGACACGTGAAATGTTATCTATGTTTGGGTAATTATCTTAATCACCTGTTAATTGATTACTCGACACCGCCGTCGAAGAGCACGGGCTCCCTCCCCCGCTTCCCCGCACCCCCCTCGCCACTGTCCCAGAACCCCCCACCGATACACTACTGAGTTGATCGATAATTTGGGAGTCTTTTGCAATAGTGCACGAATTTATTTTAAGTTGTTTTAATTTCTCCAAAAGTGTTTTAATGCATTGCTTTATAATATGTGGGTTTACTGTGTCTGTGTTTTTGTTTTTGCATATCATACCGAAATAATATCTGGTTTTCCGACGTGTGATTAGAATTTCGCCTATGTGTGGTTTTTGTTCTAAGAGACTGTCTGTGTTAATAATTCCTTTTTCTTTTAATACTTGTGTAGTTAAAGATTCCATTGCACAATCCGCTGGGAGAAAGTATGCAATATTGTCCTTCTTTATCAGGAAATGATTTCGGGTGATTGCAATGGTGTTACGAACTTGAGGGTTTGAAGTGTGTATGGGTTTATTTGTATCCGCGTTAATGTTCGGTACGGTCAGCTGTTCGGGACGGTGAGGCGGTAATCGGCGCACTGGGTCATCGGCTTCGTCATCTGAGGAGGCACTTGAGTCGGCCTTGTGCGTGTTGGTGTGTCGGTGTCTCTCCGGTGTGTGACTTTTGCTCGGTCCTGCTATGGCTTGAGGACTCGCGTGATATATTGGCTCGGTCTTTTTACGCGTTGATTCTAGGCGTCTCTGGTCGGCATCTGGAGTGTCTATGTTCTCGGGACTTTTCACTTGGTGTGGCGGTGAGCGGAATGTTGGCTCAATGGGTTCAAGATGTGTTCCTATTGTGTCTTCGGTGCGCTTTTGGACACTCGCTGTTGGTGGGTAACTGTTAGTTTTAATGGTTTCCTGTGGTACTTGTAAGGGATTTCCGTCGTTTTGTATTTTGTGGAGAATCGTTTCTATTTCTGAGTCGGTACTTGACTCCAAATATTTCCTAGTGGTGCTTGACAATTTTCACGCTGTGATGATTTCTCCGGTTTTTGGTTTTTCTGGTCGGTGGAGTTTCTTGTGTTTGTTGAAGGAGATCGGAATTGTGGAACGATTTCTATAGGTTGCGGGCTCGGTTGATTTTCCGGTTCGGGTTTATCATCTTCGTTTGGTGGTGATTCACCGCTTTGATTCGAGTTTAGAGGATTTTTGTCATTTACATTGTCAGGATTTTGCCTTATGGGTGCATATTCTTTGCTACCCATGTCTTCGTCTGACGATATGGATGACGATGAGTCCCTATTATCGTTATCTATATTTTTGTCTTATTCTTTCGTTACATCTTCACTTTGTGGCTTTGCTTTAATACCAGAACTTGATGGCGTATGTACGTCCATTATTTCGTTGCTTGTTTCTTGGGCCTTTTGTGGCTTTTTCTTGGGTGCTGGGTTTCCCGATGTTGAGTCCGATGTTGAGAGTGGTCTTGTACGCGGTTGGTGAAATTGTTTAGATTTTTTAGTTTCGCGTGGATTATCCGATTCCGAGTTCGTTGTGGAAAGCGGTCTAGTACGCGGTTGGTGAGATGATTTAGGTATCTTAGTTTCACGTGGATTATTCGATTCCGAGTTCGTTGTGGAAAGCGGTCTAGTACGCGGTTGGTGAGATGATTTAGGTATCTTAGTTTCACGTGGATTATTCGATTCTGTGTTGCTGTCCGTAATGTCGCGTCTTGATCTAATTGGCATTATTGATACTGGGTTTCGTGATAACGCGTCTGCTATTACGTTAAGTTTTCCGGGTTGATGTATTATTTCGAATTCGTATTCGTTTAAGATAGTCTGCCAGCGTTGCAGTTGTTGTGGAGGTTTATCTTTATGTGTTAGGTATGTCAGCGCTCTGTTATCCGTGACGAGTGTGAATTTCTTACCATAGAGATACGGTCTAAAGTGCTCTACTGCTCTTATAATTGCTAGCGCCTCTTTTTGCATGGGATCGTAAGATTGTTCGGCTTTTCTGAGGATTTTCGAATAGAATGCTACGGGATGGTTAAAGTTATTATGTTCTTGGCTAAGTACTGCTCCTATCGCGTAATCTGATGCATCTGTGGTGAGTGTAAACGGTTTCTCGAAATCGGGATATCGAAGGATTGGTTGTTCCGTGAGTTTATCTTTAAGTGTATTGAATGCTGTTTCGCAATCTGTATCCCATTTGAATTCTACGTTTTTCTTGAGTAACAATATTAGTGGTGCGATAATTTTCCCGTAATTTTTTATAAATCGTCTATAATATCCGGTGAGGCTAGAGAATTGTTTAATATTCTTTTTATCTTTTGGTGGTGGGAAATGTTGAACTGCTTCTATTATGCTTTTGTTTGGTTTCACACCGTTTTCGGTTATTATGTGTCCAAGGTAAGTTACTTCTCGCCGTAAAAATTCGCATTTGTCTGTCTGTAGTGTAAGTCCTGCGTCTGTTAGTCTGTTTGCTAGTCTCTGGAATTTCGTTGCGTGTTCTTCTAGACTGTTCGCGTAAACTACTATGTCATCTAAATATACAAATAAGTCAGTGCCTTGAAGACCAGATAAAATGATATCCATAACGCGCTGGAATGTGGCTGGCGCGTTTTTAAGTCCAAATGGCATGCCGTTGAATTCATAATGTCCATTTGGTGTGGAGAATGCTGTTTTCTGTTTATCAAGAGGGTGCATTTCGATTTGATGGAAACCTGATGCAAGGTCGAATATCGAGAAATATTGTGCGTTGCCTAATTGGTCTAGTATGTCTGTAATGTTCGGTAATGGGTATGCGTCGTTTATTGTTTTTTCATTAAGTTTTCTAAAGTCTATTACCATTCTCCATCTTTTGTTGCCTTTACTGTCGGGTTTTTTAGGAACAATCCATACTGGTGAGTTATAGGGTGAAATAGAAGGTTGTATAATTTCCTTTTCTAAGAGATCTTGGATTTGTTGTTGGATTTCTGTTTTGTGTACTGGGGGATATCTATATTGTTTTGTATTGATTGGCTGATCGTCTGTTGTGTGGATTTGGTGTTGAGCTACTGACGTGTGGCCTAATTTGTCTCCTTTTATATGAAATAGATTTGGATACTCCGAAATTAGCTTCAAAACGTGTTTCTTCTCTTCGTCGTTTAGATGTTCTAAACGTAAGAGTGTTTCGAGTTTTCTGAGTCGTTCGTTTACTGTCATTGTGTAAATTGCTGCACTGTATTCTGTCTGAATACAACGAGAATCCACTTCATCTGTAGGTATGTCTGGTTTGTCCGCTGTTTTCTCGATGGGTTGTAGTTCGACTTCTCCTATTTGCAGTGTTACCGGGTTTGAATTAGTGTTAATGACTTGTAAGTACGCGGTATTTTTATGATTCTGCACTAGCGCGTTTCCCAGATATACTCCTGCATATATATCCTTCTTTGAGATCTGTATTTTTTAATCGGATCAGCATTTGGGCTTTAGTTCTGGGTGGCACGTTAAACGCTTCGGGTGTCGCGAAGTGTAGTCTTTGGTTTCTAAGTACTATACAGTCTTCAGAGTATAATATGTCTGCTGAGGTCTGATTAAAGAAGGCATCGCCTAGCAGACCGTCTTGTGGGAACGAAAAGGTATCGGGGACTACTTGAAACTCTACTGGGATATCGTGAATTAAGATAAGGCACGATCCTATGGTGGATGCTTTAGAGTCTGTTATTCCTATCAACTCAAATTTTATGCTCCGGTTTATGTTAACGTGGCGTGCTACATTGCTGATTTTTATAAGGTTTACTTGGGCTCCGGTGTCTATAAAAAATTTTGTCCTTCGTTTAACGGTATCGGGTGTGTGTAGTTCGATTGTTGGAGGTTCGTAATGTTTTGAAGTACTGTATGAGATTTTTGCCTTTTTTACAGCTGGGGTTTCTAGTTTACTGGGCACCGTGGGGGTGAGTCCCGTGCCGTGCCCTGCTGCGAGACTTCCTCTGAGTTTTTTAGCAGAAGGTTCTTTAGTGCCTTTTCGATTTCGGTAGTACTGTCTGATTTATAATGCCCTTCGCGTGAGCGGTTTCTGTATCTATCACGTGATTCGTTTCTGTATCTGTCTCTTGAATGGTCATTTCTGTACCTGTCGCGTGAATGGTCATTTCTGTACCTGTCGCGTGAATAGTCATTTCTGTATTGTCGCGTGAATATCTGTCACCTGATCGATCGTTCCTATTTCTGTCGTGTGATCGGTCATCCCTGTTTCTGTCGCGTGTATTGTGTGAATATCTATCGCTT
This sequence comes from Crossocerus cetratus, assembly GCA_963675795.1. Lineage (NCBI taxonomy): Eukaryota > Metazoa > Arthropoda > Insecta > Hymenoptera > Crabronidae > Crossocerus > Crossocerus cetratus. Next base: position 18,591,111 of record OY776664.1, on the reverse strand, counting down.
GATCGGTCATCCCTGTTTCTGTCGCGTGAATATCTGTCGTTTGATCGGTTGTTCCTGTTTCTGTCGCGGGAATATCTGTCGTTTGATCGGTCGTTCCTGTTTCTGTCGCGGGAATATCTGTCGTTTGATCGGTCGTTTCTGTTTCTCCTATTGTCTTTGTGTCTCTGTAGGGTGCGGCATTCCTTTGTATTGTGGGTGGGTTTGTCGCTGAAATCGCGGTATTTTGTATTTTGTGTGTCGCGTAAGTCGTATCTGTCGGATGATCGGTCTCTACTTCTCCTATTGTCTTTGTGTTTCTGTAAGGAACGGCACTCTTTCGTGTTGTGAGTGGGTTTATCGCAGAAATCGGAGTATTTTGTATCTCGTGTATCGCGTGAGTTGTGTTTGTCGGATGATCGGTCTCTATTTTTCCTATTGTCTTTGAGTCTCTGTAAGGAACGGCACTCTTTCGTATCATGGGTGGGTTTTTCACAATATTCACAAAATTTCCTACCTGAAGTATCGTCTAATTCTGCGAATCGAACATGAGCTGTGGGTGTATTATGGTTCTCGTTTGCTATGCTGTGTAACTTCTGCCGTCGGAGGAGTTCGTTTTCTATATCGATGGCTTCGTCTATTGCGGTTTGTAAGTTTATGGGGTTTCTGGACATTCTGCTATTAATACTCTCTACTAGGCCTCACACGAATACTCTCGCGGTTATGTTCCGTACTTCTAGCTTTCGATTTGTTAGGTATGTGCTGTTTTCTACCGTCGTATAGACAGTGTCGAGTCGCTCTAATATCTTGTTTAAAATCTTGCGCAGTCGAGTGGCGTAATTGAATACTGATTCATTATAGTGTTGTGCTGGTGTGCGTAGTTCTAATTCTAAGTCTGGGAGTTCCGTTGGTTTGCTAAAAGCGGTCTTAAAATCGTTGAGGAGTTCGTCTAATTTATCGTAAGGTTTCGCGTCCATGATTTCGATAGCCGTACCCGTTAGTTTCGACGGAAGGATCTCTAAGAATTTTACTTTGTCTGGTTCATTTAATAACGTAGTTGCTCTTTTGCATGCTTTAATAAAATGCTCTACTGGGATGTTGGTTCCGTCAAAGGTCGGGATAATGTTATATATGTCACGGAAAGTTAGTGTATTTGTCATGTTTGTCTCTGTCGTGGGTGGTATTTCTGTGTCTTGAGGTGGTTCGTAAAAAATTTGGTTGTGAGTTCTGTGGCGTTCTGGTCGTTGAGGCGGAATTTTTGTGGATTAGGGGTAGCAGTTTTAATGTTGATATAATTTGTTTCCACTTACCGTATGAGCGCAGTCAAGAAAATGTAGGCGTGCATGTGTCGGTGCTTTCTCCGTGTGCTTGTGTACTTCCTTTTCTTTTTCTCTGTGTGTGTGGGTGGGTTCTTGGGTTATCCCAGTTCTGACACCACTTGTGATGAAGGAGGTTTTGCACTTTATGTGTTGAACTTTATTGTCGGAGTTACAGTGAGAGACTGAGACTGAGTTTCGGTGGGTCCGCGACTGGCGACGGTCCCTTGGGCCAGCGCCCTGGTTGTCGCTAGTCGCTGGAGTGGGGGCGCGATAAGGGTCCTAGGCGTCAGGCTTCCTAGAACCCTTACGGTGCGTTACACGGTGTCATACTGTCAGGACGTGACCTTTTCACTCCTACAGCTGTCGGAAGCATTTTATTTATACCATGTGGTTTTAATGGTGCATAATCATCGAGTATAGATGCCTGTGGAGGTGGTGATGATTGCAATGATAGCGACTGTCGCTTGATTGCATCACTACTATCAAAGGACTGCTGCTTGACAACGTTGCTATTACCAGCCAGCTGTTTCAGCGGCTGAAGTATCGGGCGCAGGTTTGTCTCCAAAGCTGCGTCAGCATCATTCTTCCCCACCTACAGCGCGAGATACTTCTTCCGTATAGCGGCACTAGTCTTAGTTATCTCCTTCGCAACCGCCTCCTGTTTAGCACGCTCCATATTCTTCTTCTCTTCATCCATTATACGTAGCAGTTAAAATACGACAACTGGTTCCAACGACACCTTTAGAACGTATGATCGCAACGCTGAAATCATGGTGTTATATCCTCATGACTGATGATTGCAAAATCGCTAAACCCACACCGGTACCGACCACCATCTACAGGACTGTCCTTGTCTATAACGAGGAAACCATACTTTTTGTCCCAGCATTTCACACATAACTCTGTGAACCTTTCGAGCGGCATGTCGGTATTGACATGATCACAATATACGTGTCTAAGATTCGTGCCATCCTGCTTGAATAGTGTAACCTACACTAACATTAAAATGTAAAAAGAAACGCCAAGTAGTTGTATGCCCACACTTCTTAACCCAAAAAATCTATAAATTCCACAAAAATATTTTTCCTTTAACAAAAGCTCTACATACACATTAAAATATAGTGATAAAGGTTAACTATTCCAAATTGACCAAAAATATAAGGATATCATTAGAAAGCCAAGTCTTCATTCAAACACTCAAACACTTTAATTCCACAAAAGAATTTAATCGTAGTGTAGGACACAAATATTCTGTTTAATTGAATATCCTAACAAAATTCGTTCAACTTATCAAAGAAAACGTAATACTTGGCCCGCCCGGTTCTTCACAAATCGAGTTTGAAGCCTACACACAAGTGGATGTGAGTGACCTTATTCAACTGATTACTCACATGATCGCAAATCGCTATTATACTGTTAATGTTAATGTCTTTCTAGGAAAATTAATTACTTTCTTAGTGATCGCTCAGATGGTAAATTATTATTCAAATTATACCTCTCATCATGGCTAATCACTATTGTATTGTTAATGCTGGAATGTAAGCTGCCCAATGTTTTTTAGAGAACGTAACTTTCTTAATGATTGCTTGAATGGTAAATATAGCCGTTTCTTGAGATGTAAATTACATATAAATATTGAATGTAATTAAATAACAGATATAAAATATATATGCATTCCAGGCGTTTGGGTGCGAAAGGCTTGAAACTCGATTTGTGAAGAACCGGGCGGGCCAAGTATTACGTTTTCTTTGATAAGTTGAACGAATTTTGTTAGGATATTCAATTAAACAGAATATTTGTGTCCTACACTACGATTAAATTCTTTTGTGGAATTAAAGTGTTTGAGTGTTTGAATGAAGACTTGGCTTTCTAATGATATCCTTATATTTTTGGTCAATTTGGAATAGTTAACCTTTATCACTATATTTTAATGTGTATGTAGAGCTTTTGTTAAAGGAAAGATACTTTTGTGGGATTTATAGATTTTTTGGGTTAAGAAGTGTGGGCATACAACTACTTGGCGTTTCTTTTTACATTTTAATGTTAGTGTAGGGGATCTCACATCTTTTTGATCGGTACTAGTTGGAAAATGTAGGGCTTATGTTAAGAGCGAAATACTTTTGTGGGTATCATTCTTCTTTGTTAAGAAGATAAAGTGCATATGTATGATGTGGGATAATTTGGTATAGATACAAATTACACCGTGTGTGATTAAAAGCGAATATATGATTTGTATTTATATAATTTAATAATAGTAACAACATTAAATTTGTTCGAAAAATAATAAATAGGCATCTTTGGCTCCTCTAGGCCACTGTTTTTTGTTTGCAACTTTATCATCATCAATATAAATGAACATATTCTTTTTATCCCTTACGAAACACGTGTAATGTGCACTGTTATTATTACCATGTTTTCCTTGATAAAATATAGCGCTTATGACTTTAGATGGTTTTTGCGCGATTTGTATTTTTGTTGTATGAACGCCTACAATACTATATTTTTGAAGCCTTATAATGCCTTGCTTGCTTCTTGTAAAAGGCAACAACTGAATTAATGTAATATGACCAGCCATGGTAATATCAGTTTTAAAAATTACTTCATTGCTTCCACAGTGAATACACGAAGATCCATCTATCATATGCCAGTCGCAATACATTTTTACAATTTCTTGAATGTTTGTGCTCTTTCCGCAGAATGCATTCAATGGTAGTGCCACGATTAAATTTGTTTCGATCGTAACAGTCGTTTGATTGCAAATTTTACAGCGCACTTTATGAGTTAACTCATGTTCCACAGTTTTTCTTATACCATCGTGCTTATTTAGAAAACAAAGTAAAAATTCAGCTGCATCTTGCGGTATTTTGTCGGGATAAGTGCCACCTAAGTACTGCCTAACTCCAATACAATTAAGAATTAACGAATCCTTATTCATATAAGCAGCAGCTAAAGCATCAAACTCGTCGCACCAACGATGCTTCAATATTTTATCACGTATCATTTGACAATGGAGCATACATTGCGAAGCGGCATTGGCATAAGCTGAAACGTGATCGATATTATTGAAACCTTTGGGAAAGTGTATCCCTTGTACCGAATGGTCTGCATGCATTGGTTCAGCAACAATTTTTGGTAACCCTGCCCAATAAATATCAGTAATTTTTTTAAGCTTTGTCAATTTGGAATTTATAACTGCCAAATCAGATCTATAAATAGTTTTCAACCTATTGTATTCCAATATAGCTAAGTTGTTAGTCTGTATAGAGTATGGATCGAAATTGATCAAATGTAAACCTTCCAAAGAAGTTACTCGGGATAATGCAACATAAGTCTGTCCGCAGCTAAACACACTATTCCCTGCGTCTACTACAATCGTTTTCAAACTCAGCCCTTGACACTTGTGAACAGTAATGCCGTAACTAAGAGAAATTGGAAATTGATGACGAAGAATGTACGAGAGAATGGGAAATATCATTTGATAAACGAAACTCTATTTTTTCAATATCATCAGTCATTGGTTCTTTGGAAAAACCAGTAATTACACCGATAGTGCCATTAACAAGGCCTAAAGTTATATCGATATTACGTCTTAGCATGACTTTAGCTCCAACTTTCACAATTATCGTTCTACTTAAGCCAGCTGTCCGAGAAGTATGTTCCTCAATTTGCTCCAAAACCTTCTTGGCGCGCTTCTTTAAAACCTCTGGACAATCGAGTATATCGCGTGCAACCAACTGTACTTCGTCACTCTTAATTCTTTTAAGCATTGCTGCATTAAGTACATCGCACAAATAACACGTGGGAAGTAAACAAATTGCATCAGGTGGCAAACTTTCGATATATCTGCAAAGCTCTGTCAACCTTGAGTCAACGTCATCCGATCGAAAAGTAATTATTCGCGACTGAAGTACCCGTATGTCTGCGTCCGTGAGAACGCCTAAACGAATTCTTGACAGCAAGTCTCTATAAGTGCTATCTCCCCTTTGTCGCATATTTATGTTTAATTCGTCGTAAGCGAATAAATCAGCCCATAAATTATACGTTGCCATCGAACCCAAACATTTCGCATTCTTATCGCTCGAAATTTGTCTAAATATTGGCTCTTCAAGAACTGGTGGCAATTGTAACAAATCCCCAAATAAAAGAATGTGTTTTCTTCCGAACCATCCATCCGCAGTATCAACTGTGTCGAATATTTCTGACAATCTCAAATGTATATAAATTAACATAATATTAGATATCATCGATACTTCGTCTACAATAAACAAAACAGTATCTCTTAATTCGTCACGTAGTGTTTTTAAGACCATGTCGGATAAAGATATATATCTAGGTGTTTGACCATGTTGAACGGGAATTTGAAGCAATCTATGAACGGTCAAACCATCGATATTAAATGCTGCTACTCCTCTCGGTGCCAGAACTGCTGCATCCTTATTTATTGTTTGCTTCAGCCAAGAACGAATTGTTTTAATTAAGAAACTCTTACCAGTTCCACCCTCTCCACTCGTATACAATCGCAATAAACGATGTCCCGAACCGTCCGGGTTATTAGCGATTGTTTTTGTGACGTTGTCAAAAATTCTCTTCTGATCAGCGTTCAATTCTTGCATCATTTGCGCAATATTGCAATCTGTAACTTTATTTTGCACTTCTCTCAATTCCTGCATGGCATTAGCAGCCTCGAGAGGGCGACACTCCACGTCTTCCGGTGAACCAGATTCTTCGTTTTTACAGTCATTTTCCCGAATTTTCTCAGCAATCATTTCTTGTACGTTGTTACGTACGCGTGCCGCGGCCGAGCTATGAAATTAGAGGACTCGCGCGCGTCAACAGAATAAGATAATTATAATGAATCTACTTCTACATAAAATAGACTCGGTAAATGGGTTCGTTATCCGACTGATCCCGTACGGGATCCGCTAGGAAATTGGGTGGTAAAATATGAGTAAAACGAGGTATATCGATGATCACAAAACTGAACGTCCATATATTAAAAAGAAAAGGATTTGGAACATTACAAATTCTACAGGCGATGTGGTCCACGCTTGGACGAGGGACACCCGCGAGACGTCCTTCCCGAGATTAACAGTGGGAACGTTAACGTAACAATAATGCAGTGAGAATGAAGGCGGATGTGACTCGGACTCACCAGACGTCGTTCGCTGTTACTCTTTCTCTCTCGCTCGCTCGCTCACTCCTTCGCTCTCGCTCTCACTCTTTCTCTCTCGCTCGCTCGCTCTCGTTCACCTCCTGTCTCGCTCTCGCTCTCGTTCGCCTGCTCGCTTCCTTCGCTCCGTCGCTTGCTCTCGTTCCTTCTCTGTCGCTCTCACACACTTCCTCACTTCTTACGCTTCAATAAATCTTAAAACAAAGGAAGTTATAACTTTGGGCCACGCACTATAACGTTATACTATAGCCAAAAGAAAACGGAATATTAGAGAGAAAAACGGAAATACTATTATAGGAACTACGCGTGAATGGATTTGAATAGTATTTACACAGTCGGAGTCCTTGCACTCACTTGACGGAGATGCACTCTGGCTCTATTCGCACTGCGGACTAATTGATGCGCTCGATGCGGCTGTATACCAAAAAGTGAGTCTTTCGTTCGCTTTTCCTAAGTTCCGGAGTGCCTTACATCCCCACTCATTCCCATACCGGATGCATCGCAAGCATTCATGGGCCTACGTCCTAAACGCGTCGCAAGCATTCATACACATTCTTACCTCGTTCGCTCGCATCCTTAGGTACTATGTGATTGATCAAATACGGCAAATACCGCGATATTTGCAGTATTTGAAACCTCGCATCCGGCTGCGGCAAATCGCGATTCCTGGATATTGTATCCAGGCCGAATCGGCATTCTAAGCGTGGGAACATCCGGTGAAGTTAATATGAAAAATATAATAATGAACTAATTTACTCTAATTCTGAGTTACGGGACGTGACACCCCTCCCTCCTTAGAGTCATCAACGTCCTCGATGATGCTTACAGTATATAGTCTGATAAACTATTTGACTAAACTAAGTCAAATAAACTCAGAATTGTACAATTGATCTTTTTTTTTTTTTTTTTTTTTGGATCTAAAAATAGTAATCATAATAATAATAATAATAGTGGTAATATTAACCTAGTTTCCTTTATTATAGTAAATGCGCACGTTCGCGTGCGGCTTACGTCGCCGGGTACGCCGCGCGGCAGTGCCTTCTAAAAACAAATGCCTGGTCCTGCCCGGGGTGGCCCGCGCAGACTTATACATTGCCCTAACCACCTCCTTGGTTATGTGTTCACAGCCCTCTAAGTTAATATGGGCCAAATCATGTGCCGTCCCCAGTAAATTTGTTAAGTCTTCGTCCGTCAGTCCCGGATTTTGTCTGCATTCTAAATACTGTAATCTGTCCAGCGTCCCTAGGAATCTAAAAGTCACAGTTTCGTGCATACGGTTAATGATTATAGTCTTCAACTGTCTGAGGGAACTGAGGGGGTCAAGAGCTTGCTCGCCCACAACGCTCGCGCACCCGCTTATCTCCAGATGGGTACATTGCCGCAGGTGCAAGCTCACCTGCCGCACAAACTCTGTTCCAACCCACCCACAATCTATAAGGGTGAGGTGGACCAGCCCCACGAGACTTGCAGGCAACGCGGCGGCGAGGGTGGCCGGTGTCGGGCTCTCCAATCCGGTGTGAGGATCCATTAAGCATGGAATGTTAAATGTTATAGCCTGTAATGTTAGGTGGGTAAGAGCTTTAGTGCCGGGGTTATTGATTAGACTTCTAAAGAATTCGGGGGTACTAAATGTAGAGAATTTGATGAGGAGATGGCGGAGACAGGGCATAGATAAGAAGGCGCGGGTGACGAGGGTCGGATTGGTGATGTTACAGTTATAAAGAGAAAGTTTTGCTACGGGAATTTCAAGTAGAGCGGCGCCGGACATTGAAGAGTCGTGGAGTTCAAGGCTCGCCAAAGCGGGGTTTGCTGCGATTAATTCGCACAACTCCGCTTCGGCCAGGTCCTCCAATGAATTCAATGTCAGGCGCTGAAGGCGGTTATTTGTGGTTGACATGCGGTTGAGGGTAGTGACACCGATGGGAATATGGGGGTTTAAGAATTCAATTAAGTTTGAACAGTGTTCCGGAATCAGGGACAGGGAGATAGGGGTCAGTTTGGTTAGGCGTGATCGTAGTGTTAGGTTTACGCGAGAGATTTTATCCCCACACCTTCTTAGAAGCCAAGAAACGGCCTCCCCCGCGAGTGATTGATTGGGCTCCAGACCCCATCTCCAGTCACTTGCGTCGAGTATCGTTACGTCCCTTATACTTGTCAGAGAAGCTATCCTCCAGATTCGGTCCACCATCTCCATAACCGCTCGGGTCTTGAACGGCAGAAAGCTGGCTATCATCACGAGGCACTCCACGGGCAGGATGGCAATTGTTTTCTTTGGTCTGGCGACGCGGCACTCCTGCGGATCCAAATTCTGCGGCGTGTCCTCGATTGCGGCGCATCCCAGCTCGTTGATTTTAGGCTCCGCCATTTTTTTTTCCAGTTAATATAAATCCTGTAGAGTATACACGCGAGTTAGATTCTATCACTATTCATTACGCTAGATAGGAAGAAGTGCAAGTAGTTTGATAGGCAGAGTCATAGAGTAGTCCGCTTATCTTTGTTTCCTTGGTAAAGTAAACAAAGATAAGCGGAGATCTGGACATACGAGAGGTAGTCAGTTTGGGGAAGAAAAAAAAATTTTTTTTTTTTTTTTTTTTTTTTTTAGACCGATTAGGGACAAATAACTCTTTGCACCACTGGTTCAACCCTAGTTCCAGTAATCGCTAGTCTTGCGCTATCGACTCTTTGGGTCGGAATCTCGGTGATTCGTTGAACGGTGACTGTTTGGCGAGGCTTCAGGTGTTTCCTTCTGAGTGCGGGAAGAATCTTCTTTATAAGCAGGATACCCAGTCCTGTCACGACGACGATTTGAACCAGGATGGATCCATAGGTCAGTTGCAAGTGGCGGTTTTTGTCTCGGTGTCGGGTTCCCAGCTCTTCAAGCTTCCTCTCTATTCCAGATAACGCGTGGTCCTCCCCGTCCTGCGTTAGCGCTTCCTTGGTGTCGACTCCAATTTCTTCGAGTTGTGGTAAGTCTTGAAGCATGGGTGACATCTCCGTGATGTTAAGCAGCAGATCGGGGTCATAATAAAACTGTCTGGATTGACCGTAGGTACGGGCTCCCGGTAATATGGTATGCTGCGTTCTTGCCGTGCACTTATCGCTGATTTCCAATATCCCGGCCCCTCTAATCCGGATGGTGGCGGAATCTTGATTCTCACAAATCAGGCGCAGGGGAAGGACACTTGTTGTTGAAAACAGCCAACCTCCTAAAGTTGCCAATCGTGACCAATGTTCTGATGGTTCCTGATTATGGGATCGGATTAGTATGTTACATTCCCTCAGTGACGAAGTGGTGGGTTGCACCAGCAAGTTCACTTCGCACACACGGGTGTTTGCAGTGTCCATCAACGGCAGACCCGCCGGACAGAAGTATGAATCCGATCCTGTCTGGAGACAGGTTCGTATATATTCTGCATCAGTCAGGAAGTACTTCGCATGATCATCGGAAAATCCTATGTATTGTGAAGTTGGCTTGACGTACGCGCTGACGTTCCCTTGATTTAAATTGATTGCCTGGGCAATTGGCAGACTATGGAGTTTGTATACATGATAGTTCAATTGATCTGTGAGGGGAATGTGTATGCTAAATATGATCTTGTCCGATCTGACCATGGTCACCTTACTCAATTCCATGATCCTGGAAATTCGTTCTTTGGAATAGGGGAGTCGATACTGCAAAGAGCTCTGGTGTATCTCCGCGACTATCTGTCTGAGTTTCGTGATACTCAGCAGAGATGGGTGCAGATTTCCTCGTTCGGCTGATCGTATTATCGACTCCGTGTCCTTTGCTGCAATTGTATATTGATCCAATAACTGATTCAGATTATCCCTGTACTGCATCAGCGATACAGTGTAGTTCAGGATTCTTTCCTCGGATATGTAACTGCGGATCTTATCTAGGAAGGCACGGTTTTGATCTATGAGTTTCATCGCTCCCTCGATATTGTTGTGGATCTGGTGAAGGTCCGTGGCGACGATGCGAGTGTAATTCCTCATGATTGTCGCCATGTCCCGCTGGCCCTTATATAGTTTGTCGATTTCCCCATTGAAGTATTCCGCATCTTCTTCATCGAGAGTTCCGAACAACGTCTTGCTTACTGAACCTATGAATCCGAACGGCGTTCGTCGTCGCTTAAGACTCGCCGGTGATCTTCCTTGCTGTTCCTGGGCGGGTTTTCCCGGGATGCTGGACATGAGGTCTCCCAGTTCCTGTTGTTGGTTGATGCAGTGCTGGATTTTCCGCTCCAATGCTTGCGCTTGCAGAATTCCTTCGCAATCAATCGAGGCCGATAAATTTGTACATTGATTATGAGTATTTTCTAGGCTCCTGGATTCCGTATTAAACTTATGATAAAACTTAGCCGGATTTAAATATACGATTACGCGCCAGTCAGCTCTTCGGAATACTATGCTATACAATTTCTCGTAGTATAGTCCCGGGCTTCCATTGATGGGAGTAATCCGATATAAATCCGCCGAATTCGTCATGGTCCACAGTCCAAGGAACATCCAGGAGAATGCAAGTGGGGATGTAAGGTTCATTTTAACTGTAATTTATCGTTATTATCCTGCCATTTTAATTTTGTCCAAATGTCTGGTGAATCTTTTTCCGCCCTCATCCTCCAAAACTACGTTACTTCTGTCCGTAAGTCCGACTATTTTGTACGGTCCGTGGTATCTCTGTCCGAATTTTCCCTTTTTTGGTTCGATTAGTACCCGGGCATGGTCACCTACTTTCCCAGGGAATGGATGAACGCTCTGGTCATAATAGCTTTTGGATCTTTCTTTCGCCCTGATCAAATTATTACCCGCGACTACTTGCATCTCAGTTAACCGCTTTACCAGGTCGAGAAGATAGGAATTATAAGTACTGTGTTCTTCTTCAGAAGGAAGCTCCGTAGGTATTCGGGCTAATTTTCCGAATATTATCTCGTGAGGAGTGAAATTAGTGGCTTCATGGACAGAGGTGTTGTATGAGAATATTGCAAAGGGCACCAGCCTGTCCCAATCATCAAATTTATCGATGTAATGCGATATGTACTCCGTTAGGACTATGTGGCTTCTTTCTAAAGACCCGTTGGTCTGTGGCCTGTAACCAGAAGTAGTTACATGCTTCATTCGGAATATCTTTGCTATATTTTGTATGATCTTATTGATAAAACTAGTGCCTTTGTCGGAGAGAATAACTTTAGGCGCTCCGTACTTTAGGATAAGGTTTGTGACTAATGCATGGGCTATTGTTTCGGCTTTTATATCGGGCACCGGCACCGCAATGCAATATTTCGACAGGTTGTCCTGCATAGTTAGAATGTGTCTATTTCCACTCGTTGTTATTGGCAAAGGGCCGACTGTGTCTATGGATATTTTTTCAAACGGCTCAATGGGGGTGTCCGTTATTAGCATAGGCTCCCTGGTTTTGATTCTAACGAGTTTACGATTTTGACAACTATCACACGTGCGGATGAAGTTTTGGATGTCATTCTTCATTCTAGGCCAATAAAACATTTCGCGAATCCGGCGATAGGTCTTCGTGACGCCTTTGTGTCCACCCACTAATCCTTCATGCAACTCTGAAATTATTTTAGAACGCAAAGGCTCGGGTGGCATCTGTATTGATCCAACACAAATTGTAATTTTGACATTCGTGGTCTCGAAGGTATTCGTTAACATTCTAGCTAATGTACCTTGAGGCAGTGCATCCATGAAATCACCAGCTTGGGAGATTCTAAAATGGTCGATTTCTGATTCTACAATAACGGTACGCAAGTTCCTAAATGCCATTTCTACCGTTTCAACTGAGAGCTCATCGAAGTGATTAGTTTTAACTACGACGGTAAGAACTTTGAATTTACCATTGGGAGTGATCAGGACTTGTCCTAGCTTTGGCTTCACGAGGGCTATGTTTATATTATCAATCAACCCTAGGTCGGATAGCAACTTACTGACAGGCGTGCTCAGTTGGCAATCGGCCGCCAGGAAGTGAACGTAATTCGCCCGGTAGTATGTTAAGTTTTCTCGACTGTGTTCGACGAGTTTTGATCGTTCGGGGATACCGAGGGGTATAGATTCTGTAATTTGCGTATCTAATGTGGCTGACGCCGCGGGGACGGCAGATACAGGTAGAGGAGGAGACAGGGGTACGCGTCTACATGGAGTATCTTCCATCACGATTTTTCTACCTCCCTCCTTAGAAGAAGGATAGGGCGTGGATAACGCTAGTGGTCTGTGATGGGGCACTGGAGTGAAAGCTACTGACTCGAGAGTATTTTGTCTCGGTTCGGTATGCAGTTCTGTTTCTTCTAAAATTCTCGGTAACGTAGTCTGTCTAGTAGGTTTGTCAATCAGTCCGCCCATTGGTCCTTCTATCGGCACTCCTTTCGAGGCCCGAATGGGTTCCGTCATTTCGGCCAATTGTTCGTAAAGTTCGTCAATAACGTGGTTCCGTCCGTCTCCCACTTCCTCTGCGTCTGAGTCATTTTGTTCGTCATCGTTGTCTGTTGTTGTCCCTTCCCCGTCGCTGCTAGCTGCATCTGTTTCGAGTCTACTCCTTTCGATTTCGTCGAATCTAGAAAATGAGTTCTGCAGTTCTTGCAAGTTTATCGGGGGCCTAGGCGGTGAAGTTGATTCCGGTGCTTCGCTTGAGTCTTCCTCGTTATCGGGCAATCGGATGGCAATCGGATTCGGTACTACGAGTGACTCAGGCGCGGGCGGTGGTGTTTGACTAGTACTTGGTCTATGGTCTCCATTATCCGTACTTGAGAGGATCTCCGGTTGTGGTGGTATATCCGAAAAAGCGGATCTTCGTTCCCGAACGATGGGAATTTCCGAATCTTCTGGTTTTTCGGAGTTCAAAGCTGGATCTTCCATCGTGACTGGTGACTGGGGTATAGGCGATAAATTTGATGTAATGGGTCGCGAAGAAAGGCCTGTCTTGGATCTTGTTCTCTGAGCTACTACGCTTCGTTCCAATACGGGCGGAATCCTCGGCCTGCTTTTGGAGCCTATTGGTCTTCCTAACTTGACCGGCGGGGGTTTCGGTAATGGAGGAGGTACTGGATTTCCTGTTTGACTTGTCGTGGCCGACCGTTTTTGCTCCGAGGTTGGTCTAGTATTCGTTGTTTGTTTAGAAGAACCTGCGGAATTCGCCGAGGCAGGGTATAGTGTGACTTCCTTAGGTTGATTGTCCGGCAAAACATCCTGACGTTCCGAAATGCTTTCCGCTGATTCTGAATCGGAACTGTCGGGGCGAGTTTCCTCTTCAGATTCATCCGAGCTGCAGCGATCTGCTGGGTTTCTTGATAAAGCATCGGCGTTCACGTTCAATTTCCCGGCCTTGTGTACGAATTCATAATCGTAGTCTCGGAGTTTCAGTCGCCATCTCACCAATCGTTGCCCTGGGTCTTTTATAGAATTTATCCACCTTAAGGGTTCGTGATCGCTGACTAAAATGAATTTCCTTCCGTAAAGATACGGTCTAAAATGAATCACGGCATACAGCACAGCCAGACATTCCTTCTCCGTGGTGGTGTAGTTACATTCCGCCGGGATCAACGTACGCGAAAGATAGGCCACTGGCAAGTCGTGACCGTCCTTTTGCTGACTAAGTATAGCCCCGATGGCTTTGTCGGATGCATCCGTCGTCAATGTGAAGGTCTCATTAAAATCCGGGTATAACAGTATCGGACGTTTGCATAAGGCCTTGCGTAATTTTAGAAAACTTTCCTTTTGTTCCCTTCCCCAATTGAATTTCACGTTCTTTTTCAACAATTCCGTGAGAGGCTTAGCTACTTCCGCGAAATTTTTAATAAAACGTCTATAATAACCGGCTAGACCAAGGAATTCTCTAATGTTTCGCTGCGTTTTTGGTCGGGGAAAATGCCGTACCGCTTCAATTTTCCGTAAGTCGGGTCTCAAGCCGTTTCTACCGATTATATGCCCTAGATACGTAACTTCGGGTTTCAGGAATTCGCATTTATCCGGTTGTAGAGACAGTCCCGCGTCTGTTAATCTCGCGAACAATCGCCCCATCTTTTTACCGTGTTCTTCTAGATCTTTCGCGAAAAGTACGATGTCATCCAAATACACAAATGCCTCGGTTCCTTGTAAGCCACGCAAAACTTGGTCCATTAGCCTTTGAAATGTAGCAGGCGCGTTCTTCAGACCTTCAGGCATTCTCACGTATTCGTAATGTCCGTGCAAGGTGGAGAAGGCAGTCTTGGCACTGTCAGCAGGGTCCATCTCTATCTGCTGGAATCCACTTGCCAGATCAAACACCGAGAAATATTGGGCTTGGCCTAGTTGGTCCAGAATGTCCACTATATTCGGCAACGGGTACGCGTCGCCAATGGTCTTCTCATTTAATTTTCGGAAATCAATTACCATTCGCCACCTGGGATTTCCCTTGGAATCAGGTTTCTTCGGGACAATCCAAAGTGGTGAATTATATGGAGAATTCGAGGGCCTAATAATACCGGATTCCAGTTTCGTCGTGATTTGCCTTTGGATCTCCTCCTTGTGTACCGGGGGAAAACGGTATTGTCTTGTATTGATGGGTACGTCGTTTTCAGTCGGAATCTTGTGCGTAATTAGCGATGTAGGCTGCAATATATCCCCTGGTAAGAAAAATCGGCCTGGAAACTCTTCCACGATATTCAACACGTGCTCCTTTTCTTCCTCGTTCAGGTGGTCCAATCTTAATTTGGAAACGATCTGTCCGATTCTGTCAAAGTGCTGCGGAAGAGTCTCGGGTTCGGAGTCGGATTCTCCCGAGAGGTCGTGGAACTCGAACGGTATGATTTCCTGAGGCGGTATCTCTACTTCAACGTCTTCGTCTAAGGTGTTAATAGCCAACACATGACAAACCCCCCGTTCGTTCACTTCGACAGCGGCCTCGCCAATGTACACGCCTTCCCTGCCCGTAACCCTCGGCAAATATCCCGTTTTCAATTCTGGATTGATTACGAAAATTCCTATCGGTTGTCTCGCGCGCGCTTTTAACGTGAGTTTCTGCGGGTTCCGACTCGGGCTGAATCTTGACTTGATTCCTTTCGGGTAAGTTCCTATGAATGGGATCGGCTTAATCGGGTCACTTTTGGTGACTAGTGTTTTATGGGCGAAAGAAATCTCCGCTTGCTCTTGCCTGAGATAATCCTGACCCAGTATTCCTTCCGGCGCCAGGGGGAGATCAGATTCTACTACGTGGAACTTAGTCGGTTGGTCGTTCAAGTGTAAGATCGTCGTGCCTATTGTTCTGGATTTGTTTGGAGTTATTCCCGAAATGACGACCGATTCGTCTACCGTGACTAGGACCTCTTCGTCCAAGGCGTTCAATTTGACGATGTTAATCTCCGCTCCCGTATCTACAAGAAATCTACCTGGCCCGTTTCGTAATTCCTTAGCTATCATTTCGACTACCGGCGTATTTTGATTCGTGGCTATGGCAAATACATTTATTTTTGGTTCTCCAGAAATTTCACGGTCTGACGCTCCGGAATCTTTAGGCTCGCCGTCGCGTCGTCGCGGCGAGCGCGTTGCGAGTTTAAATCACACGTATTGGAATTGAACGGTTCGGCGCGAGACGGGGATTGTGCTCGCGGTTGTTGGTCGACCTGATTCCTTCTATCACCGTAATTCGGCGGATTATAGAATGACCCCCGACAATGGCAGTAGCAATGCGGGCAGGTCGGTTGCGGAAACCGATAAGGACAGTGATGAGTCGAATGACTAGGGTCATAGTTGAATGATGGTGACATGGATCGCCTCGGGAAATATTGCGGCGAATTAGGACGTCGTTCGAAAAATCGTGGAGACTCGGGTCGCGCCCCTCCGCTAGGACTGGGACTGGCCGAGCGGTTCGAGTAATCTGGTCGCTTTAAAATTCCCTGCGGCGGTTTGGTTCCCTGCGGATCGAATGCACGGACCGGAAGGCTTTCTTCGATCGCGAAAGTTCGATATTCACGATGTTGCTCACTATACGACGGATATTCTGCGTGCGAGAAACGCGAGGGTGAATTTTGCCTAGGATTTTGAAGATTAGGTAAATCTACCGGTGACTTTTCATACGACGGGATTATACCCTGCCGCATGCGTGATTGAACGCGCAGTGCTATTTCCAGGGCCTTTTCCAAATTTTCGGGGTCGCGAGCTTCTACGGCCCTTGCAAATTCATCAGGCAAGCCTCGTATAAACGCGTTCACCGCGCTGCTTTTAAACGGAGTCATCATTCTCTCCGCTTCGTCGCCGTGTTTATCTTTCAAGCAGTTCTTCAGACCGCTGAGTAAGATGTTAAGCCGGTCGTGAAACGAATAAACGCTCTCGTTCTTCCGCATACGTATGTTAGACATCTCCCTTTGATAATAGTCGTAACTACGCTCCGGAGCGAATCTTTTCTTGAGGTGCTTGATAAGATCATTGATCGTCGAGAACCTAATGTCGTAAATACTGTCGCGGGCTTCTCCACGTAACTTCCCGATCACGCCCCTTACAAAATATGTCTCAGCCGTTTGGGGCAAACAAGAGGACACATTCGAAACGTCTAACAGGAAGTCCTTCAATGGAATATTAGACCCGTCAAATATTGGCAATTGTGAAATCGTTTGTTGGATGGCGAAATTTTCAACCATCGTGGTAGACAATAGGTCTCCCGAGATGGACTGATTCGCTCCTCGAGCTGTGCTATCACTTGAACCAAGCATTTTGTTTCGCAAATAGTAACCCGGTCTTTTCGTCGCGGACAGAGATACCAGAAATTTCGCGAAAACACAGTTTAAGAATACAGGTTTAAAGATTTAAAAATACAATCACGAAAACACAGTTTAAGAATACAATTTCGGACAGTGCAAGCAGTTTGAATATGATAGAATAATTGAAGAAAAGAAATAGATAAGTAAAAGATATGTAACCGCTGTTAATCTCTTTAAAGGGGATAGAACACTCGACAATCGCGACAAGCGCAGGTCGTCGTACGGTGTCCCGTGTCTGTAGGAACCCAATCCTAAGGACGTCGGGCAGCAATCCCACCGCTGCCACCAATCTGTCTGTTACGTACGCGTGCCGCGGCCGAACTATGAAATTAGAGGACTCGCGCGCGTCAACAGAATAAGATAATTATAATGAATCTACTTCTACATAAAATAGACTCGGTAAATGGGTTCGTTATCCGACTGATCCCGTACGGGATCCGCTAGGAAATTGGGTGGTAAAATATGAGTAAAACGAGGTATATCGATGATCACAAAACTGAACGTCCATATATTAAAAAGAAAAGGATTTGGAACATTACAAATTCTACAGGCGATGTGGTCCACGCTTGGACGAGGGACACCCGCGAGACGTCCTTCCCGAGATTAACAGTGGGAACGTTAACGTAACAATAATGCAGTGAGAATGAAGGCGGATGTGACTCGGACTCACCAGACGTCGTTCGCTGTTACTCTTTCTCTCTCGCTCGCTCGCTCACTCCTTCGCTCTCGCTCTCACTCTTTCTCTCTCGCTCGCTCGCTCTCGTTCGCCTCCTGTCTCGCTCTCGCTCTCGTTCGCCTGCTCGCTTCCTTCGCTCCGTCGCTTGCTCTCGTTCCTTCTCTGTCGCTCTCACACACTTCCTCACTTCTTACGCTTCAATAAATCTTAAAACAAAGGAAGTTATAACTTTGGGCCACGCACTATAACGTTATACTATAGCCAAAAGAAAACGGAATATTAGAGAGAAAAACGGAAATACTATTATAGGAACTACGCGTGAATGGATTTGAATAGTATTTACACAGTCGGAGTCCTTGCACTCACTTGACGGAGATGCACTCTGGCTCTATTCGCACTGCGGACTAATTGATGCGCTCGATGCGGCTGTATACCAAAAAGTGAGTCTTTCGTTCGCTTTTCCTAAGTTCCGGAGTGCCTTACATCCCCACTCATTCCCATACCGGATGCATCGCAAGCATTCATGGACCTACGTCCTAAACGCGTCGCAAGCATTCATACACATTCTTACCTCGTTCGCTCGCATCCTTAGGTACTATGTGATTGATCAAATACGGCAAATACCGCGATATTTGCAGTATTTGAAACCTCGCATCCGGCTGCGGCAAATCGCGATTCCTGGATATTGTATCCAGGCCGAATCGGCATTCTAAGCGTGGGAACATCCGGTGAAGTTAATATGAAAAATATAATAATGAACTAATTTACTCTAATTCTGAGTTACGGGACGTGACAACGTGATCATGCGCTTCCTGAAGTTCCGATATGCGCTCATGATACTTCAAACCATCAATAATTTCTGATTTTATTGCTGCAAAAGCATCGATATAACTATCATAAGAACCAGTCAATTCATCCAAGTCACGCCAGGGCTTAAACAACAATAGCAAGGAATAGTAATATTTTTCCGGATAAAGATTCTTATTATACGTGAAATTTTTAATCACGTAACCACGCTCGCGTTTTCCCAAATATAACCGCGTTTTCCCGTCGTAAAAGTGAGAGAAGCAGCGTGAAGTTTTGACTCGCGACACATCGTACCATTTTGCAAAATCATACAAATTCCATGTTTCTAATTCGTGTGGTCTATTCGGATAATAATTGTCAATAAATGAACGACAAAATATATCTCTCGATTCAGGATCGAGGTCTTCAATCTCTTTTTTAGTTTTTACTTTTCTACTTCTAACTTGATTCACATCCAACCACCGAATTGTTGTATTAGGATCGGTTTTATGTAATGAAATTCCTATAAGAATATCCACGGCTTCAATTACTCCACATTCTCGATTGTTCATGGCGCGGGCTGCACAATTATATAAAGAACTACGTAACGACTTTGTACTGTTAATTATTTCAAAAGTGTCAACACCATAACTGCGTTCCATTTTTGTGGTGTGTTTTGTTACGTACATATTTAATAGCGCTGACTTCACACCAATGAATTGTATATCCATATTTCCTTCCCATGCCGTAAGTATAGCAGAATTGTAATCATTTATATTCTTTTGGGCATCTTGACGAGGAAGATCGTATAGTCGATTTTTATTTTTTAAGCGCTTTCTATTTGCAATGCTGACCGCAATGTCTCTTAAAACAAGTTTTTCACTAACTGGGCGTGGAAATCCAAATCTGCATTTTTGCATAAAACCTTTTCAAGTTTTCAACTTTCGCAAGCAATAAGCATTGTGATGATGCCGCTGGTACGTGGTGACACGTCTATACAATTGAGGCGATACTTTTCTTTCGGGTATCCGACAAGTCACATATTTTAATATAAATTCTTTAACATCTCCGTCCGTTGATCGTCCTATAATGGCGCGTCTTCGATCCAAATCATCAAATGCAAGTGCGGTATTCCTCTATTTTGATACTCGCGCCGAACAAAGTAATGCTTTACTTTGCCTATAACATTGTCAGGAGAACAAATCAATTCCAACATCGCTTGAAATTTATTTTCAATAAATCTCGCTGCAGAAACAGGATCGGCAGCAACCAACGCACTCACTGACTTTATCGAGCTTAGACTAGGACTAACTTCTTTAATATATTCCCCCAAATCTGACCATAGATATTCGGATGGACTTAACGTCGAAAACCATGTTGCCGGCCCGTACTCACGTGTCATAGCATTTACATCATTTCTTACCTTGCGCCAATATTGTGGTGTATTCGGTAACTTTCCGAAAATAGTATTTAAATTTCCCTCTAATTCTTTGGTGGACACAGACTTTAACAAATCGGCTGCAGTGTACGCTATACGTGGATTGATCATATTAAGTTTGTGGTATATACCGCTACTAATTTGACGCATATTGGCGTTATTCAATAAAAAGAATATATACTGAATGTTTAAACGAAAATGCGAATGTTTAGATAATAATCGCGACTTTACAAAGTCAAAATCCCGTATCTGGATTTGCCTTTTCTGATTTATACCGTTCTTACCATAGGGGTATAAGTCCGGGAAACAGAGAACATCGAGATCTTTATAATAATTATTTAAAGGAACGGTTTCCACTTTCAGCATTTGATACAGATCAGTCGACGCAATATTCACTCTTTTTTCATATAACGGATATATTGTATAATGCTCGTAATACGAGTCTGAGTCACTCATTTGTGTTAACATTGCAACATGTTGTTTATTCATTTGCTTATCTGTTCTTTTGTCTTCGTTTTTACTATCCTCATTCCATTCATTATCAGTATATTCTATCTCTTCCAACTCATGAGTTAACAATTCCGCGTGAGAATCAGGTAACATAATTTCGGAGTAAAATGGATTATTATCCTTCATCCATTGTAAAACTTGAAAAATCTTTTTCACATCGACCAAATTTTCCCAGACTAGTTTAGATTTTGTTGGAATTCCGCGAACCAGTATACGTAATCCATGTTTGCTGTTTAAAGCGACCGTTGAAGGACATATTTTCTTAAAACTTTCCTCCATTGGCAATGGTAAATGAAATACCCTTCCTTTAATTTTTTGGAGTAATTGTTTGTGTGGTGTTTTCTTTTTTTTCTCGCTATTGCTGTTAGCTACTGTACCCATTCGTTGGATACATTCAAATGCTTTGGCACGTTAAATCAACACTTTCTCGTAATCATTTAGCGTTGACAACATATCAGGTCTTGCTTCTACATGCAAATCATTTAATACGCAAACGGGTGGTAAAGCGTTCTTACGAAAGTAACCAATACAATAATGGCAAATATAATCAACTATTATTGCTTGATTGTTTAAGTAAGCCATTAAGTCATCCCAATGTTTTCCAGAAACATTTTTTCGTATTTTAGTAAAATCAATAACGTCTTTTTTATAAAGCAATTTCTCGCATGACACACAGACGATTCGAGGAGTATCCAAAGATTTTTTTGTAAATGCTCTAAATGCATCGGAATATTTTGAAATTAAATCATTCTCATTTAAATTTACTTCGTTATTCGGCAGCAAAATATTTGTATTCTCCTCTTTCTCAACATTTTGAATAATTTCACCCAGTGTCAAGATATCCCCAATTTCCAGCGCTCGATCCAAGACTTGCAACTTTTTATAATATTGCAGTAAACGATTAATCAATCTGCCAATATGCCGGATTCGCGGAAAGTGGGGAGATAAGAAATGAATTGAGAGAGTTAATGATCGGCAAATATCTGGCTTTATATAGCACCCGTGAGAATGGCCCAATTTAACATTTTTACTTTTCACAGTGCATTGTCCAAATCGTTCTACTAATTTTGGGATACTTTTTATTAGTGTGCAACCCGATATAGTTTCAAGCAGTCGCTGATATCGATCAAGCATTGTAGAATTGTGCATACAAAATTCATTACACACCCACGATTTCTTTATCGTGCGCGTTTTTTTGAGACTGGATCCGGTTAATGGTAAAACGTTTGTCACTTGTCCATGCTCATTCATTACAAGAGACCTATCCTGGAATTCTTTCACCATCTTACTAAAATCGTATACCGTTTCCAAAAAATATGCTTCCGAACTAGGGGTATGTGTCGAGCTACCACATAAGACATCGCGTCTACCATCATCGTCATCAGAAGCGAGAACGGACAATTGTACTAAATACAGTTCGGCATTCTGTTTCATAGAATGCAATGTTTTCCCCATGGTCGATATATAACCATTCCTAACAAAACAGCACCATCGGAATATTCGTTCAGCTTCGATTCTAGTCCTTATAGGTGTTTCAATTTTAAGATTTTCCGATATAATTCGAATATAAAATTCCGCAGCACTTTTTAATATTATAGAGTTTCCGCGAATACGGAATCTGTTATACTTATGAGCTATCTTGCATGCAATTTCCATTTTTTTTCTTTTACTTTCAATACTTCTCAAATAATTTTTGCGATTAATCAAACTATATCGCTTTTTGTTCTCCAGATAATATTTTTTACGCATTTGAAGCACTTTATCTGTATTTTCAGTATAATACTTTTTTCTATTAACACATATCTCATTTTTATTATCTTCATAGTATTTCCATGCATATTTTCTCAAATAGTCTTTTTTTTCTAAATAATATTTTTCAAAATAATCTTTGTTTTCTGCATATTTTTTTTTAAACGATCTTTGTTTTTGGCAATATATTTTTTGAAATACTCTTTTAACGAATCACTATGTTCTTTACGATATTTCTTTAAATATTCACTACGGGTAGCATGCAATTTACCTTTTTCTTCTTTAGCAGAAATCTTAATATCTTTGTTTTTTGCATTATATTTTTTGAAATCACTACGGCTAGCATGCAATTTACCCTTTTCTCCTTTAACAGAAATCTTAACAGGTTTGTCCGGAGACAGATTTTTAAACTCCTTTACCAGCTGTTCCATACTGTTATTCAATGATACCTCGCTCTTTTCTATACTCGAGCAAGAAATACTGTCTTTAAAACATAACGGGTTAGTATTTGCAGCTAGAGATTCTTTGCATTCTTTTGGTGACAGTAATGTAAATTTAGCTGTCATTTCATCCATCAAATTTATTATAGACTTATCAAAATTAGCACTAGATGCATATACTTCTCGATCCCTTATAATATTACCAGACAATAAACATATTTGGCTTATATTCTCAGAGTTACTTTCAGGTGTAGACATTTTTCTTTTCTTTATTGTAATATTATGACTTATTGACGAAACTTGACTTATTGATTGACCTTGCGAATTAATATGTCGTTTCAATCGTTTTTCTTCAGCTTTCAATTGGTTTGCCTGTACGGCCTGGAATGGCATAACTTGAACTTGATCACTTAATGAGTTTTGCGGGAAATGTTCCAAAGTATGTGTCTTTAACATATTAAGTAAATGAGCCCGCATTTTCGTGTGATTATATCTAACTTTATCTGGCTCTATATTAAATAGCAATGACGTCGCAAATGCTACAGCAAATACGCCACAATCATTTCCATTTAGCTGTTGCTGTACTTTTGGAAACTGGACTGTTCTTTCATTCACATTATAAAATGGAAACAATTTCTTCAACTATACTTCATGATCTCTGTGCAACCTTCTTCTATTCAAAGAATCATAAATGAACATTGACTTGCGATCATAATATGAGCATACCCAATGCCCGTCCACATTTGACAAACCACTAAACAAAATTTGAATGTACTCAACATTTTCTGGTATAGCATTAATTGTATCGGGACATTGTAATCTCCAAGTATCTTGGGGTGCATAAGCAAAATATTTTCCTAACAGACGATTAAATATGTCCATGTGACTATCCTCTAACCATTCGCCCCGACAAATAATACTTTCCAATCGCTGATCCAATTTGGGAATTCTAATATTAACATAATCTTTTTTGGATTCTTTTGGTAGCACTGTTTTAAATGTTTCTGTACTTTCGTTCATAGAATTCAGTATAGGCTCTTTAATACATCTCTCATTATTTGATGCGAATTGTTCATTATCAAAGCTATCTTTGGGCGTAGACATTTTCTTTTTCTTTATTATAAATTGAGTTTGTGATGCAAAGTGTCGCTTCAACCGTTTTTCTCTTGCATTGTATCGCCTTGCCTGTATTACTTGTAATGGCATAACTGCAACTTGATTGTAATATAATGAATCTTGTGGGAAATGTTCTAACGTATGTGATTTTAACATATTAAGTAAGTGAGCCCGCATTGCCGTGAGATTGTATCTAACTTTATCTGGCCGTATATTAAACAGCAATAATGTTGCAAACGCTATAGCAAATACGCCACAATCACTTCCATTTGGTTGCTGCTGTACTTTAGGGAATCTCACTGTTCTTCCATTTACATCGCAAATGGAAACAATTTTTTTAAATATATTTCATGATCTCTCTGCAGTCTTTTTTTATTCAAAGAATCATAAATAAATATAAACTTTGTATTGTAATATGAGCATACCCAATGTCCGTCCAAACTAAAGAAAATTTGTATATGTTCGACATTTTGTGGCACAGCGTTAATTGTATCGGGGCATTGTAATTTCCAAGTTTCCTCAGGATTATGAATACAATATTTTCTCAACAGACAATTAAAAATGTCCATGTGAGTATCCTCTAACCACTCACCAAGACTGATGATACTCTCCAATCGGGGCGTTAAATTGGGAACTTTTCCATCCATGTTGTAATATAGAATCACTACCGCACAATACTCTGACTAACGTTTGTATCAGCGTCAACGCTGAACCTCGGTTTCTCAGAGAATGGCTTGTAGCACGCAGTGAGAGACCTTACCCACGTCAAAACAATGGATTAAGAAGGCTTTCTTATAGAATGAGTCATCTACATGCAAATTACCAATGTCGATAGAAATGAGACGTAAAGGACGTAAAGACGTAAATACGTAAATAAAGAATCTATGATATTAAGCAATGTTGTGTGTTATCGACAGTAACATTTAGAGAGCAAGTTTTTTTGTCGTTCTAAGTATGAACCTTTTACTTCCACACGTATTATACGCGCTAATACGAGAATCTTACAAACCTCTGGTATTAAAATTGGAAGCGTGTACATATACATACATAGGCCTTCATTATTGCATGGTATAGGGGTGTGCCATTACATGTGCGAAATGGAGCGCTCGATTTATTTGGGTAGCTTAGAAAAATTCCTGCTACACGAACGCTAACATGGTATCGAAGGGATTCTTTCTCCGTCGTGGTGTGAAGCCTAAAGGAACAAGAGCGACGAAAACGAGAGCAGTCGAGATGGGTTGAAAGCAATCGAGAAGAGCAGAACAAAGAGGTGACGAACCAAGAGAAGAACGGAGAGAGGTAATAATGAGCAGAGGAAAAGGACAGTGAGAAGCGGAACCGAGCGGAACGAAGCGGAGCAGAGAGCAGCCCATCCAAGAGGGTGTAAACACATAGGACACCTATAGATTTCATGGAAAATCCCCACCGATTCCTTTCGGTCGTTTGACTGGCGTAGAAGAATAAAGTTCTGCTCAGTTACAGCGAATTCCGTGCCATTGAAGGATGTAAGTATGCAAAGCAATAATCTAATATGGAAATTGTATACAACTAACTAAATTACATATTAAATATTTTTGCGCAGATAATGAATTGTTCAACAATGGAGGAAGAATTGAAGAAAAGTACGCATTAATCCTCTCTTTCACCTTAACCTTTTCCCGAAGAAATCATAAGACTAATAATAATCGATATTTTCAGTTGCAGAGGCATCAGAGCAGGAGGCCCTGCGGAAAAAAATCCAGGAGCTGGAAACAACTATTAAGAAGCTGAGTGAGCCAGCGGTCAGCCAGCAGTCAGGAATAGGCTGGCCGATATCACCGATTAGCCAATCCCCGAGAGTAGGCTGGCCGGCGACAGCAATCATCCCAAATCCAGGAGTTGGCTGGTCGATGGCATCGGTCAGCCCAAACCCAGGAGTAGGCTGGCATCAGGAGTTTCAATTACCAACTCCTCCGGGGGCTCCGATACCGAGCCTACAAATGCAGCGTAAGTAAATCTCTCTTTCTCTCTCACACACACTCTCTCACACTCTCACAAATTCTGTCAGACTCTCTCACACTCCCTCACACTCTCACACATTCTCTCAGACTGTCTCACACTCCCTCACACTCTCGAACACTCTCACGTATTCTCTCACACTCTCGCACATTCTCTCAGACTCTCTCACACTCCCTCACACTCTCGCACACTCTCGCACACTCTCACGAATTCTCTCGCACTCTCACTCCTGCTCGCTCTCATCATCCTCCATCTTAATGTTGATTAAAGTGTGACGTTTCACTGTATTATTTCAGAACCACCGCTGTATTATTTTTGTGCCCCAAATTGGCATCAGGAGCATGGGCGAGGAGGCTGGGGGGGCCATCACAACCCCCACGAATGGTGCCATTGCCCACCGTGCCATCAGGGCAGGGGGCCGCGCGGCGGTCGCCAATTTTATAACGGAGGAGGGTGGGGGCGGCAGGAAGGAAGAGGTGGCCACAAAAACTGGCGGCACCATCACCCTTATTAAATAAAAAAATGTATATACAATGTTCAATTTGGTCTTTTATTGATTGGAACCTTTTAATACTTACACATAGTAATTGAGGCATAGTAATAATTACAAGATCTTAAATTTAGACTTTTACTGATTTGAATATGCGAATCCGCAGAGTACCCATACGTATACAATTTTCAATTTAGTCTTTTATTGATTTGGATGCGAATGATTGTGTATGAAGCGCATGAGTAAGTGATTCTATCACAAGGATTCTAAGTTAAGGGAATCTTATACAGAAACAAGATCTTCAATTTAGACTTTTATTCATTTGGATATGTCGATGATTGGGTATTAAGCGCATGAATAAGTGATTCCATCTTCAAAGACTCAAAGCTTCAGTAAAGCACTGTTTTAAGTACTTGATCATTCTTCTGCAGAGTACTCATATGCATACGATATCCACAGAGTACTCATACGTATAATATCTAATTATACACATATGCACTATCAAGATCTTCAAAGACTTGAAACTTCAATAAGACATTATTTTAGGTACTAGTTCATTCTTCCGCAGTGTTTTCAAAACCCAAATCCGCAGAGTACTCATACGTATAATACCCAATTATACGCAGAACCAAATCTAAAGAATGCATTACGCACAAACAAAGTCACATGGATTTTAAATGAAGAAACCTTACGCACAGCTATTTGTAAACGATTGTATCAGAGTCTATACACACAACCACTTATACACATACCTGAATATAATCAATTACGTTGCTAGAGAATGCATGAAGCAGAGTTCTTTTGATATACGTATGATTGTATGCTAAGCGTATGAGTAAGTAGTGCTATCACAACCTGAAAATAACGAAATTGCGGTAAGAAAGTAAACAAAATATTTACATTTTTTTTTATTTTAACGGGACAATTTCCGAATAAGTTTTTTTGTAATTTTCCGCGACAGCTTCCCCGAGAGCTTCCGGGACAACCACCGGGTCAGCCAACGCGCCAACCAACGCTCCATTCCTCGCGCCAGCCGCTCCAAATTATTTAACGCTTTAAATAATTTTCCCTCTTTACAGGGCTTTTTTTTTTACTTTTCGACTTTCGTTGAAGCTGTAAGTCACCTGCGCTGTTTTCTATAATGAAAGAAACCGCTATATATTAAGCCATCGCGCGAGTGAGAGAGATCGCGTAATAGTGTGTGAGAGTGTGTGAGAGTGCGAGAGAGTGCGAGAGAATGCGTGAGAATGCGAGGGAGTGTGTGAGAGTGTGAGAGAGTGTGATAGAATGCGTGAGAGTGTGAGAGAGTCTAAGAGAATGTGTGAAAATGCGTGAGAGTGTGAGAGAGTGTGAGACAATCTGAGAGAATGTGTAAGAGTGTGAGAGAGTGCGAGAGAATGCGTGAGAGTATGAGAGAGTATGTGTGAAAGAGAAAGAGATTTACTTACGTTGAATTTGCGGGCTCACTACGGGAGCGCCGGAAGGGGCTGGGGCAGCAGGCGGAAGAATGGGAATGCCCACCTTTTCTTCTTCTACTACTAAAAATCATATTATTCATTTAGCATTACAGTTTCTCGTTGTGCTAAGAAAGAAGTACGAATGAAATAAATAAGTTACGTACTATTGGCGAGCACTTGCTCCATTTCGTTATCTATATATTCCATCTGCAACAGTTCAATATATAGATCAGTTCAATAAACATTATACTGTTAGCTTTGATACTTACGTCGTCTCGTAAAGAGGACTTCATCGGAACTGAAGCAGTTCCTGTCTGCAGTCAGACGCGAGGGATTAGTAAGAGACCACCTAAACCCTTATAAAAACACCGACACAGTACAATGCGTACGGCGCACGTACACCAAGGTACCTTTTTTTGATCCGTGCCGCGAAGATCAACTCGCGAATAGGTTCAGCAGTTGACACCGGCTGGAAATTGATAAACAAGTTTGCCGATTTCACGCGCTCTAGCAAGCCGATGATGAAACAAATATACGATCTTCGTTTTGATTTTTACAATTATCAAGAGATAGCTACTGTTGCGAAAGTTCCTTTGGGCCACACGTAGGGGTTCCGCGCTTCCGCAATCTCTCTCTCTCTCTCTCTCTCTCTCTCTCTCTCTCTCGCCCTAAACTAAATTCTAATTAATAGAACTACTAATGAAACAATGGCATTTTATTTTACTTTACTTTACTTTACTTTACTTTACTTTACTTTACTTTACTTTACTTTACTTCCGTGCCCCTTCGGGGGGTGGGGTTGCTGGACCCCGACACGGCGCGTCCCCGGGTGGCGGATAGGGGAATGCCCTCACCAGGCTTGCCTGGCGGGTACCGGCGAAATAAAATAGCCGGCGCGGACCAAAACCAGCTAGGGGAAGGAACCCCGAATAAGAAATCAAACATGGTTGGTACGGTAAAGGAGAAAACGTTTACGGTGCAGGGGTGCGATTCCCCAGTACCGGCGTCCGAGGGCGAGCAAGCGGGCCCTCTGGCGTCGTCATCCGACAACCGCAGTGTCGCGTCGGTTGGCCACTTGGTCGGCGCGGCATTAAAAGCCACAAGTGAGCGCTCCGGAGAGGAGCGAGAGGCGGCTTCCCAGCATGGGGAGACGCCAGGGTGCGCGAAGGGGGCGGCTAAGCGGAAGGGGGGCAAGAAAACCCTCGGATGTGGATCCGTCCTCCTCGCGAAAATCGACGGCCTGAGGCAGGACATCGCCAAGGCGGAGGAGCGGGCGGAGGAAAGACTCCGCCAAATGAAGGAGCTGGTCGGCGCGATGACGGCGGCCGTAAAGAAGGCGCCGAACGTCAGTCGGACAATAAAAGACGCCCTCCCAGTGCTGGAGGAGCACCTCGAGGGGATCGGCGAGGATCGCGGCATCTGCCAAAAGGCGCGCCACGACCTCGACGAGCTCCGGGAGGCGCCAATAACGCCGATAGCAGCCTCCGCGGCGACCACGGCAACCCCCGACGCCGGGGGAAAGAAGAGGGCTGCCACTAGCCCTCCTCAACCCGCGGTGCCAGGGGCCCCCAAAAAGACCAGGGGGCCATCAACCACCGCGGAGGAAGGCGCATGGGCCGAGGTGGTCCGCCGCAAGAAGAAGGCGGCGGACCAACAGCAGCCGCAGGGGCCGCAGACGAAGCTCCCACGATCCCGGCCCGGCCAGCCACTGGCCAAGCCTCAGGCTGCGGCGGCGGCAAAGAAGCCCAGGAGGAGGGCGAGGAAGAGGAGGCCGGAGGCGATCGCCCTCAAGCCCGCCCCCGGGAAGACCTACGCCGACGTCCTCGCGGCCGTCGACGGCTCGGTGGACCCGGAGAAGAGCGGGGTTGAGGTGCGAGCCGTCCGGCGCACGAGAGCAGGCGAGGTGCTCCTCGAGCTGCGCAAGCCGACGGCCGAGGCCAAAGCGGCCTTCTCGGAGGCCCTGAAGCAGGCCGTCGGCAGCGACAGCAGTGTCCGGGTTGTGGCCTCCAGGCGTAGCCTGGAGATCGCAAATCTCGCCGAGAGCGCGACCCGGACAAAGGTCGAGGAGGCCCTTCAGGGCGCCCTCCAGGAGCCCGCAGGAACGCTGCAGGTGACCCTGACCGCACCCAACGATCGCGGTCAGGGCATGGCTATCGTGGCGGCTGACGAGCCGGCCGCCGCGAGGCTACTGCGCATAGCCCGGATCAGGATCGGGCTGGTCACCTGCAGCGTCCGAGAGAGGGTGACCGTGCCTAGGTGCTTCAGATGCCTAGGCTACGGGCACCAGAGCCACGGGTGCAGAGGCCCGGACCGGAGCAAGCTTTGCTTCCGGTGCGGCGGGGAAGGGCACGACAGGGCAGGCTGCAAAGCCAGCCCGCAGTGCTTCCTCTGCCCCGAGGCGAAGGGCAAGCCGGACGCGCGCAAACACGTCGCGGGCTCGGGCAGTTGCGAGGTGTTTCGCAGGGCCCTCGCCCAGGCCAAGCAGAAGGCGTGATGGCGGCGACCATCTTGCAGGGCAACCTGGGCAGGAGTAAGACGGCGGACCAGCTCCTGGACCAGATCTGCCTCGAACTGCGCGCTGACGTGGTCCTCGTCAGCGAGCAGTATCAGTATCGGGACAGGGACGGTCCAGGCTGGTACAGCGACGCCCTCGGCACGGCGGCGATCTGGATTCCCAGCCCGCGACGCTACCACGTCGCGGCTCATGGCTCTGGTTGCGGATTCGTATGGGTGAGGCGGGGCGACGTAACTTGCGTGAGCTGTTACTTCACCCCGAACGAACCCATCGCGGATTTCCAGGCCAAGCTCGATGGCCTGGAGGACGCAACCAGAGACATGGAGGGGGAGCTGATAGTGGCCGGAGACTTCAACGCCAAGGCGGTTGAGTGGGGTGAAATCGGGCCGGACTCCAGGGGTGGACGAGTCATGGACATGGTGTCCAGACTAGGACTCGTGGTGCTCAACACCGGCACCACGTCCACCTTCAGGAGGCCCGGCTACAGGGAGACGATCATTGACGTCTCTCTGGCGACGGAACACCTGGCTGCATGCGTGCAGGACTGGCGGGTGATCGAGGACTATACAGCCATCACCAATACATCGTGTACCGCGTGCGCGATGTAGCACCAGTCAGGGCCCAACACCACCGGGCCCCACCCAGGTGGAACGTCGCAGCGATGGATCCCCAAAAGATGTCTTCGGCCCTATTACGTGGGCAGCGCCCCCTGGGAATTCCGGAGGACGCTTCGCTCGCTGAGCAGGGCCGCCTAACGGTGGAGTCCACCATGGACCTCATCCAGCGGGCCTGCAAGGAAGCCGTGCCGAGAGCGCCGCGACGGAGCACGCGCCGTCCGGTGTATTGGTGGACGAGCGAGATCGCGGAGCCGAGGCGGAAATGCCTTCGGCTCAGACGGCTCGCCCAGCGAGCCCGTCGACGCGATCCCGACGCATCCCTGCAGGCCGCCGCCCACAAGGCGGCGAAGAAGGATCTCCAACGGGCCATCACAGTCAGCAAGCGCCGCTGCTGGAAGGTTCTGGGCGAGGATCTGAATAACGATCCTTGGGGGCTGGGGTATAGGATAGTCCTACGCAAGCTGGACGCTTTTGCCAGAAGCGCCCCCAGCGACACGGGGATTATCGAGGGAATCGTAGATTCCCTCTTCCCCAGCCACCCAAAGAGGTCCAGCCGTCCGACGAGACCGGGCGCCCCGGAGGTTCCCCTCTTCACGGAGGTGGAACTCGCCGCCGCCTCCTGCTCGCTAAGGAGCAGGAAGGCCCCGGGGCCGGACGGACTTCCGGCGGAGGTGCTGAAAGCCGCAGCGCAATCACATCCAGGGCTCTTGCTTAACATGTACAACGCCTGTCTGAAGGCGGGAGTATTTCCTACCCGCTGGAAGGCAGCGCGTCTAGTGCTCATAAGCAAGGGCAAGGGACCAGCAGACTCACCGTCAGCCTACAGACCCCTGTGCATGCTGGACACCGCCGGCAAGCTCCTGGAGAAGCTGCTGCGACCTTGCCTCCACGCGGCCGTCCAAGCCGCCGGAGACCTCTCCGAGAGCCAGTACGGCTTCCGGAGCGGGAGGTCGACGGTGCACGCCATCCAGGAGGTGGTCGAGGCTGCCAGGGGCACGGAGCGGGGGACTCACTGCTTCCGCCCCGTGTGTCTGCTGGTCACACTGGATGTGAAGAACGCGTTTAACAGCGCGCGGTGGGCTGACGCGTTGGACGCGATGGAGCGGCTCTTCCAGGTACCAGAGTACCTTCTCCGCACCATCGGAGACTACCTAAGAGACCGCTCCATCGTCTACAGCACGGATGATGGCCCGAAGACCAAGGAGATAACTGCAGGGGCGGCCCAGGGCTCCATACTGGGTCCCGACATATGGAACATCACCTATGACGGGATCCTACGTATGGAGATGCCCGAGGGCTGCCGCCTGGTCGGGTACGCGGACGATGTCGCCGCCATAATCCTCGCGAGGGACGCGGAGGCGGCTCAAACGCGACTCGACCAGGTGATGCGTCGCATCCGCTTCTGGATGAGCGACCATGGCTTGGAGCTGGCCCTGGCAAAGACCGAGATCGTCCTCCTCACCAAGAAACGCATTCCCCTGTTTCGGGAGATGCGGGTGGGGGGAGCGACGGTCCAGACCAAGGCAGCCGTAAAGTACCTGGGGGTGACGCTGGATTGCCGGCTCACCTTCGGGGAAAACATCCGGCAGAGAGCAGACAAGGCGGCCGCGGTAGTCACGTTGCTGAGCAGGGTCATGGCCAACACTGGCGGCCCCAGGCCCTGCAAGAGGCAACTGCTACTGCGCACCGCCGAGTCAATAATGCTCTACGGCGCCGAAATCTGGGCCGATTCGCTGCGGCACGAGTGGCACCGGAAGCGCATCGCCGCAGTCCAGCGGAGATGTGCCTTGCGGATTGCCTGCTCGTACCGCACGGTCTCGGAGCCAGGAGCCATGGTGGTCGCGGGGGTTACACCCATCGACCTGCTTGCCCAGGAGCGGATGTGCGTCCACAAGGAGAAACCCGCCCTAGGTAGGGAAGCCGCCGCCGAGCGGGCAAGGGCCCGCACGCTTGACGCGTGGCAGGAGCGGAGGGATCGGGAGTCGCGGGGCAGGTGGACAGCGAGGCTAATACCTCGTCTGGACACCTGGCTTAACCGTCAGCACGGCGAGGTGGACTACTACCTCACCCAAATGCTGACGGGGCACGGCTACTTCCGCGCCTATCTCCACAGGATGGGGAAGGTAGCGGACCCTGGCTGTGCCTACTGCGACTCCCGATCGGACGAGGCGCTCCACACTCTTTTCGAGTGTGGGAGGTGGAGCGAGGAGAGGGACAGACTGGCGGAGGGGCTCGGAGACATAACGCCCGACAATATAGTCGGGACTATGTTGAAGAGCCCCGAGGCCTGGCAAAGGGCTTCGGCCTTTGCCAAGTCTGTCCTTCTCTAAAAGAGGAGGGAGATGGACGGCGGGGGGGCGTGAGCCCCCGAATACCAATAGGCGCCACCCCGAAGTAATGTCCAACGACGGTTCCGGGGTGGTTGCTTGGTGTGATGGAGGGGGGTTTTAGTCGGTAGGCCCGGGTCCCCGAGACCCGGGAGAGCCCGACACACGGGGAGTGACGAAGTCCTCCCTACGGTGCATAAGGCGCATTTCCCCCCTCCTACCAAAAAAAAAAAAAAAACTTTACTTTACTTTACTTTACTTTACTTTACTTTTTTAATTTGATTTTATTTTATTTTATAACTAATTCTGAAACTGTCAATGGTAGAGTGACAGAGTGACAATGGCAGTGGTAGACAGGGGTAGATTGTTGTAGTATAGAAAGTCATGGTAGACAGTGGTTGACGGTGGTATACGGTAATAGACAGTCAGTGGTAGACAACAGAAGTTCAATTGAGAAAGTGGATTTTCAAATCGAACGCCACTACCGCTACTTGCGACACTAGGGCCACATAGCGGCGAAAGTAGGAAACCGACATTCCGAGGTGTTCTTATTAAAAGAAGAAAATGAAAAATGTAACTCTACCTCCAAAAACGAAAACTTCAAAGCTGTATATTTCCTGAAAGAATGGACCGATTTGAATGTTTCACCATGCATTGGCATCAGAAAAAAATACTGAATCATATGATATCATAATAAAATTGATACATGTAGCATTTAACTGCAAAACTCCAATTTAATTTTTCGTGCCTCCGAAAATCTATTGTTACCTGAGTTGGGTCGGGAAAAGGAGCCTCGGCGATCTCGCCGGCCAGTCGGTTGACGCTTGCGCTTTCAACTACTTGGCGTCGAGACTCTACCGAGTCTCCTGATCATATTCGCATTATCACGGATCAGATGCTTCGGTATTCGAGCGTATGACTGACTCAAGTAAAAGCAGTCTACATTTGAGTGTCTACCCATAGCGAAGTATTCCCGCATTACATTCTGATCATCACAAGCAACGTCATCAAAGATAAATACCGAGTTCGGTAACGCATCGGCTGGTGATATCACACTAACGTTCTCTGCAAAGGGGAAATACCCCAAGTCCTCCACAGATGATAGCACTTCTTCCAAATATCTGTATTTAGGTTGATTCAGCGATTTTGAGTATACATACACATTCTCAAATCGCAGCCCGTTTGGACTCTCGAGTAGTCCTACCATAGTGTTAGTCTTTCCACAGTTTGATGGACCACATATTACGCAACGTATACTATTGGGTAGAAGTGTGCCATGCCTCCAATGCTCATTAGGTTCATTAAAAGCACGACTTGTAGGTATTATAATACTCATAGGCTGTTTCACAAAGCGCATGATGGGAGGATGCTTGTACTTTACTACAGCAATACGTGATTAGGAGCAGTATATATATGTTGCATAGTCCAGGTAGGCAGCTTGACAAACTTGTCTAGCTCGGTTGGTGAGTCAACCGATCGGTTCTACGGGTTGATTCAGCAGTTCGGCAGACCTGTTAGTCTCAGGTTAGCAGTTCAACCGATTGGTTTTAGCAGTTCAACCGATCGGTTTAGCAGTTCAACCGATCGGTTTAGCAGTTCAACCGATCAGTTTAGCAGTTCAACCGATCGGTTTTAGCAGTTCAACCGATCGGTTTAGCAGTTCAATCGATCGGTTTTAGCAGTTCAACCGATCGGTTTAGCAGTTCAACTGATCGGTTTAGCAGTTCAACCGATCGGTTTAGCAGTTCAGTAGACTTGCTGGGGTATCTATTAGCGGAAGACTGGATATATAATACGGTTGAGAACTAGCTGATATGTTAGTTCAAGGGCAGCTATGCTTGAGGAATCATCTCTATGGCTGGACTCCTGAATAAAGTAATTGATTCCCTACCAATCGAACTGCATGTGCCTGAGTATCAATTTTGTGGTCCTGGTACGCGTTTAGAGCGCCGATTGGCTCGTGGAGAGCAGGGAGTTAACCCTTTGGACGCCGCGTGTAGAAGACACGACATTGCATATTCTCAGCGGAAGGATATAGAAGGTCGCCACGAAGCTGACAAGATATTGAGTGAAAGCGCACTGCAACGTCTAGCAGCTAAGGATTCTACACTTGGTGAACGAGCAACAGCCGCAGCTGTCTGGACGGCTATGAAGACGAAACGTAGACTAGGAATGGGAGTAGGAGGGAAGAAAAAACCACAAGACGGTAAAAAGAAAAAGAAGACAAAACGGTGTAGGATACTGTCAATATAGTATACTGCCAATAGAATTGGTGCGCTACTTCGGTAATGTGACAAGAATCAGATACAACCATAGACGTTTACAAGAGTATGATGAAAGCAACTGTGGTCAATTGTGTGTGAAATTTCTCCGCGAGAACCTATTATAAAAAACCGCCGGCGATCCCTGGTGGATATACTTCCCACCAAACCTTCATACTGAGCACACATAGTGGATGATCTCTCTTTGAAAATGTCACTAACATTCACTGTATCAGGCAGAGGTAGCTTGCTGTCGTCTACTCATTTTCCGCCAATAGATCTGAGTGGTGGAGGTTATGAACTCGGTTTGATGAGCTTTGAAACTTATCATACAATACCAAACATTAGCTCGGCCAATGGAAACAACAAATTCTACTTTGGCGATCATGATGAAGAGATCATAATTCCTGATGGATCATATGAGTTGGAGGCTATCGCCAGACTTCTGAAACGTGAAATACTTAGACGGTATCCGCGCAAGACAGCTAGTGACGAAGATCACTCGTTCACACTACGAGCCAATAATAACACTATGAAGAGTGAAATTTGCAGCACCTTCAGAGTTAACTTCATGAAGCCTGATAATGTGGGGTTGCTGTTGGGGTTTTCCACAAACCGTATTCTCTTACCGAACGCGTGGCACGAGTCCGATGCACCAATAAGCATCATGAGTGTGAATATGATTAGGGTGGAGTGTAATGTTACTAGCGGTTCGTATAGCAATGGTCGACCAGTGCATGTCATACATGAGTTCTCACCCAGAGTCCCCCCAGGATATAAGATATCGGAGTCACGACCACGAGTCATTTACCTCCCAATCGTTGTTCGAGCAATACACGACTTAACGATTCGGATAACCGATCAATCTGGTCAGTTAATAGATTTTCGTGGGGAGGAGATAACTATACGTTTACACGTACGACGACGCGGCTGAGACTACCTCATTGCATGCTGGTCTATAACAACAACAACAACAACAACAACAACAACAACAACAGTTGGAACGTTAACACGTGGTTACAACCAGCTAGCAGAAAGAGTCTCAACACACGTGGAGTGGCTGCTGAAGAGTATAATACTACAAAAGCGGTGCAGTTAAGTGCATCGAACATCGAATTTTTACGGTCTATGGGATTTAAAGTTGCACAGCGATAAAGATGTCGGATAGCATTTTGAACATCAGCGGTACCCCAGCCTTTGATAATCGGATAACGAAGGTAGAGCTGCATGGATATAACCCATATGTCAATGCATCCTTGGGGAATAGTGATGAGATAAGAATACCTATCCAGCAGCAAGATTTGTATCTGCTACCATGCCGAAGCTTCTTATATGTTGAAGGGAAACCAACCCATATAAATCGGGCAGTGGGGGGGAGACGCAATATCTCTAGACAATAACTGTATAGCCTTTCTGTTCGATGAGATACGGTATGAGCTCGATGGTACTGAAATAGACCGAGCTAGGAATCCTGGCATAACATCGACCTTGAAGAGCTACTTGAGCCTCCCAGCTGGGAAGAGCAAGGTGTTGGGTAATGCTGGTTGGAAGTGTATGGGAGAGTGAGTCTCCTTTGCGCACGTTCCACTTTGGACACGGGCCTTTTTTGGAACTTGCGCACATGGAAACAGCGCACGTTGCACATTGCCCACATTGGAAACTGCGCACATTGGACATTGCCCACATTGGAAACTGCGCACATTGGACATTGCCCACATTGGAAACAGCGCACATTGGACATTGCCCACATAAGATATCGTTACAAGTGGAAACTGCGCACAGTGTATAGAGGACACAGTGGACTTTTCCCACATGGAAAGTGGAAGTTGGCCACTAAATACTGTGTAGACATTTCTACAAGAATCATACGTAGAATTTAGCCATTGTCAATTAACAATTATCGGAAAATTCTGCGGTTGAAATGTTTCTGGGCTAAAGATGGACGTCCGTTCATTTAATTGATTATGTATTGCCACATGCTAATTACAACAGCAAGATATTTTGTTGCATTGTATTTACTAGTGGTAGATATCCTTATCAATTATGGTTCACGAAAATATCATTCCTAGATTTTATGAGTGTATCTGATATTTTATTTTCAATTTTAGCTCACCTTACTTGCTCACCTTACTAGCTCACCTTACCCATTCCGGGGGGGCATGCTAAGTTTGGTCTCAATAAGAACCACAAACCAACCCTAGTCCGGGGGGGGGGGGGGCATGCTCGTTTCGCTCGCCAAACCTAAAAAAAACCCTGAATATTATATACTTAACTATTATGTACTTATATTAAATAAAAATGGTTGTTAATAAATTAAAACCCATAACCACCCGTTGTTTATATTTATTTAATCACAGTCATATAAGCAATCACTTTTTTCACGATAAACAACTTTGGTGTTTCTTACAAATCATTAATTATTTCACTGTTATTTATTGCTTTTCAATTAAATGTGTTCTGAGAATACATACTGTCGCAATGTACACATCTTTTTCATCTAGTGTGTCCAAATTCCATTATTCGCGTTATCCTGTGTGTCCTGTTTTTTCTGGGATGTGTACAACTTCCACCGTCGATGTGTCCTGCTTCCACTGGAGTAAATTTCCAACGTGCGCAAATTCCAATGTGTCCAATATCCAATGTGTCCTGATTCTACTGGAGTCAACTTCCAACGTGCGCAAATTCCACCGTGTCCAATAATCCACGTGTGCGCAAGATGGAACGTGCGCAATGTGGACACTCCCGTATGGGAGGTTCCGATGACATAGGTCATGCACCATTTGATTTTAACTTCTGTGTGCCGCTGAGCATGCTCTTCGGCTTCTGTGAGGACTATAAGCATGTTGTGATAAACGCTCGTCATGAGCTTATACTGATACGTTCTCGCACGGATGATAATGCTATACATGGCCCGTCCGGTGCAACATACAGTCTTGTGCTGCATAAGGTACAGTGGCGGATGCCTCACGTCACTCTAGAAGACCTACAAAAATTGTCTATGCTACGTGTGTTGGAGAGTGGTAGAGCGATTAATATGTGCTTCCGTTCGTGGGATCTCTATGAATATCCCCTCCTGCAGATGACAACTAAGCATCGTGGGCTGTAAAGGCTGCAACGCAGATGGAGAAGCCTCGATACGTCGTATTCGCTCTGCAAACTGCTCGAAAAAATGATTTGACTAAAAGGGTCTCGCTGTTCGATCATTGTACTCTTTCCAACATCCGCTTACACCTCAACTCGGAAACGTACCCCTACGATGATTTAAACATTGATTTTGGGAAAAACAAGTATGCTTTGCTCTATGAGATGTATGCAAAATTTCAAGAATCCTACTACGGCTCTGGAGAGCCGCTGCTTGATGTTACCAAGTTTCTACATTATGGACCATTT
The DNA here is from genome assembly GCA_963675795.1 of Crossocerus cetratus. Classification (NCBI taxonomy): domain Eukaryota; kingdom Metazoa; phylum Arthropoda; class Insecta; order Hymenoptera; family Crabronidae; genus Crossocerus; species Crossocerus cetratus. The sequence goes on along the minus strand of OY776664.1, from coordinate 18,552,134 downwards.
GTTGGTTTGGATTGTTCTCGTCAAAACGAGTCTCTGAAGAGTGCGGCCGTTGATGTGCGATTAGAGTTTGAATGTCGTGAAAACGTTCCTGAAAACACTATGGCATATTGTATGATTATACATGATCGAATTGTTGAATACAGCCCGCTGACGAATGTTGTACGTAGAATCACATAGCTTTGGTAGGAGTAGTCTATGTATCAATCACACCCGGGTATATGTATTGTTAAACATTCTGAAACTATACTGGTACTCAACGAGGTCTAGGAATGTTATATATAATAAATGTGGTTCAGTTCAGAGTGTTCCAAAATCCCTAAACCCTAACACCTATAGAAAAACTAGGAATGTTATATAATAAATGTGGTTCAGCTCAGAGTGTTCCAAAATCTCTAAACCCTAACACCTATAGAAAAAAGCTGAAAAATTATACCGAATTCATTGGATATTATATTATGTGAACTAGATGTACTAAGAGAAGCAGGGAGATTTTTCTGGTTGAGCACATTCATATTTAAGGAAAGTATAATCTGAAAGATGTAGGTGTACTATAGATCCCTCTTGGGAAGTAGTGAATAGCATTTCTGCAGATGTGACAGAATTTGAGAGTGCGCCTTGAGGCGTCATGTATCACACCCTCCAAGAGTCATAGCCTTGCGAGCCGTCGTTCCTGGTAGTGATAGCGAATATAAAGTGATAGCGAATATAAAGTTGCATGAGTGGAAACCCCCTCCTTAGGATGAAGGTACAAAGGCGAGCTGAGAATCGTAAGAACTCGTTAGTTTGTCATGGACCACCATACGCAGGATCTCTACGCCGCCACATCGCCGGAGTGGATCCGCAGCCATGCTCTGCATGTTGTGGATCAACTCAACCGAGACCCGGCAGTCCGAGTGTGGATTATGCGTGGGATGTCGCCTCTACCACCCTCGTGGGCTGTCGATTATTCGGTGGGGTTGTGGCGGGCTCTCGAGCGGTGGAGAGCACTGAGGCCCGCGGAGGATTGTGTGGCATTCGTTGCCAGAAGCTTCGGCTTCTATGGCGGGTTGCCAACAGCTCCAAGGGGATCACCATTATCACCGCTGGTGGAGGAGGTGTTGGAGGAGGAGGATGAGGAGGAGGAGGGGGTGTATTGGGAGGAGGCATCTGTATCCTGCAACGGTGATGGTGATGGTGATGGTGATGTCAGTTTCCACTGGGAATCATCATCATCATCATCATCACAGCTGGCGGAGGAAGTGTTGGAGGAGGAGGTGTTGGAGGAGGAGGAAGAGGAGGCACATACAGCTCCCAACAGCGGTGATAATGGTGATGAGGTGGAATACCCTCCTGAGGTAGCTCTCTACCTCAGACAAATGAACTACCCTCGAGAGGAGTAGTGTCTATGTTTGTATGGTTTTTTGACATGCCGGTACGTGCTCTGTACCGGCGCCTATTGTTATCAGTGGTTGAGGTTTAATAGTTGACAGGATCTCATATCATTGATTATGATGGGTGCTGGTACAGCGTGCCGAAAGAATCCTGTCCAGTTCCGGTTTGTCTGGTGGGGCAGAAACGTGAAGTTGGGTACGCCGGTCTAGGCTGACTGCATAGTTTTGGGCAGTCACGTGGGTCGGATCAGCCCGGGCGGCATGACCAAGTGACAGCTAGCGAAAGAGGCATGCATACTGGGTGGGCAAAAGAGTTGGAACGCACGGAAATAAGTATGGGGACGTGTTTCATGCGGTAAAGGATAAGAGGGGCCGAATAATTCGTGGGGGAGAAAGTCTTTATTGAATCGCAAGGTTAACAATTAGGCGGTAGCGGCTGACGACATGACAATCCGATTAATTATCAACAGGTGTCAGTATAGAAGAAAGACATAGTTGTGGAAAGCTGAGAGGAAGAAGGATAAATACAAAAGTCAGCAAAGAAAGCATTTTTAAAGAACTGAGGTGATTTATTGCCAGTTTATCCGTGTCGAAAATTTAGCCTGCACATTCTCGGTGGATACAGGAGTGGCACCCGGGCTGCAGGGGCTTAACAATGTCGGCAAGTTCTGTAAAAATCTGGTAGCTGGTATAATACAATCATACAATCATAATCACGCATTGACATTATTGCACGAGAGAGTTACAGCTGTAGGGTTCTTTGCGATTTCAGGCTCTAGCAAACATTTGGAAACCATTTTTGACTGGAAATGTTTGCGGAGGCTGGTGGTGTCCTTGCATGAGGAGAAAGAATGAAAAGGATGCTACTGTGTGCGTGGAAAATATTCACAGCCAGATATATTCGAAGAAGACGTAGACCTTGTCAAGACTTTTGAAGGGAAACTATCAGCGGCTCGCTGTGAATAGGACAAGAAGGGACCAAGCAAAAGATGGATGCAAGGTAGAGGCTTTGCGCAAGGAGAATTTCTTTCTGGTGAGCAATCAGGGTGCCACAAGACTTAGGGTGATACGATTAGACACACTTTGAAAGTAGCACAGTGTCCTTTTAAGGGGAAAACAACCAGCAATTTATGGCTCCTGGTTCAAAATGAAAAACTGGAGTAGAACCTCGTTTATTCGAATAACGTTGTCTAACTTTTCTACCATTCGAACAAGCTAGCACCAGAAGAACCCATAAAAATAGAATGAGCCAATGACTGAGGTCCGAATAAGGGAGGTTTTGCTATGCCACTTTCAAAGCAGTAAGGCGCTCACTGCTAATTAATAGTTGTGAACTATTTGGTCTGCTCTCCTGGACTAAATATTTCCCTTGCGATATTTTGCAGAGTCTGAGAATCCTGCATCCCGAATCCAAACTGGTCCCGTCTCACCAGCGAGCACCCCTCCTGAATCCCGGCCCGCCGTCCAGTCTCTCTCCACCTATTGCCCGGCCCGGTTTCTGTAGCGAGCGCCACACCACTCCTGAATCCCAGCCCCTTCCGACTCAACAGCAGCGACCGCCTCTTACTGCTTTGAAAGTAGCACAGCAAAAGCTCTCTTATTCGAACCTCAGTCACTGAGTCACTCTATTTTTATGGGTTCTTCTGGTGCTAGTAGCTTCCATGCGTATCCAGAGAAACCATTCACATATTTATCGCAGGCTGTTCGAATGGTAGAAAAGTTAGACAATGCCATTCGAATAAGCGAGGTTCTACTCCAGTTTTTCATTCCGAACCAGCAGCCATAAAATGCTGGTTGTTTTCCCCTTAAAAGGACACTATGCTACTTTCAAAGTGTGTCTAATCGAATCACTCTAAGTCTTGTGGCACCCTGATTGCTTGCTAGAAAGAAATTCTTCTTGCGCAGAGCCTCTTTCTTGCAACCATCTTTTGCGTGGTCCCTTCTTGTCCTATTCACAGCGAGCTGCTGATAGTTTCCCTTCAAAAGTCTTGACAAGGCGTATGTCTCCTTTGAATATATCTGGCTGTGAATATTTTCCACGCACACAGAAGCATCCTTTTCATTCTTTTTTCTCATGCAAGGACACCACCAGCCTCCGCAAACATTTCCAGTCAAAAATGGTTTCCAAATGTTTGCTAGACCCTGAAATCGCAAAGAACCCAACAGCTGTAACTCTCTCGTGCAATAATGTCAACGCGTGATTATGATTGTATGATTGTATTATACCAGCAACCAGATTTTTACAGAACTTGCTGACAATGTTAAGCCCTTGCAGCCCGGGTTCCACTACTGTATCCACCGATAATGTGTAGGCTAAATTGTCGACACGGATAAACTGGCAATAAATCACCTCAGTCCTTTAAGAATGCTTTCCTTGCTGACTTTTGTATTTATCCTTCTCCTTTCAGCTTTCCACAACTATGTCTTTCTTCTATACTGACACCTGTTGATAATTAATCGGATTGTCATTTCGTCAGCCGCTACCGCTTAATTGTTAACCTTGCGATTCAATAAAGACTTTCTCCCCCACGAATTATTCGGCCCCTCTTATCCTTTATCGCATGAAACACGTCCCCATACTTATTTCCGTGCGTTCCAACTCTTTTGCCCACCCAGTATGCACGCCTCTTTCGCTAGCTGTCACTTGGCCATGCCGCCCGGGCTGATCCGACCCACGTGACTGCCCAAAACTATGCAGTCAGCCTAGACCGGCGTACCCAACTTCACGTTTCTGCCCCACCTGACAAACCGGAACTGGACAGGATTCTTTCGGCACGCTGTACATACATACATCTTCCCAGCCGAAGACGTTTTATCAGCAACGCTTTTCGATCGTGAGCCATTAACTTAATTATTAGCTTTATTATCACAAAAATATAGATACAATTAAACGCTAGGTGTATGTAACTTAACCATTAAACTCCTGTATAATAACTGTAGATGGAGGGGGTACGAATTGAAATACCCCCTCTCGGCAATTGTCTAGCAACTCACCCACTAGCGGATCAGAGGTGTATAGTGACTGTTGCCCAGTCACTGGGTCTACTACAGGTACGTAGTATAACCCCTGATCCCTAGTGGATGAGTCGTGAAGCGGGTTGGCTGCTATCTCAGGTGGTGCTGAGTCATCATCGTCAGAGTCGTCTATCGTGATGATCTCAGGCTGCTCCTGACAGTCTTCGTGGCTAATATTATGCTCGGGAGGGTACACCACATCGTTGTTGTCGCTTATAGGAGTCGTGGGTGGAGGGTTGGGATTCCTTAGGATTTCCGTGATCCTCTCTCTCTTTTGTTTTCGCTCCTCCCGTCGGCTACGGCGGGCTTGTACCCTTTTTCCGGATCGTCTACTTCGGCGTGCCGGGTTACTATGAGCGCGTTTATACGATACTCCTCCACCAGCGCGTTCGCACGACGCTCCTCCATTAATATGTGCTATATGATGCTCCATCGCTCTGTGAAAAGCGCGAGACATTTGATTCTTCCGTATCAATAGGAGAATTTTAAAGAATGTAACCACGATCATGCATCCGAATATTTTGTACTATGATAGTGTTTCGAACGTAAGCTAATAACATGTCAAGTCCCTGCGAGCGCGTTTGCACAGCGCTCCTCCATCAGCGCGTTTGCACGGCGCTTCACTGGCTCGAGCCATCTGGTGCCCCATCGCTCTATGAAAAGCGCGAGACACCTGATTGCTCTGCACCATTATGAGGATTTCAGGGTTTGTCATGGAATCGCTTACGAGCTATTAAAGGAATTAATTTTTCCTCCGATTTATGAGATATGTTTCAGCCAAACTCCCCACGTCGCCGCTTACACAGCGCGAGTTCGTTGGTTGATGAACGCAACCGCGATCGCGCATCCGAATATTATGTACTATGATAGTGTTTAGAACGTAAGCTAATAACATGTCAAGTCCCTGCGAGCGCGTTTGCACAGCGCTCCTCCATCAGCGCGTTTGCACGGCGCTTCACTGGCTCGAACTATCTGGTGCCCCATCGCTCTGTGAAAAGCGCGAGACACCTGATTGCTCTGCACCATTATGAGGATTTCAGGGCTTGTCATGGAATCGCTTACGAGCTATAGTATGAGATTGATGACTTACGATGCTATGTGTAGTAGTAGTTTCAATCGTGATAGCTGGAGTTGCTCGGTAGTATGTCTGATCACTGGTAGCTCGAGACGTGAACTGGTGCCGAAGCAGTGAGATTTCTGACTGAATACCCACATATTTAAGGAAATATAAATCTGAGAGGTGGGGGTGCTGTAGACTGTCCGGAGGTACCAACTAGCATTTTTTCTGCAGATGTGTATGAATTTGAGAGCACATATGCATGGCGAAATATAAATCTGGGAGGTGGGAATACTATAGGCTCTCTGGAGGTATCGTATAGCATTTTCTGTAGATGTGACTGAATTTGAGAGCGTATTGCAAGCTGCCTTGAGGTGTTTTGCATTAGCTCGCTGTAGGTATTCAATTTCCTGTCACATGAGTAACCTTCACCCTGAGGTGAATATAGAGGGGGTCTCTGAAGATTATATGTTAAATCGTTCAATCGTCAGTGTATATCGAGAAGAAGTGTGTACCTGAGTCAATATATAATTTGATAGGGCTATTAGAATGTACTCTTGTATCACTCATCCGAATTTGTGAAGAAACTGTTTAGGTTTTTGGTTGCTAAGGAAGACCGACAGGATGTGGAGTATTATGTCCTACAATCATGGTGTGTGCAGGGTACTGTGTACCAGAAAAAAACTGATGGGTGGAAATTGTGTCTGAAGTGTTATAAGTCTATGGGCTCCCCGGTTGATTTCAAGCTTACACACTCACATTTCTGGTACTACAAGTGTCATAACAACAGTGATTGTGCTCGCTGCGGTACATACGTGTACGAGGCGGTGCGTCCCTGCCAGCAATGTATGAAGTGTCGAGCTAGTCTGATAAAGATTTACTACATGTTGCGGAGGAATGGATCGAGCATGGCTCAACACTTTGATCGAGAAGTTGGGATGCTGCGTGATATCTCTGTGGAGGGATCTCTTGTGGAACTATGTCGGTACCTCGTGGAGTTGCAGTCCAAGTAATTTTTTTCCTCCGATTTCAGTTCACCGTCCGCCTCCGCCCCCCACTGTTATCGTCACCTGCACTGCTGTTCTACTGTTATCGTCTCCGTCGCTCTCATCATAGTTGTATACTACCCATTATTCTTACATATGTATAGAGAGTTTTTTTCTTATAATAATAATAATAATCCTTTAGGTTTCTAAACATGTTTACGTTTCTTTCCACCAAGGGTTATGATACTGTCAGACGGTTTGCAGTGTTGTTATCTGTTTCAAAGTACTTTATTACATTTATATGTATTGTTTGTTAACATTATCATTATTTCGTATAATGTTCATAGCCTCTTGCACTATTGTATTCATGCAGAGTGCTACTAGCTCGCAGTCGACCAGGGAGTGTTTCCCAAAAGCGGAGCTATTCATTATTGCCTCTCGGTACTTGGCATTATTGGTCTCTCTCACTATTCCAACAAATTATAAGAATTTGTGTCTAATTATAAGGATGTTTTCTTGCAGCCATGAATACATATGGTCTATGGCATACTCGAAATCGTATAACCTTTTCAATGTTTCTATGCTAATGAATATACGTGATGTTGAGCTAGCTATTTTAATTGATTTCACACCACTCTTTAATGTGGTGTTATGGAATTTTAATGTGTCGAATATTTCAATCATCTCGTCTTCTTTAGTAATTCCTATAACCCTTTCTCTATTACACATTATCTCCTTCCATACATGCATTGGGAAGATTATCTCATTGCTGCGCGTGTCTCCGATAGCCATCTCGACGCATCATGACTCGTCGTCCCTGGCGCGCACGCTTATGTCCAGATACTTGGTGAAGTTTTTCGTCAGCGAATATCTCCGTCCTAGTATATGTTGCTCCCACACCACTGACTCCGGTGTGGTTATGGTTGGCTGTTGGTACCGTTTCCATGGTTGTTTTGCCTGATGTGATGTACTGAGGGGTAAAGAGAAATGTGTGTTATGATACAATCCATATGCTATTGTGTATTACATTTTTTTGTTATTCATATGTACGCTTCATTACTTACCTCACCTCGGCCTGCTTTTTCTTAGCGTAGGACATTGTAGTCTGTGTTATCACTCTCACACGATTCAATCGTTGCGGATATTCTGGGGTCGTTTGTTGCAACGATTCCGCTTATATCTCAACCTGCCCCACCACTTTAACAAATTTTTAAAAAGATTGCTGATGCAACAATTTACCCTCGTGCATATCAACGGGTAGATTGGAGCTCAAGGTCAGCTGACCAGGTGTCTAGTTTCGGTCATGTTGCTGACACAACAATTTAGTCTAGTGCATATCGACGGGTAAATAAATGTTGCTAACGCAGCAATTTGCCCGCGTGCATATCGACGAGTAAATTCGAACTTTGGATCAGTTGGTCAGGTGTCTAGTTTCCATCAGCAATTGTCAAGGTTGCTGATGCAACAATTCGCCCTCGTGCATATCGACGGGTAAATTTGAGCTTAGGGTCAGTTGACCAGGTGTCTAGTTTCCGTCAGCAATTGTCAAGGTTGCTGACGCAGCAATTTGCCCCTCGTGCACATCGACGGGTAGACGCGGTGGCGTCACCTCGCGAAATTGTTGGTGTCCCAGAAACCGCTTTGTTTAATCTACTGACGCTGCCCCGACTGCGATTTACCCGGCATCTTTACCGTTGTAGCCATAGGCATCATTTGTCACTATTGACACCCGTAAATTCGATTTGATATCGTTTAATTCTGTTTTGTTCAGCTTTGATTGCAATATACTTAATTTTACCTTTTACTTAAAATTGTGTATTATTCCAATACTGCAACCTTAATATCATTACATTTGCCTCCATCCCAAATAGCCAAATTGAGGGCCCGTATGGGACTCAGATTGGGGCCGATCCCAATTACCCTTATTCTCCCCAGAGAGTAGGAACCGGACATTTCGTTCGGTTAAAAATATAATTATTTTCTTTCCTTCACGTACGATATTTACCCGCTCGTGCCCTACGCTCGTACGTAACAGGCAAAAAATTGGTGGCAGCGGTGGGATATTTCCCAATCACTAATTTGGTTATGATTGTAAAGATAATTAAGTTCAATCTGAAACATTGTAATCCATTTTCTTTTCTTCGATTTTGATTTCTATTTCCAAATCAACGAATGAGGGTTGCTCGAGTGGCATAGGTTAGGAGAACCAGCTTAGGGGCAGGAGAACCTTTTTACTTCTTGTAGACTAATCTGTGGAGATTTCCTCGACACGTCTATTCTCCTCGAGTCACTCTAGACGAACCTAAGATTTTGTCCCACTCGAACATTTGGTTAGCATTAATTGCTGTGGTTGTACGTCAACCGTTGTTCGCGTGACTGTACCGAAGCTTGGTGCCGTCGCACTCGCTTATAACTGAACGACAGCGTCAGGTGACGAATTCCTCGCGCTCTCGTTATTCACTCTCGCTCCGCATATTGATGTGTTATATTCTGTATGGAATTGATTGGTATCGTTGGCCGAACCTTTTATTGTGATTATTTGTTGTGCCATTTCGGTCGAGTCGTCATTGTCTGAGACCACCGAATTTGTTTATTTCTGTGTGATTTTGTTACATTGCCTTTGATTATTCGAACAAGTTGATTTTACACGATGGCTCAAGATTCGACATCAAATCCTGACCTTCAGGTTACAAACGCGATGATGACTTCCATGGCGGAATATCTCACTTTACAACAGAGCTTATTAAATGTTCCGCACTTTAACGGTAAAAATGTCCCTCTTAAAGACTTTCTACAAGATGTCGTCAACGGCGCGGCATATGTTCCGCCAGCGTCGGAAAGCGCCTACGTTAAATCAGTTTTGAGAAAACTTAAAGGTTCCGCACGCGATAGTACTTACGGAAAAACTTTTAACACAGTAGATGACTTGATTAAACACTTAAAAACCAGATATGCTCCCGGAAAAGACTATCCGTATTACCAGCATCAGATAGAGAGCATCCGGATGCAGAAAGGCGAATCTGTTAATGATTTGCATGATCGACTGAACATACTTGTCAGCGGCGCAAAGTTAGCTCTCGAGGACCTGCAGGGTAGAAAACTAGATGAAACTGGCATGATCCCGATTAAATCGTGTGCCATCGAGGCGTTCATACGCGGACTTCCCAACGAGATCGCGGAAGCAGTTGACATGAGAGAACCAAAATCTTTGGAGGAAGCTCTCAAGTATGCGGTGCGCATCGAAACCCGTAGGAGTTCCGGGAGACTCGCTTCTGATGTTCCTCGGTCTATTTTACATTCTTCCAATGGTCAAGAACCTGCTTTTCAACAATTTGACGCGGGTCGGGATAGGAATTTCAGAACTTATAACGTGACGCGTTCGCGATCACCAAGTCCGATTCCTCCGAAGTCAACGTCACCGCGCCCGACGTTTCAATCGCCTCATTCCCCTCATACATCCCTACCCCCTCAATTGACGCAACCGTATGGTTTCCCATATAGTTACCCATATCCTTACGGGTACCCAATGTATCCACCTCCACCTTATTATAATCCAATGTCACACGACAGAGGTTACCCGATGCAGCCGCCGTATCCGTGTCCATACAATCCGAATTATTCTGCATCGACTCCTTACCGTGCGTCCTCACCTTCACGCATGTTCGGTAGACCTGTTTCTCCGAGACAGAGTCTCCCATTTAAGTCGGACTCCGATCAGATCAATTTAAACTCTCAGGAGACTCGACGAGACGACGCACAGTGGCCGATTTGGGTCTAAAACGCGCGCATCGGACTTTAAGACCGACAAAATTCAAAGGCACGGGAATGAAAGTTGAACATTATATCCTTGTTCTGGATAGTATGAAGCACAGAAAATGTTAGTAAATTAATTTTTTGTCTCAAATAGTTTTGAAGTTAACGACAGATTAGTAGAGTATGTTCTTGTGTATTCAAATGGGGAATTTTAACTTTTGTATATTGATTCGGGAACCTAATGGAACCTCATAGTGTATTTTTTTCCTGAAACTAGATTTTTTTCCGCGTCTTTTGGTATATGTTTCATCTGCATAAAGTTGCATAAACCTGTGTTATGAATTAATACAATTACAAAATTGTGTTTTAGTGAAGAAAATGTCGAAAGAAACGATATATTGATTCGGGAACCTAATGGAACCTCATGGTGTATTTTTCCCCTGAAACTAGATTTTTTCCGCGTCTTTTGGCATATGTTTCATCTGCATAAAGTTGCATATACCTGTGTTATGAATTAATACAATTACAAAATTGCGTTTTAGTGAAGAAAATATCGAAAGAAACGAAGCATTTGGCAGAGTGGTAGCATGAGGAGGAGAAGTGGGGGGAGGAGGAGGAAGGACAGGTTGGAAAATGTGGAGAACAGCGAGAATGAAAATCAAAATGAGGTGTGGACAGTAGAATGGGGTGAAAGATGAAGGATAAATGAAATCGGTGCTACCGAGGAGTATAGATCTTCAGTCGATAGATCTTCCTCGCTTTATCTTAACCTTAAGATATAAACCATACAAAAAGGACGATTTAAGCTTTATAAAACAATTTATGTAAATTGAGAGTATACTTGTACTAATTTTTAGCGCAGAGGCATTTCTTATTTTTTGTTTCCCTCCTTCCAACATCAAGATGAACAAGATAGCATGAATAGATCACAAGAAATTTTGTTCTAAGGGTCCATCTGTAATTAGAAATATTTATATTTTAATTAATACCCTTAGAACAAAAATCGTCCTTTTGATATGGTTTATATCTTAAGGATAATAAAGCGAGGAAGATCTATCCTTATTTTCTACCGTTTTCTCTTTTCTATCAGTCCTATATTCCTCGGTCGCTCCGATTTCATTTATCCTTCATCTTTCACCCCATTGTAGTGTCCACACCTCATTTTGACTTTCATTCTCGCTGTTCTCCACATTTTCCAACCTGCCTTTCCTCATCCTCCCCCACTTCTCCTCCTCATGCTACCTCTCCGCCAAATGCTTCGTTTCTTTCTATATTTTCTTCACTGAAACGCAATTTTATAATTGTATTAATTCATAACACAGGTTTATGCAACTTTATGCATATGAAACATATGCCAAAACACGCGGAAAAAATCTAGTTTCAGGAAAAAAATACACCATGAGGTTCTATTAGGGTCCCGAATCAATATACAAAAGTTAAAGTTCTCCATTTGAATTCATAAGAACACACTATACTAAACTGTCGTTAACTTCAAAACTATTTGAGATAAAAAATTAATTTACTAATATTTTCTGTACTCCATACTATCCAGAACAAGGATATCATGTTCAATTTTCATTCTCGTGCCTCTGAATTTTCATAAAATCCGATGCGCGCGTCTTATACCCAAAGCGGCCACTGTGGCACTGTAACAATTTATTAAAAAGCTAATTATGGGCTATTATTAATCCTTATGTCATAAGGATGAAAACAAACCAAAAAAGTTGAGAATCGGTTCAGTGGAACCTGAGTTATTGGCCATGCGCGCATATTAGATCCAAATCGGCCACTGTGCGACGCGTCGACGAGTCAAGGTGCGAACCAAACAACGCGTCGAACGGCAGTCAAGTTTCTGGACCAACAGCAGCAATAATCAATAGAATAAGTCCGGACTCTTTGGTGATCAAGTTAAAGGCTGAAGAGTTTAAGAATGGTTACGCGACTTTCCTTATCGATACTGGTAGCCACATAACTATTTTGAAAGCGAATGCTTTAATTGGTGACGTTATGGTGGACACCGATGATTTTGTACAACTTTCTGGAATAACCGAGGGAGCTGTAAACACTTTGGGTACTGCTGAAATAGGGATTTTAGGAAAATCCAGGAAAATGCAAATCGTACGTTCGAGTTTTCCGTTAGAAACTGATGGATTATTGGGACGCGATTTCATGCGTGCTGAAAAAGCCGAAATATCATTCGCGCATAATACTTTAGTTACGGATTCGGAACCTATAAAACCGTTTAGATTTTTGGGAACTAAAGATGAACCTAAGCAAGCTCGTACGCGCTCATGTACCAGGACATATTTAATTAAAGCTTCTATGAGACAACCCATTGCTATTGATGTTATCAATAATGGCCTGAAGGAAGGGTATTCGCCGAGATTGAATGCTGTGGATGGTGTATATGTTGGCGAAGCCGCCGTATCCGTCGATAATAATGTGTGCCATGTGCTTGTTGTAAATACTTTGGAAAAGGACGTTGAAATTGACATTCCTGCACAAGAACTTATTCCTTTCGAATATTGTGATTTGCATTTAGATTCGGAAGACGATTCAGATTTACCAGTTACACCTGATCTAGTGTCGAATGATAGGGTTGCTGAAATTATGAAGAGATTACGATTGGATCATTTGTCCAGTGAGGAACGTGATCACGTAATTGAAATAGTGAAAGAATTTCCCAACGGTTTTCTTTTACCCGGTGATGATTTACCTTCGACTCCCTATATTCATCACAGGATTCCAACTCAAGATGAAATTCCTTTGAACACGCGACAGTATAGATTTCCTCCGATTCACAAAACAGAAATCAAAGAGCAAATAAATTCCAAGTTGGAAAAGGGCATAATTGCTCCTTCTAATTCTCTATACAATTCTCCTCTGTGGATTGTCCCAAAGAAACGAGATTCAAAAGGAAATCCCAGATGGAGGATGGTGATTGATTTTAGGAAACTAAATGAGAAAACCATAGGGGATGCTTACCCTTTACCTAATATTACAGAAATTTTGGATTATTTGGGAGAAGCTCAATATTTCTCTGTGTTTGATTTAGCTAGTGGTTTTCAACAAATTGAAATGCACCCTGATGATAGAGCGAAAACCGCGTTTACTACGCCAAATGGTCATTATGAATATATTCGTATGCCAGAAAGTCTTAAAAATGCTCCTGCAACTTTTTAGCGTTTAATGGATTCTGTATTGCGGGGATTGCAAGGAATTGAAGTCTTTGTATATCTGGATGACATAGTTATATACGCTAGAAATTTAGATGAACATAAAAAGAAAATCAAACGTTTATTATCTAGATTGGCAGATGCACGTCTAACCTGACAAATGTGAATTTTTGAGAACTGAAGTCTCTTATTTAGGGCATGTTATTACTAGGAAAGGGGTAAAACCTGATCCTGCTAAAATACTCGCGGTAAAGAATTTTCCACGGCCAAAGAATCCCAAAAATATTCGACAATTTCTTGGTCTTGTTGGTTATTATCGTAGATTCATTAAAAATTTCGCTGCGAAGTCGAAGCCTCTATCTAACCTTTTGAAAAAGAATGAAGAGTTCGTGTGGGATAAAGATCAAAAAGAAAGCTTTCTGAAATTAAGAAAGGCTCTTTGTAAAAAACCCATTCTACAATATCCTAACTTCGATAAGCCTTTCACATTAACTACAGAAGCTTCAGATTATGCAATTGGCACTGTTCTCAGTCAGGAAGTAAATGGATTTGATTTACCGATAGCTTATTTATCTCCTATATTGACTAAGCCGGAACAAAATTATTCTACTACAGAAAAGGAATGTTTGGCTGTTCGTTATGCCATATTGCATTACAGACCGTATTTATATGGAACAAAATTCACACTAGTCAGTGATCACGAGCCTTTGAGATGGATAGACTCAGTAAAAGATCCTGGTCAACGTCTCGTGCGTTGGCGACTCAAGCTACGGGATTATGATTATAATTTCGTACATAAGTCCGGGAAATTAAATGTTAATGCAGACAAGCTATCACGGAATCCAGTTATCGTTGAGGATTTGTATAGTTCAGATGAATTTGATGTTTCCGACACTAATGAACCTGGTACTGATGTGGATGAATCTGATAAAGAATCTGATGCAAGTCACGATACGTCAAAAGATAATCCTGATTCTAAATCTTCTCAAATCCTACCTATTAAAAGGGACGTCAAGTCGGCGAACCCTGGCAAGCCAGTGTATTCGCCGAAAGACGTAAGAAAGCTTTCCGTTGGCTCCGCGGTTAACTCGCCAAAAGACGCTAACAGGCCTTCTCCTAGCTCTACGAGATTAGGCAAGCCTGTGGGCTCGAAAACGAAACCTAAGGAAGCAGTACCTTTGGACCATAGCGTAGTGGCTTCGCGAACTCGTTCTAAAACTACGAAGCTCACTCCGGAGAATCCAAAGCCCAGTACAAGCTCAGTCTCTCGATTAGCACCTCCAGTTATTAAAGTTCAAAAACCTTCAACATCCGGCGAAGATTCGGAATCGGATGGTAGGACACCACCGATACTGCGACAGAGGAGGAGTGTTTTTCCCAACGTGGACTTCTATCCGGAAGACCAGATAGTGGGGAACCTTGAAGATCCCGCTGGAAAGACCACAGACCCGCAGGTATCGCAGGAACCCGCCTCTAAACCGGATGATACCGAAACAGTTGAACCATTTCAAGCGCCGCGCGCGCCAGATATTATGATTGCTCTACCCGAAGTATTCGACGAGGACGAGGACATGGTTAGCACTCATACTGACCCATCCCCCTCGTTATCGATTGGTATGGATGAACTTTTGGACTCGTTTGAACGTTTTGATAAGTCACTCACTGACAGAGAGATCGCGGAAGATGTAGATTCCGACCCTGAACCTGAACCACCTAGCTTACCTAGATGGATTTCGGAAGGAAATTTGGTTGATGTAGAAACTCAAAATTTATTAACGGATTTAGACCCATATGATGATAGAGAAGGAGACAAGCAAATGGGCAGGAGAATTGAAAAATTAGTTGACCAAGTAAAATCCACTCGGGGTATTCAACTAGACAAGGACTGTCGAAAGCTCCATCCTTGGAGAACATATTGGAAAGAACCGAGGTAGATTTGGATATTACTTCTATTCCTACCCCTCAAGTACCCCTCTCGACGAACCAACCGATATCTTTTGCGCTATCAACTCCATTACCTGCCGAAAATCCACCTCCACCACTGACCGTACCGTATTCTGTAATTCGCCCCGACCATATTTCTAAGAAGGGAGGTGAAATAGCCACTGCGTCTGGTAGTAACTCTGTTCCCCAATCACAAATTATTGTTCCTAGGAGATTGATCCCTGACACCGGAAATCTAGGTATCCGCATAACGGAAAGAATACTGCCAGATGTATTCAATACTAATCAGGAAGATCTTCCAGTTTTTCATGAAGATTTCACATTCAAAAATATTGAATTCTCTAGAGAAAACTTAACTTACAAACGCGGAAACTACGTATATTTTCTTTCCGTTGATTGCGAACTGAGTACTCCAGTAAGCAAATTGCTGTCTGATTTAGATATCATTAACTTCGAAACCATAAAGGATAAGAAACCTAAGATTGGTCAAATCCTAGTGACTAAACGAGGAAGTGATACAAATTTTGGAATTGTTATTAAACCCCGTCATTTTGACAGACTTGATTTAAATAATTTGGCCATCGGTTTGAGAAATTTGAAATCGGTATTACAAGATTTAAAAATAGATAGCTTTCGTATTTCGAGCATTGGTGATTTAACTGAGACTCTTTCTCAGGGAACACTAGAAAATATCCTAATGCACATTTCTGAGGATAGTAGTATTACAATCACTCTGTGCAATGGTGTAGTCCAAATACCGCCAGAAACCCTACGTCCGAGAATCATCTCTGAACTACATGAAGGTCTCATTGGTGGACACAAGGGTGTTACTAAAACCTACCGGCGTATTAGAGAAAGATATTATTGGCCAAACATGCGTAATGACATCCAGGAATTCATCAGAAAATGTAACGGTTGCCAGAAACAAAAATTAGTTCGAGTGAAAACACGGGAACCGATGTTAATTACAGATACCCCTCTTGAACCTTTTGAAAAGATCTCAGTAGACACTGTCGGTCCCCTACCTATTACCCCATCCGGTAACCAACATATCCTTACTATTCAGGATAACCTAACCAAATAATGCATAGCGGTACCGATCCCTAACATCAAAGCACAAACTGTAGCTCACGCTTTTGTTAATCATTTTGTTTTAAGATTTGGGACTCTTCGTGCTATTCTTTCGGATAAAGGAACTAGTTTTCTGAATAATTTAATCCAAGGATTAACCAGATTATTTAAAATTAATCATATTACAACTTCTGGTTACCGACCTCAATCTAATGGTTCCCTTGAAAGGAGTCATATTGTATTAACTGAATATATAAAACATTATATAGACGACTTTGACGATTGGGATCGGGTCGCCCCATTTGCAATGTTCTCCTACAATACCTCTATCCATGAAGGAACGAATTTCACCCCCTACGAATTGATATATGGGAGGATAGCTAGATGTCCGTTCTCGTTCGATGCTGAGGAAGAGTTACCCACTTACAACTCGTACTTGCATAATCTGATTACCAGATTAACTGAAATGCAAACTTTGGGTGCACAAAATTTAGTGAAGGCTAAGGAAAGGTCCAAGGTGTAGTATGACCAAAAGTCCCGTCCTTTTTCCGGAAAAATTGGAGACATAGCACGCGTCATTCGAGAACCACGGAAGGGTAAGTTCGGTGAGCGATACCATGGACCATACGGAATAGTGGGACTGCTGGAGAAAAACAATGTTATTCTGGAGGACAATAATGGAAAATGTTTCACTAAACACGTAGACAAGCTGGAATTGGCACCCCAATGACAACCATGAACTTGCTTATCAAATCATTCACCGTTTGGACTCTGTTCTCATTAATCGAGGAAACGCATTCGGTCACCTCTCACCGGATTATATCGTTGAAAGGCAAACTATGAGCGACTTGAAGACGTACGATTCCAACGAGCTGACTGGCGCGTGGCGATAATGTTAGACGTAGACAGACTAATAAAGCAAGTGCCTATTGAGCGTGATAGCTTCGCAAAAGTACTAAAACAATGTATGAGCTCGCCGTTTAAATTGAATTGCACACAATACTTAGAAAGTAGTTACATTTCTCAGAAAACCACAGAGGCAATGGAACTGCGCGAGGAGTTGTGTTCAAAATGGATTAACGGTTGCGGGAATGCGGGACTCTGGCTTCAGTCTAGTCGGGAACAACAAGAGTTAGAGCAAGTTCTGAAGACAATAGCGTTTATTCAAAAAAATACCTTGAGGCGGTTCAGGTACTCGCCGTACGGTATGCTGGCGGTAATTCTTGGGGCCGGTGGCAAAAGGCACCACTCGGTCCGATCACAGGTCACAAACAACGGGTTAAGCGGTACAAATCTTAGCAATCAGCGGGTCACTTGTGGATCAACACACAATCTCGGTTTAATTCGGCCTTAGAGGAACGCGTCCGTTTCCTTCGGCTAAAGTAACAGATATGGCGGAACAAGGAAGCCGGCCGGAAAAGAAGCGCAAGTTCTTCACGCTTCCGCGGGGGAGCGTTCCGATCGCTACGTTCATTGGTGGAATCTATGCGGATTGATAGGCGGATCGATCATCTTGTAGTCGGCTACGGGGCCGAATGCACATGACTAGATAAATCTTAGAATACTAGGTAACATGGCTTAAATCTAGGGGGCCAATAGGGCGATGATTCCTGAACATTCCGGCCGCCATCAGCAACAGCGTTGATGATTATGTGGTGATCCTTGCGGATCGATCTCTCATGCGGTGTCAGGCGTAGCAGATTGTGGTCGATCAGGCGGGTCAGTGATGGGTAGAACGGCAAGTTTTGCGATCGGCCTTGTAAGAGTCGTCGTTGCCGTCTTTAGCGTGACTACCCGTGTCAATCCGTCCTTCCCAGGATGCAGCTGAGTGACTCTGGCGAGAGGCCACTTGGCTGGAGGAAAGCGTTCATCTGTAACCAGGACTAAAGAACCGACATGGATTATGTTATGCGGGTGGTGCCACTTGGAGATAGCCTGTAGTTGCTGCAAGTAGCTGGTGGACCAAGTCGACCAGAATCCTTGCAGCATTTGCTGCAGGAGCTGCCATCTTCCAAGTCGCGTTGTCTTGATGTCCAGTTATGAGGGTTCTGGTAGCACATTGAGCGGATGTCCAATGAGGAAGTGTCCGGGGGTAAGTGCAGTCAGGTCATCTGGATCATCAGTCAGTGGTTCAAGCGGTCTCGAGTTTAATACTGCTTCCACTTGTATTAGAAGAGTCGTAAGTTCTTCAAAAGTGAGAGCGGTAGCGTTTAGGCGGGCCCGGTGGTGCTTGACAGATTTGACAGCTGCCTCCCACTTTCCTCCCATATGAGGAGCAGCCGGCGGGTTAAATCGCCAAGTAATGCGGTCTGCGGTAAACAGGGCGGCGAGTCTGGCGAAATCTTGAGTTCCTTGGCGGAACATCTGCTTGATGGTGGCGTCAGCTCCCACAAAGTTAGTGCCACAATCACTGGATAGTGTGTGGCAGATACCTCGTCGTCCAGTAAATCGGCGGAATGCGGCGATGAATGCGTCGGTGGAATACTCGCTGACAGCTTCGAGATGTACAGCGGAGGTAGTGAAGCAGACAAATACGCAAAACCATCCCTTGGCGGTTTTGGCTCCTCTTCCTTTCCACGTGCGTAGTGTGATGGGTCCGGCGTAGTCGAGTCCCGTGTGGGTGAAGGCGGGTGACGGCGTGACTCGAATGCTGGGCAGTTCCTCCCAGAATCCAGACCTGCTGTCTCACAGCGGCGAGTGTCACTTGCGTGCCACCGTGAAGTGTGCGGTGGTGTGCGTCGGAGATCATCAATGTTGTCAGCGGGGAATTCCGTGGTAGAATGGCGGGATTCTTATTGCTGGGCTCTAAGTTGGAGTGTGAGAGCCTGCCTCCAACACGAATTATTCCCTTGGTGTCCACAAAGGCGGTCAGTCGGTTGAAGGGATGGCCGCGAGGCCACGGAGACATCGTGGCTAACAGCTTGAGTTCAAGCGGGAAATGTATAGACTGAATAACCTTGATCCAGTATTCGAGAGCCTTGGCGAGATCTGCGGAGTCAATAGCGAATCTGAGAGTACAATTTGGCACCTTGGTCAGTACTTGGTGGACTCTGAAACAGATAGCGGTAATGCGGAGCAGGCGTGTCAGGTTGGAATATCTTCCAATGAGATCCCAGTAAGGTTCCGGGGCTGTTCTCACGGAAAACGCCAATCCAGGTCGCTCTTCGACTTGGTAGGCTGGATCACAGGTGAATTTCTGCGGCGGCCAGGACTGTGCGGGTTTGCGCAACCATGGAGGGCCAGTCCACCAAAGTTGGTGCGTTTTCAGCTGGCTCGGAGAGAGTCCTCTCGAAGCACAGTCAGCGGGGTTCTCCTTGCCAGGTACGAAACTCCAACGGCCGTGTGGAGTCAGATCTTGAATGGTGGACACTCTATTCCTGACGAAATCTTTCCAGCGGGACGGGTTTGATTGGATCCAAGTGAGAGCTACTGAAGAATCTGTCCAAAGGTAGACTGGATAGCTGGCGGCGTCGAGGGTCTTCTGGCAGTAATGCACGAGCCTTGCGAGCATCAGTGCAGCGGCGAGCTCCAATCGTGGGATGGTGAGCCGTTTAAGCGGTGCTACCTTTGTCTTCGCGCAGACTAGAATGATGCGTCTTCCTGTCTGCAGCGAATGCGTCTTCAGAAAAACAGCTGCTGCCATTGCGAGCTGTGAAGCGTCAGAGAAGCCATGGATTTCTGCTGACGTTGTGGCGGTATAGTTGATCCATCTTGGTATAGTCAGTGACGGAATTTCGGCAAGTTCCGTCTTGAAGGCAATCCACTTGAGCCGAATTCGCTCAGTCAAGTGGTCGTCCCAGCCAAGTTTTTCCAACCAAAGCTCCTTGCAAAAGTACATTGGCGCGAATTATCAGCGGTGCGATTAAGCCAAGAGGATCAAAAATTTGGGCGATCTCCGATAGTATCATGCGTTTCGTCAGATAACTGGATGAAGTCGGCGGCTTGGTCTGAAATTGCAGTGTATCAGTATGCGGCGACCAGTGGAGTCCGAGGAGCTTGGTGCTGTCCTCTGTGTCGTTGAGAGACAGGCTAGGTTTCTCTTCCACGCTAGATTTCTGAAGTAGACTGCGAGTATTGCTACTCCACTTGGCCAGGGGGAATCCGCCCGCCTGGTACAAGCCAGTCAGCTGGTCTGCGGTTTCTTGAAGTTCGGCGATGTTGTCGGCACCTCCGAATATATCGTCCACATAACGTCCATATGTGAGCGGGTTGACAGCGAGTGGGGACTTGTGTCCTTCATCTGCCAACAGTTGAAGAAGTACGCGGACTGCGAGGAACGGGGCTGGACGAGTACCGTACGTGACAGTTGTAAGCTGGTACGAGGTTATGTTCTGCTGCTCGTCCACCCAGAGTATGCGCTGTAAATCCCAATCTCGTTGGTCGACCAGCATTTGACGGAACATCTTCGTGATGTCAGTGGCAAATATGAAGCGGTGTCTGCGGATCCACAGCAGCACGTCCATGATATCAATTTGAAGCTTAGCTCCAGTGTGTAAGATATCGTTGAGGGATATTCCTGTCGGCGTTGCTCGAGATCCATTGAACACAACTCGCAGTTTGGTGGTGGTACTGCTTTCTTTAAGAACTCCATGGTGAGGAAGGTAATAGGTTGGAGTTGTAGTTGGCGTGACAGGTGCTCTGATCATGTGCCCAAGTTGCTCATATTCTTGGAGGAAGTTCATGTATAGTTGGCGGTACGTGCCATCCTTGGCAAGACGTCTGAGCAGATGGCGGAGGCAAGCATGGGCAGTATGGAATGAATCTCCAAGTTGTGCGGGGGCAGATCTCAGTGGCAATCTGACAACGTACCTGCCAGCAGCGGTTCTGGTATGTGTTGCTTTGAAGTGAAGTTCACAAGCACGTTCGTCTGCTGTGGATTCTGGTGTGTTAGATGACGTTGGTACTTCTTCTTGTATCCAAAAGCGGGTCAACAATTCTTGAAGGTCCTGTTGTTGTAGGTCAATAGATATTTGGTAAGACTGACTTGCTTGGTTGCGGTGCGAAGAGGTTGGGCCCAGCACTATCCATCCAAATATTGTGCGTTGGGCTACAGGCAGGTCAGCGGACTCCTCCGTGCCCCTCGCGGGAACTGGGTAAGGATCGCTTCCGCGATCCCCCCGGGCCCTGTGAGGGGATGGGAGTTTGCCGACTCCCGACACGGCGCGTCCCCGGGTTGCGGATAGGGGGATGCCCTACCGACATAGTCGGGTGGGTAGCAGGACCCCGAAAGGGGCCTGCCGCGGACAGCATCGGTAAGGTGACCCCTCCACCGAAAGAGAGGGGGCCGGGGGTACCCTTTGCCCTTCGGGGCGGAGGATCGGCACCCTGGGGGCAGTGGCGCCACTGCTCCCTAATACCGGAAACCTCTTGCTCGCTTCCTACCGTTCGCAAGGCGCGGCGAACGGAAGAGGCGGGCGAGGAGACCGGGGGTCTGGCCTCAGGGTCGGGCCGCGAGGAGGCCAACCTCTAACAAAGTGGCCGGGTTGTTTCTCCCCTACCCTACAAAAGGGGGAGACCACACATACACTTACACTTATACACTGACACTCCCCTCTGGACACCCTGCCTCTCGGGGCAGTACAATCCAGAGGGGCACACACACATCCACACCGTTCGGGGCGATTCCCCGAGGAGTCCCCTCTGCCTTAGTGGGGGGTCGGGGAAGAAACCCCTAAATACAAATCAACTATGGAAGGAGTCAACAAAGATTTGAAGGTAACGGTGCAGCGGTGCGACTCCGCAGTACCGGCGAGGAAGGGCGGGAAAGCAGGCCCAACCTCATCGTTATCCAGCAACTGTAGCGGAGTGCCGGTTGGCCACTTGGCCGGCACCACCGTAAATGCCACAAGAGAGCAACAAACCAACGATGACGACATGGCACGACCAGAGGACAACGAGTGGACGGATGTGAGAGGATCGATGGGGGAGATCCCCCAAAGGCCTCTCAACCGCGGCGATACGTCGCAGGAGAGTAGTTTAGAGGTGGTTAGTGATGACCTGATGGAGACCGAGGTGGAAGCTTCCTCCGGAATGAGGCCGCCTGCGACCCCCTCCGCTAGGAGGAAGAAGAAGGGCCGTGTGGTCATCCGGCCCACGGAGGACAGCGCGGGCAAGTCCGATGACTCGGACACGTCCGTCGCCTCCGTGGTGTCGGTGACCGAGAGGGCCGTGCCGAGATGTTCGGTGGTGTTGAGCCGCCTGCCCGACACGGTCCTCTCCCGACGCGGCTCGGCGACGACGGAGGCTTCTGGCGGCGAGGGGTCCGATGCCTCGATGGCATCGGGCTCCTCGCGGCCGGGAGGTTCCCGGCGAAAGAGGGGGCCCCCATCCACGGGGGAGGGCGCCGGGTCGGCACTGGCGAAGAAACGCCAGGTCGACTCGGCGCGCGCTGGGACCGAGTCCCAAATGGGGCAGCCCACCGGCGGCTCAGAGCCTGAGCCGTCGGCAACACCGGGCGACCCACCGCCCACCGGGGAGGAGAGCGCCGCCCAGGCTCTCAGCCGAGAGGCTGAGTTGGCGCGGAGGCTGAGGGTCAGCTCGTCCGCGGATGTAGGTGCCCATATAATTGAGGCGATGGACGTGGTGCGTCATCTGGCGACCACCTCGTCCAACCTCAAGGGCACCTACAAACGCAGGTTCCGGGAGGCGGCCCAAGAGGCCACGGTGGCGGCGACGGAGTTGGCAGCCAGAGCCAACTCCGACGGGGAAGGGGCCCTCATTAGGGCCGAGAATAGGCGTCTGAGGGCCAGGATCGCCGACCTCGAGGGGGAGATTTTCTCCCTCTCGAGGAAGGTCGAACTCCTGGACTGCCAGGGGGCTGGACCCTCGGGCGCCACGGCGAGGACACCCTGCGCCCCCAACGATGGCCCCGTCGGCCTCACTCTTGATGAGAGAGTGATGGCGCGGATCGGGGCTCTCGTGGAGGCCAAGCTGACCCGCTTCAGGGAGGAGCTCTTCCCTGGGCGGGCGGTGAGGCCTCCATTGGGGGTGAAGGCGGCGACTCGGGCGGGTGGGTGTGAGCCCGTCCGAGCCGCCGCTTCTTCCGCGGAGGCTCCGGCGGTGGACGGTACAGTCCGCCGCCGGAAGAAGAAGCGGAAGAAGGGGAAGGGAAAGAAGGGTGGGGCAGCAGTCGAGGCTGCTGCCCAAACACCCAAAAACTCCCCGACCGCCGGTGGCCCACAGATACCACCGCCGCCCGCACCTCCCACGCAGGGAGAGACGTGGGCGACGGTGGTGGGTCGCAAGAAGAAGGGCGGGCAGGGCCGCAAAGCCCCACCACCTCCTGCTGCCACGGCCAAGGCAGCGAAGTGGGCCGAAGGTGCCGGTGGGACCAAGGTGGTGCCTTGACGCCCTCCGAAGACCGCAGCAGTCACGCTGACGGTCCCGGAGGGGTCCAGGCTCACCTACGCGGAGGCGATGTCCAGGGCGCGCGAGCAGATTAAGCTCGCCGACCTGGGCATCGCCTCAGTGAGGCCCAAGCGCGCCGTCACCGGGGGTCTCATTCTCGAGATCCCCGGTGCCGACGGCGCGCAGAAGGCCGATAGGTTGGCGGAGGCGATGGCCGGGATTTTCGAGGGGTCCGAGGCGCGTATCGCCCGCCCCTCGAAAAAGGCCGAGCTGAGGGTGACGGGACTTATCGAGTCCGTCACCGTCGGCGAGGTCATCTCGGCCATCGCCAAGGCGGGCGGGTGTAAGGAGGGGGAAGTGACGACCGGTGAGATCCGGTCGTCCGCCCCCTCCAAACTGGGCTCCCTCTGGCTGCGGTGCCCACTTACCGCGGCCGGGAGGATCACGGAGGTCGGCCGACTTACCATCGGCTGGACCTCCGTGAGGGTAGAGGCGCTAGCTGCACGGCCGCTGCAGTGCTTCCGCTGCGTAGAGGCGGGGCACGTGCAGCGGCAGTGCAAGTCCGCCGTGGACCGCAGCCGCCGCTGCTACGCTTGCGGGGCGGAGGGCCACAGGGCCGGACAATGCAAGGCCGGGCGGCTGAAATGCCCGCTTTGCAGCGACCTCGGCCGCCCGGCCGAGCACCGACTCGGCGGCGAGGCCTGCCGCGCCTTGCGGCAAAAGGCCTCCAAGAAGCCTGCGGCGGCGAAGCCAAACCCGAAATCGGGGAAGGCTCCGCCGCCAAAGGCGAAGGGCGGCAAGGGCGGACCACCGGCGCTGGCTGTTGTCTCCAGCGTCCCGGTGGTACCGCCCTTGAAGGTCGTGGTGGCGAAGACGGCACCCAAGCCGAAACCGCCACCACGACCGAAAGTGGCCGCCCCCGCCGAGCCGGCGGAGAAGGCGGCCAAGGGGCCAGAAGCGGCCCAAAGTGGGGGAGGCTTGGAGGAGGCCATGGACACGGCGTAATAATGTCCCAGCGCCTCCTCCAAGCCAACCTCAACCACTCGCGCGGGGCCCAGGACCTCCTTGTCCACACCCTGCGCGAGTGGCGAGTGAGTTTGGCGATCGCGGCGGAGCCGTACGCCGTACCTCCCAGCGACCCTAATTGGGTCGGGGATGCGTGCGGCTCCGTCGCGATCATTCGCACCCACTGGCCCGACTCCCCCCTCTGCTCATCCCTGGAGCAGGGGCGGGGATTCGTGGCGGTGCAGTGGGGGAACCTCGCGGTGGTGGGTTGTTACATCTCGCCCAACTGCGGCCTCGATGCGTTCGAGGCGTACCTGGGTGCGGTCGGTGGGTGCATCTCCCGCACACGGCCGCGCCCGGTACTCGTCCTGGGGGACTTCAACGCCCACGCTGTGGCGTGGGGCAACCCCCGGGACGACGCAAGGGGCGGGATGCTGCTGGACTGGGCGGCGCAGCACGACCTCCGGTTAATCAACCGGGGGTCGGCTAGCACGTGCGTGCGGTGGAATGGGGAGTCGGTCGTCGATTTGACCTTCGGCTCCCCGGCCACCGTGCGCCGTGTGTCCGGGTGGCGGGTTGTGGAAGAGCAGGAGACGCTCTCCGACCACCTCTATCTGACGATGGAGGTGGTCGCCACACCCGTCGCCCCGACGCGCCGCCCGCCAGCAGCGGGCAACCCTCGTGGTGGAGGAGACAACCCACCACCGCGATGGGCGCTGAGGCGCCTAGACCGGGACGCTCTCATGGCGGCAGCGATCGCCGTGGCCTGGCAGGACGGGTCGGGGGACGAGCACGAGTCTCCCGACCCGGACGAGGGGGCCGAGTCGCTGCGGGGCGCGATGACGTCGATTTGCGACGTCGCAATGCCCCGAGCACGGCCCCCCCGCGTCGGCGGGGTGTACTGGTGGTCGCAGGACATCGCTGTCCTGCGCTCCGCCTGCGTTCACCGCAGGCGCCAGTACACCCGCGCCAGGAGACGGCGCGGTCAGGTCGCGGCGGAGGTGGCCCAGCTGTATGCGGCGTACCGCGAGGCAGCGGTCGCCCTGCAGCGGGCCATCAAAGCCGCCAAGGCCAAAGCCTGGGACGAGCTCGTCGCCACATTGGACGGGGATCCGTGGGGGCGCCCATACAAAATCGTCATGGGACGATTACGTCCATGGGCGCCCCCAACAACGGAGCTGCTTGACCCCCAGTTTCTCGACCGGGTGGTGGCTACTCTGTTCCCTGCGGGAGCAGAGGACCCCACCCCCGGTCGGCCTCGTCCCCGTTTTGAGTGGGACGAGGCCACCATGGGGGTCACTGGCGGCGAGCTCGACGTCGCGATTAGGCGTCTCCGGGCCCGCGCGAACAGGGCGCCGGGCCCGGACGGCATCCCAGGCAGGGCCTTGGCCATGGCCATGGGCGTCCTGGTCCCGCGCCTCGGGCAGCTTTTTAACAGCTGTCTGAGGCGCGGTAGGTTCCCCCGCTCCTGGAAGCGGGCGCGGATGGTCCTCATCCGGAAGGATGGGCGGCCCGCGGACTCTCCCTCCGCGTACCGGCCCATTTGCTTGCTGGACGAGGCGGGCAAACTCTTCGAGAGAGTTATTGCCAACCGCCTCGTCCGGCACCTGTCGGCGACAGGTCCGGACCTCGACGACGGGCAGTTCGGCTTCCGTCAGGGACGATCGACGATAGACGTGTTACATCCTCAGCGCGAATCTCATGTCTTTTCTTTTCATCATAATTCACCTCCGTTTTCGTTCCTCTCGAATTCTTCCCTTGCGTAATATTCGAGTCTTAAACTCAGCCGCCCGACCGTCCCTTTCATGTGTTATCGCTCCGACTCTTGACTTCTCCATAGGGGAGGCAGTCTCACAGCTGCGTGCACTTGCGTGCATCTAGGATTTCACACTCACACATTCAAACCTAACTCACCCACGTTCCCACTCTTGCTACTTTTTCCTGGAATTTCGGGACTCCTGGAGTATATAAACCCTGATTTTCTGGAGGAAAGGCGGACTTCAGTAGAATCCTTCGAGCTAGACGTATCTCTGCCCGTTGTATCTCAGTAAGCATAGTGCGTGGACGTGGATTAGATAGAGCATTAGTACTCCTTCGAAACCGTTTCATTCAACCGTACAGTTCAGCCATATACCGCGACTGTTAGGCAAGTAATTGTTCACCGCATCCCCGTTTAACTCGTGACGTGAAACGAGCCATCCTAACTATTAAGTTCATCGCGCCCAAAACCTAAGATATTGTACCAAAGCCGATTTTAAAGTGTAACAATATATATATATCTTTATTTTTACATCTAAAGTCAAGGATTCCTAAAACTCATTTTAACAGCCCATCCACATTTCTCTTAACTATAACTGAAGAAACATACCAAGGGAACATCGTAGAACACTTGGTAGTCTTTGCCGCTCGAGACATAACCAAGGCGAGCCATCTGAGCAATCAATTATTTAACTTCACGAAAGAGGCATTGAGAAACCTCTACGTTATCCTCGAAGCTGACGAGCGTTTCCACACCACTGACGGTTAGTCATACCCCAGTGCTGGTTGGCCGTTATATTAATCCGAAGCTTGGAGCGCGTTACCCTTGATCAAATTTAGTTATTTCTTTAGTCGATCAAGGATTAGAGTCAAAGTGCAATCTATAGAGCTGACGAGCGTTTCCACACCACTGACGGTTAGTCATACCCCAGTGCTGGTTGGCCGTTATATTAATCCGAGGCTCCTGATTCACTTACAGTAAAATCATTAAAATCGCCAAAAAGGCTAGATTGCTCAGAAGTAGGTTTTACATTTAGAAACCTCGCCGACTTGAACCTCGGCTCGTAACAGACGCGATCAAGCGCCTAAGGTCCCTGACGGAGTCGGCTGCAAGCCGGGGCAGGGTGTGTATCGCTATATCCTTGGATATAGTGAATGCTTTTAACACCCTGCCCTGGTGGGTCATCAGGGAGGCGCTCGAGTACCATCGAGTGCCCCCTGAGTTACGGGCCGTCGTCGGGGACTACCTCGCCGACAGGGGCATTAAGTTCATGGGCCGGACGCAGGAGTATGAGAGGGAGACGTACGCCGGGGTCCCGCAGGGGTCCGTGTTGGGCCCCCTGCTATGGGACCTCGGCTACGATTACGTCCTGCGGGCTGCACTCCCCGCTGACTCCACGGTGATCTGCTATGCAGACGACACACTCGTGGTAGTCAGCGGGGAGGATGGGAGGAGGACCATCCGCGTTGCGGAGACGGCGGTGGCCTGTGTCGTCGCCCGAATCCACCGACTGGGCCTTCGGGTGGCCCCGCAAAAGACCGAGGCGATCTGGTTTTACGATCGCCAACGGTATGCGGGGCCGCCTCCCCAGCGGTGGATTGCGGTAGGAGAGACCCGCGTCCAGGTGAGAGATATGATGAAGTATCTCGGACTCACCCTGGACGGCCTCTGGCGCTTTAACGAGCACTTCGGCCGGCTTATCCCCCGAGTTGAGAAGGCGGCAGGCGCTCTAGGACGCCTGCTGCCAAACATCAGGGGACCGTGGGAGGGTGTCCGACGCCTTTATGCGGGAGTCGTCCGTTCCATGGTGCTCTACGGGGCACCAGTCTGGGCGGACGACCTGGCGGCCAGCCGGCGCAATTGTGCCCTGCTATTCAGGGTACAGCGTCGGATGGCCGCCAGGGTCGTGCGAGGATATCGCACGATCTCCCTGGCGTCGGCCACCCTACTGGCGAGGTTTCCGCCCCTGGACATCCTGGCGGTGGGGGACGCGAGGACCTATTTGGGTCTTCGCGCCCTCCGCAACAGGGGCGGAACACCCACGGAACGGTCGGTCGAGGAGCTCAAGCGCCAGACCCGACGGCTCGTTGTCGAGATGTGGCGGGAAAGGCTGGAAGATCCAGCCAACTCCCGCCACAGAGCCGTCGGGGCGATTCTCCCGAGCCTCGAGGCTTGGTTGAGTCGCGGCAGGGGGCAGCTCTCCTCCTGAGGCGCTCGAGTACCATCGAGTGCCCCCTGAGTTACGGGCCGTCGTCGGGGACTACCTCGCCGACAGGGGCATTAAGTTCATGGGCCGGACGCAGGAGTATGAGAGGGAGACGTACGCCGGGGTCCCGCAGGGGTCCGTGTTGGGCCCCCTGCTATGGGACCTCGGCTACGATTACGTCCTGCGGGCTGCACTCCCCGCTGACTCCACGGTGATCTGCTATGCAGACGACACACTCGTGGTAGTCAGCGGGGAGGATGGGAGGAGGACCATCCGCGTTGCGGAGACGGCGGTGGCCTGTGTCGTCGCCCGAATCCACCGACTGGGCCTTCGGGTGGCCCCGCAAAAGACCGAGGCGATCTGGTTTTACGATCGCCAACGGTATGCGGGGCCGCCTCCCCAGCGGTGGATTGCGGTAGGAGAGACCCGCGTCCAGGTGAGAGATACGATGAAGTATCTCGGACTCACCCTGGACGGCCTCTGGCGCTTTAACGAGCACTTCGGCCGGCTTATCCCCCGAGTTGAGAAGGCGGCAGGCGCTCTAGGACGCCTGCTGCCCAACATCGGGGGACCGTGGGAGGGTGTCCGACGCCTTTATGCGGGAGTCGTCCGTTCCATGGTGCTCTACGGGGCACCAGTCTGGGCGGACGACCTGGCGGCCAGCCGGCGCAATTGTGCCCTGCTATTCAGGGTACAGCGTCGGATGGCCGCCAGGGTCGTGCGAGGATATCGCACGATCTCCCTGGCGTCGGCCACCCTACTGGCGAGGTTTCCGCCCCTGGACATCCTGGCGGTGGGGGACGCGAGGACCTATTTGGGTCTTCGCGCCCTCCGCAACAGGGGCGGAACACCCACGGAACGGTCGGTCGAGGAGCTCAAGCGCCAGATCCGACGGCTCGTTGTCGAGATGTGGCGGGAAAGGCTGGAAGATCCAGCCAACTCCCGCCACAGAGCCGTCGGGGCGATTCTCCCGAGCCTCGAGGCTTGGTTGAGTCGCGGCAGGGGGCAGCTCTCCTACCGCGCGACGCAGGTGCTTACCGGGCACGGCTGCTTCGGTGAGTACCTGCGTCGCATCGGGAAGGAGGCGACGGCACAGTGCCACCATTGTGATGGGGACCCGGACACGGCGCAACATACCCTCCAGTATTGCAGGGCCTGGAGGGAACAGCGCCGTGTCCTGGTCCGGTATATCGGAAGGGACCTCTCGCTGCCGACGGTCATCCGACAGATCCTCGGCAGCGAGAGGTCGTGGAGAGCCTTCCTCGCCTTTTGCGAGGAAGTGCTCTCCCAGAAGGAGGAGGCGGAGCGGCGGCGGGAGAGGACGGACCCCTTCCGTCTGCAGAGGGCCCGTCCCCGCCGCCGACCCGCGCGGGGGGATCTTGTCCCCCCGCAGTAGAGCGGGGCCCCGGTCCCGTCGACGGATCTCGACCCGTTGACGGGCCGGGTGCTTGCCAAGGGGCCGCGAGGCGGCAGAGTGGTGGCTCTGTCGCCTGCGCAAGCGGCCCCGAGGCGGGGCGGGCGTGTAGTGGTCGCACGACCCGCCCAGGAGGGATGGGTAATGCGGGGGCGCGGTTCCCGCCTCCTTCGCCGCTAGCGAAGGAGTGCGGTGAGCCGTGTCTCCCCGCGAGTAGTGGGGGAAGCCTCCCTCTCTCGTGAAAGCGAGAGAGCGGATGGCCGCTCCCCCACCACGAGACGTGCCTCCAATAGGGGGCGGGCGCGGGGCGGCACCGGTAGTGTTCTACCAGAGTTCCCGGTGTCGCCCCAGTCAGCGCCGAGGATGGCCACCGTGGGGTTTTAGCCGGTAAGAGTCCGGCACTACCCCGTCGCCCCCACCAGGGCGGCGGGGTGTCCATGAGGATTTCCCCACGTAAAAAAAAAAAAAAAAAAAAAAAGGGGGCAGCTCTCCTACCGCGCGACGCAGGTGCTTACCGGGCACGGCTGCTTCGGTGAGTACCTGCGTCGCATCGGGAGGGAGGCGACGGCACAGTGCCACCATTGTGATGGGGACCCGGACACGGCGCAACATACCCTCCAGTATTGCAGGGCCTGGAGGGAACAGCGCCGTGTCCTGGTCCGGTATATCGGAAGGGACCTCTCGGTGCCGACGGTCATCCGACAGATCCTCGGCAGCGAGAGGTCGTGGAGAGCCTTCCTCGCCTTTTGCGAGGAAGTGCTCTCCCAGAAGGAGGAGGCGGAGCGGCGGCGGGAGAGGACGGACCCCTTCCGTCTGCAGAGGGCCCGTCCCCGCCGCCGACCCGCGCGGGGGGATCTTGTCCCCCCGCAGTAGAGCGAAGCCCCGGTCCCGTCGACGGATCTCGACCCGTTGACGGGCCGGGTGCTTGCCAAGGGGCCGCGAGGCGGCAGAGTGGTGGCTCTGTCGCCTGCGCAAGCGGCCCCGAGGCGGGGCGGGCGTGTGGTGGTCGCACGACCCGCCCAGGAGGGATGGGTGATGCGGGGGCGCGGTTCCCGCCTCCTTCGCCGCTAGCGAAGGAGTGCGGTGAGCCGTGTCTCCCCGCGAGT
Organism: Crossocerus cetratus; assembly: GCA_963675795.1. Lineage (NCBI taxonomy): Eukaryota > Metazoa > Arthropoda > Insecta > Hymenoptera > Crabronidae > Crossocerus > Crossocerus cetratus. Next base: position 18,520,925 of record OY776664.1, on the reverse strand, counting down.
AGTGGGGGAAGCCTCCCTCTCTCGTGAAAGCGAGGGAGCGGATGGCCGCTCCCCCACCACGAGACGTGCCTCCAATAGGGGGCGGGCGCGGGGCGGCACCGGTAGTGTTCTACCAGAGTTCCCGGTGTCGCCCCAGTCAGCGCCGAGGATGGCCACCGTGGGGTTTTAGCCGGTAAGAGTCCGGCACTACCCCGTCGCCCCCACCAGGGCGGCGGGGTGTCCATGAGGATTTCCCCACGTAAAAAAAAAAAAAAAAAAAAAAAAGGTCAGCGGACTCCTTTACCACCTCAGGTTGTAGGATTATGCCATAATGGTCAGCACGAAGGAGTATGTCGATGGGGCCTGGTGTCATGAATTGCGGATCAGCCAGTTGTAGATGTTTCAAGTGGCTCCATGAGGCGTTTGGAATATCCGTGGATGGTATTGTGCCTGTCAGTTCTTTCAAGATGTGTGCGGTGACTTGGATAACTTCATGAGTGTACGCGGATTTCAGTGTTAAGTGCACTACGCCTCTGGTGGTTCCAGCACTTGCATTGCCAATGCCTCGGATGGCAACTGAGGCATGGTTTCTTGCCAATTTACACTGGCGTACAGCGGTTTCAGATATAAACGTCAGCTCAGACCCAGGATCCAAGAGCAATCTGACTTGGTGAGTTCTGAGTGGCGTAACTATGGCTGCAAGGCTGGTTGCTAGCAGAACTATAGGACGGATATAGCTAGGTAAGGAGTGATTGGCACAATTGTCCTGGGAAAACTCTCCCGATGGCTGAGAAGGCGAGACCCTCAACCCTCCTGGTGCCGAAGCACCATGTGCCAAGGTCGTCTCATCCCAGACACCAGAATTAGTTGTCCTGTTGGACTGTGCGGCGTAGGCAGGTGTGGATTTTGACAGGTGTAGGTTATGTTTGTTGGTTTGCGGGTTTGGTACTGGAGGTAAAGCGGTGTAAGAGTGGTCAGCGGTGAGGTAGAGGAGTGAAGGGGTAAAGGGGAGCGTGGAAGCGTGGGTCTTCAGTGGTTTGCAGCGGAGGAAGCGGATTCAGGGGTTATGGGATGCAAGTATGTGTGGTGCCTTGCACCACACACCCTGCAGCCCTGCGTGGACTTGCACCAGTTCAAGCCGTGGTTGCCCAAGCAGTTGGGGCATAGCCTCAGCTGTTGGGCAGTGGTGCGGCGCTGTTCTGGTGTCATCTTGAGGAAGGCGGGACACCTAGCCACGTAGTGGATTTCTCCACATACGTGACAAGGGGGAATCTGCGGTGCAGGGTTGGAGGAGCTGGAGACGGCGGTACTGGTGGATGGAGTTGGCGGTGCAGAGGAAGTAGGCGGTTTGGTAGCGGATTGAGGTTTAGGCGGAGCGGTGGAGGTTTGCGGAGCTGGAGTCACTGCTACTGCAGCCAGCACGTTGGCCTTAGTGGCCTTAAGCCGGCTTGCAGCAGAGTAGTTCTTGCTTTGCTGAGGAGCGGATTTGGCGGTGGAGGATGAAGCGGGAGTTGGGTCAGCGGTGGCCAACCTCTCCAAGGTTCTGACCTTGGTGGCCAAGAAATTCATGAGGTGGGAGAGTGCTGGGCACTCCGTAGTGGAGCCCAGATGGTTCTCCCACGACTCCCTGAGGCCCTGGTCCATCTTGCTCGTCACTAGGTGGACGACCATGAGGTCCCAGTGATCCACCGGGATGGAGAGGGATCGGAGGCAGTTGAGGACGGAGGTGACTGTAGTCGTGAGGGCATCAATTTGTTCAGCGGAGCGGGGAGTCAGCGGTTTGAGATTAAATAGGCGGTTCAAGTGTACGGATACGAAGTGTCTCTTGTTCTCATACCTGGCAGTCAGGGCCTGCCAGGCAGAGTGAAACATCTCGGAGGAGACAGGTAAAGCGGAGACGAGTTGGAGTGCGGGGCCAGCGAGTGTGGTTTTAAGATAGTGCATCCGTTCTATGTCGGATAGGGAGGTATTGAGGATCACTATTGAGCGGAACATGTCTCTGTACGGAGGCCAAGAGGCGTAGTCCCCAAGGAAGGTAGGGAGTTGTAGCTCGGGGAGTAAGCGGGGAGCGGTGTGAGGAGCAGAGGAGGTGGAGGAGTTTGCAGCGGAAGCGGTACCGGCGGAGACGTGGGCTACCTCGAGTTGTCGGAGGAAGGTTTTCACTCTCAGGTAGACCTCGAAGGCGTCTGCGTAAGCGGTTCCGTCGAGGTACTCCAGCGCCTGCAGCTTCTCCAGCGCCACCAGCTCCTCGATGGCGTTGTGGGTTTCGCCGAACGTCTCCCACAGCGTCTCGAGGCTCTCCTGATGGCTCAGGATGTAGGGTAGCGATTTTCGAGCGGTTTCGGCGGACTCTCTCAGCGTCCTCTCGATCCTCTCGAGGAGCTTCAGGTGGGTTAGGTTAGGTTAGGTTAGGTTCACCACACACACTGGCGGGCCACTCGGCGGAGGGGTTTAGCGGAGGCCAGTTTGAGTGGTTTCGGCGAGCTGGGTCTGGCGGGTTTCGGCGGTGCGGAAATGGCGAAAGCGACGGAGACAGCGGGGAGCTTCTGCTCCTTCGCGGGATCAGGAGGATTTTCCTCCTTCCCCTTCATAGCTCTCTTCTGCGTTTTGCGGGTAATCTGGGGAATGGAATGTGTGAGTCGCGGGAGAGTAAGAAGAAGCGGTAGGCAGAAGAGAAAAGTTAGAAGCGAGGATAGAGAGACCACGAGGCACGCGGATAATGGCGGCGAGGAAGCGAAGCGTAAACAAAGAAGATTTAGGACTAGACTGAATCCGGCTCGAAGGACCAAAAAATGTCGCGGATATTGCGGGACTCTGGATTCAGGTTAGTCGGGAATCAATAAGAGTTAGAGGAGTTCTGGTAGACAAGCGTTTATTGAAATACCTTGAGGCGGGTCAGGTACTCGCCGTAAGGAATGTTGCTGGTGTATATTAGTCGGCCCGGTGGCAAAAACACCACTGGTCCTATCACAGGTCACAGACCACAGGTCACTTTGGCGGTCCAATTAAATTAGAAGCGGCTCGCGGCTTAGATCAACACACAATCTTTTATAAATCCTCAATCTAGGAACAAGTCTGTTCGCTGGAGTTGAAAACACAGTTATGGCGGAACAAGGAATCCGGCCGGAGAAGAAGCGCAAGTTCTTCACGCTTCCGCGGGGGAGCGTTCCGATCGCTACGCTCATTGGTGGAATCTATGCGGATCGATAGGCGGATCGATGATCTTGTAGTCGGCTGCGGGGCCAAATGCGCATGACTAGATAGTCTTAATACTAGATAACATTGCTTAAAGCTAGGGGGCCAATAGGGCGATGATTCCTGAACAGTGGCGTATTCAAGGATAGCTCCCATGCCGCATGTAGAGTTCTAGACTCTTTTCAGCCAGCTGCCAGCTTCAACGACTGAGATCATGGGGAGACCACTCTGTGGATGCACATCGCCTTTCGCAATAGCTATCTCTCTCTCTCTCTTCTCTCGCCGCTTCCGCAATTTCGCGCTGTGCACCCAGTTCGAATCCGTCGATAATGTTTTGTTGGCACGTCTCAAACATTTTCCTCGACATACATTGTATATTCATCGCAAACATGGTTTCCTCCAATTGCCAAAATCCGCCTCCTGTCACCATTGTTCCAGACACGGCGCTGTCATTGATATGCATTGTGTTTTCATCATTCGGCAAAGATGGTATGGACGCCAAAAATACTGAAAATCGAGAAAGGCGGACACACGTAATTAGGAGGAATAGTGTATAGACTGTAATGACTGGCAGCCTGGAGCAGTCCATATACTTTACGACGAGTCTTTTCTCTCTCTCACACTCTCTCTCTCTCTCTCTCTGGTTCATACGCTCCGTCACACTCCCGCTCAGCCGGTCGCTCGCACACAAATTATCCCTCGCATGCATCCGAACTTGGAGCTCTAAACCCCCATATGCATACATAGGCACCCGCGCAAGTAAATGCCAAAACAGAGGACATACATGTTGCAGTGATCGCCCACTATGCACTATATATTATTCAACTAGGTTTATATATATTCTATATATTCTATATATTTTATATATATTCTATATATTATTCAACAAACTTCACTATAGCAAAGAAACTATGTGACGAAGTTTATAAGGAGCTTGAAGAGAGAGGAGCGAGAGGAGCAAGAGGAGTAAGAGGAGAGAGGGGAGCGTCGGCCCTGGAGCGTGGAGCGGGGTGCGCGGAGCGCGGAGAGACAGGAGGGAGGAGAGAAAGGACCGAGGAGCGCCAGGAAGCGCGAAGAGACAGGAGCGAGGAGAAACAGGAGCGCGGAGAGAAACGATTGATAGGAGCGAGGAGAGGCAGGAGTGCATAGTTTAGAGAGCGTGGAGCGAGGAGTGAGATTAGATTAGATTTATTAAGTTCTAGGGCATAAGGCAGCCCTCTCAGAACTATAGTACACAAAAGTGTAGCAGTATACAAATAAATAATAGCGTAAATTAAAAGGTACAAATGAAATACAGAATAAAATATAAAACAAAAATAAAAACAAAAACAAAATAATAACAAGCGGGTCTCAGAAAAGGTATAGAGAAGCATAATATAAAGTGAGATCGGAAGTAAACGCCTGGTAGTCCCCGCACATAACTGGACATTAGTCATATGCCCCGAAAAGCCGAACCCATAGGGCACTCTTAAAAGGGCCCTTATAAAAGTTCTGACATATCTTTCTTTTTCCTAATAATGGTATACGCTATTAGGAAAAAAGAAAGATATGTCAGAACTTTTATAACTGAAATGTATCAGCGAGTACCGTTCTCAGCAAACCGTATCTGTTGTAATAAAATCTGTTTGCTTATTCGCATTACGGCGTCTTTATCAATGATGCAATCCGACTACTAATTAACTAAATGCTTTCTACTATTACATTCCTCCGTGGCACAAACGCCCATGTATATTTTGTATTTTCACGTCTTGCCTTTTATATTATTATCAGAGGGCCCAAGCCCTAATAGCGTATACCATTATTAGGAAAAAGTAAGATATGTCACAACTTTTATAATTGAAATGTATTGTAGAATACAAAATGAATCTTGAATTCATGGTGATTGGAGACAGCCTCCCTGGTGCAAAGTTGACGCTGCTGCTCTCAATGAACTTCAACCTGTAACGAAGTGAAAACACGGAGAATTTTACATGTTATCCGCCTACTGTAAATTTTTTACCTTTCTTTGTATGGAGGGCTCCAAAGGAAAGCAGCTGTTGTTAGTTTCACCTGGAGAAGTATACAAACTTGTCAATAAATGATAGTTTCACAATGTAATCATAACTATCGAATGACAAACTTCATACTTACTTTTCATCTGGTTCTGACACGTGTTTATGATTATTTGGGTCTTTTTTCTTAAAAATATCATTGCAGTGCCAGGCAATTTCAGCTCTAATAAGTGGTGTCGTTGTGACATGATGACCTGCCAAAAAATGTAAACAAATTGATATAGAGTTTAAATGATTTCTCACCTAGTCGGGATCAAAATGTGTGTAATTTACTTATCTTTTATAAAAGTCCGGAAACATATCCTGTTCTCCATTTAATCCTGGCCCTTGTAATGAGCTGCAACAAGTTAGGAACCCCCCCACCCACACCCCCGTTAACGACGGTCCCCTTGAGTAGATTATTAGGTAGCTCTTCACATCTCCTGGACTGCACTGCCTGGTGCAGCTAGGCGCCTTTGCAATTGCATTTCTCAACGACAGGGCGTCGTTGGCCAGCTCATCCGCTGGACTGCACCGCGTAGTGCAGCTAGGCGCCTTTGCAATTGCATTTCTCAACGATAAGGCGTCGTTGGCCAGTTCATCCCCTGGACTGCACCGCCTGGTGCAGCTAGGCGCCTTTGCAATTGCATTTCTCAACGACGCACAGTGGTCGATTTGGGTCGAATATGCGCGCATGGCCAATAACTCAGGTTCCACTGAACCGATTTTCAACTTTTTTGGTTTGTTTTCATCCTTGTAACATAAGGATTAATAATAGCCCATAATTAGCTTTTTAATAAATTATTACAGTGCCACAGTGGCCGCTTTGGGTATAAGACGCGCGCATCGGATTTTATGAAAATTCAGAGGCACGAGAATGAAAATTGAACATGATATCCTTGTTCTGGATAGTATGGAGTACAGAAAATATTAGTAAATTAATTTTTTATCTCAAATAGTTTTGAAGTTAACGACAGTTTAGTATAGTATGTTCTTATGAATTCAAATGGAGAACTTTAACTTTTGTATATTGATTCGGGACCCTAATAGAACCTCATGGTGTATTTTTTTCCTGAAACTAGATTTTTTTCCGCGTGTTTTGGCATATGTTTCATCTGCATAAAGTTGCATAAACCTGTGTTATGAATTAATACAATTATAAAATTGCGTTTTACTGAAGAAAATATCGAAAGAAACAAAGCATTTGGCGGAGAGGTAGCATGAGGAGGAGAAGTGGGGGAGGAGGAGGAAAGGCAGGTTGGAAAATGTGGAGAACAGCGAGAATGAAAGTCAAAATGAGGTGTGGACAGTAGAATGGGGTGAAAGATGAAGGATAAATGAAATCGGTGCGACCGAGGAATATAGGACTGATAGAAAAGAGAAAACGGTAGAAAATAAGGATAGATCTTCCTCGCTTTATCTTATCCTTAAGATATAAACCATACCAAAAGGACGATTTAAGCTTTATAAAACAATTGATGTAAATTGAGAGTATACTTGTACTAATTTTTAGCGCAGAGTCATTTCTTATTTTTTGTTTCCCTCCTTCCAACATCAAGATAAACAAGATAGCATGAATAGATCACAAGAAATTTTGTTCTAAGGGTATTAATTAAAATATAAATATTTCTAATTACGGATGGACCCTTAGAACAACATTTTTTGTGATCTATTCATGCTATCTTGTACATCTTGATGTTGGAAGGAGGGTGTTTGGGATAAACATTGGGGATGATTACAGGTGGTCAAGGGTTAAAATCAATAGTGGACTGTATTTTGAATTAAGTAAATAAATAGGTGATAGTTTATTGAGCGCGGATGCCTGGTGACACTCAGTGGTCGTGTGATCATTACAGAATGCACAAGGTCAAAATAGTCTATGCATGTACAATGCGCTCAAGTTCTAATATGAATTATATACATGGATTTGTTAATTAAATATAAGATCCAATGTGGATCGGTCAGGTACAAGTTTAAATAGTTACTGTTCAGAGCATAGAGATTTGGAAAAGGTGATTTGGACACTGTGTGTGTATGATGATGTACACGAAGTTCCGTACGGAACTTCCACACACGAGGATTTGACTTGAATAAGGTTCAACAGGAGTGGAAAGGGGTTAGCGATCCACATGATCTGAGAATTGCGCCGTTGATGCACACTAGGCCATGAAAATGGCCTGGCAACAATACCTCGATTAGGACTATTATTAAGAAATGATCTTAGGTATATAGAATTGCAATAGTGGAGGCTTGGGACCTCCACATTAGCCGATCAGGCTTGAGAAATTCATGATTGGATCGAAAATGTAATAAGTGATCAGGACAGGTGATCAAAGCAGATGCTTACAGTTCGACATCTCCAAGGCAAGAGCGAGAGTCGGGCTTGCCAAAATATTAGAAAGATTAGTTCAAGCTACAGTCGACAGGGCGCGCATGTGGAGCGCGCTGGGTGATCTATTATCTCGAGTCGATGCGCATGATCGATCTGGTCAGGTTGGGATGCTCGGAGCTGGCGTGTTGATAGGAGGAGGTTATGAGGAGAGAATAGGGAGCACTCTATGATGAACAGTACATTTCTATCACAGTTGATTAATCTTGACTAGAATTGACTAGGAACTTATTAAATCCTCAACATTCCCCCCCACATCAGCAACGGTGTTGGTGATTATTCGTCCTTGATCTTCTCATCCTCTGGTCCCACTGGCAGGATTGCCAGCTTGGTGATCGGTCTGGTCAGTGAAGCTGTGGCCGTCTTGAGTGTAGCCACTCTGATTAGTCCGTCCTTCCCTGGATGCACGTTGGTGACACGTGTCAGTGGCCACTTGGCTGGTGGAAGCCTCTCATCTGTGATCAGAACTAGAGATCCTACCTTGATCTGATGCGAAGGATGGTGTCACTTGGAAATGAACAATTGGCGTTGGAGATACTGCACAGTCCACTTTGTCCAGAAACATTGAAGGCGTTGCTGGATGAATTGCCACCTTGACAGCCTGTTCTGCTTGACCTCCACTAGTGACGGCTCAGGGACAGCAGTGAGTGGTTCTCCAATTAGAAAATGGGCTGGTGTCAATGCTGAGACGTCTTCTGGATCGTCGGTGAGCGGTTCCAATGGGCGACAGTTCAAGATTGCCTCAATTTGAACCAGCAAGGTGGTCAGTTCCTCGAATGTGAGCGGTGTATCTCCAACTGTTCTCCTTAGGTGGTGCTTCACTGATTTTACTGCTGCTTCCCACTTTCCACCCATGTGAGGAGCCGCAGGTGGATTGAATTTCCACGTTGTCCCATCGTTGCTGAGGGTGCACGCCAGTGATTTGAACTCTTCAGTGCTTTGTGTGAACAGTTCTTTCAGTGAGGCATCTGCACCAACAAAGTTTGTTCCGCAATCACTGTGTAAGGTGTGACAGATGCCCCTGCATCCAGTGAACCTTCTGAACGCTGCAATGAATGCGTCAGCTGTGTAGTCACTCACTGCCTCTAGGTGAACTACAGATGAGACAAAACAGACGAATACACACATCCATCCCTTGGTGATTCGGGCGCCCCTGCCAGACTTGGTCTTTATGTGGAGTGGTCCAGCGTAGTCCACTCCGGTGGTGTAAAATGCTCGGGATGGGGTGGTTCTGGAGGATGGCAGCTGACCCATTAATTGCTGTGCTCGCACGCCACGTTGACGAGCACATGTGATGCACCTTAGAATGTGCGATCTGACAGATTGTCTACCACCAATGATCCAGTGCATTCTTCTTATATGGTTCAATGTGATCTGTACTCCGCCATGCATGGTTCTCAAGTGCGCTTCAGATATGACCAACTGACTGAAGTGTGAATGGCGTGGTAGTATAGCAGGATGGATTGCCTGAAAGTCCATCGGTGCATTCTTCAATCTTCCTCCAACTCTTAGAATACCCTCGGTGTCAATGAAGGCAGTCAAGGAATTGAACGGATGGGATGATGGTAGACCTTGATAACTGATCAGCTTGATCTCCGGAGCAAAGTACGCTGCCTGCGTGGCTTTGATCCAAAACACTCTTGATCTGTGCACATCTTGTGGCGTGATTGGGTACCTGAGTGTAGAATGTGGTAGCTTCTTGATGATTTGACTCACTCTAAAGCAGATTGCGGTTACTCTGAGTAGTCTGGTCATTGTTGAATACCTCTCAATCATCTCCCAATGATATTTGTGTTGATGGGCTGCCACCAGGAGAGAGAGACCCGGGCGCTCCTCTTCCTGACTTCTTGAATCCACTGGTTGGCTCTGCTTGGGCCAACCTTGCTGATCAGTGATTAGCCACCGTGGTCCTGTCCACCACAATTGATGCTTCTGGAGCTGGGAGATGCTTAGCCCTCTTGAAGCGCAGTCGGCTGGATTGACTTGCCAGGTACAAATCTCCATACGCTGCTTGGAGCAAGTTCTTGAATAGCTGACACCCTGTTTCTGACAAAATCTTTCCACCGTGATGGGTGTGACCTGATCCAGGTTAGAGTGACCGATGAATCTGTCCACAAAAATGTCCTTGCATTAGGTATGTTGAGCAAAGTTGTCACATATCTCATCAGTTTGGCTAGGATCAGTGCCGCAGTTAGTTCCAGCCTTGGAATTGACATTCTCTTGAGCGGTGCTACTTTTGATTTTGAGCAGACCAATGTCACTCTTGATTCGCTCCCTGGATCCGTTGATTTCAAGTATATGACTGCTGCCATGGCGACTTGTGATGCGTCAGAGAATCCATGGAATTCCACAGTGCAGTGAGATGTCGTCTTGATCCACCGAGGAATGGAGATGCCGTCTACTTGCCCAAGTTCCTCCCGGAATGCCATCCATTTACTGCAGATTTGAGGCGACACAGGGTCGTCCCAACTCAGTTTCTCTAACCACAGTTCTTGCAACAAGATCTTGGCTCTCACAATGAATGGGGATAGGAAACCGAAAGGATCAAATAGTTGGGCAGTCTCTGATAGGATGATTCTCTTGGTGAGGCGAATACTGGTAGGATCTGGTCTTGACAGGAATCTGAACTGGTCTGCACAAGGCGTCCATGACAAACCAAGAAGCTTGGTTTTGCTGTCTTCGAATGGGATTGGTTCAGGATTGGATGTCTATTGGGAAACATGCATCATGAATTGTGCGCAATTGCTGTGCCACTTCGCTAGTGGAAACCCACCTGCTGCGCAGAGTTGGGTTACCTGATCTGCTATTTCAGTCAGTTCAGTAAGCTCTTCTGCTCCTCCAAATATGTCGTCCACATACCTGCCACAGAGGAGCGGTGTTGATGCCAATGGAAACCGATGTCCTTCATCCTCTACTAGTTGCAAAAGGGATCTGATCGCCAAGTATGGTGCTGATCTAGTGCCATAGGTGACAGTTGTCAACTGATAGGGCACCATAGTTTGCTGGTCATCGGTCCACATTATTCGTTGCAGATTCCAGTCCTCTTCATGCACCTTGATTTACCTGTACATCTTCGTAATGTCAGTTGCAAAAATGTACTTGAATTGTCGAATCCAGATTAAGACATCTGAGATGTCTCGTTGAATCTTTGGCCCCACGTGCTGCGAGTCATTGATTGAAACACCTGTTGAGCTGGGACTTGATCCGTTGAATAGGACTCTCAGCTTCGTTGTTGCACTGTCCTCTTTTAACACTCCATGATGAGGGAGATAGTATGGATGTGGGGGAGATTGCCCCAGTGACTGATCCGTGGAGACCCTCAACCCTCCTGCTGCCGAGGCAACATGTGCTAAGGTCATCTCCTTGTCTCGGTCACCAGAGTTACTCTCCCTGATAGCTATAGTTGAATTGTCGATGGGAGCAGGTCTCATGTGTCCCATCTCAATGTATTCCCTCATGAATGAAGTGTACAACGAGCTGTAGGAATTGTTCGTTGAGAGTCGTCTGCGAAGCCTGATGAGGGCTTGCTGTGCTGTATATCTGGATTCTCCTAGTGCACTCAAGGTGGATCTCAGGGGAATTCTCACAATATATCTTCCTGTTTCATCCCTAGTGTGCGTTGACTTGAAATTTTCTTCGCAGGCCTGCTCTTCTGGAGTTAAATTCTTGGTAGATGTTTGAACTTCTTCATGGGTCCAGAATTTGGCGAGTAGGTCTTGAATCTCTTGATCAGATGGAATGACCGATATGTGAAATACGTACCTTTCCTGTTGATCTGTCTCTTCAGTTGGTCCGAGCACTATCCACCCAAAGATGGTTGAAAGTGCAATTGGCATTCAATCCAAATGTTTCTTGATGCCTGACCTGATGATCTGGCCGTAGACATCTGCCCCGATGATCAGATCCACCGGTCTTGGTGTGGTGAAATTAGGGTCTGCCAAATGGCGGTTGGAAAGGTGTTCCCACTGCATCGGTTCTGTTGACACTGATGGCAGGACGGTCGTCAGCTTGGTCAATACATGTGCATTGATGACAACACTCTCTTGTGAGTGTGATTTTCCTATTCCACTGATTGGAATACAGGAATACTGATGATGAAGGTGTAACGTCCTGGTGATTTCACTAGAGATGAATGAGAGCTCTGATCCTGGGTCTACTAGCAGTCTCACTGGGTGTGCTCCGGTCTTGGTGATGATCAGTACTTGCGCTGTGGCTAGCAGTGATCTGGTCTCGTGGTTCGTGTTGGTGATCTGCTCGTGTGGTCTCTGGGGGTGATCGGTTCTGCGAAGTGGCTGGTGATTTGTGCTCGGAGGTGACACAGCAACTTCCTATTCCTTGTTGGTTGTGGTGGGGGTGCTCGGTGCTGCTACTTGTAGTGATCCGCTCTTGCTGTGAAGGTGGATCATGGTGTGGTGTTTTTTGCCGCATGTCTTACACGTGCGGCTGCTCGAGCAGTGGTTGAGATTGTGGTGCCCGAAACAGTTGAAGGACAACCGCTGAGCCTCCACCACCTTGATCCTGTGTTCTATGGCCAACTGCCGGAAATTTGCACAGTTCACGATGTAGTGAGCCCCCTTGCACAGGTCGCACGGGTACTTGGTGGAGGCTGTGCTCTCAGATGCACTGGTCGAGGTGGCTGCGGCAACATGAACAGGTCTGGTGGTTGTCTTTGACGACGACTTGGTTGCCACAGATGGTGTGCTGGGCGCTGGTGATTTGACCGAGACCTCCATGGCCCTGGCCTTTGCCTTCATGAAGCTGATCAGCTCCTTCATTGCTGGCAGCTTCTCCCCCAGCTGCCACTGCACTTCCCATGGCTCACGCAGCTTGGGATGAAGGCGCTTAACCGTGGCGCTCACAAAAATATACTCACAGTGTTCCACAGGAACACCGAGCGCCTTGAGCTGATCTCGTGTCTCGATCATCGAGGTGATCAGCTCGTGTAAATCCTTGGCCGACTCTGTCAGGGTTGGTGGTACCGAGGTCAACCTGTCCACGTAGGCCATGATGAGCCGATCTCTGTCTTCATACCTAGAGGACAGGCGCTCCCACGCTGGTTTAAAGGAATCATCGGTCAGGGGAACTGACGCGATGATCTTTGCCGCTGATTCGGTCAGACAAGACTTCAAATAATGAAGTCTTTCAACATTGGTGAACTTCTCGTTGTTGCTGACCATCGAGGTGAACAGGTCACGGAAGGCTGGCCACAGCATCAGGTCCCCTTCAAACTTGGGGAGACTGAGTTGTGGCAGCTTTTGTCCGGATGCTCGGGTCGTAGTGGGTTCGGCCTTACATACCACCGTCAGGAGGGCCGAGAGGAGTGACATGGCCTCGTCGTATGCGAGGCGGGCATCTTCGCAGACTCCTTCGACCACGTAAGGGTGATCGAGAATTGCTCTCCTCCCGCATGCACCAATGTTCTCGTGATCGGTTCTAAAGGCCTCCCAGTGAGCGACCACAGAAGCGAAGCGAGAATCTATTTCTGGCTTCGAGATCTGGTCCTGGTCGAGAGCTTTGATCTGACTTGGTTGAGGAGAGATTTCCTCCTCATGATCTGGGTCCGAATGGTGAATTCTGTCGCGATAGGCAGACCTGGTACCGGCGACTTTGGTCGGTTCTTTGTGATCGGTTCGGGGGTTTCAATACTCAACTTGTCGAGTGACTTGTTCAGTTCAGCGATCGGGTCAACCTCAGCCTCCTTCGATTGATCAGATCGCGTGGGTTGATCAGCTCCAGGTTTAGACATGTTGATCCGCTCAATGTGATCGCTTGCTTTGTTGAGCCGAAAAGTTGGATGACGATCCAGGCACACAGCTCAACACTTTCCAGAAAGGCTTATGTATCACACACAGATTCCGTGTTTCGAAGACACTGTTCTACAGCACGTGGTTCACACCGGGCGCTTTCGAAAACAATGAATAATGGCGGCCGGCGTGGGCCCGCTTGGGCCAGGACGCGACAAGGGGAGGAAAATGCTCGTATCTGATTGGTTATCGTAAACACACAAAAACTGTCACCGGAACTTGAATATGTGACCAGGCATCCGGCTCGAAGGACCAAAAAATGTTTGGGATAAACATTGGGGATGATTACAGGTGGTCAAGGGTTAAAATTAATAGTGGACTGTATTTTGAATTAAGCAAATAAATAGGTGATAGTTTATTGAGCGCGGATGCCTGGTGACACTCGGTGGTCGTGTGATCATTACAAAATGCACAAGGTCAAAATAGTCTATGTATGTACAATGCGCTCAAGTTCTAATATGAATTATATACATGGACTTGTTAATTAAATATAAGATCCAATGTGGATCGGTCAGGTACAAGTTTAAATAGTTACTGTTCAGAGCATAGAGATTTGGAAAAGGTGATTTGGACACTGTGTGTGTATGATGATGTACACGAAGTTCCGTACGGAACTTCCACACACGAGGATTTGACTTGAATAAGGTTAAACAGGAGTGGAAAGGGGTTAGCGATCCACATGATCTGAGAATTGCGCCGTTGATGCACACTAGGCCATGAAAACGGCCTGGCAACAATACCTCGATTAGGACTATTATTAAGAAATGATCTTAGGTATATAGAATTGCAATAGTGGAGGCTTGGGACCTCCACATTAGCCGATCAGGCTTGAGAAATTCATGATTGGATCGAAAATGTAATAAGTGATCAGGACAGGTGATCAAACCAGGTGCTTACAGTTCGACATCTCCAAGGCAAGAGCGAGAGTCGGGATTGCCAAAATATTAGAAAGATTAGTTCAAGCTACAGTCGACAGGGCGCGCATGTGGAGCGCGCTGGGTGATCTATTATCTCGAGTCGCTGCGCATGATCGATCTGGTCAGGTTGGGATGCTCGGAGCTGGCGTGTTGATAGGAGGAGGTTATGAGGAGAGAATAGGGAGCACTCTATGATGAACAGTACATTTCTATCACAGTTGATTAATCTTGACTAGAATTGACTAGGAACTTATTAAATCCTCAACAGAGGGAAACAAAAAATAAGAAATGCCTCTGCGCTAAAAATTAGTACAAGTATACTCTCAATTTACATAAATTGTTTTATAAAGCTTAAATCGTCCTTTTTGTATGGTTTATATCTTAAGGTTAAGATAAAGCGAGAAAGATCTATCCTTATTTTCTACCGTTTTCTCCTTTCTATCAGTACTATACTCCTCGGTAGCACCGATTTCATTTATCCTTCATCTTTCACCCCATTCTACTGTCCACACCTCATTTTGATTTTCATTCTCGCTGTTCTCCACATTTTCCAACCTGTCCTTCCTCCTCCTCCCCCCACTTCACCTCCTCATGCTACCTCTCTGCCAAATGCTTCGTTTCTTTCGATATTTTCTTCACTAAAACGCAATTTTATAATTGTATTAATTCATAACACAGGTTTATGCAACTTTATGCAGATGAAACATATGCCAAAAGACGCGGAAAAAAATCTAGTTTCAGGAAAGAAATACACTATGAGGTTCCATTAGGTTCCCGAATCAATATATCGTTTCTTTCGATATTTTCTTCACTAAAACACAATTTTGTAATTGTATTAATTCATAACATAGGTTTATGCAACTTTATGCAGATGAAACATATGCCAAAAGTGGCGGAAAAAAAACTAGTTTCAGGAAAAAAATACACCATGAGGTTCCATTAGGTTCCCGAATCAGTATACAAAAGTTAAAGTTCCCCATTTGAATACATAAGAACATACTCTACTAATCTGTCGTTAACTTTAAAACTATTTGAGACAAAAAATTAATTTACTAACATTTTCTGTGCTTCATACTATCCAGAACAAGGATCATTCCCGTGCCTTTGAATTTTGTCGGTCATAAAGTCCGATGCGCGCGTTTTAGACCCAAATCGGCCACTGTGCGACGTCCATCCCAGTGCAGTAGATCGCAATTGCTTGAGCCTACGACGTCCATCATTACAGTGCAGTAGATCGCAATTGCTTGAGCCTACAACGTCCATTCGAGCGCAGTAGATCGTAATTACTTGAGCCTGCGACGTCCATCCCAGTGCAGTAGATCGCAATTGCTTGAGCCTGCGACGTCCATCTCAGTGCAGCAAGTTGCTCTTATGATTGTAGGAATATACCAGGAAGTACGCTATATTATTATAATATAATAATAATTATACCAGACCTTCCAGAAGTGATGAAAGGAGCCGTCCCAGACGGGGTTGTGTTGTGTGTTCCTTCTTACTCTTCTACTTTATTTTTAGCTGATACTGATTTCACACCACCATCCAATAATTACATACTTCAACGAAGACTTTTCACAGAAAGAGAGAAGGAAGGAAAGAGAGAGTACAAAATGGTACAAAAAGAGAGAGAAATACCGAACATCCTGCAGGTTGATAGGAAGTAAATATGACATTATTATTTATAGGCTGTATATTTCAAATAACTGAAATTTGTTCGCTTCCCCAGATCAAACTAAGAACAGGCATTGGATGATAATCTACCCGAGAAAATTTTTTCACTGGAAAATTTTTTCATTTTCCAAATTTTCACTGGACTTCACCACGTGCTCGACCTAGTGAAAGGTGATATTTTTCATACATATTGGGCATATGCCAAACAGACGTTACTTGGGCAAAATTGTTTCCCTCTACGCATTCAGTCGCGTAAAAGGCTTTGTGATAATCGTCAGATGTTTGACAATAATTTGATTATAGTAGGACATTGCAAATGGGAAGGGTAGATAGTATTCTTGCTGTTGCCACAATCTTACACTTCCTGTTTGCCTTGTCAAAAAACCAATGAAATAGTAAACCGAAGCCTCAAATAAAAGTGGGAACTTCTACAAGATCATAAAGAGTATGAGATTATAACAAAATATTCTGTGATCTTTGTCGCAGGTCGTCAGCAACACCAACTTTGCACTAGTGTGACTGTACTGTTGTTAAATGGCGCTGTAGCGGGATGATAATACAAGTTCAACACCTCCATCTCACTCAAACTGAGTCTCGCACGCTAATAACCGAGTACCTACGCTCGCTTGACGAAAGCTCGCCGATTCCTGTTCTTCCAACAATCCCGGAAGCCCATTTGCGCTCCCTCTTTCCTGGCACCAAATTGCGAGCCCAGTGGTCTCATTTTCAACATGTACGAAGATTATCAAAATGTCCATATTCGTTTTCATTATATAATACATTATAATACTGTATTATAATTCCATTGCCTATCTTTTATAATAAAACCAGATTGTTTATTATTATTGATTGAACTTTATAAACTTTTTCCATTTTCAGCGGTTATGAAATTGCACCAGAGACAGAGGTCAATACGTGTTAAACGTCAATGGAAAAGTATAGCCAGAGTAACCTCATTCTCTTTCATAAACACTTTTCTGGTATTAAATCCTCTTGATAGACAACGCCAGTGGCTCCACCTCGCGTTCTTTTTGATAACCAATGTTTGTAGGTAATACGATCGCGATCCCAAAAAACCTCCGGTTACCGTCGGTAATCGATAGTCAGCTGCATCAGGAAAAGTCTCGCGGGGTGAAGTTGAGCGCGATCAGTACTTGAATGAACTGGCTGTAGGCACCCATCTTTTTGCATCATTAAGGGGCAATGCACAGCGCCACTTAGGCACGCACGCCTGGTCACACCGACACACTACATATGCAGCACCAAGCGTGCGTGAATTTTTCAACTTAATTGAATATGTTGTGAAATTTGATAAATCTAGCTACACTGATCGAAAGAGCATGTCATAATACTCCAGTGCATAGAATAGTCTCCGTTTAAAATATGCCCAAGGTTCATAAAACCTGATTCAAATACTGTCGCCAGTAACCACATCACTGTCACGTAACCAAACTGGGTGCTTTCCATTTACGACACAGAGAGACACTGTGTCTGACTTGTGTCGGCTGTGCTCAGCGGTGCTCAGTCAAATGCAACACTGAGGAGTTTTACCTAGACTTCGACGGGTAGTACATTGTCGTGTATTTCGTATCGGAATGTACTACCCGTCGAAGTCTAGGTAAAACTCCTTAGTGTTGCATTTGACTGAGCACCGCTGAGCACAGCCGACACAGTCAGACACAGTGTCTCTCTGTGTCGTAAATAGAAAGCACCCACGACAGGCCGGTAAAATTTGAAAATTTGAATCGGGTTTTATGAACCTTTGGCATATTTTAAACGGAAACTATTATATGTACTGGAGTATTAAAACATGCTTTTTCGATCAGTGTAGCTAGATTTTTCGAATTTCACAACATATTCAATTAAGTTGAAAAATTCACGCACGCTTGCTGCTGCATATGTAATACATCGGTGTGACCAGGCGTGCGTGCGTAAGTGGCGCTTACCCTGGCTTTTGTAAAAATGTGCGTTCCCCCTTAAATATAATAACTAAATATAATAACGTTAAATATAATAACTAAAAAATATTAAGAATGTACTTTTTATATGTTAAATGGGTAACAACAATATAACATGTAATGGTGGAGGGAAAAGGGGGGAGCTGGGAAGGAGGTGCTGGCAGGAAGTTAGGGAAAGAGAGAAGGGAGTTCTATGGGAAGAAGGGAGAGGGAGGAGGGACTGAGAGGAGGAATGATAGTGGAAAGAGGAAGGAGTGATCAGGAAAGGCAGTGGTGGGAAAGAATTGGGGAATCAAAATACAATGGGTGGCATGGGTGGGTGAAGGGAAAAGGGGTTCCGGAGTATTTGAAAAGGGGATGGAGGAATGCGGTGCAAGAGGTATTTGGGGAGGGAGGGGAGGGAGAGGGATGGTTGAGGAGGTTGGAGTCTTTGAGAGATGAAGGTGAAGGGACGGAGTGGAAGGTGTGTGAAGAAGCGGAAACGGAAGTCTATGGGAATGTGTGTGAGAGGAATGGAGGGATGAGTGTGAGAGAAGTGGAGGGGTGGAGGGACGAAGAGACGTGAGCGGCGAGGGTGAGCGAGATAGGAGGACAGCGAGCGAGTGGCGAGAGAGTAGCGTGTGTGGAGAGGGCAAACGAGATAGATGGGCAGCGAGTGAGTACCGACCGAGTGGCGAGAGAGAGGAAGAACCAGGGAATAATAATTTTAAGTTAGGGTAAGATAGAGTATGAGATGTACAGAATTATAACCCCAAGGGGAATAATAAAATTCATTCAATATAGCACGTAATGCTGCAAATACCTAAATGCAGTGTGGATCAAGAAACATTTCTAAACAAATTTTGGCCGACATTGAAACTGGGTAGCACAATAATGCACTAAAAAGTACAAAAATAATAATTTTACTCTTATTTATATTTACTGAATATCTTCCATTCCGCGATACAGAAAAGCGGATGGGTACTTTTATATGTTAACGTCCCTATTTTCAGGAGGACCACACATACAGGGAATGGTCACGAGTCATCCAAGACTTGTAAGTCAGGGTGCCGAGGCAGTAAATCTGTTACCGCCGTTTATATGAAATAGCGGCAATTGAGTGCCGTCGAGCCATAGAATGTAAAACGATCCACCGCAATCGATACGCTTTAATTTGTTGGCGAATCAGCGTCAAAGAAATTCGACATCCTTCAGCTTGACCACTGATTAGGAAGAAAGAATCTTGCTACAGGCTTAAAGCCATTTCTTTTTGGCGTTATTTACAATCGTGCGTATGTCAATTATGTGTTAATTATACAGCTTTAAAAAAATATTAATATTCATGGTTCAATTATTACATACTTAGTCAAACTCCCTCTGTATGTGTATACAGACGAAACTTTTACCCTCGTTTTTCTGAAGCCAGCTAAAAATGTGGTATATCAAGAAGAGCTGTAGATGTCCGCATATGAGCGACGGGTAACGTGGTCGCTGTTCAATAAAAATTACTTTGTTTATTGATGCGATCCTAATGGAATTGGTATATTTATCAAGGAAATGAGGATACACCGGTGGAATAAATTGACGTACAATACGCATAAAAGTTTTGTTTGTTTTACTCCATTAAGGTTACCATTCCGAACGCGCTGCTCAAGTAACAGTACTTGACTCGTCCTTACGTTAAGACGACAAGACGTAACCTTTCGCCGGTAAAACATACAAGCTTTATACAGTGGGGAATGGATATATCTTTGAAAATAACGTTTAATTCTTTTCATTTCCCTAAATAACATTTTCGGTCGAAATCAACGCAACAGGTATACCCTTTTACAATCAGATGCATCAGACGTAGACCGCAATAAATTAATTAAACCTTTACTCGCCTGGCTACTATTAAGAGTAGAGGTAATAACTAGCAAGAAGTATTCCTTCATTCTGAACCCCAGGAAACTATGAACAACTGCGGACATTATAAATCTATTGTTGACCAGAATTACTGCAACTTTTTTGGTATACAACTTATCGATATCAACGGAGAATAAAGTACGGTTGGCTGGCACAGGTTAAGTTTCAATATGGCGCGAGCCACATCACAACTTGTCTTTCCTGACTCGCACTAATCTTACACGTCGAGTCGTGGTTATTGCTGTAATTCCCGAACACACCAGAAAATCCAATGAACTTTCAGACTACGAAATACTCCTTGGTAGATACAGCTAAAACAACAATGGGTATTCGAATGCTCGAGGGGAGCTCGCTCGATATTTCCTGGTAACTGTTACGGTATAAGACGAATAGTAGACATAAGTTCTCGACGGGGGCGGTGTGTAAAACAGAGACCAACCCCCGAAAAGGAGCAATAACTCTCGGAAAATTGTGATTCCATTGCGTCCCTCGCGATCGTAGAGTCTGTCGAGTAAAAAGTCGATATAATAACGGTTTGACGTGACACATGGTTGTGTATGTGTTGATTAATTATCCGCTAATTTAGAAATATTATTGCTACGGTCGCATTTCGTGATCTTAATACAAACTTTTTTTATATTTTACGCCTAACGTCTCCCCCGCGTCTCATTGGCTTGTTTTTTTCTTCGTCTGCTTCCTTTAATGTGGCTAATTTCCCGCTAGTAAAACTGTGTGAGGTGCAAACCATCGGGTTTTTGCGACGAATGTTCCTATTTCCACCGAGTTTGCCGCGACGGATCTTGAGGGATCAATTGCTCGGTTATGGCAGAGCTGAACGAACGCAGCGGCCACCGCGGGGTTTTCGTTGAATCGCTAGTAAAGGGCATCCAAGGTAATTCGGTAATAGTTTATATCCAACTAAATTAGTATGTTAAAAATCGCTCGCCTCCTACTAAACTTCATCCACGGTGGGAGCACATCTATGGTCGAAGCAATTGTCGGCCGAGCAGTGCCGGGTGCACCGATTTGCATGCGTTCTCCGCTGTTCTGCATGCGACTCGTTGTAGCGCTTTCTTTACTTCCCGACACAGCCAATGGGTGGCTTCTGTATGTTTATTCGCTCTACGAGAATACAGTAAGTTCTCAACTTACGCGAATCATTCCTTCCAACCACAAAAGTCGAACGGTGCTGGATGCTACAACTAAAAGGTTAATTAGGATCCGATTTATACGTATGTACTCGTTTCATAGAACAATTCAAATTAACCAACTTCCATTTATGGAAGTTTTACGGAAACTACAGTTTATTTAATGTACTCTGCGTAACACAAATCCGCGTAAGTCGAGAACCTACTGTATTTCACAGTTAAGTTTGTTACTTTACGTGGTAAAGTGGGCATTTGCATCTTGCCACGCCTCCCAAGTTCATTGTAATGCGTTAAACATTTATCCTCTTGCCGTGGATCAAGCTTAGAAACAGTTGTATTAATGATAATAAAATTAAGCATTTGAATCACCTTTATTGCACTACCGTCCCGTACTTATTAACAAATGAAGGTCACCGTGACATTCACGGAACAGTTTTTGCTAGACAGAAGCAAAGTATTTACAAAACAACGTGGAGCAACTGAACTTGAAACATGTCAACACGAATAATTAGTCCGTGGACTCCCACATTGCTACTCCGGCAACTCATTATCAGTGTGCGCAAAAATATTCTTATTCATTGATTAACTTAATCGAAGAAAATACAGACAGCAAAGCCACTTGGTAATTAGAGTTGGTGGAATTTCTCAAAAACATACAGGGGTCCAAACTCAATTGAGATTGTGCTTCTATAATTGCCATTTAGTGGTTGTTTTATGCCCTTAATTAAGAAGATTGCCGTTGTTAGTTCTTCACGTATATCATACATGTAGAATCCCAAAAAAGATGACAAAATGTGGTAATTTTTCCTTAATATATACAGATTTTAATTCGGAACTCATCATTTAATTACTGAGTTACACAATTTGGACTGTAAATTTCTTTCGGATATTCGCAATAACAAGCGTGTCCTCGTTGAAACACTGCTCATTATGACTTGTCGACGAAACAATTCAATTCAAATTTTTATCAAATTTTTTCGATGCTTTTTGTCTTTTTAAAGAAAAACGTGTTCAATTTTACAAATAGAAAAAACTCGATCGGGTAATTCAAATAGCAATATCCTTGACTGGAGTTAAGATATTGAAAAATCGACACCGAAATCAATTGCTCATGTCAATGTTTTAACCAAAAAAATTGATTTGTTTTTGAATGGTAGCAAACCATGTTCCAACGGCCATAGCTTCACGGATGTTGTTATAACTTGTTCGGTATTGCACATTTCCTAATGAAAGGTCCAGTATATTTGATCCACTCTATGTAAGTGAATAAATAATAATCGCTCTACTAAATTGTTGCTTTCTAGAAAAGAATCTGATCATTTTCAACACGTCAAATAAATTGTCCTATAGTCAATTCTTTTCAAACACGAAAACGCTATATTATCCATTTTATCAATTGTTAAACCGTTTTTCAATATAAAATTTATAACATATAAGAATTTCTCGTATACTGGATATAAACCATGATGAGTTTTAGAAACATGTATGTAAGGAAAAAATTGCCAAATTTCGCTACCTTTTTGCGGTTCTACTTGTATAAAATATCTTAACACATTTCGAGTGGAATAATATTAAGATACTTCTACATGATGCGAGTAAACTATTTGCAGCGAGAAGAACTGTAGTCGTATGCGTGTGTGTATTTTCAAACCAATTTCATGGTATGTGTGGTATTTGTCATAAGCAAAACAGTTGCTGCAAGTACTTTACTCGCATCGCGTAGAAACACCATTAAGGTCCATTCACACGATTAACATCCTCCTGAGGCCTAGTTGCCATCTTGACAAGTTGTAAGTACATGCTAACCTTCAGTCCACGATAAAAGCATAACTGAATCATACTGGAATTCGCGTGCTCTGTGTCGGTTTCATTATGCAAAACAGTTAGGCTCTTACCGTGAAAAAAGTATAGTAAGCTTTGCGACAATACCCGATAAAATATGTATTAATGCTACTGATATTAAGGCCACCGTACCCTCGCTTTAACTGTCAAGCACAATGCTTTCTGTATTTCCTGTCGGAAAAACGGAACACTTGTTGCGATGTTGTCATATATGATAGCAGTTAACCTCCTATGGAAACTGGGGTTACGGGAAACCACAATAAATTGAATTTTGGATGAATGTTCTACCGAAAGGTGACGCGTAATTCGCTTCCTTGTCCAAATATAGGCATTCCTTCTAAAAGGCCTTCATTCTGTAGGTTTTGTAACCTTTTTAGATTCATCCCAACATATACCTGAAATTCGATATTTTGAATTCC
The DNA here is from genome assembly GCA_963675795.1 of Crossocerus cetratus. Taxonomy (NCBI): domain Eukaryota; kingdom Metazoa; phylum Arthropoda; class Insecta; order Hymenoptera; family Crabronidae; genus Crossocerus; species Crossocerus cetratus. The sequence goes on along the minus strand of OY776664.1, from coordinate 18,497,692 downwards.
CCATCGCCCAAAATGACTGAGAATTTATCTTCGTAGTTTTTGGATTATGAGTTCTCATAGGTTACATTCAAGTTAGTGTGTTACTGTCACAGAACACTAGCCGAGCATTCTGAATGTCCTTCGCCGGATAATTTAAAAGCATTTGAGACGCATTTTTCCACAGATCTGAAAGTTTTACGCTGCGTAACTGATTTCTCAAACTCGAAAATTCTCGTAAATCACAATTGGAAGAAAATCTCTTATCTCCAAATTCTCAGCATTTTTCACGTATAACTTGGTATTTATGAAAGTGGCATTATTGTTTCGAGTTTATTCAATTTATTGTTATCATTGTTGAACGTTTACAGCATTCACAAAGGTTACTACTCTGTTACAATTCCCACATTCCATACGACTGAAAGGCCTGACAAGCTCCTGAAAAACTCATCATGACTAGATCGCGCACAAGCATAAACGTCTGCGAACATTATTCGAAGCTGCCCATCCTGTCCGTAGGACGTCTATTGCCTATCTGCTTCACAATACAAATGTTCACATCCCATTCAATTTCACTCAATGATCGGCGTCAACTTTTGGTCATTCAATGACACTGCGAGGTCGACACCTTCAACCCCAAGGAAAAAGCTTTCCTGCGAATCTCACGTGACGAACGAAAACCTCGCAAAATAACAAAGAAGATTTTGCCCTTAAAAAACTTTCAAAAACCTCCACGTGCACTTTGCTAAATGTTTGCTGTTTTTTTGTCCTCACTAGGCCTGGTAAAAATTATTTCACCATAAATATACATATACCTTGCGCGTATATATACGGTTTTGCTTCCTCTATTTATGCATGCGTGTGTATATATATATATATATATATATATATATATCCACATATATATACACACACACACACACACCCATATATATCTATCTTCATAGATATTATCACCAAATCAACAAATAAATATTCTAAATATATTAAATATCCGTTATATATATGCTCTCCCAACAAATATATAAGTTTCATCTGATCTATCCTCGGTAATAATAATCATAATAATAATCGTAAAGTTACATATATATATACATATACATATATATACATATCTATGTATGTATTCTCCTTGATTCATTTATATTATTCTTCTATTTATATCTGTATTTGTATTTGTATTTATCCAAACCGTCGTTTCGTTCGCGCTTGATTCCTCGCATATCATCAACTTTTATTACTCGTGGCGGCGATCGTTACCCGATCGTCTTTATTTACTATTTATTTATTCATAGATATTACTTATTACTTTTTTAGGCAACGAACTACCCTTGTATTCCGGAAGCAATGCTTGTTTTCCGTTATTACTCGTTTTTTATACATTTGTAATCACGACCATGTGCCCCCCTCACATCCAGCATTTTTCTTATTCTCACTTTAAGCACGTCCTTCCCGTAATTCTCTCTACAGCCTGCGCAGTGGTTCAAAAGGCGGTGTTTCGTGACCAAAATTACAGTATTTAACGTTGAAGTTAAAAGAAATGTGTGTACTTTTATAACACGTATGTGTAATTTCTAACGCTGTAATGTTCAAGAATTGCGCTCCAACGAATCTTCATTCCGTAACTGTTTCATTCTTTTGATTACATAATATTGCACTTGTAAAGCTCTACTCTAAGTCTTCAAAATCTGAATATAGTAATTCTCTCAGATAATGTTGAGAGCAAATATAGTCGGCTGAAAACTAAATCGAAAATTTGAAAGAGAAACTAATGGTTGTAATTACTCATTGTAAAACATTGGAAAGCTGATTTGTATTATATCTTTTTTTACTGTAAGTAGTTTTTCGAATATGTACTACATCGTAGGTAATTTTCGATCCATGTACGGCAGTAAGTCATTTGGGAGGTCGCTCAACAAAGTGTTTAAGAGCGACAGATATCCAATTTGTTTCATATAAAATTCTGCACGATGGCTGAAGAACGCGTGAATATTTGAGGTGCTTTAAAATTCGCCCTTAGACATTTTTTAAAGAACTCTGAAAATTTGCATTGCTACGAATTCTTTTTTACGAATTCGAATCATACGAATTGCTTTCAAATCTGTAATTTAATGTTCAGGTGGTTAAATTTGCTCATAAAATGATATGAGAGAATTAATAATGTGTTTCAAAAATGTTGCAGCCTTCCTCCTATCTGGGTTGAAATTTTATGAAAATCTTTATGAATACTTTAATTTTAGTCAGGAAATGCTGCTTTTCCCCCACTGGCAAGGTTACCGCGTAACCGAGTGCGTACCTAAATGTAACACTGTCACCTGAAAAGGGACGTTAATGACTCGAGCTCCGCCGAGAGAGCGACTGGGGGCCGCCGCCGTCAGCCAATTGACACATCTGCATCGAAAGAAAGAATAACGCGCCACGTTGTCCAAGGAATTGAGCGGAAAATTAGTCTCAAACTAAATTAGAGAACCCAGCGACGCCGGATGAGTTGTGTGAATGAGTCATTGTGTTAGAACCGGACCGATTGTCCGGCACAGTGACAATTTGCAACGGATTCGCGAAAACCAGCGGAACGTCCATGCGCAGCGGGTCGGAAAGCGTGGAAGCCTAGATCGATCGCATACAGAATTATTGCAGAGTCATTGTTTATGTAATGGTCTTGGGACTGTTGTTTAACGCAGCTGAATGGAAGTCCTAAAGCTTCTTGAAGTAATTTCTACATAGAAAAGCGAGCATGGGAGAAACGAGAAACGAGAACTGGTGTGCAGAGTGAACGGTGTGCTCGACAATTTCGAATGTAAAAGCCACTCCACATTACAAGGAATGTGGTCGATTCAGAGCGAACCGGCAAGGTTGAGTCGGAATATTGCAGAAATCGATTTGTTCCGCAATTTTGACGTATGCTGGTAATGTTACAAATTATCAGGAATTCGCAACGAAAATATATTTGAGCGTCGGTTCGGAGCATCTGCCTGTGGCTGTTTGTAACTGTGTGAACTTAATCACCACTCGACTTAAATTGAAACAGGATCGTCTTAAAATTTTAAATTCAAATTTTCGGCAAGGCCTGTGAAGCTGGCGTATACTATGAATGAAAATATAATAATAATCAGTTATGTGACGACAATGTTTTGACGTTCCATGCAGCTGCCCCCAATTATCTGCCAATGTACTCATAACCTTACCACAAACAAGTATAACGGACGTTTGATAAATAAATGAAAGTGATATTGCGTGTGTTTATAGAACTTCCACCCCACCCCTCCCCAAACCTCTTAAGATTTGGCTTAAAGACAGTCCTTGGTCAAACCAATCAAACCCCACCAATTCCAACTCTTAAGGATGTGTGGGAGACAAATCTGGTACTTTACTAGGAGAAATTTCAAAATAGTAAGAAGTGGATGAAATGTTGTCGGGAGTTTTATAAATCCATTCGGAACTTCCTGACGAAAAATCCGACCATTCCACTAAATGTTTAAAAAGTACCAGCGTTCTACATACTAATCAACATTCTTCAAACAAATCATAGAAAAAAACACCGAAACAGTTTTCCACATTTCCCAATACATCAATAAATTTCAGCCAGTTCTTCCTATTTTGAAATTCCGGCTAGTAAACTACTACATTTGTCCCCAATACATCCTAACTTCCATCTGCAGCGAAAATCATATTCAATGGAAAGATTTATTTGGACCACACCAAAGATTGTCTTTGACGTAAAGTGCAAAGTTTCAGCCTAAATCTGACCTGACGAGTAGTATTGCTAAACGTGTATATCAATACCAAAACTCGCGTAACCTTGCCGACCCGACCCGCGCCACTTTCGTCTAGTGTAATGCGAAGATACCGTAAGACGGCAACGGCGCTAATAAACAACTGACTAAAGCCTATTATGAGAGTTCGGTACGATATTACCACGGTGAGTAAGTAACGGATGCGCAAAGAACGCGGCACCTTCCTAAAGGGGATGAGCTGAATTGGGACTAGCAACACGCTTAAACTGCTCCTCTGTCTTACTTAACACTCTAGTTAATCACCGTTATTCCCCTCACGTCGTTTTACTTACTTATTAGTTGCGTTAGACTTTTATATTTAGCTTCGTTTACATTGTAAATCCGCCTGGCCGCTCTCTGGTTCTTTTGCTCCATTGATGTTATCATCGCTCTAACTTCGCCCGGCTCGAATGGCAAATATGCGAAAGAGGGGAACAGCGACTTCGCTTTAGTAGGAAATCAAGTAAAAACCTAGCAATTTTCGCTTTTTCATCGCCACGGGACAAAAGAAATCTGCTTGCAAAACAAAGTCGACGTGATTTAACAATTCTACAAGCTGTTTTAACAATTCTGCGAACCGTAGCCTGGCCGTGTTTTTCACGGCGAACGTACACGGGCGAAGAAAGACACGAATTATACCAAGCGGAGGCGAATTGAGCCCTGGAGAAATTGCGAAAGGAAACTCCAAGTTATAAGCAGTATTGGCGCCAACATCCGCGGACTAATTTCATTAGTATAACATTTGTCTCACTAAAGGGGAGGCTTTTGGCTAGTTGGTTGCTTATTAATTACGTAACTAATGCACTAAACTTCCCTTACGCGCGATCCGTTAGCTTGCAACCCTTTAGAATATTATTTCGATCGAAATTCTCTATTGATTCGTGTGTAACTAGTAGATCACCGCATGTGTCACTCTGCCTGTGTGTATGTACAGCCTGCTCAAACGATTCTGTTAGAAATGCCCATGTAAACAGAGCGCAGAAACTAACAGAATCGATTCCGCCCGGGGTACGTCTTACGAATTTCTTTGTAATCGTCGGGGAATTCGAAGATTCGCTTTCCACTATGTGGCGCCTTTGTTATGACGTAAACAATCTCGCTAAACTTTAATTCGCTACGTTCCTGTACATGCTACGACCCTTTTTAGTCCAATAACGTAAACGTAAATCCCTACTGTTAAAGTTACCTACCAGATGGAAACCACAGCGTCGGCTCTAAAATGTAACATCACAAGTGGAAGTAACTTACGCGAATAAGCTGCCGCGATCGTCCCATTTTTACATTCTAGTGCGGGGACTTCGAGACTAATGAACGCAGTGTAGAACAAGCTTCCCAGCACAATGACGCGTCACATTTCTCCAAATGTTGTTCTTCGCCGTTCAGAAACAAATATTCTCTGCGCAGAATTATTAAACGCTGGAAATGCTAGAATTAAATTAGATAATGGAGCGAAATCAGGTTCTGCTTCACGAATAAAAAGTGAAGCATTCCGATCTTTTCCGAGGACATTTGTGCATTTCAACTCATTGACGTGAAACATTTTCTCCGAATGACATTAGTTAGAGGATCTATCGCACAGCTATATGTTAAAATGGGACGAACCCGTTCTAGAAGAAAAAAACATTATCCTAGTCTGTTAAGAAAATCGAAACCAGAGGATAAAGGGTCTGTCTAAATGAATACGTGAAACCCCTAATTAAAGCGTGATCGAAGATCCAAACGGAACGCAATGCACATATTAGTCGTAAAAGATTCATTATATCCGCGAGAAAGGGCACAAATCACTAGCCCTAGGTTCTAAAACGGTGCCCTTGAACGCAGAGTAAAAGATTGATTCCTAAACTTACCCAACTACCTAATTTTATCGAGGCCTGTTCGGCTGCGCAATAGTAATGTGCGACTTGACATTGTTATACATTCAAATCCCGCAGACCAATTATTGACCATAATATAATTATTGGTTACGCAATTATCCAACAGTTGCTCGTGAAATGGCACCTGCACATCACGTTTGGGCAACCCAAATCGAAAATGGCTCTCTTAGTTTATGGGGACACCAATTTCCCATTTTTGAACGGCATGGAATTACCTGCTTCTTTTGCAAACAACTGAAAAATGTGATAATTTATTTGTCGGAAACCGGCTGAATTAATTTTAATGAATGTATTTCAAAGGTCTCAAAGTAATCAAAACTGTTTTTGTGTTCGGAATTCTTGCAAAGTTGTCGAATGTAAAAAAAAACTGTTTAGAGACTGATGCAGGGCCCTCAAAAAGATGGCAGAATATGGCAGCTTCTTTCGGATATCAACATTTTTTCTATTTCAGAACTCATCGAATACTTGTTAAAGTATTAATATTAGTTTCAAACGCTTCGTTTAAAGGACTATCTGGCATTTTTTGGGTACTTGACATATTTTTTTCTAATATAAAGAATAGTATTTTACTTTTTTAAAAAACTTGGTCGATTACTTCAAACGGTATATCTTTAACGAGAATGAAAATTGCAAACATTGTCTCCAAAGTCAAGTTACCTTACTTATCTCTTAAAATAGAATGATTTGGTTCGTTTAAAATTGTTTAAAAATGACGTTGCAATGCTTGATGTTGCGTTAGTCTGCAAAAGATTGCAAATTTAATGAAAGTACTGCATATTTACTCCAAACTATGTTATTTAACAAGTACACGATGAGTTTTGATAAACAAATGGTGTAGAGGCAACCAAATTTTGCTTCTTTTTGCAGAAGCAAAATCTTAATAAATGTTAAACAAATATAATCACCGTAGAGCACAGAATCATAAAGATACTGAAGAATGATCAGTCAATGAATTGGGCAGAACTTGTGTATTCCCGTGGCAGGTCACCAATACTATCACGGAGACAACGTCCCTTGAGCGGGCATAACCCTCCGACCTTCGGTGCGAAGGTTCAATTAAACTTTCAAGGCTCCGAGTACAGAGAGTCCCGTAAAATCGAAGCAGAAGTTACACCGATTAAGTGCGGATTAATCCACAGCCAAGTGCTTTCTTTTTCGTTTGTCGGCCAAGAAGTTTGCTATCGCAGAAACCCCAACGAATCTCAGCTGCCTCTCGATACGCCGTTGGCGAAAATAGCTACTGAATGAGTCTCGAAATTCAGGTGCGGTAGAACCTCTTTTATACGAAAACGTTTTATATCTCCACGCTGATTCACTTGCCTTTGAATCACCATTGTCAGGTCCACGTTGTTGTTTATCGGATATAATTATAATTACAAATTACCTGGCAACGTGAACCACATACCAATGTTTTCTAATTCGTTCCTACATTTTATTATATTTTACTTCTGCTACAATTCACATATTATAAAATGTGTGTGATTGACAAAAATTAGGATACAACTATACTCATTCAATGGCAAGGGAATGAACCTGTACACAGTTTAGTGTATATTCTGTTTAACTGGTTAAAACACAGATGCTTTGGCCGATGAAAAGATTTAGGACTCAAAAATCTCTAACTAAATCACATTCAATTTCAGCATTTGTGATTTATATTATCGATATTTATGTTCTATTTTAAATACGTCAAGATCAACATTAAAAAAGTAATTGTTCTATTAATTAGACACTCTTTGATTCCAACATGCATGATCAACAATTTAAATAATCGAAGTTCTACTGTCTTTCATTCATGCAGATTCGCAGAACGGATGGCATGAAAGTTGGCCATTTTCATTCTGACTAACGAAGCTTCTTGTTCAGATCTCGTCGAATACTTATTAAAGTACATGATTTGGATTTTACTGTCCTGAAAATTTCATTTCGATTTTCGGATTAACAAATTGGTTATAGTAATAACAGTGAAACTATGACTTGTTAATGAACGAATCCTTTCAGCTGAAATTTTTGCCACAACTTTTGAACTGGATTATCTGGAAGGCTTCAGGAAATTTTGTCAACGCCCTTCTTAGGTCTTAATGTAAATAGAGCACAATTTTGAGAAAAACTTTAAACCTTGAACGAAAACTGAAAAAATCGGTTGCTTAATCAAATAACCTTATCAATCTTGTAAATAACCAGGTATTCATCAATTGATTTAAGATTTTAAAAAATGGCCGAACCAGAATGCGCACCTCAAGGCAGGTTAGTGACAAAGTGTTATTGCAAATAACACCATAAAATGTACAGTATATTGAGTCCAAATTATGTAATTCAATACATTTACGTGTTGTGAGTTCTGACCAGTAACTTGCTTTGTTGCGAGAAAATGGCCAAGTTTTGCACTTCTTTCGCAGTTCTGGTTGCATGACACCTGATCTGTTTCTCACAGAAGTTATTCTCCCAGCGGCAAACTCTTCTCGCCGCCCCCAACAACAGGACACCATTGGCTCGAATGACTAAAATTACGTTCTATGGCAATAGCAACCTTTAACACGCCCAACAATTGCTACAAATCGTATCCTCCCATTATCGATTTCTCCGATAGTCAAATGGTCAGCGGCGACTCGCTAAAGCCGACTGCACACCGAGTGCAGCAGACACTGCTTCGCAGCATTTTGCGACATAACATTTTCTCGCATCGCAACCTAGCTAAACATTGTTACGCAACGCTGCAAAGTGTTTCCTATACGTGGAACTTCCTACTTGCCCAACTAATAGAATGTTTGCGAAACAGAATGTTGCAGCCGGCACACTAGTCGCTTTGATTGATCGAAATGCGTGCAACAATATAATTGTAAGTACTTCCAAATAATTGGCCCTCCGTTATTGGCTCTTTATTTATCTATCGTTAACGCAGCACGAATTCGTCCGGTGCCCCCTCCCCCCACACCGACACCGTGGACACCGGTTGACAGATTATCATCGGTTTCTTGAAATATCCCTTCGAAATAAATCACGCGCAATCCCTATCGGTGTATATCCCTTAATTAAGTTAATCGAACGGCCGAGTTATCGCGCTACTCGCCGTGTAAACAGGCGCGGCGTTACACGCGGCCAAGCAATTTGCTGGTTCTCTAGGATGCCGTGCGGCACAAGATCTCGAAATTGACATTTTGTTACACGAAAAGTAAGATTCGAGTCGAATGGTACAACAGTTCGAACGCCGCCGATGCGACCGACAAACCCGCACGCTCTGTGCTCGAGTGAAAATCCTGGAAGGCTGCTATTGGTAACTTCTAAAACGATCCTCGAAGAATTCAAGACACCTCGAAGGTCCGAGGTACTCTAGGTCTCCTCGATATTGTATACTTAACGCGAACGTTCCAGCGTTTGCTCTCATTTCTCTTCTGGTTCGGTCTTCGGTGACGTCTCGGTTTCCTGCCTCTCGCTGCAACAGTAAACAGGCGAATTCGTCTTAGGTGATTGTTATGCAGTAAAGGGGAGATTCTTCAAACTCTACTTTCGCATTGCCATGTAAAACATTTTCTGTCCAACATCTTGTTGTTAAAAAAATATTTCGCAAACGGTTTCGCCTGAGCCAGTGATTTAACCTTTTAACTGCTGCCATCGTCTGTTGACAATTGGCCATATAAAACAATGTTACTGATTGACGCCATTGTAATTATTTAGAAAAACGGCTCACCACCGATTCCAACGATTTTCACATATGTTATACATATATAGATGGGGGAAATTTATAGGAAAAAAGTTATACACGTTTAAAGATTTATTATGGTGGAAAAAGTGATGCTATAATGTCGAAGAAAGCCACGATTCTGGAGTCGTAATCATATAATTGACGAAAGAGAAATTTGCATAAATACCCAGCATACTGTTTGTTCCGAGTACCAAAATGTTGGGGGGGTTTAGAATTGGGGACTGGGTGAAATCCTTCTAAAGCACCCAACATAGGTATGGTTGGTCCAATTTCATGTTGGATAACTCGCACTCGGTCGCGTATTGGTCCGAGGTGATAGCACAACAGTAACAGCGCGATCACCGAGATTATAGTATGTTTATCTATTGGCACTACTCCGGAGCCCAAACACCGGTAATAATATGGAACATAATACACTTCGCCGATTATAATGACCTTGACGCGAGCGAGCGAACCGACCCGTCACAACTCTTGATGGCTACAGTGAATTGGAAAATGTGTAAAATTTTGTTCTATAAGTTTCCCCCACCTATACATGGTGTCCCAAAAGTGTGGTCGCAGCCGATACCCATCTTGTCGGGAATTGGACGGGGATGCGAAATGGTCATCAGCCATTTTTTGATCCGCGGCCCCGTTTTCGAGAAAATCCCAAAAAACGGAGGGCCAATGAGATGCCGTAGCGGAGCTCCGCAGCGGGGACTGCAACATTGTCTGTGAGCTTGCTTGCCGCGCCGATTCTCGCCCGACGGCCGATGGACTGTCGCGGACTCGCGGCTTAAAAAAGGGGCGGTATCAAAGTCAAAGTCGCGCTTATCGCCCCTTACGTTTAAAGGAAACCCATCCCCGACAGCCAATTATCTCGCCCGCCGAAGAAGGAGGCATTACTGCCCGTGAAATGGGTCGCGCGGTCAACTGAGCCCCGCCGCGGAGCTTCGCTAGGGCATCTCATTGGCCCTCCGTTTTTTTGGGATTTTCTCGAAAACGGGGCCGCGGATCAAAAAATGGCTGATGACCATTTCGCATCCCCGTCCAATTCCCGACAAGATGGCTATCGGCTACGACCACATTTTTGGGACACCCTGTATATGTATATAAAAATGTTCAGAGGAATGCGCTCTATAAGATATGTGAAAATCATTGAAATTGAAGGTGAGCCGTCTTTCTAAATAATTACCTACGCCATCTTTGGTTTAAACGTTTTACATGATTCTTCATCTTTGTAACAAGTGTTTAAGAAATCAGTCACAAGCCACTACCTCGACAGCACCAATCTTTCATAATTGTTTTATATGATTGATTGTTTCATTAACGTCGACCTCCCCGCAGGGTTTGCGACGGGTATGGAATTACCTCCTGTATTCGCATACCGACCCGGTATGAGCTTCCATAAGGCAGGGGGGAACACCAAATTTATTCTCATACCGGGTGGACCTACAATTTTTAAGGTGGATTCCGAACCACCCTCCGCGCAGTGCGTGAACGTGCCGAAAATCGGCGATGACAGGTGTTGGGATCGAACCCGGGTCCCGCTAATTGCGAGTCGGACACTTATCCCCCTGAGCCACTGCGCGGGGCCATAATTGTTTTATATTTAAAAGGGATTTTCTTATATTGCAATGTATTTCATCCGAAATTAATATATAATATATAATATACAGGGTCCGCCAAAAGTCTGGAAACAGTGGAATATATGAAAAACAGAGCAGTTTTGGAAAAAATGTTTCAGACACGAGGTGTACGGTTTTAAAAAATCTATTTACTGCGTACAATCAACTGACCTTGCGTTGCTGGGTGAAAGTCATTTTATGATCATCATCATTTTTTTAAATGGAACCCTATATTTTTCATTATACAGAACACAAGATGACATCGAGATGTTTCCGGAACACTGGTTAATGACCTCATTGTGATGAAAATTGTCAGAGTTTTAAACTTACCCGTGTCTTTGAGTGTCGAAAGTGTCGAAGTTAAGGGGCTAGACTCCGCATGGTAGAGGCGCTACTTTACCGGCTCAAATGGCCGAAAATATGGGTCCGCGCCGTGAAATCCTACGGGCTTATATGACATGATTTTGGATTGGGAATGGTCTCAATCGATAGATAAAAGATCAGTACAGGCGGCTACGTTGGCGGTTTTCCAAGTTTACGTCGCTTTATAGTCATACCAATGTGCTAAAAGTTGTCAAAACCGCGCTGAGGAAGCCTTTTACACGGGGGTTTTTGTAACACAGTAAGAGCATTTTTCAAAAAAACGCCAACGTAGCCGCCTGTACTAATCATTTATCTATCGATTGAGACCATTCCCAATCCAAAGTCAAGTTATATAAGCGTGTAGGATTTCACGGCGCGAAGTGGGATTTTTGGCGTACTGAAGCCATGTTGTTGATATGCAGAGCGGTCTAGCTGAGTACTTTAGTTCGGCCAGCGCGATCGAGGTGGCGCGTAAGTGAAAGGACTATTCTGCACTCTATCCTGTCAAAACATAGCTATTTGACAGCAAGCTATCGGGTTAGGTTAGTCACGTGCTGACGGGATGCAGAGACATTCTACACTGCAGACTCATTCTGATGTATGATTTTTAGCTGCAACACATATAAATGCAAACAAGAATGGTCCGGTTGGTTGTAGTTTTATGGGATTGCATTGTTTCTTGGTGAATAGCAATGTTTCAAACCAGAATAAGCGTAGTAATCTTTCAACTCATTTACATTTACGCTGCCTTGCCATGGAAATACTTGTATACCATTGTAGCAATTTGAGACCTTCTATACCTAAGAGCCAGCAGAAATATGTTCGCTAGGATACTATAAACTGTAGTTACCAAACACTTGGCAAGTGCAGCCGTTCGCAGCATAATTTGATGTTTGAGAATCTTGGTAATGCATATGTAGGAGGCACAACATGCAGGTCCCCTCAAACATACCTTTGAAAGATGCTGTGTAAGAGTATATACTTTGGCGATGGTTTTTTCTAGAATGGACGCTCTAATCAACATCTTCATTTGCACATTTACTTTTTGGGATATTAGCTGTTCTATAAACTAGATGCAAGTAGAGTTGTTTATATATTTGGTAGAAAATGCCTTTCAGTAGCTTGATTGTTTGTAATTCAACAGCCTATGTAACATATTGATGTTATCAATCGTGCTAGTTTCCATTTCACATATCACGTACCAGGGCTGGTAACTGCGTAAGGGGAGAACATATTTGTTGAAGTACTGTTCATAGTACTATCAGAATATTGTTACGCAGAATTCATATTTCAACTCAAAGGTATGGTTGAAAACCTGCCATGCCTTTGCAGTTTCTAAGATCCATAAGTCTCAAATTATTGTGCACATGTGTACTGACTAAAGTTGAAATGGCTGTGCTTACCAAGATTTTGATTTTATTACCATCAGTTTTTTGAAACTCGCAAACAGTGAGTGAAGCGCTCTTTCAAATTTTGAAACAGTCCTACTTATATTTCCATAAACAATGGTACCAGAAAATATCATACATCATGTCTGTCATTCATCAGTGAAATGAAGTAGACTGTCTCATTTTGATTTCTAGTAAGCCTATCTTATAAATAATTGGATAAGTTCATTTATATTGCCAAAAGTATAGTAATGCATTGAATTGATCGTATATCGGCTTTATAAAAATGTAAAGAAAAAAAGTGTAAAATACATGAACGAGGCGGAATCGAACTTATTCTTTTCAAGTGCAAATCCATCACTTTACCCAAAGCACTACTTGGGCGACTACAGTACAATTTCCCTATTTCAGTAAAAGAATTGTGATTCTTCTATGTGCTTTTAGTGATATTTCGGACAAACAAATATTTATAGCAAGGCAATTTTCCCATTTCATATTATACGGACTGGTGAGATACAGAATGTAATATAGATTCTACAGTCATCGGAGTGAGACAGTCTCATTCTACCGGGTATCCGAGCGAAAGAGTACCGCGCCGCTTGATACATGTGTGTGCGTGCGAAGTATGTGTGTGACTCCGGCTCGAGCCTTGGCCGGAACATCGGGAGTCGGGAGCAGCCCGCAGTTCGAGATCGCAGAAGCGATAAGCGGGTGACGCAATCAAGGGAGTCAAAACAAATGAACCCAAGCTGGCCGCTGGGTCGCGCGATAGACATTGAGTGCAGCTCCATCTCGACCTTTAAAAACTGTTGGTAATACAGTGAGGGGCCAGATCTCGTGACGTCATTTCGGAGTCTAGCCCCTTAATTTGAAAATTTGAAGTCTTTCGCACCGACAGGGACAGTCGGACAGACAGATGCGCACGCACGCAAAGAAGTGCAAAGTTTGACCATGAAACTTCCGCGTAACGCACGTTGGATAACGCTGATGCTGGAGGGGTTACCTCTTCGAAAGCTTAAAACTCTGACAATTTTCATCATAAAGAGGTCATTAACCAGTATTCCGGAAACATCTCGATGTCATCTTGTATTCTGTATGACGAAAAATATAGGGTTCCATTTAAAAAAATGTCGACGAACATGAAATGACCTTCACCCAGCAGCGCAAGATCAATTGATTGTACACAGTCAATAGATTTTTTAAAACCATACAATTCTTGTCTGATACATTTTTTTCAAAACTGCTCTGTTTTTCAAATATTTCACTGTTTACAGACTTTTGGCAGACCCTGTATAATATAGATAATAGAATAAAATATTCAATATTTGTGTTAAGTGATTCCGCCGTCATATTTTACAAAGTCAAGAAGCAAATTTTTATTTCGAAATCTTAATTTTTATATTCTCATGGTCTTTTAGCGAAAAATCTATATTTTCCAAATTCAGAGTACAGGGTGATGCGGATAATTGGAATCAGCTTTTTACCATCGAATTTTATCGATTTTTGAAATTGGTAATTGTCTCGACGGCCGTCTAATGTCACCGGTGTCGCGTGGCTGCTTAGGGCCAACAGGCCGAATCAAGCCAAATACCGACAGTCTTCCAATTAACCGGCAAGGGCAAAATGAGTCGGTAATAAAACATTGCTGCACTGCACACTGGCAGGGAAAGTGTGAGCGATATGTGGCATAATAAACATACTAAAGAGCGTGTCAGCGGTGCATTCTGGCGAGAAATCATGCTTGTTTTTTCTTTTATTATAACTATAAAGCGAAATATTGAAAGAGGCAGCAATTCTCTCCTTACCTCAAGTCAACTGCCAGGCTTTCACCCTTTTTTGGAAGGCGGAGGCAACACGCCTGGAGCAGCGGCGTGATCAAGGATTGCGGACGAGTCTTTCAATATTTCGTTTTATAGTTATAACAATGAGAGAAACAAGAATTATTTCTCGCCATAGTGCGAGAATGATAGGATTACCTATATTCTTTATTATGCATAAAACATTTATTATGTCACGCGAATCTCTCGCACTCCCCCCCTGCCAGAGTGCAGTGCAGAAATGTTTTACCAACGAAACGTGCTTGCCCACGAGGAAAATAATAATATCCACCAAACGGCTGAACCGATTCGCTTGATTCTTGGCTCATCGGATTCAGAAAAATTACAGCTAAAATACTAAATTCAGATATAAATCCTTAATACCGTAACCTTTTCATAAATCGAGAAGAAATTTTGGCATCGATCGAATCTTCGGGATAATGGAGACTCGACTGTCGCGCGCCGTAGGGGACTACTTTGCGCGAGACTCTACCGAGTTTCATGATTACCGACTCATTCTGCCCTTGCCGGTTAATCGGAAGACTGTCGGTATTTGGCGTGATTCGGCCAGTTGGCCCTGAACAGTCACGCGACATCGGTGGCATCACACGCCCGCCGAGACAATTACCAATTACAAAAATCGATAAAATTCGATGGTAAAAAGCTGATTCCAATTATCCGCATCACCCTTACAAGTCAGGGGAAGCGTATTGCTTTCTTATATGTTTGTAAATCAATGGGCAGTTGAACAACGATTGGAGAAATTCTTATTTTCAAGCTAACGCTCATATCAGTTCAAGATCACTGGTTCTCGTCACTGCCAAAAGCAGGTTTTTAACATTACAATTTTTCCTGTAATGTAAGGACAATATACCAATGATTAATTAAGGAACTAAGAAACGTTGTACGTGTATTTCTCGTGTGAAGCAACTAAGATTCCGCGTAGAGAACTATAGATATAAACACAAAGCATGTAAGAAAACAAATGTAGAGAACAAATGTAGATATGTAGATAACTCAAAACAGACAGGAGCTGCAAAGTGAAGCAGAATGTAACATCAAAGTACTGTATTAGTACCTTTTTATACCAATCTAGAACAATAAAGTCCTTAGTTAACAAAATAACCGCTTCTCCGCTGGGAACACCGCGTGGTTGTTGGTTCCGCTTCGTTTTGCAATATTTACAATAATGAATGCATGTTAAAGCAAATTATTATAGCATTAATTAAACATGTTGTTTCATATTTTAAATGTGTTAAAAAAAAGTATGTATGCGATGCTGAAAACAACCTAAATATAATTTGAAATAAGGACTTCCGTTTCCGGTGACGAGTGTGAAAGGTGGGAGAAAGGTGTGCGAGAGTGGATAAAGTGTGTGTGAAGGGCGAGGGCTTCAGGAGGAAGGGTGAAGGGCATAGGGAGGGAGTGCGAGGTGTAGGGAACGTTGGAAAAGAAAGGGATTAAGGGGGGCGGTGAAGGAAAAGGGTGAGAGGAGCTGAGAGAAAGGTAGAGGTCAGGCGAGGGAAGGCACGTGGAGCGCACTTCAGACCGTAAGCGCGGGGAAAGGGAGAAGTGGAGTAGTCTGGTAGAGGGAGGACAGGTGGCGCTAGGCAGGTTAGGAGGGTGGATAAAGGAGGCGGGAAATTTAAAGGAGGAACAGAAAGAGGAAGTAGGGACGAAGGAGGGAGGAGAAGAAGGGGCGAAGGAGGGAGGAGGAGAAGGGGTGAAGGAGGGAGGTGTTGGGAAGGGGAAGAGGAGGGGGAGACCTACGAATGTTGAGAGGCTGAGGACGCACAGCATGAGCAGCTTAGGAGATGTAGGAGGAGGTCTGGAAGGACTGTGGAGGATGAAAAGAAAGGGGAGAAGCGAGGAGGATAAGGAGAAAGAAGCGGGGCAGGTTTTTAAGAAAAGCGTGCTGACGGGAATGTCGCCGACGGGTGGTGGGAACAAGGAAGTGGCGAGGAGAGGGGATGACAAGAGGTAGAGAGGAGGGAGGAAAAGAGGGAGAGGGAGATGGAGCTTCTAATAGGGATACGGCAGGAACTCAGAAGGGAGAGAGAGATAGGGAGGAGGGAAGGCAGGAGTGGAGGGAGGAAAGAGAAGAGTGGCGAGAGGAGAAGAGGAGGTGGGAGGAGAAGGGTCAAAGAATGGAGGAGGTGATGGAGAAGATGGAAAAATGGGAGGTAGAGAGGAAGGAGGAAAATGGGATAGGGGAGGTGGGGATGTTGAGAGTGAGGAGGCTGGAGTTAGCAGTGGATAAAAAGGAGAGAGAAAGGAAGAGGGAGAATGTAATAATAAAGGGAATGGAGTTGGAGGGTAAAGAGGTAGAGGGGGCAGTTGGAGAGCTGTGGAAGGCAATGGGGTTGGAGGAGGAGGTAGGCAGAATAAAGCAGGTAATGAAGGTAGGCTCCGAGGGGGAGGGAGAGGGATAGTGCTGGCAAAGCTGGAGAGCAGAGAGGCGAAGAGGATGGTGATGGAGGCACGCAGGAAGTTGAGGGGTAGGAGGAAGAGAGTGGAGGATGACCTTACGGCGGAGGAAAGAAAAGCGAGATGGAAGATAGGGGAAGAATCGGGAGAGGAGAGAATGAAAGGAAATAGGGTGCAGGTGGGGTACATGAAGAGGTGGGTGAATTGGAAGGTGAGAAAATGGGATGAGGTGGAAGAGAAGTGGATGGAGGTCCAGGGAAACTGAACGGGGGAGGGGGAGAGAGGGGGGAGGAAGTGAGTGGGTGTGGAATCGTGTTTTGGAACGTGGCGGGTCTGCAGAATAAAGATAAGGATTTTTGGGATGGTCTGGGGGTGTGGAACGTGATGGTGTTGATGGAGACGTGGGTGGACGAAAAGAGTTGGGCAGGAGTGAGGAGGAAGCTACCGAAGAGATATGTTTGGGATGCGCAGTGGGCGAAAAGAAGAAATAGGAAAGGAAGGGCGATGGGAGGAATGATGGAAGGGGATTAGGTGGGAGGAGGAAAATGGGTGGGTGGAGGAGGAAGGGTTGATGGAGCGGAGGATGTGGGTAGGGAAAGAAAGCTGTAGGGTAGTAGGACTGTATGTGAACGGCGACTTGAAGAGGAAGATGGGGAAGGTAAGGGACTGGATGGAGGAGGGTATGTAAGGTACAAGGACGATAATAGGGGAAGACTTTAATGCGAGGACTGGGAGGTTGGGAGGGGCGATAGTGGGGGGAGGTGAGCTGGAGGGAGAGGAGTGGAGTAGAAGGTCAAAAGATGAGAAAGTGAACGGAGAAAGGAGGAAGTTGGTGGAATTTATCAGGGAAAGGGGATGGTGGATAGCGAATGGAAATGTGAAGGGGAATGAGGAAGGAGAGTTTACGTATGTGGGAGGAACGGGGCAAACGGTAATTGATTATGTGCTGATGAACGAGTACACGGCAGGAAAGATTGAGACCGTGGAGGTGGAGGAGAGGGTAGAGTCGGATGACCAACCGATAAAAGCTGTGATTGAAGGAGTGAAGAGGGGGGATGCGAAGAAGGGAAGTGAAACGAAAGGAGGAGGGGGAGAGGTGACTGGGGGCAAGAGGGAATGGAGGGTGGCTGGATGAGGAGGGAGAGATAACGAGGGAGGTGTTGAGCGCGGTGGTGAGAAGAATGAAAGATGGGAAAGCAATGGGAAGTGATGGTATTGCGAGTGAGGTGTGGAAGTACGGAGGGGAGGAGGTGGAAAGTGCGTTGCTAGATGTATGCAACAAGGTGTGGAGGGGGGAAGGGTGGCCGGAGGGATGGAAAGCGGGAGTGGTGGTGCCAATTCTTAAGAAAGACAATGGGAGCAGGGTGGAGGATTATAGGGGAATAACCGTGACGCAGACGGCGTACAAGGTATATGCGGGAGTGCTGGCGGAGAGACTGAAGGCTGAGGTGGAAGGGAAGCGGATACTGCCACCGAATCAAATCGGTTTCAAGAAGGGGATGGGAACAATTTACAACATATACGTTCTTAACTACCTGATCAACAGACAGGTAGCTAGGAAGGTAAAGAGGTTGGTTGTGCTCTTCGTCGATCTGAAGGCCGCCTTTTATTCGGTGAACAGGGAAGTGTTAGTGAGAGCAATGAAGGAGAGGGGGGGTGAGGCAAGGGCTGGTGCGGAGGTGTGAAGAGGTGTTGAGGGAGACGGTAGGGAAAGTTAGAGTGGGGGAGAGGGAAGGGGAGAGATTCTGGACGGGGAGGGGAGTCAGGCAAGGGTGACCTCTGAGCCCTTGTCTATTTACGATCCTGCTGGCGGACATAAAGGAGGAGATGAGGAAGGGGGGGGGGGGGAAGATATACACGCTGCCATACGCGGACGATCTGGCGATACTGGCGGAGGACGAGGAGGAGATGAGAGGGCCCATGGGAACGCTGGAGAAATACAGGGTGATTCTCAACATGTTGGACAGCCGGGAATCCGCGATTGTTCATGCAAAGACAAACCGAAAAGTTTAATACCATTTTGCAAAATGCTGCTTAGTTTGTTAGTTATGGCCGTTTGAAAAATCGACGAATACGGGGTAGAATTCCTACCATTTTTATCTGCCAAATACAGGGTCGGTAAGTGCAGGTAAGAACAGGTTGGCTGGCGCTAGTGGTCGAAACCGGGCAGAGCTTGCAAGAGTTGAGCTCGCAAGAGGCAGTTTGGCATACCAATAACTAGGCGGCGCTGCAGGTAGGATTTCGGCTGAAGCTTTATGGTGTCACACACCGTTGAAGCAGCAACAAACGATCCGATCGCAGCGGGCTACTCCTATCGGAAATTGAAACATCGCTAGTCGAATACAAAAAACTCACAGGATTTCTGTAGAAGTTCAGTCTGCAGTTGGAAAATTAACTTGAACACAGTACGGGTTCAGCGAGATAATGTTCACAAACGAATGAAAGATAAAATGGAATGATTGCCGTTTAACTGAATTCCGAGGTCTTTACTCTTACGAAAAACGAGGTCACATCCCAACGCCATGTCCTTCCGTGCTTACCGATATCCCCTAACCTACCAATGCTCAGTTTTTATTTTTTTAAAGGAGAGCCATATCGCTTGTGCGGACGCCCGGCCGGCGGCGGCGCAGAAGGGTGCATTGGGGCAGCTGAGATATTCGGGAAGCTGTTAGACAAAACTCGGTGGATCTTTGAAGGAGGCTTTAATGCAACCACCAAATTAATTTCGGCAAGATATTCGCACAGCAATCGGAGCTATTTCCAATTTGGTCGAAGGAATTGGAGTCTTGACAATTTAACGGCAAACTGATTGTTGTAGTATTTTTTAAATTGAAATTTCATCCCTTGCGAACTAATGGCCGTTTCCCGTTTCTCGATATCTAACGCGGTTGCCGAATTATGATTTTTTAAAAAAGAGTCAATCGTTTCTTGCTGCTGTAAGGCTGCGTGACACCATGAAGCTTCGGCTGCGTGACACCATGAAACTGCAGCGCCGCCTAGTTATTGGTACGTCAAACTGCCATCACCCTCTTGCAAGCTCTGGCCGGTTTCGACCACTAGAGCCAGCCAATCGGTTATTACCTTGCCGGCCCCATATTTGGCTGGTAAAATGGTAGGAATCCTACCCCGTATTCGTCGATTTTTAAAACAGCTACAACTAACAAACTAAGTCGAATTTTGCAAAATGGTATCAAACTTTTCGGTTTGTTTTTGCATAAACAATTGCGGTTTCCCGGCTGTCCAACATGTTGAGAATCACCCAGTATATGGAGAAAAGGGGCTGGTAATTAATACAGGGAAGACAAGGGTTATGAGGTGTAGGAGAGGGGGGAGGAAGAAGGTGAATTGGAGATGGAAGGGGAGGAGGATAGAGGAAGTGGGACAATATAAATACTTGGGTTATGTAATAACGAAGGATGGGAGACAGGGGAGGTATATGAGGGAAAGGATCAGGAGGGGAGCTGCGGCGATGGGACAGGTGTGGGGCATCGGAAAGAGGAGGTTTGGGAAAGATTGGGAAAGAAGGATATGGATGTTTGAGAGAATGGTCTGGCCGGTTATAGGGTATGGGGTGGAGATCTGGGGGTGGAAGGAATGATAAGGGGTTGAGAGGCTGTGGGAAATGTATTTGAAGTGGGTGCTGGGAGTGAGGTGCTACACACCGGGATATATGGTGACGGAGGAGCTGCAGAAGGAGAAGTTGAGGACGAGGGCAGGTATTAGAGCGTGGGGATATGAGAAAAGGATAGTGGAGGGAAAAGCCGGAGAGCTGGCGAGGAGGTGTTATGAGGAGATGGGAGGTACGACGAGGAGAGGAGAGGCAGTGGAAGGATGGGAATGTGAGCGGAAGGAATATTATGAGAAGAGAAGTTGGGGAATTGAGGAGGTGGAAAAGATGAGAGAGGAAGGCGGGGAGCTGAGGGGAGAGGAGTTGTTGGGGAGGGAGAGGAAAGGACAGAAGGGAGAAAGGTGGGAGAAGATAAGAGAGTCAAGGGCGAATATGTGGTACAGTTGGGTGAAAGGGAAAGGAGTACCGGGCTATCTGAGGAAGGGTTGGACAGAGGAGAGGTGGAGGAGGGTTGCGAGGTTCAGGTTGGGCAATGACATGGGGGCTGGGAGATATTGGTTGGAAGACAGCCGATGGGAGTGTAAGGTGTGCAGGGGAGAAGAGGAGTCGTGGGAGCATATCTGGGAGGTTTGTACAGGATGGAGTGGGAGAAGGGATGGCAGGAGATGGTGGGGGA
Source organism: Crossocerus cetratus (assembly GCA_963675795.1). Classification (NCBI taxonomy): domain Eukaryota; kingdom Metazoa; phylum Arthropoda; class Insecta; order Hymenoptera; family Crabronidae; genus Crossocerus; species Crossocerus cetratus. The sequence continues at coordinate 18,476,520 of OY776664.1, read as the reverse complement.
GGTGTTGGTTGAGGATGGTCAAGGGCAAAAGTGGTTGAGGAAAATTGAGGAGTGGAGAGGTGCGGGAGGGCAGGGGGAAGGAGAAGGGGAGAATGAGATTGGATGAGAGTGAAAGTGCAGCGGAAACGGAGGTCGAGGTGTGAATGAGGATAGGAATGGTGAGCAAAGTGTGGATGGATGGAGGGATGTGATGGAGAGGAAGACGAGGGGAGAGAGAGAGAGGGAGAGGGAGAGGGAGAAAGACAGGTAGACTGGAGAGAGGGGGCGAGGACGGAGAGAATGGCAAGGCAGAGCGTGCGGAGCGGAGAGGGCGAGCGGGGGAGACGAGCGTAGATGCGAGGAGAGGTGGGACTAGGGAATAGGATAAGGCGAGCAATTGTAAAGATGTATGTTGGTGGGAGGCGAATAGTTTAATATAGCCTCGGCTGTCGCGCGCCGGAGTGTCATATATATATGGAGAGGGAACTTCTACTTGGCGCGAGACTCTACCGAATCTCCTGATAAGGATTGTAACCCTGAGGGGAACAAAAATAAATATATATTATATTATAATCTGAAATAAGAAATATTTTTAAAAAATATATATTAACTGACCCCCAAAATTGCACAATGCGAAAGTGCGCGAAAAATATAAAATAATTTCTGTCTTATTTATATCAATGAAAAATCACACATTTCGAAATCAGCGGGAAATGAATACGACAATGTCATCCAAACGATACCAAGTGTGAAGATTTGACACCATTGGGTCGCCTTTGAAGAGAGAGATATTTATTAAGTATAAAGTATATGGGTTAAAAAATCTTCTTTTTAAAATACGCTTGATATAAAGAACCAAATGTTGAAAATGACAAATTACAACAGAGAACAAAATAAAATAACGGCAATGTATAAAAGCATGCTGTGTAATTCTTGTAAGACCGACCTTAATAGGACCGACCTTAAGGGGTCATATATGCCAGGCACGTCATGAAATAAGTAAAGGTTTGTTAATATATTGTCCTATTAATACATCCTGTTATTAAGTTTCTATCATGTGTCCGTTATTGTACATACTTTGAAGTATTTTCTCCGAAAAATACAAATAAATAACTAGGTTATGTACGACGTAACTGGCATCGTCTTAATTCAAATTGCAACATGCGGTGGTCAATGTATCTTGGTCAATTGTTATCTAAAAAAAATATAAAAAATTGAGCGTGAACTAGACACAGAAAACTAGTCCTCAACGAGCCAGAATATTTGTTTTCTTTTTTTTCACAAAGTTACACGCGAAAAAGTCGCCAATTTCGTAGGAACACTTAGAAATAATGACATTTTCGCGTGTAACTTTGTGAAAAAAAATAAAACAAATATTCTGGCTCGTTGAGGACTAGTTTTCTGTGTCTAGTTCACGCTCAATTTTTTATATTTTTTTTAGATAACAATTGACCAAGATACATTGACCACCGCATGTTGCAATTTGAATTAAGACGATGCCAGTTACGTCGTACATAACCTAGTTATTTATTTGTATTTTTCGGAGAAAATACTTCAAAGTATGTACAATAACGGACACATGATAGAAACTTAATAACAGGATGTATTAATAGGACAATAAATTAACAAACCTTTACTTATTTCATGACGTGCCTGGCATATATGACCCCTTAATAGCAATATATTACCTCAAATAGCTTTGAAGTAAACTCACCAAATATATCGTATAGATTTCATCTTAAGGGCCGTTGAATTTTCTTTGCATTTGTAGGCCAGCACCTGCTTTACACTGCTCACGTCTACGGATGGAAACCTCGATGTCACATAAGCTGAAGCAAATCAAGCATAAGGTACCTGTCAGTGTTTTTCAAGATAATTTGTATAATCAACTAATGTACTCATACCACACAATGCGCGCAATACTGGCATATATTGATTGTCTGTGATTGATCGGTGTTAATTAATAGTCGAAATAAAACTTCGTGCACAATGAAGGAATGAGAGCTTTAAAAGGGTATGACCCTTTCTTGGCCTGCTTTAAGTGTGATTTTTAGGATTTTCTTTAAGAATTAACACTAGAACTACCAAATCAGTAAAGATAGCGGGTTTCAAACTTTTTTCGATTAATATTCTTAACCTTAAACAATACCAGCATGAACTGGTAAGAATTTATCATCAATTTTAATAATATAGAACATCTGCTATTACCCTATTTAAGGTCTATACACACAATCGGGTCGGGCGGGGCCAAGCTGACAACTATGCCATGGGTGACTCAAGTGCCGGTCGTCCCCATTCCTGCCGAGTGTCTGGCATAGTTTTAGCTTAGAATGGTCCGGCCCACTGGTGTGCTTTGACACTTAGTTTTCCTTCAACCGTTTTAACTTTGTGTAATCTGTCAAATGTATATCTAAATAAACCAAAACGCGTCAGTAGTTCTAGTTATAAAGAACAACCTATGCCTATAAAATGTGTACATGTATTTGTATATTCATATGTTTGTGATTCTTTTCAAGCCGTCAAAATTGCAGCTTTCAAAAGTCTGCGCTTATGATTCGTACGATAACTTCCGCTAAACTCATACGAAACCACAAAATCAAACAAATGCTTGAATAATATGAATGTACTTACGGTCCGAACAGAGAAAAATTAATTAGTTCAAGTTTCATGATTTTTACAGCAGTTTGAGGTGACCAATAATAGTAAGAATTCATTGTTTAACTCGGTGTCATTTTGTGACAAAAATAAATCTTTTTTTATCCTGTTTCACGCGATAGTCATACCGGTGAAGTTGTTTGATCTTTAATTTCAAATGATTTTGGCAAAATTTATCGTGCGAATCATAGGAAGGGAATTCTGACAAATGTATGGATTTCAAGGTAAGTGAACGTATAACATCATGTATGGATTCCACTCTTGAACGCATAACATCGTACAAATAATCATAGAAGTAGTATATGAATGTACAAACATGTGTATGTCATTTTAAAACGGTTAGTTGTTTCTTAAAACTTCAAAAAGTTAAAAATCACACTTGACACGGGTCAAGAAAGGTGTATACCCATTTAAGGATGTATTGGAGACAAATAACGTGAAATTACAAAATACTAAGAGGCGATCGAAATATCGCGGAGAGGTTTTTAAATCTATTCGGAATGCCCTGTTAAAAATTCAAAACATTTCACTAAATGGTTTAAAAGTTCTAGCGTTGTATATATTATTGAAGATTTGTCGAGTGGTCATAGAAAAAACACCAAGAGAGTTTTCCGCTTTTTGCAATATGTCAATGATTATATAAATAATCTATACCTATAGTAACCTATATTACTAATCTATATTAATCTATATTACTATAGGTATAGATAAGGGGGGATCGGATGAAAGAGGCTATCATACTTTTTTTTCATAATGATTTTGGATCACTAGTCTCGGCTAAAAATTGGCATAGTCGCAACAACCATAAGAAAGTACTTACATATGATTGCCTGAACTTTCGCCTTATCAAGGGCAGGTTTTACAGGCCGTTCGGTGGCTGTACCAGCCCGACTCCACCGTTGACCTGTGACGGAGCATGTTGCCAACTCAGTTGGACTGAACAAAATCGCCGCCAGACCCCTCGTTAATTTCCTATAGTCGCTCCATTTCACCGCTCGCAGTTGTTCCTCGCATACGGCTATACCTTCACCAAGGTGTACCTGAAGATGCATACAGTGGTAAGTATATACGTAAATACCTTTGAGCCTAAAGCTCTGAATTCATTTGGGAGTAATATTCTCAAGAGTTGTTGGCGAAAGTGATATTTATCAATGTATATGTTTCGAAAATGTCGCCGATAACAAATCCTGGAACTTGATGCCAATTGAATGAGCTTGGCGATATTCGCAATGGTAAACCCACGGTATTTATTTACAAAGACGAACTCACAACCTATTTCAATGACTTTCACAAATGTTATTGAATGCGTCCTTCTGAGTATTCTCATATATACATATATATTGTAATGTATATCGTAAAGCAATATCCCTCGCGAAGTAAGAATTGAGGCCATGAGAGCCATCTATCGGATAGGAACGTCTCCAGCCAGGTTCTCGCTAAGAACTATCAGCCAATCCTAATGCTTCTTGTATTTGCGCGAGCTTATTAGCGCCCATCAGGAGCGAGGGCTCCTGGTACCTTCGAACAACCGATTCAACTTCGCATCCCGTGGGCTCGGCCTGGACAGCTGAGCATAAGCAGCAGCAGCATCTGAAGGGACTCCATCGAGGGATTGGTCATCTTCATGGACAACCCGACGACCGCAGGTGCTCTTATGGGTTCCAGCCGAAGAGGAATTATCGTACGACGATCGACTTCGGCGAGGAAAATTTGGCGCGGGGCGACGGCCCTGTCGCCTGCTCGGCTCAGGGCACAGCGAGGACCACTAGGATTGGCGGGGACTTAGGGACCAATAGGCAGGCCGGTTTTCGGGGACAAAGGGGTCGTAAGCGAACGTCTAGCGAAGCGCGTTAAACCGAGTAGAAATTAACTCAGGCCAATTCGAGGACCCAACCGGGTACTGATCGGATCAAACCTAATAGGGTACTTTATATATGGCCCTGATCTGGTCCTCGTCGGATATGACCCGATTTGTTTTGTATGACCTGCGTCGTCGGCCGACAAGGTACAGTAGACAAGGTCCTAATCGGGTCCTCGTAGAGTACGACCCGAGAGGATCTCCTTTTCGCCGAGACTTAATAAAAATGAGATTTTTATGCTTTTGGCCATTTAGGTCGAATTTGGTATCATTGTACTCGTTACAATATCACCAATACGTTAGACATATTATGATTAATACGAAACAAGAAATATTAAAAATAATGTTTTTCTCCTGAAATGGACTTGACCTTTATGGTTTTGGGTCATCAATGTAGTCCCAAGAGGGACCGCGTCATAAAAGTCGGTCGACGCAGGACCATCGAGTTTGGAAAAAACGCTAATCCTTATCCTTAATTTGTCATACATTTTTTCCTTTCGCTTCCCTTCCCAGACGTTCTCTGACTCACACCTAAACTAACGGGATGTATCCCATCGCCGTCATCCCCTGTACCGTGCGCCGCTAGAAAAGGCGTCTGATTTCGTGTACGGGCCCAGGTTTATTCTTTCTCCCGGCGCACTCTATAATTTTTTCTTTCCGCTACCCTTCCCAGAGGCTCGCTGACTCACACCCAAACTAAGTTAGGATTATCCCACCGATGTCCTTTCGCCCCCATCCCTTCCTCTGGCACTTTTGACTCTGGGCGTTTTGTTGCCTCCAATCGTTACAAGATGCTACATCTTTTCGGCACGTGTTCCTTCACACTTTACTTCAGTTAATTTCAAAGCATTTTGACCATTTTCATTGTCAACATTTATTGTCTTGGGTAATTCACAAGCGTACATCAGTACACCATGAGTGAGCATTTTGATCCGCGAATTAACTCGCATACGAATTGAGAGATGGCGAGCAGCTCGAAGAACTGAGGAGTGTGAAAATCGACGCTCAAATTCGTTATTTGAGTCGTTACGTGAGCCTTTATCTGCTGGGAGAGAAAATGGTGGAGATGACGGAAATGTGGACATGACTCGCGGAATATCCGATGAAGGCATTTCTAATGAAGTTCCCGAATCCAACATCGACGAAGAGAATGTTTTAGAGTCAAATAGTGAAGACAATATTTCAACCGAAGAAGAATTGTCAGAAGATGACAGTAACAAGCAATTTGACGAAATTGAGGAAATTAGAAAATGGTCATTATTGACCCCAGCAATTCCACACACCCGATTGGATGGCCTTTTACATATTTTATGACGGCGGTTACTGCCTACCTTGCCAAAGACTGCCAAAACATTCCTGCAGACTGAGACAGCGAAATATCAAGTTCAGAATTTCGGTATGGGCTGCGAGTTCGTTTACTTTGGCATTTCGAAATACCTTCAAAGGATTATTAATGTGAGTTTCCATGAAAACGGTGTAATTCCTTTATTAATTAACATTGACGGAGCGCCATTGTTCAAATCTAGCGCTAGGGCGTTTTGGCCCATCTTAGGTAAAGTGTATAACATTCAAGACATTTACACACCCTTTCCAATTGCCATTTATTCAGGTAGTAAGAAACCGGATAATTTAGATCTGTATTTAAATGAATTCATTGTTGAAATTAATGAGTTACAACACAACGGCATAGTTATACATGGACAACAGTTTCATATAACGATAAAAGCATTCATCTGTGATCGGCCGCTTCGGGCATTTGTGAAGGCGATAAAAAACCATGGGGCATATTGGGGCTGCGAAAGGTGTACAGTTAAAGGCAAGCGAGTCGACGGTCGCACAATTTATCCTCTTAATGAAGGTGAAGAAAGAACCGACCATTCATTTCGTTCTAATCTCAATCCAGAGCATCACGTCGGAATTACGCCTTTAATAAATATAGATCCACCGATCGATATGATCCAAACTTTTGTCCTGGACTCGATGCATTTGCTATATCTCGGAATCATGAAAAAACTATTGAGTTATTGGCTAGGCACAAAATCGACTCGCAGACTGAACTATACTATGAAGGAACACCTTTCTACACTGATGGTAAAATTGCAAAACCAGATTCCGCAGGAATTCCAACGTACAACCAGATCCATGTCTGAAATAGAAAAATTTAAAGCTACGGAATTTAAATTTAAAAAAGTTTTAGTTGAAGATGTGTACGATCACTTCATGCTTATGCATGTTGCGTGTCGCCTCCTAAATTCGAAAGATTGCTGTTCCTCTACTATCAATCACGCCAAACTCTTACTCTCGAATTTCGTTGCAATAGCACCGCAATTATACAGTGAATCATGTCTTACTGGTACAGTCCACAACTTAATTCATCTCTCCGACGATGCGGCTGCTATGGACTGTCCTTTGATTCAAATCTCGGCGTTTCCTTTTGAAAACAGTTTGGGAAAAATAAAAAAAATGATTCGGGGCGGAAACAAACCGTTAGCACAAGTATGCAGAAGGTTAGAAGAAGTATTTGCCATCCATTTCGAAAAGGCCAATGTAGAAAAAGAAATTCAAATACTTCAGCAATTAGCAGAAGATGAGAATGGAAATTATCCAATCAAAAAATTAAAATAAAGGTACAATTTTAACAACAAAGTCGCCTAATAATGCCGTTTTATTAAATGACCGTCAAATATTAGAGATTAGTGAAATTTACGCTTCAAACAGTGATGATAATGATTCCATTAAAATACATGGCACTATTCTTAGGAAAAAGAGACCGATGTTCACTTTTCCTTACAATTCGGAGAATTTGCAAATGTGGGCTGTAACACGACGAAAAAAAAAATTTAGTGGTGGAATCAGGTGTGTCAGTGTAAAACTGGTTCTTTTGGATGTCAGTGAAACATTGAAAGAGAGATTGTATGCAATGCCGCTTCTCCATATGTAATGTCTATTTTCGCACTCACTTCAGAAATTATTTGCATTTAAAATTACATTAAATATTGTATTCAAACACAACATATGCTTCTCATAACTAGTATCATCATTATATGTATTTTATAGTGGAACCTTTGCAATTCAAGTGAATTTAAGTGAATCATTAATAATAATTTCAAGATATTTCATTGAAGAGTAGAAAACTCTAACTAAATAAAGCAGCAGGTAATAGACCGGGTAAACGTGGAATATACCCAGCATGTCGCCCTCCCCTGCAGGGAAATCCCAGAGTGCCATAAACCCCTCTTGACCACGCTGGCGGAAGTAAACATCTGCATCTTCTAAGTCACTAGGCCATTGACTTTCTCCTTTCGACCTGGTCCCTCTTCCTCATCCCTTATACCTCTTCTTCCCCTACTCGCACAAGACACTCACTCAGCCTTGTCCAAATAAGGGAATCACTCTGCCGCCTTTTTACCCCTTCTCCCCATTTTTCATTCCTCTTCTTTCCGCTACCCCCACATTTTCGGCTGGCCAAATTTCCTCAGTCTGTTCCGAAGTGTTAAAGCGAAGTGATCGATACAAAAGTACCCGTGGAGTGTCCTAAGTGGCGTCTGTGTAACTTGTGTTCGTGGTGTGAGAACGCGCACAGCATATATCTTCAAGACTACAGTCAAGGTTTGTACAATTAATTACCTATTATTTAGAGCAGCGGCAAGCAACTCAGGCACCCGTGAGCATAATTGTGAATACTTTCGAGCATAATAAAAAAGCCGATTCACGGTCACCGATGATGCCCGCGCGCAGAATTGGATGTGCGTATGAGATAGTACGTACGCTCAAGCGTACTTGTATACTTCAAGAAAAAGTACATCTGAGATTCAAGGAACATGGGCGACTTTTGTAATTAGGGAGGGGAATAGGTAGCAGACGCAGGTACGACACGCAGGTATATTTTCGTGCATACGACACGCGTGAATGCTCATTGCTCGCGAGCGCCTAATACAGTTGTTCACCCCTGATTTAGATTGTTGTATTGAATAAAATGATGGTTCATTACATATATTCTATTTTTCAGATGGATTACGCGTATCGTCACGTGTTGTTTATAGACGACGATGAATTGCCACAACAAAGTATAGATATTGTGCCAGCTACATGGATAACATTGAATCGGAAGACAAGCAGTTTAATGTGCAAATTTATGCCACCGCCTTACAGCGAATTAAAAATTAAAACATTAAGGAAGTTGGTTCAAACCGCTAAACCCCCCAACGCAAAATGGGCGAGTTATCGTGTGAAAACTCTGGGCAGAGCTAGTAATCATCCGCATTCTATTCATTATTTATAAACGCTTCCTGCAAGCACGTAGTAAAATTGTTATTTTCACAGAAACTTACAAAGAAGCAAAAGAACGGTTGAAGATATTGAGGACACGCAAAGAATATGTGTTTACCGAAGATAGCGAAATGGAACCCGGCGAACAATCCGTTGCCGACAAAAAAAATTTCGAAAATAAAAAATCAGCAGCCAGGCTGGCCTTGGACCGTACCGCAAAGGCCCTAAAAAAGGAAAATTGCACGCAAGAAACCCGGAAGATGTGTAAGTTTTAAAGTTGTAGTCATTATCATTTTTAGAGCTCAATTTTATTAGTTAAGTTCTTGCATTAATGTTCTTTGTCCATTACAACAGCCCTGTCAGACGAATCCGGCACGAGCACCGATGTGCCTAATATAAAAGAATTGGGTGGAAAGACAAAAAGTCCCCCTCAAATATCCAACAAAGGGACCGACAAAAAGAAGCGTGCAAGCCCAGATACTATTGATTCAAACTCTCTCTCGACATCTGACGAGAAGAACAAAAACGCGCAAGCCAAATGCAAAACCCGGAAGTCGTGTAAGTTTTAAAGTTTTAGTCATTATCATTTGTAGAGCTGAATTTGATTACTTAAGTTCTTGCATTATTTTTCTTGGTCTATTATAACAGCTCGGTCAAAGGAATCCAGCAAGAGCACTGATGTGCCTAATATAAAAGAATTGGGTGGAACGACAAAAAGTCCCCCTCGAATAACCAATAAATGGACAAACATAAAAAACGGAGGATGTGTAAGTTTTAAAATTCTAATCCTTTCACGACCATACTTTAATTCAGTTCTTGTATTCAATCTTCGTCTATTACAACAGCCCAGTCAAAAGAATCCTCACATGATGGTGAGCCTGTTGCCAAGAAATGTATCGAAGATTACATGGATTTACCCCCATCGACTAGCAAAGGTATGATTAATGTACGGAACGAGAATTTACTTTCGTTTTCTTGAATTTTTTAAGAGTCACTTACATTTTCTTTTTATGTTCTGCACTAAGAGCCAACAGTAATTTCATGTATTATTTTATTGGCCTACATAGATTTATTTGGGGAAAGCGGATGGCTGAATGAACCTACTTCAAGAAGTAAAGCATACGACGCTATCCAACACGAAGGTACAGAAAACTTTTGAAAATGCATATCAATATGAAATCGCAAGTTAATTAAAGTTCGTTTTATTGTATTACAACATTTTGTTTGAATGACGGAGAATGACGGAGAATTAGGAAACATAATTTCTTTCAATCAAGTGAACATAAATGAAAATTTGCACATTCTTTTTGTTATAGAATCCGTTCCCACCCTTATAAAAAGGACATCTTTGAGAATAATGACAGAGATACAAATCCTCCAGAAGCAAATGATCAAGCTCAATGCACGACTGGACCAAATGCAAGAATTGTTGTGTTCTAAAGAAGTACCCGAAGTACAGCTGGCCGATATAAGCGATTCGGAAAATGGGGATATTATCTCGCTACCATGTGCTAATTTCAACGAATTTAAAAATTAGAAAGGAGGTTATCACACGACAACAAATATCGTATGCAGATTGTAAGTATTAGAAAAATGTCACATTCTCTTTGTTTGATAATTAAATGCCATGTGTAATCTATTTTATCTGCTGTTATAGAAAATGAAATTGGTACGATCGATTGATAAGTCGAAAAGTATGGTGAGAAGTGCCGGAGAAGTAATTCGTAAATTTTTGAGTCAGAGCCTAGCTAAAAAATTTACCCCACAAAAGAAAGTGGAAGGGAAGAAAGTGTTTAAGGGGCTAGACTCCGCATGGTAGAGGCACTACTTTACCGGCTCAAATGGCCGAAAATATGGGTCCGCGCCGTGAAATCCTACGGGCTTATATGACATGATTTTGGATTGGGAATGGTCTCAATCGATAGATAAAAGATCAGTACAGGCGGCTACGTTGGCGGTTTTCCAAGTTTACGTCGCTTTATAGTCATACCAATGTGCTAAAAGTTGTCAAAACCGCGCTGAGGAAGCCTTTTACACGGGGGTTTTTGTAACACAGTAAGAGCATTTTTCAAACAACCGCCAACGTAGCCGCCTGTACTAATCATTTATCTATCGATTGAGACCATTCCCAATCCAAAGTCAAGTTATATAAGCGTGTAGGATTTCACGGCGCGAAGTGGGATTTTTGGCGTACTGAAGCCATGTTGTTGATATGCAGAGCGGTCTAGCTGAGTACTTTAGTTCGGCCAGCGCGATCGAGGTGGCGCGTAAGTGAAAGGACTGTTCTGCACTCTATCCTGTCAAAACAGTTATTTGACAGCAAGCTATCGGGTTAGGTTAGTCACGTGCTGACGGGATGCAGAGACATTCTGCACTGCATACTCATTCTGATGTATGATTTTTAGCTGCAACACATATAAATGCAAACAAGAATGGTCCGGTTGGTTGTAGTTTTATGGGATTGCATTGTTTCTTGGTGAATAGCAATGTTTCAAACCAGAATAAGCGTAGTAATCTTTCAACTCATTTACATTTACGCTGCCTTGCCATGGAAATACTTGTATATCATTGTAGCAATTTGAGACCTTCTATACCTAAGAGCCAGCAGAAATATGTTCGCTTGGATACTATAAACTGTAGTTACCAAATACTTGGCAAGTGCAGTCGTTCGCAGCATAATTTGATGTTTGAGAATCTTGGTAATGCATATGTAGGAGGCACAACATGCAGGTCCCCTCAAACATACCTTTGAAAGATGCTGTGTAAGAGTATATACTTTGGCGATGGTTTCTTCTAGAATGGACGCTCTAATCAACATCTTCATTTGCACATTTACTTTTTGGGATATTAGCTGTTCTATAAACTAGATGCAAGTAGAGTTGTTTATATGTTTGGTAGAAAATGCCTTTCAGTAGCTTGATTGTTTGTAATTTAACAGCCTATGTAACGTATTGATGTTATCAATCGTGCTAGTTTCCATTTCACATATCACGTACCAGGGCTGGTAACTGCGTAAGGGGAGAACATATTTGTTGAAGTACTGTTCATATTACTATCAGAATATTGTTACGCAGAATTCATATTTCAACTCAAAGGTATGGTTGAAAACCTGCCACGCCTTTGCAGTTTCTAAGATCCATAAGTCTCAAATTATTGTGCACATGTGTACTGACTAAAGTTGAAATGGCTGTGCTTACCAAGATTTTGATTTTATTACCATCAGTTTTTTGAAACTCGCAAACAGTGAGTGAAGCGCTCTTTCAAATTGTGAAACAGTCCTACTTATATTTCCATAAACAATGGTGCCAGAAAATATCATACATCATGTCTGTCATTCATCAGTGAAATGAAGTAGACTGTCTCATTTTGATTTCTAGTAAGCCTATCTTATAAATAATTGGATAAGTTCATTTATATTGCCAAAAGTATAGTAATGCATTGAATTGATCGTATATCGGCTTTATAAAAATGTAAAGAAAAAGAGTGTAAAATACATGAACGAGGCGGAATCGAACTTATTCTTTTCAAGTGCAAATCCATCACTTTACCCAAAGCACTACTTGGGCGACTACAGTACAATTTCCCTATTTCAGTAAAAGAATTGGGATGCTTCTATGTGCTTTTAGTGATATTTCGGACAAACAAATATTTATAGCAAGGCAATTTTCCCATTTCATGTTATACGGACTGGTGAGATACAGAATGTAATATAGACTCTACAGTCATCGGAGTGAGACAGTCTCATTCTACCAGGTATCCGAGCGAAAGAGTACCGCGCCGCTTGATACATGTGTGTGCGTGCGAAGTATGTGTGTGGCTCCGGCTCGAGCCTTGGCCGGAACATCGGGAGTCGGGAACAGCCCGCAGTTCGAGATCGCAGAAGCGATAAGCGGGTGACGCAATCAAGGGAGTCAAAACAAATGAACCCAAGCTGGCCGCTGGGTCGCGCGATAGACATTGAGTGCAGCTCCATGTCGACCTTTAAAAACTGTCGGTAATACAGCGAGGGGCCAGATCTCGTGACGTCACGCGGGAGTCTAGCCCCTTAAAGGCACACTGTAAGGAAGCGGCCCTGGACAGCTGCTCCGAAAACATAGAAAATGCTCGAAGACACGCGCTCCGCGCCTCGCGCCCCGCGCCGATCGCCCAGCGGCGACATGCATAGTAACCGCGGAGTTGATAGCGGCCACGGCGGCTCGATAAACCTAGCAACCACGCGCTATAAGAACCGCTTCGCGGACACGCTCGCTCATTCCAGCTGCATTCTTCCGGGAGAGGACGAGGTAAGACCTTCGGCCGCCCGAGAGAATGGGGAGAGGACGAAGCCTAGCTTTCGGCCGCCCATCAGCACAGGAGAGTACGGGGAACGATTCCTGGACGCCCCTTGGAACGGAGAGAACGGCTAGAGAAGCCGGTCGCCTTCCAAGGAGGAGAGTACAGCGGTTCCCCGGACGCCTGAGGAATACCAGGAGAGTACGGGGACTATCGCCTGGTCGCCTCTTGGGATGGAGAGAACGGCTAGTAAAGCCGGTCGCCTCCCGAGATGGAGAGAACAGGGGGTCCTCCGGACGCCTGACCGACGCTTAGCTTCACGCGATACCCTACGATGGGGAGAGTACGGCCAGAGAGGCCGGACGCCCGATCGTAGGTGCAGAGAGAGATCGGCTAATAGAAGCCGTTTGCCCATAACCCCTTTGCTCGCGATAAATTGACCCAAAATACATTAAAATGTAAATAAAAGCGCCAAGTAGTTTAATGATCCAAAAATGGAATAGATATCACACAAGAAAGCCAAGTTTTCAATCAAAGATGCCACACGTTAATTAATTAATTAACCTGCATCTCTAACTTTAAAACTTGGAATGTGCATACTTAATTACCAATCAAAAAATATTACTAGCATATGACTACCTTGACACAAATTTGCACATGCCAAGTTTTAAAGCTTGAGATGCAAGTTAATTAATTAATTAACGTGTGGTATCTTTGATTGAAAACTTGGCTTTCTTGTGTGATATCTATTCCATTTTTGGATCATTAAACTACTTGGCGCTTTTATTTATATTTTAATGTATTTTGGGGGATTTCACGCCTTTTTGGTTGTTCATATTTTGAAGAAAAATACAATCGGACTGTACCACATTCATATAACCGTCATCATTGTTTTGACACATCACCAGTCATGGCATAACCAATGTGTCGGTATAAAACTATGTTATCTGCACAGCGCTCTGCAGCACTTCGCAGTGGTGCCATCTCGCGTGAAACACGTGAAAGTAACATTTTTAGGAATTGTATTAATCCGGACGATGAAACTCTTAATCCGCTTTGCCTTTACCACGAGAAAAATAAAAGAGGAAATTCATATCTCCGGAACGACTGGACCGATCCACATGATTCTTGGCTCATTGGATTCAGAAAAATCAACGATGAAATACAAAATTTTGAAATAAATTCTTGGGGCTCTAACTTTCGCATAAATCGAGGTGAAAGTTTGGTAACTAAGGATAACAGCTAGTGTTCGGGATAATATAGCCTCGGCTGTCGCGCGCCGGAGTGTCATATATATATGGAGAGGGAACTTCTACTTGGCGCGAGACTCTACCGAGTCTCCTGATATTACGTTGCTAGGTTCACTTTTCGAGTCGCGTTGTAAACGATTAAGATCAAATTAGCTTGTCCGTTATAAGACTCCTACGAAATGTCGAATCCTTCCTGTAACCAAACCTGTATCCCATGTCTCCTAACCAATAAATCCCTTTTTCCCTTTAAGCAACCTTTGTCACAACGAAATTCCTTATCCTACGAACGAGAATACGATGCCGGCAAAACGGAAAACACCCAGAAATGCTTCCTCGGCTAATTTGGATCTTACAACACGTTTTTATAAAATTCTTGAAGGTATTTCTCACATGTTGCATATTTTTCCCACATATGTCGTTTGCAGAAATTTAATTTGTGATGATATTACAGATGTACTATGCAAAACGTATAAAGAAGGCAATAATTTGCCGACAGAAAGGGCAATACTGAAGGCAATACAGTCAGTATTGTACAACGCAAAAGATTGGGACAGCAATAGAAACAAATTACGCCGCCATCGTTACGGCGTCGATGACGAGGTATACGAGGATTTCGAGATCGACGTCGACATCGACAGTGATTAATATTAATTATTCCAACATGTATGGCAAAACAAAATAAAATAAATATTTGCAAGGTATTTTCAGAATGTTCTAAATCAAATCCAACATGTAGATTTTATTGTATATCAGAATCCCGATAAAAATAATTAGAATCGTGATAGTATATGGCCGGCCATGCCTATTGATGTAGACCTGCATTTATTGATTGACTTGAGTTACAATTGTATTCTTTACGGTTGCATATAACATGGAAAGATTATTCAAAGGATTACTTTTCTAGAATAGGTATATTAAATAGAATGTGATCGCACACAAATCTGGAGAATTGTTAGTGGCCGCTATATAAGATCGAAGACCACGTAGAAGAAAATCTGTTCGACTTTCATTTTTTCAAAAGTTTCTTGCTATATCAGACTTTAACAAAAACCGTAGGTTTAAGAAAAGAAAAGTTAGCACGAACATCATAAATGTTTCGTAGCTAAGTGGTTATAGGCGCAGCAGCAGAAAATTTTTCAATTTATAAAGTTGTTTCATTTGCTTGTCGTGATGAAAGGTGGTCGAGGCAGGGTTGTATAACATTGGGTTAGGAACGAACTGGAACGGTTCGGTAAAAATGAAAGAAGCTATAATTTTTTCAATAATTTTTGTACTCTGCATATATTTGTACGTACGTTCTATGCATCCTCTAGCAGTTATTTTGTATTGCAATTAAATAAGGAGGGCCGTAATTAATGGGAGTTTGATATGGCCGATCGGGACCCAACCGAATACCGATCAATACCCGGTCGCATTCTTGTCGGGTAATGATCGAATCCTTCATTAGGGACCTGACCACTACCTTGCGTCACCGACCCGGTTGGGCCCCTACTGAGGGATCCGAACAATACCCAACGAGAATCCGACCGGGTATTGATAGGATCCCTGGCAAAATTTCTACTCGGGAAGACCGGCACTCATTGTAGAAACGTGCGTGCGAGCAGTCCTCTGTATTAGCGAATCTACCGCAATTATCGAATAGCGAATTAGCGCCTAGAAGGAAGGAAGGACGAACTAGCGTACCAGGATTGTCTCAGTTCGGGAGTCTTATTAGCGCTTCGGCTAATAACCGGATATTATCGGTAATAAGCGAATCTTCTACCGGCGGGCTTTCATTTTTGTAAGAAGTCTCAGTCCGATACTCGTTTCCTTTCCGCCCTTCTGGCGAATCTGTTCTGTACATTGATTGCAAGCACTCTTTTGGTTTTCTCGTGAATTCTACGTTTTCTAAGTGCATGAAAAGGTGACCTTCCTGCAGGCTTCTGCGCCGTCTACAACGGGCATTCTCATTATCGTTATCATTATCGAGCCTATTGTTTCACTCCATCTATCGCGGCATATTCGTGCGTAAAATACTTTTCTGTTTAATTATCGCGACTTAGGCTCGTGCCGACCATCTGCGTAAATGTTAACTTTGCGACTTTCTGCGACCGAATATCTGTTGCGTCATCATCTAACGGACGCGTGCCACGAACGAGCTGCAGTACACCGGCCTCGTGCGTCGCCTCTATTCTCTCTGTCCAAGTATTCGAATTTTCGAATAAAGAAACAATTGTCGCCTTTAATCGTTCTGCCTAGCTCTCTCGCCGAATCCACTTGCTCTCCTAGCGTTCCTGACTAGTCTGGGAATCCGCCCGGAAATTTCCTTGTCGATTGAACTTTGTTTCGCGTAGATTAAAACTTTCAGTAGTTTATCAATATTGTTGGCACTCTGGTGCCCGGCGCCCAATCTCGCGGTTTCGTTGGATTTTGGTTCAATTGAGAGTTCACTATTATCGCAAGGACTTCCCGGCCGAAGTGTAGAGGAGATGGGGAAGTAAGTTAAAGAAAATAGCTTCGAGTCGAGTATATTAAATTCAGATCGGTAATAGAGAGTCACTTCACTCTAGCAAGTTCTCCAAGCAACTTCCCGAATTTCTTCCGGCGAACCAGATTTCGCGGCCGGAAGAAATTCCTTTACAATATATATATATATATATATATATATATATACAGGGTGATTCGCAACATGTTGGACAGTAGGGAATCCGCGATTGTTTATACAAAAACAAACCGAAAAGTTTAATACCATTTTGCAAAATTCGGCTTAGTTTGTTAGTTATGGTCGTTTGAAAAATCGACGAATACGGGGTAGAATTCCTACCATTTTTACCGGCCAAATACAGGGTCGGTAAGTGCAGGTAAGAACAGGTTGGCTGGCGCTAGTGGTCGAAACCGGGCAGAGCTTGCAAGAGGGTGAAATGGCAGTTTGGCATACTAATAACTAGGCGGCGCTGCTGGTAGGATTTCGGCTGAAGCTTTATGGTGTCACACACCGTTGAAGCAGCAACAAACGATCCGATCGCAGCGGACTATTCCTATCGGAAATTGAAACATCGCTAGTCGAATACAAAAAACTCACAGGATTTCTGTAGAAGCTCACTCTGCAGTTGGAAAATTAACTTGAACACTGTACGGGTTCAGCAAGACAATGTTCACAAACGAATGAAAGATAAAATGGAATGATTGCCGTTTACCTGGCTTCCGAGGTCTTTACTCTTTCGGAAAACGAGGTCACATCCCAACCCGATGTCGTTCCGCGCTTACCGATATCCCCTACCAATGCTCAGTTTTATATTTTTTAAAGGAGAGTCGTATCGCTTGAGCAGACACTCGGCTGGCGGCGGCGCAGAAGTGTGTATTGGGGCAGCTGAGATATTTGGGGAGCAGTTGGACCAAACTCGGTGGATTTTTGAACGTTTTAATGCAGCCAGCAAATTAATCTCGGCAAGATGCTCGCACTGGAACCGGAGTTATTCCAGATTTCGTCGAATGAACAGGGATCTTGACAATTTAACGGCAAACTGATTGTTGCAGTGTTTTTTTAAATTGAAATTTCAACCTTCGCAAACTAAAGCCGCTAAATTGTCAAGACCTCGATTCATTCGTCCAAATCTGGAATAGCTCCGGTCCCAGTGCGAGCATCTTGCCGAAATTAATTTGCTGGCTGCATTAAAACCTCCTTCAAAAATCCACCGAGTTTTGTCTAACTGCTTCCCAAATATCTCAGCTGCTCCAATGCACACTTCTGCGCCGCCGCCAGCCGAGTGTCTGCTCAAGCGATTCTCTCCTTTAAAAAATAAAAACTGAGCATTGGTAGGGGATATCGGTAAGCGCGGAACATCGCGTTAGGATGTGACCTCGGTTAGGAAAGACCTCGGAAGCCAGTTAAACGGCAATCATTTCATTTTATCTTTCATTCCTTTGTGAACATTATCTGGTAGAACCCGTACTGTGTTCAAGTTAATTTTCCAACTGCAGAGTGAGCTTCTACAGAAATCCTATAAGCTTGTCTTATTCGACTAACGATTTTTCGACTTCCGATAGGAGTAGCCCGCGGCGATCGGATCGTTTCTTGCTGCTGCAACGGTGCGTGACACCATGAAGCTTCGGCCGAAATCCTACTTGCAGCGCTGCCTAGTTATTGGCATGCCAAACTGCCATTTCACCCCCTTGCAAGCTCTGGCCGGTTTTGACCACTAGCGCCAGCCAAACTGTGCTTATCTGCACTTACCGACCCTGTGTTTGGCCGGTAAAAATGGTAGGAATTCTACCCCGTATTCATCGATTTTTCAAACGGCCATAACCAATAAACTAAGCCGAATTTTGCAAAATGGTATTAAACTTTTCGGTTTGTTTTTGCATAAACAATCGCGGATTCCCGGCTGTCCAACATGTTAAGAATCACCCTGTAAAATCACCGCCACTTTCTTTCCCTTAGCATTCTCCTGTGTAATATTCGAATCTTAAACTCGGCCATCGACCGTTCCCTTCGAGCGTTATCGCACCGACCCTTGACTTATCCATGGGGGTGATATTCCCACAGCTGCGTGCACTTGCACGCGTCCAGGACTTTCTACACACACACCGAGAACTAGCTCACCCACGCTCTCGGTCTCGCCTCTTTTTCCTGGAAATTTGGGACTTTTGGAGTATATAAACCCGATTTTCTCTAGGAAGAAGGGCATTTCAGTTTACACCCAAGACGACGAAGCTCTGCCAGTTAGTGCTTTGAACCATAGGGCGTGGACGTGTAGTAAATCGAACAACAGTTCTTTCAATCAGATTTACCATTACCAAACAATTTCGCCATATAATGAGGCTTGAGGCAAGTTACTGTCCAACGCAATTCCCCGTTAAACGAGCCACATCTACTTTTAGTTTCATCGCGTTTAGTTTTTATAAATTCCAAAGATCTGTACCAAAGCGAACTTTATTTGAGTGTAACAATATATCAACCTTTTATATTCTAAATCTAAACTCAAAGATTCCTGCTTAAGCTCATTTAAACAGCCCATCCATTTTTCATTACTACTAACTTCGGAAACATACAAGGGAAGAGCATCGAATACTTGGTGGTCTTTGCCGCAGAAGACATAACCAAGGCGAGCCAACTGAGTAGTAGAAGTTCAAATCATACGAGAAGGTTATTGAAGAGCAACAAATTATCCTCGGAGTGAAGGGGTGTCGCACACCACTGGAAGTTAGTCATACTCCAGGGCTAGTTGCGCATTCTTTGTACGAAGTTCCTGATTCACTTATAATAAAATCATTAGGATCGCCTAAATAAGGCCAGATTACTCATTGTCAGTAGTAGGTCTAAAATCTAAAAGGTTCGCCGACTCTAGATCCCGGCTCGTAACACATCATAACCATGATTTTGAAATCCATGATTTTCTCAACAGAATTACTTACTTGGCTAGGGGAGTCTTTTTCAATACCCCCCACAGTTTGTTTTCCATGCAACAAATAGTACTCAAATAGCGTATTGCCCGCCCTAAAAAACCCATCGAGAGAGTTGACGAGAGTTGAGAGTTGAGTTGAAAATTAAAAAAAACTTCCCCCGATAGTTCAAATAGTCTAATCTATTTCCTAAATAAACAAAATATTTTTATGTGTAAAGTATAGATAAGTGATAAACCTGATTTCATCTAAGCGCGCTGCATAGAACACAATGCAACCCTCGTAATTAAGCGCCACAAGGACTCGGACGCGCGGGGAATTAAGAATTTTGGTATCCCCCCTCGTCACTTGAAATGCAACCGTTCTTGCGAATATTTGTGTCTACTCTGAATGCAGAAGTATAAAGTGATGGGGGAGAACCAGCCTATAGTGAGAGCGTAGAGCATCGAAAATCCGCACTGAGGATTTTCCTCCTGCGGTTGATAACACTCGAAGTATAGGGCACACGAGCATCAGCGGCCGCGTTTCAGCGGCCGTCGTTTTTGAAGGCGAGTCACCGCACACGGGCGTGCACACGCCGTCTTTCCGCGGTCGTCTTTTTTGAAGGTCGGTGCACCGCACACGGGCAGTCGCGCGGCCGCGCGCGCCCACAGCGCGTCTGACGATCGTCGGTCAGTGGGTATAGCTACCGTTCTTCACTGGACAAACATGTTAATGTAGCATTTCCTTCTACTCTACTCGATGTGGCGACATGGCGAAGGGATTGGCTTGCCATGGTGATGTCTCGTGTTCAATTCCCGTCTCTGAAATAACTTTTTTGGATTTTTGTGTTGCATGTGTCGGTTTACCCCCACTGCAAGATCACTTTATTGATGCCCCATATGACATATCAGACAGTTACCATTGCTTTTGTATGTGGCATTTCCTATTGTCCTGCAGTTAGGGATTTACTACGATGGTTTATCAATATGGTAAGTATAGGATAGCAGAACAGCACTTCCGACAGAACGATAGAGAGACCCCTGACTATTTTTCCAGCGAAAATTTCCTTTCACATCGATGTCTCTGTCATACTTGTAGAATTATTGTATGTAAAAAAAATATGTTATGAGAAATTACAAAAAAAGCTATACCCACAGTCAAGATTGAACTCGGGACATTCGCGTGGAATACGACCACTCTGCCACACCGCTATGTGTGGTACAGTAGAAGGCAGGGTTATATTGCCAGTTTTGTATAGCTAGAGGCCTAGGGTCATCGGTCGACCGTCGGCCGCCGCCGGCCGGCGTCAGGTGTCGAAGTTGGCTGACGCTGAGGCGTGCACGCGGCGTGCACTCGGACGTCTTTTTCGACGACCGCGTTTTTTGATGCTCGTGTGCGGTGCCCCATAAGAATACATGGTGCGTATTCTGAGCTACAAAAACCACGGCCGCTGAAACGCGGCCGCTGATGCTCGTGTGCGGGGGCCCTAAAGGAACAGCCGATAGAAAGACCAGGAGATCCTTTACAGTACGTCAATGGTCGATATTTATCGTGGTAAGCCTCACGCCATTCGACTGCCAGTTACATACATACATGTATGTAACTATACATGTACATGTATAGTTTTGGGGGGCTCGGTGCCGGTTTTCTGTTCCACAGCTAATACTGTGATTAACAATCGGCCTTCTGCCGCAGAGTAGCGCTCAGTCTTCCTTGAGGCGACTCAATCGGTCGTTTCTAAGTCCTACGTAGCTTGTACGGTGTTCGTTCGCCAGGTACGCACTGTGACCGCCATCTTAAAATTAGAATTCGCTATTCTTCTATATTTCGTAACGTCCACCAATTCGCAACACGTTCAACTCTAAGTCCGACATCTGACTAAAAATCCGTCGTATTGGCAATTCCCTCAATTCCTTCAAGTAGAACAGCGGCTTTGTTCTCGAGAATCAGCCGACGCAAACAAACAGCGCGCTCCAGTGGTTGTCAATTTGAACTGCGTTCTCAACTAGAAAAATGTCGAGGCCATGTAAAGCCGGTCGTCGCGGAAGGAAAATCAGGGACGAATGAGATGTTATTGTGATTTACCCCGCATTGTCCCCTTGATTAGTATCTCGCCGCTTTCCAACAAACCGCAAACAGCGAGCTAGCAGTCCTGTATATCGAACGTTCAGCTGAATCTGGTCCTACTAAGCCTCGAGCTTCTTTCTTCTTATTCAAGTAACATGTAAATACGTATAAATGTTGTATCAAATATAGTTTGGGAAACTATGGCAGTAATAAAAGACAAATGCATTAAAATGTTACTATGTTTTCTCGAAACATCCGCGAATACCTATACAAAACTTTCAATTTCTCTATCCGGTGTTTAAAAAAATGTATAAAAATTACGCATCTGAATGGGAATGCTACGAATCCTTTCATAAATTTCTTATTTTTTTTATTCCGATAAATCATGGAACACACTAGTGCCATTTTTTTAAATAGTTTCAATAATATAAAAATACTTGCTTACAAATTTTACTGCAAACTGTTGACACATCCCCGAAAACTTGTGCAAAAATTCAATTTTTTCCCCTCACTATTTCTTTTGCCTTCCTAATTTTTAAGATTAAGATTCTCAATTTTAAGAAAAATGAGGACTCCGGATGGGAATGATTTTGTACGTCTCTGATTAAGATTATGTCGGATTTTTCCTGACATCTCAGAATTATATCATTTACCGAATTGCCAAAAGACTTGTAAATTACTAAATTACTGAGCATCTAAATTACTAAGCCCACAATTTGTAACAACATAACATGGATATTCGATTCAATGTCACTGATTCCTGATATCCGTGTCAGTCATTCAAGTGTTTCTCACCGAGTGTGCCATTGATATATATAATACACTGGATAGAGCATCGGCTTGCCGCCATGCGGCAAATTGAAGGCAGGAATGTATTATATTTCAGTTGCCCACTCATCCGGTCCCCCACCCCTTTTCGAGGAAATTTGCGTGCTACGCCACTGCAGGCTACGCTGTCACATTTTTACTGATTTCTACGCTGCTGGATGCCACGTGGTCTGGTGTCGTAGATATACTATACTAGAGCCCGCCATTTAAATTCGGTGCCGATATAAAACCCCCACACATCTTTTCGTTTACGGTAATAGTGCGCGCGAGTTCGTTGCAAAAATTGTCAACCAAAGTCCAATTCTGCTCTTTCTCGATTTTGAAGGTCGGCAATTAGATTCATTGTGAATGGAAGCAACCAATACATTACTATCTTAATGATTCTCGAATGAATTCTGATATTCCCCTTCCTTGCTCCTTGCTAGGAACTGTCATAAGGACGCAACTTTGTGAGGGGCGCGAATCAAGGTTAATCGCAATGGCATAATCTGGAAATCGGAATTACACTTTAACGTTGTTAATCGACAGCTGCGCACTTTCGGCTGGCAGAAGGACTCGGCATCGGGCGGCAATGCTCGGGTGAAGTTTTGCCCTGCATCTGAGCGATATAATCCGAGCAAACGTGGCAGTATATTACGACGTTTACGACAAACAAATATTGCCGTGCGTTGGACGAATAAATAAATTTAATCCGTTTTTTGCGATCCGGTTTACATGAGACACCTTAAGGGCCTAGGCTCCGGTCTTCCGCGGTAATAAAGAGTCGCTGTTTGACCGGCAAAATTGGCTAAAAACACGGTCCGTACCGAACGCTTTTCTCGCTTATACGAAACAATTTTCGGTCGAAAAAGGTTCAATCTAGCACGCTCTGGCCATGCTTTTGCAAGAATATGTTGTTTTGTAGTTATTCTGACGGCCCAAGCATTCCCGAAACCTTACAATTTTTAGCGTGTCGTTCGATTCATTGTATGACATTGCAACTGTTTTCTTGACGAAACTAAGGCCACAGCGCACCTCCGCATACATTCAGGAACTTGAGAAGCTATGGTTTTCCATCATATTGTAAGAAATGTAGGCAAAAAGCGGAAAATCGTGCGAGCATCGCTTCTGGTCTGATTTCGACATATTGTCGATACACAGCTCAATATTCGTGATTACTTTAGGTCGGCCGCCGAGAACGAGGTGGCGCCTAATTAAAAGGGCTAGTCGCGTCAAGTCGAAGCTTGACAGCGTGTTGTGGCGTAAGGCATGTAGACTGCAAGGAGGTATGGACACTTCATAACAATATGATTTTGGAGGAATCCTCTATCCTGACTCACGAATTTTAGCTATGAAATGCATATGTAAATGGAAAGAAGAATGTTCAATAAGCCGGGTTTGTCGTGGTTCTATGGAATTGTGATTTTGCCAAGTAAATATAGTAGTGTTTCCAAACGAGGATAAGTGCAGTAATCGTTCAACGCGTTTATCATATGCCTCCCTATTGTAGCAATTTGAGCCTTTCCCAGTATTCGTAAGAGTCTGCAAAGGTACGCTCTTTATAATACTATAAAAGTATGATGAATACTATACAATAGATAGGCATTGTATGTAGTACATATGTATATATCGGACGGTATCTTTCGGTTTCGGTTCGGACACGCAGAATGAAGTAGGCTCTCTCACTTTGATTACTACCAAGCCTAAATCCCACCAAATTCGTGTGTCCATCGACCATGCCATAGTAAACAAAATTATGAGAAGAATCCCAATTATTTTAGTGAAATTGGGAACTTTGATGATACTCTTGCAAGTAGTGCTATAAGTAAAGCGATGGATTTGCATTCGAAAGGACCGAGTTCGATTCCATTCAGTTGTTCGTTGTTTTTGATACTCTTTGCTTTTTCTTTTGTATTTCATTATTAGTACATAATTCACGATACATTTAACACATGATTGTCGAGTACGATTCAGGATACGATAAGATTAACATTAGTGAAAGTGAGATAGTCTGGCTCACTTTGTTTACCCAAAGCGACGCAGAAACATCGATTCCCATATGTATCTATACATACATATGTATATGCCTACAATTCTAGTCCCGGTCTCGGAACCTCGGGTATCAGGAACATCGCAGTCCGAGATCAGAATAGCGACAAGCCAGCATCGCAACGGTTGCAACAAAGTTGTCGCCAGACGAGCGGATACATATATTCATTCCAAGACATATGTATGTGTTTATGAATGGAATCAATCGGCAGACATCGCGTACAGCTCCATCTCTTTCTTATGTTATCGTAAAAATCTGTAGGTAATACGTAGGTAATACAGCGTTCAATTCTCGAAAAGTCCTAGGCCCTTGAGGTTTCTTGGAAAATTAAATAATTTTATTGATTCAGTGTCCTATTTAGAAGAGGAAGGCACGTCATATACTTACGACTCCATCAGAGGAAGTTTCCTCAAAGCCGCGGAAGGCAGGCATTGCCGCCGGTGGTGTAGTTCTCATGTCGAGCGGTAGCCAATCACTCCTCGATGGGGAGCTTCCGTGGATCGACGGCGACGCTTGCTGTTGCTTTCCACCACGACCGCCCAGTCGCGGCCTGCCGCGACGCATTCGACGACCTGCTGACAAATTATTTGCAAAGACTTTTACAAACAATCCCACTTTTTCGTATATTTGCACGACATTTATAGCAGAACGCCTATCTGGGAGCGTCAAAAAGATTTACAGATTGCGAGACTTTGGCTGAAAAGTTTATAAATTTTTATAATTTTTCTTGCCTTTCTTTCGAAAGGTCCCCTTTGATAAAATGTTAGTTATTTTTAGTGTAAAAACGATTAAAAATGTAGGAGATGTTATTTCTTATTTAATTTAATAAAAGTTTTCAAAGTTCTTTTTGCTGTGGTCATTGCTGCTCGGAATTGGATTATTTAAAATAAAACATGTTTGCACGTTTTAATATCCTATTCAATGGTCTCAAAGCCAGTAGAACCCAATTTTTAAACAAAATTGAGTTGAAAAAAAGTAATAGCAGGTGAAGGTTGTGGTGCACCGATATTCGATCAAGAATTACTCAATAGTTCTCCCTATTTTGATTCAGCTTAGTTACTTACGAATTCGGCACTTTTGGCTCCAAGATAATAAAATACACTAGTTTAAATATAACAAAAATTAATATTAGGTGGTCCAGCTCCGAGTAAGCACAAAATTTAATTGATATCTGCCTCGTTTTTAATAATTTTTGCATTAAAAATGACCAGTGTCTAGTCAAAGAGTGCCATCCGAAACAACAAAAAATACACATGCGAACAAGGGTTTGTAAACTTTATATTTTTCATGCTTCCAAGTAGGCATCCACCTTTAACCTTTTAAATCCCAGCATTTCTGTAAATTCCCTACAATTTTCTTCCTTTTCTTTCTCTTTTACTACTTTCTATTCAATTTCCACCCTGCAGGGAATGTCGATTGCATTTGCGTTGACGATATTCTATTTTAACAAAAACTTGTATTTAAATGAAGGTTATCAAAGGGTAAACAGAGATTGAAAAGGTTAACAGTAATTAAAAAGGTTGTGTGTCGCGTGAATCACCGGTAACTTTCCATTTAACCCGTTTGATATTTTCTCCAAAGGGAAACAAAATTATGAAATACTTGCTGCTGCCATCTGCTGATTCAGAAACATCATATAAAAGGACCAAGGAATTATACATATGTTTTAGATACACATGTACATGTGATGCTATTTGTCGCGATTGGCAAATGAACTTTTATAATCTACATTGGAAGCAATGGCAAAAACCAACCCGGCAAACAACCAATATCGTTTCTTGACACCCCGCACTGCACTATACAGGGTGTCCCAAAAATGTGGTGGGGCCGGTAACCATCTTGTCGGGAAGGGCGCGGAGATGCGAAATGGTTATCTGCAATTTTTTTATCCGAGCCGCGGTTTTCGAGAAAATCCTAAAAAACTGAGGACTAATGAGGTGCTGTCGCAGAAGTCTGCGGTGGAGCTCAATTGTCTATGCCACCCACCTTGCGGAGAGGTCATGCCTCCTTCTTTGGCAGGCGAGATTATTGCCCCAATTAAGTTGGGGCGATGTCAAAGCCCCGGTTTATCTGCCCTTCTGTTTAAAGGGTACATATTTTTGAGAGCCAATAATCTCACCTGCCGAAAAAAGGGGGCATGACCCCTCGTAAGCTGGGTCGCATGGTCAATTGAGCTTCGCCATGGGACTCCTCGACAACATCTCATTGGTGCAGTCTTTTGCGATTTTCTCGAAAACCGCGGCTCGGATACAAAAATTGCAGATAACCATTTCGCTTCCCTAACCTAACCTTCCTGACAAGATGGTTACCGGCTCCTATCACATTTTTGGGACACTCTGTATACTATTAGTTATTGATGATCCACGTGACCCAGTTGTCATATGCCATAAAAATGATGCGACAAGCAACGTCCGGTTCATAATGTAGAATTTCAATCATGTCGAGTACAAAAGTATGCACCTGTCTTTTAATGAGTATTGCGAGCCTAAATCCTCTCCGGTCAATTCAGTGTATGTTATATGTCTCATATGATGTAGAGAAGTTTGGAAACATTAGTATCTAATTAACACTGATAGGTTTCACTTAAATTCTCTGAATGTATACAATGTATAAGCAAATGTACCAAAATCCATCAGTAATTCTTGTATTGCAATTATTAGATCATTTATAATCATGCTATACAAGGCAGCACATACTCGTCACCAGCGGTTCAAAGATAAGTGAAGCAGCCTGTACAGTACATAATATAGAACATCATTAATCCGAATTTAGCTGAATACTTTAAACCTGGAATTAATTAAAGATTAATCGCTACACTGCGTAATTCATTTTTTCCCTTCGCCTGTCCACTTTAGAGCAAAAAAAAACATTCTTTAAGTTTATTCTTTTCTGCATCCTTTATGTTACTGGCATGTTATGTATATCGTAACACAGAATTTAATATCTGTCAATATTGCTTTCACAGTTGTTCACTGATTGAGGATTAAACAATTCCACTGTTCCCACCATACTGTGAATTTTAAGGGGCTAGACTTCAGGCTGCACGGTATGGTAGAGTCGCTGTCTTACCGGCGAAATTGGCCCAAAATATGAGTTTGGGGGGGGGGGGGGGGGCACTTGCTGCTCGCTTATGTGAAACAATTTTGGGTTGGGAATGATTTCAATCGAAACATTACAGTCCAATAGAGACCGCTCTGGTAGTAGTTTCATGGGATTGTGTCGTTTTGTAGTACATTAGTTGTCTAAAGTAAGGGCAAGACCTGCACATTTTCCAAGATGGTCGCGAAATACACTGGCTTTTTGCTGTGGTATGTTTGCGCCATTTTCGTCTTTTCCTTCCAAAATAACCACCAGCGCGGCCTTTCTTATGAACTAAAGAACACGTTGAGCTATATTTTGTCCTGAAACTGCAAGAAGTGGAGCCGTAGGAAGGGCCCGCGACTAACCCTGTCTTTGCCGGATTTCGCTATAGTGTCGATCGCACAGGTCAGTATTCGTGAGTACTTTAGATCGGCCGCCGAGAACGAGATGGCGCCTAATCGAGAGGGCTTTTCGTGTGAAACCAAAGCTTTATAGCGTATTATGGGGTTAGGCATGTACTGACTGACAGGATGCAGGGATACTTCATAACAATACGATTTTGGAGAAATCCTCTATTCTGACTCACGGATTTTAGCTATGAAATGTATAAACGGAAAGAAGAATGTTCAATAAGCTGGGCCTGTTGTGGTTCTATGAGATTGTGATTTTACCTAGTAAATAATAGTATTTCAAAGCAAGGATAGTTGCAGCAATCGTTTAGCACGTTTATCAGATGCATCGCCATTGTAATAGTTTGAGCCTTTCCGATTATCCCTAAGAGCATGCACAGCTATGCTCTTTATAATACTCTAAAAGGATGATGGGTACTGTATATGGACAGGCATTGTATATAGTACATACTGTAACGAAGCACCTGGCGCTCATTATGAATATCGGCTAGGTGATCGACTGGACTGGACCCAGGGAGGAGCGCAAAAGCGCCGGACACGGCGCTGGACCAAAGAGCCCAGGAATGGTTCCCTTGGCTTTAACAAAAACGCATAGAACACAAAACCGCGAATCTGATCGCTCTCGTTGGAAGTATTTTGCGCCGTGTCTAGAGGCTAGCGAAGTCTTGGGCCTATTGTGAACTTCGTTCCGAATTAAATTCGGTAAGCCAACTCGATTGTCTATACGTGGGCCTTCTGCCTTCGGGAAAAGCCAACCCTTCCTGGTGGCCCTTCCGGATACTTCGGTTACTCCGTCGATTATGGAAATTGGGTTTGATTAAGGGATTGCGTTCCCAGCGTACGTGCGCCGCATTGATATTGTAACCTAGACCGAACCCGCTTCTCGGGGAAATCACATGGCGAAATACTATGGGGGCATGAGTGCTTAAATGATCAACCCTATGCTGCTTTCCTTGATTGAGGATCCCTGATCCGAAGGAAATAGGGCCGTCGCGTGTAACCAGGTGCTTAGTTCTGGTTTGTATCATTGCTGTTATAATTCATTTCCCATAAGGAGTGTTTTTTGACCCTTAAGGTCCGCTTGATCTTACTTCTGTTCTCTGCTTGCTTAAGGGGCTAGGCTACCCACGTGACTTTTCGCGATTTGGTCGCTGGCCGTGTTACCTACAGATTTTGACGGTCCTTTCAAATGCAAATCCATCGCTTTACTCATAGCACCACTTGCAAGACTACCGTGAAACTTCTTTATTTTACTAAAAGAATTGTGATTCTTCTCAGTATTTTGTTTACTATCACATAGGCACATGAATTTGATGGGAAATGAAATATGATCTGACAAGAACATATAGATTTGGATTGAATGACTCGCATGACGTACATAATTGCCTAACAATACAATCATTTTTTTGTTGAAATACTACTCGATGTGCAGAAAAAAAAACCAGACGATTTGCCATACCTGCTTCGATATGTTCATAAAAATTGAGCTTGTAGTTTCGAATTTAGAGAGAAAATATACAATGAGAACAGATGGTGCATTAGTAAAGCTACCTTTCTATATAAATACTAACTAAATTCGTATGAAAAGAATGGAACATCGATGGCAATTCGCCTACAGTTTTGGTCAATACTAGGGCTGCTATTCACGAATCTTCAGCGATCACGTGTGATCCGTTCCCGTGGGTTCCCGATCACCGTGACTTTTAACGGTGATTCGTGATTTGGAAGTGATCGGCTCTGATTGGTGAAGAGCAGGACCAATCACGAAGCACGATGGATTACTGTATAAAATACCCGTAGAATTGGGAGTATGCCGCAGATAGGCATAAGGCTACATATTATCCTGCTATATGACAGCATTTCGGGCTGCATGCATTCCGGTCTTTAGGATTAAATATACTGTAAGAATTTCCCAAAATGTCGATAATAGTGATATCGGCGGCAATAAGGCGCTGTGTCAATGGCGTGAAGTAACGTGAAGTGAGTTCCCCCCACCCCTTGACGTGATCCAATCACGGGAGTGATCGTGATTCACCAATCACCAGTGAAAAATCACGAATCATTGTGCTTTCCGCACAATACCCATGCCTCGAAAAGTCAACTTTCGCACCATGCGCTGCATAAATACTTGTTTGTCCGAAACATTATTAGAAACACAAAGAAGAACGACAATTCTTGTAGTGGAATGGGGAGATGTTACAGTTAGTTATGAAAATAGTCCGATGAGTAAAGCGATGGATTTGCATTTGAAAAGAACGGATTCGATTCCGCGTAGTAAAGTCGATATGTGATCAAGAGCATAGCTGTGCGGCTCTTAGGGATAATGGGAAGGGCTCAAATTGTTGCAATGGCGAGGCATCTGATGCACGCGTTGAACGATTTTACTGCACGTATCCTTGCTTTGAAACACTACTAGAAGTATGCTCTATGATTGATTGTTTTCATTAACGTCGACTCTCCGCAGGGTTTGCGACGGGTATGGAATACCTCCTGTATTCACATACCGACCCGGTATGAGCTTCCGTAAGGGAGGGGGAACACCAAATTTATTCTCATACCGGGTGGACCTACAATTTTTAAGGTGGATTCCGAACCACCCCCCGCGCAGTGCGTGAACGTGCCGAAAATCGGCGATGACAGGTGTTGGGATCGAACCCGGCTCCCGCTAATTGGGAGTCTGGACACTTATCCCCCTGAGCCACTGCGCAGGTTTTTGAAACACTACTATTTACTAAGTAAAATCACAATCCCATAGAACCACAAAAAGCCCGGGTTATTGAACGTTCTTCCTTCTGTTTATATATTTCATAGCAAAAATCCGTGAGTCAGAATAGAGGATTCCTCCAAAATCGTATTGTTATGAACTGTCCCTGCATCCTGTCAGTCAGTACATGCCTAACCCCATATGCGCTGTCAAGCTTTGATTTCACGCGAATAGCGCTCTCCATAGGGCGCCATCTCGTTCTCAGCGGCCGATCTAAGGTACTCACGAATATTGACCTGTGTGATCGACACTATGGCGAAATCCGGCAAAACACAGGGTTAGACGGGGCCACTTCCTACGGCTCCATTTCTTACAGTCTCGAGATAAAATACAGCTTGGCGTGTTGTTCAGTTCATAAGGTAGCGGAGGCTGGTAGTTATTTTGCAAGGAAAATACGGAAATGACACAAATAGACCTAAGCAAAAGACCAGTGTATTTCGCGACCATCTTGGAAAATGTGCAGACTTTAGACTAATTTGCTACAAAAATAACACAATCCCATAAAACCACTACCAGGCTCCGCTCCATTGGACTACGTTCTTTCGATTGAAAGCTTTCCAAACCCAAAATCATGTCACATAAGCGAGCAGGAAGTGGCCCCGCGAACTCATATTTTGGGCAAATTTCGCCGGTAACACAACAGCTCCACCATACCACGGAGACGGGTAGCCTAGCCCCTTAACTTTGCTTGCAGCTTGGCTCTGTATATTTATTGAATAAACTCTACTTCTTTTCCCGTTAAAATTGCGTACTCTTGATTGGCCCCTAGTTTACCTCCGCTGTGCTCCCCTTTTCCTCCCACCTATATTTTTGTGAACGGTGAGATGGGCAAGAACCTACCGCTGGACGTAGCCACCGCGAGGAGCCTCCGTTATAGTGGACGGTGTCTTCCAGGCCCTTTTCAGGGCCGATTCCAGTAGCTACT
Source organism: Crossocerus cetratus (assembly GCA_963675795.1). Lineage (NCBI taxonomy): Eukaryota > Metazoa > Arthropoda > Insecta > Hymenoptera > Crabronidae > Crossocerus > Crossocerus cetratus. Next base: position 18,444,769 of record OY776664.1, on the reverse strand, counting down.
CCAGCATAGGTGTCGAGCCTCTACTCAGCAGCCGTAAAAGCGCTCGTCACAATACATATTGGACCGGTATCTTTCGGTTTCGGTTTGGATCAGCAGAATGAAGTGGGGTCTCTCACTTTCATTACAACCAAACTTATATTATAAATAATTTGATAAGTTTGGTCATTCCTATATTTCCAAAAGTATAGTGATTCATTTAATTTGATCACATATCGATTTTATACAAATGTAAAGTAAAAGAAAGAACAAGAATATGAATATCAACAAAATCTACGTACTACGCGGAATCGATCCCGTTCTTGTTAAATGCAAATCCATCGCTTTATTCAATGCACTATTTACATAACTAACTGTAACATCTCCCCATTCCACTACAAGAATTGTCGTTCTCCTTTGTGTTTCTAATAATGTTTTGAGCAAACAACTTTCTGTATCATGCCAATTTCCCCGTTTCACTATAGTACACATTGACGTCCAGAATGTAACGTAATTGGTATTTGAGCACTTTTTACTATGGCATGGATACATAGTTTTGATTTGAATGACGGCTATGACGCACACAATTATTTGATTATTCAATTAGTATTTCGATGAAATACCCCTCGATGAGCATTGACCAAAACTAGACGATTTGTCATAGATGTTCCATTCGTTTCAGAAAAATTGAGTTAGTAACATACTGAGGCACTTTTCTGAATTCGGGGCTACAAGCTCAATTTTATGAAAATATCAAAACAGCTATGGTTAATCGTGCAATTTTTTGTCTGCACATCGAATAGTATTTCAACAAAAAATGATTGTATTGTTAGGCAATCATATACGTCATACGAGTCATTCATAGCAAATCTATAAGTTCTTGTCAGGTCGTATTTCATTTCCCATCAAATTCATGTACCTATGTCAGATAGTAAACAAAATTATGGGAAGGATCACCATTCTGTTAGTGAAATGGAGAAATCTGACGATAGTCTTGTAGGTACTGGTAGAAGTAAAGCGATGGATTTACATTAGAGAGGACCGACATCAATTCCATCCAGTGTGATCGTTGTTTTTGATACTCATTGTTTTTTCTTTTGCATTATATTATTTATGTACACGGTTCAGGATACATTTCGCCCATCAGTTTAGAGTACGATTTACGATAGGATAGGCTTGACACTAGTGAAAGTCATAAAGATAGTGTAGCTCGCTTTGTTTATCCAAAGCGAAAGAGAAATACCGATTTGAATTATGCATATATATGTATACATACATATACAGGGTGTCCCAAAAGTCCCGGAACGGTGATATATCTCCGAACCGAAACATTTTAGAGAAAAATGATGTAGACAAAAGTTGAACTGTTTTAAAAGATTTATGAAGCGGATATCCCATTTGATCTTGGGTGGATGGGTCAAGGTCATATCAAGGTCAACTTAATTTTCATAAATAGGTCGCCATATTTTTTTATTATGTAACGTTACAGCTGACGTCGAAACGTTTTCAAAACACTACTTGTTGACTATTTTATGATGGGAATTGTCAGACTTAATGCAGCCAACATCAGCGTTTACACCCCTTCCGTGTAGGTGTGTGATCGCACGTGAACAAATGAATCATGTGCTCCACAACTTTTACGTGCGGTTGGGGCAATGTCAGATGGTTGAGGGACATCAATTCGAGCATTTGCTGAATGGAATATCCATCAGGCACATGCGCACGCACCTACACAGAAGGGGTGTAAACGCTGATGTTGGCTGCATTAAGTCTGGCAATTCCCATCATAAAATAGTCAACAAGTAGTGTTTTGAAAACGTCTCGACGTCAGCTGTAACGTTACATAATAAAAAATATGGCGATCTATTTATAGAAATTAAGTTCACCTTGATATGACCTTGACCTATCCACCCAAGATCAAATGGGTATATCCGCTTTATAAATCTTTTAAAACAGTTCAACTTTTGTCTTCATCGTTTTTCTCTAAAATGTTTTGGTTCGGAGATAATTCACCGTTCCGGGACATTTGGGACACCCTGTACATGCCTACACTCAAGCCCCAGTCTCGGAACCTCGGGAGTCAGGAGCATCGAAATCCGAGATCGGAATAGCGACAAGCGAGCATCGCAACGGCTGCAACAAAGTTGTTGCCGGACAAACGTATACATATATTCATTCCAAGAGACATGTGTTTGTGGATCGAATTAATCGACAGACATCGCGTATAGCTCCATCTCGTTCTTATGTTACCGTCCAAATCTATAGGTAACACGGCCAGCGTTCAACTCTTGAAAAGTAAGCGAAAAAATTATATAATATTATTTGTGTATTCGAATACCCATCAAAGTTATACGAATGGTTGTTTCCACAATATATCAACATTAATTTAGAAATAAATAATACATGCTTAAATGCTCGGTCAAGATTCGCGTATTATAAATAAATTCAGATTTTCTTGAAACTATAAAGAAATTTTACTCAAGATTATATAAATAGTTAAGTAAACTTTTACATATGTCCTATTTTAACCTCAACGAAGATGTCGGAAAATCGATGTAGTTCTAAAACATCCTAAAATAAATGATTAAAAAATATTGCATAATTAATTGTCATGTTAACTCAAAGAAATTGCTGCAACACCGACTCAGTTGTAAAGCAACCTAAAATAAATGAATAAATAAAGAATGCCAAGGAATAACCTGAAATGATTATTCCCGAGCTCATGGCCAAGCTAGTATCATTAAGGGAGTCAAAAGTAGACGTACAAATTCGAATGACTTTATTCAAACATTCGCTCGGGTACAAGAACGCAAGTGGGTGCTTCTTTTTTTACTGTTTCACTTGATTGGGACACCGACGCGTACATCGCTCGTGCGAGTGCGCGGGTGCGCGCGCACTCTCGCGGGGCTCGTGGAGAGACGCGTAGTACGAGTGAGTAAATAAATAAGGCGCCCGCGAGGTGTGCGTTCGCACGCGCGCGCACCAAAGTCGTAAGCTCGCTAATTAAGTTGTATATCAGTGACGCGCACATCCATCTGGCGTGGAGACTGAGAACGAAAGCGGTGGCCTCGACTGCGCACGCACTCGTTGTCCTACGGAAATCATTAACATCCGGGGAGCTTTCGCCAGATTTGTAACCTCCAATTGTCGCACGCACTCACATCACCCACACGCTCGCTCGCTCGCTCGCGATTGCTTAATTATTTCCTTTCAATATGGACTTCCCGCGTAAACGAAGGTCGAAAGCAACGGGTCTTAGGAACATTTAAAGTCGGAGTTCCAACTGTATTGATTGATCGGCGAAATTAATAACGTTTGGCAATTCCTCCTTGTTCTAACGGTCGTAGTTATAGTAGAAAAGCGACTAGTCATCCGGTTCCTAAAGCGGGTGCTTACGAAAAATGTGCGGTTATGTACGGCTAATATCTCCGTCGGAAGTACCTTTCGCCAGTCATTTTAATTATGTGTATTGATTCTGATGCGGAAGTCACATATGATTGGGTGATGGTATGCTGTCCCTTGCAAATTTCGTGACTCGATGCTCGCCTTGCTCACTTTTGAGGTTAAGTTTTGGGAATAGACACAGAAAATCTGAATTGCGCAAAGATCGATTAACAATACACGGGCGTCGTTATGGGTCGGGCCGGCAACGTTGGGGACATTGTATGTTACACTCGTTTCTAATAAGGTTGAATTCGCGCTTGCGGCGAATTACAGTCGCGCTTCCACGCATCAGATCAGTATATTCTTCTTGAATACTCCAAACGGCCGTTTAATACGTCCGCAAGATTGATATTGGGAATAATGTAAATCGACCTTAATTATCGTGGTACAAGTAGCACATTTTGCAATGAGAGAAAAATATAAAACAAGTGAAAATACAATATTAGTGATCAATGAAATCAAACTGGATTCAGTGTATATTTGCAAGTTTTTTAAACTCGTCCCGGGAAGGGAAAGTGAATGTGTCATTAAATATTAGCCCGTATTGTTTATATTGTACGTGACCAATTCTTTTAGGATGGAATGTTTATGACTTCACTGTTTTTCTTTTTACGCATTTCCCTTGGACAAGAAATATATCAATCGGCACCAATAGAATGATTTTAATCATATTTCGTTAACAAATGATTTTTTCCATTCTAAAAAATATTGTCTTGGGTAGTTAGTAAACAAACTTATTTCCACCTTTATTACATAAAAGAATACATTGTTTATGCTTCCACAATATGTTTGGATCAAATAATGACAATTCATCGTGGAAATGAATTTTCATGAAAAAAATGTATTCTTATATTCCAATATTAAAAGACACCTGTGAGGCTCACGAGTATCGAGTACGTATTCGGGACAACATTCCAACATTTATCGTAAATAATTGTAAATTACTGGGAAAATATGGGCGTTGATGCTATTTTTCTCGAATGTGTTATGGGAAAAATCATTAAAGTGTTCCCGAAGTTTACTGTAAGACTGCGCAGGCTTGTACACATGCACATCTCAAACTTGCAACATGAGTCACATCTGCGTTATAGAAAACATGTGATAAATGGTATCTGGAAGTAATAAAAATAATACATTTTTAAGTGCCCATATTTGTCATGATCGAGTGGTAACGAATTAACTTGCTTTAACTTTTCTTGTTATACGTCTACAAACTTACTGCAAAGATCTTGTTAAACATTATTGCCTGTCACGAAATGCCTAAAACTGATTTGTGGACAATGTTTTCCATCACTTTTTCCTATTGTTTATAACAATGGAGGTTAATCGTTGCACAACTTAGTGATATTTACTCTACATTTTTTGTCAATATAAAATGCACTATTGCAAGTAAATAATTACGGTTTTCCAAGACATACAAGCTGTCAAATATTTCTGACGGGACCATTTTATTTAAAGTGTTAATTAATATTGAAAATAGTAAATTATGCACTCCAGGAGGTTAGAAATGCACTTCACTTTCAAAATAGACAGGGACTTGAAGACAGCCTGCGTTACCAAGCGGATACGTGCAACGATTAACACCAAATTGTGCTTTCCATATATAAAACATGTTATTCACTGTAAAATATAAATGTTTAATAATAATTTGTAGTTCCTTTTAATTCGTCAGTTATTCTGTAACTGGTATGCTAATGAGTAGGAGTTGAATATTGTCGAATGATTTCAATTAATAGACAAAAAAATTGTACGCGTCATTTATTAAAAATTAAGACCAATTATAAACAAACCCGCGTGAATGTAGTTTTTATTTAAATGCGCAGAGCCATGTTTCTGAGATATTTTGATCTGTTGATGAAATTCATTAGTTTGTTTGCAGTAGTTCACAAAGTATGCCAAATAGCATAGAAGCAACATTTGGTGCACCAATCGTCTGACTAACTAATTGATGTGCACGAATCTAGTACCAATTGTTTTAACTCTTTCTTGCGCAAGAAACCTTGCGTTATAAATGATTACGCATCTATTTCAAGAAAAGTCCAAATCCTACCATATCTGGAAAGCCGAATTGATAATGCGGAGAATTCGCTAAAATTATTGCACTTTATTCGTACGTCTATCATATCGAAATCTGTGAATTGTTAGAATGGTTGCGAAATAAATCCTGAATTTAACGGGGATTCCGTTCCAATGGACAATCGGATAGTTCATTCTGTTGTTAATTAATCATCCGTTTGAATGATAAGGTTAATATAATAGACACGCAATAAATATTGTAACGACATATTTACTTTAAGCGCTGGACGTACACGGCCATTTCTGTGGCTATAAAAAGAGACCGAAAACGGCTTCACAATATACGCGAAACTATCCTGCGTGATAAATAAATACTTGTATGATTAAAGTGTCCAATGTGAAAATCGTAATCCGAAAAGTTGTGTACTTTGTGCTAATTGTCCATGAAATTATCGATGCCTCGAGGAAAACTGAGTTTCCCATTATAGTTCCTGCAGTATTTTATAGAATTTAGAGTTCCGTTTTTGTTTAATAAGTGTACTCTGCTCGTGGATAATATTACACGCACGTCTTTGTCGTCTGATCTCCTTATTGTTAATCAACTAACCTTACACAATGATGGGTAAGTCTTGCAAGATAATAAACTCAAGCGAAACATTTTCATAATTTCAAAAACACGAAAAAATTCCCGAAACCACGAAAGAATAAAATTATTCCAAGATAGTAAAACTCCAAAATCCAGAAGTGGAAGAGCAATAATTTCTCAAAAATGTTTTAACTGAAACAAATGATTTCGACAAATGCAAAATGTCAATTTTTGTGTAACAAATTAACTATATATTTCGAAAAATTCGCCAGAAAATCGATTTGTTAATTTTCCCTTCGCAGGAGATGGGTTTTCACCGAACCGCCCAGATTTGTTCTGTGCTACAATCATTTGAGCCAATAAGAACTCAATCGTGGACATGACGATGAAACGAAACAATGCTCACACAGTGCTGAATGCAAAGTCTTAGCCTCTGCATACAAAATTAAGCCTATCAATATACAAATAATGCATCTGCAATGTCACGGCACTAACATACAGGTACATTCAACTATTGAGTGGCTTTCATATCCTGTGAATAATTCGACCTGTAACCCCAAATGTGTTCTCTAAAGATGCAATGCATATACAGTAGATAATATATAAGTAATACTTGTACCAGTAAATACTAAAATAATTAGGGGAAAAACAAAAAGGGGCATCATTAAAGACATTATAAAACATTATTCCTATTCCAAAGCGACATTTTTGGGGAATGTTTAGTTTAAAAGCGAAGAGAAAATATTGGATGGGAAATTTTCATATTTGAACAGGTACTTCGGGATATTTCGGGAATACACATCAAGATTTTTTTGCCACTATCTTGTATACCAACAAAACCATTAAGCATTGTGTACAAATTGTGTACAAAATATGTAAAAAAAATCTTAGCTACCATGATTTCTCAATAATGGGTTAACCAATCGGTTAAAATTATGCCTGCAATAGTTTTTCTCACAGCTACAAGTAGAAATGTTCGCATTAAAATTGTTATTCTTGCATCGCACGACAGCCATTTGGTAAAAATCAAATCTTTTCGCAAATTTTGTTACTTTTTAATCCCGATGAATTATGAAACCAACTAGAGGCATTATTTTGTTACACATACCAAACAAAATTTAATAGTTACATTAATATAAAAAATAATTGCACCCGCGCAGTGGCTCAGGGGGATAAGTGTCCGACTCGCAATTAGCGGGACCCGGGTTCGATCCCAACACCTGTCATCGCCGATTTTCGGCCCGTTCACGCACTGCGCGGAGGGTGGTTCCGAATCCACCTTAAAAATTGTAGGTCCACCCGGTATGAGAATAAATTTGGTGTTCCCCCTTGCCTTATGGAAGCTCATACCGGGTCGGTATGCGAATACAGGGGGTAATTCCATACCCGTCGCAAACCCTGCGGGGAGGTCGACGTTAATGAAACAATCAATCATAAAAAATAATTGCATACCAATTTTACTGTGCACTCTCAAAACGTCCCCGAAAACTTGTGCAAAAACTCAATTTTCTCCATTCACTATTTCTTTTGCTTTCTTAATTTTTAAAATTGCCAAAAATGAGGACTCCGAACGGGAATGTCTGAGACGAGTCAGATTAAAGTTATGTTATCTTAAGCATGATAAATTAGGATTGCCTTATGTAGCGAACTGCCAAAAGTCATTTGTTAGTAGCTTAGTTACTAAGCCCACGACTACTAACAACACAAACAAAATATTCGATTCAATTTCACTTATAAAACTTTCGTCATCCATTCTTGAAATCCGCCTCAATCATTTGGGTGATTCTTGCCGGGAATACATTGTTAAACGATTGGAAAACATGAGGACGCAACCGAAGAAATAGAGTCAAACGAGGTTTAAGAGTACGACTTTCAATATCAAAAGATTACTATCAGTTCTATGTAATGACTATTACTACTGATGTTACCTTATTAGTGATAAAGCGATGAAATTATAGGTTATCGTGATTGAATCTCAATTAAGCGACGACCTACATTAAAAGCGAAATTCTTGAGAAATAGTAATAATTCATAGTATTCGTTTTTCCGTATTTACATGTCTAAAAGGATCCTTAATATTCCCTTCTGTTGCCCGGAACCTTATACGAAACCTTACATTACTCGACCTTTTTTCTCATCTTTTCCCACACGATAATCCTACGTGCCAGTTCCTTGCAAAAATTGCCAACCAAATTCAGATTCCGCATTTTCTCGATTTTTACAGCCAACAATTAAAGATTCCTAGTGAATTGAAAGGAGCTGATACATCACTAGCTTAGTGATCCTGGAATGGATTCCATTTGCCTTCGTCGGTCCTTGCAAGAAACTTTCCTGCACGTTTAGGTATACAGCTTGTTGTTCGCGCGAATCAAGGTTAATCGCAATGGCATAACCTGGAAATTGGACTTATACTTCTATGTTGTTAACCGACGGCTGTACACACTGCCGTCAGACGTACGAAATGTATTCTGTGTACTCGGATCCTTGTCTATGAGTGATAAATAGAAATATATCCCAGTATTGATCAGCACGTAAATATGATGGAGGAAGGAAGGTCGAAATCACCTCTCTTAAATCGTTAACTATCCCTCGCGCGAGTGTACCTTATAATTATATACAAATCAAGGTATCGTATACTGTGACTTTAGTATAGAAAAAGGAAGCATAAGACTAAACCGTAAGTCTAATACTCGCGCGCGAATATCTCATTCGCCGTCAACTAATACCTTCTAGGGTTTGATATCATAGTTTAGTCTTTGGACCTTCCTCCGAATCGCCGCTCAAATCATCGTCGACCAAACAGAAATTTCTGTCGGCTCTTTTCCTTAGAAGCCTTTGCACTTCGCGAGACTGACAACTTCAATGTTGCATACTTTTATCGGCACTTTACGCATGCGCGCTCGTGACTTTCCGTCAGATGTCCTAAAAAGTTTACTCCCGACTTTGTTTACACATGTTTTTATGAAAAATAAGACTCTAGCGCCTAAATTTCTCTCTCCCTCTCTCTCTCTCTCTCTCTCTCTCTCTCTCTCGCTCGCGATTATTGGAATCCAGCTGGCGCGGTTAATTTACACTCCTCCTCGGTACAAATACTCCGCCTTACATCGTATCGTGCGCCTATGAGAATTAGGTTAGGGGATTTTCGTGCGCGAGATTCCTGTTTGAGTCTGAGTCATATGTTTTGCGAAAAAGTGGCTTCCCGATTTGGGAAAACGCTACGCTACTTCGGCACGAGTTCCATCGTAATGCAACATCCAAGAGCTTGCTAGCAAAATGCTTGGTACGTCGAAAGAATTGCAGAGCACTGTGTCATGGTGGATAGGCCCGCCCGATTGCTATTTTCTCGCCTCTTCCATGTTTGGGATATACATTATTTTAAAACCGCATCGAATATTCTAATCGCAATAAAATTAATATTCCACGGGAAGGATGGTACAAAATCGCATTTCGCATTTTCGGTAAATTTGTAATTCAGACTTCGGGCAAGTACTTTCTGACCTCAGTAATGAACATAAAAAAACAGCACTTCATGGGTTAAGAGATGTATGAATAATTTAGGAATTTTGAAGCAGACAGTCTTGTTTATGATAATATTGACAATGTTGCACTGAATCTTACAACTGTCCTGATACAAACTTGGCAGATTATGTTTGGCGTAAAACGACTTTAAGGATAAATTTACATAAGTTAATTTTTTCAACGATGACGCACTCTAAATATCCTGTGCACCCGGTTCAGTGTTCAACAATCTGTCTTTCACTTTTGTCAACCGAAATATATTTTCCCGATTTTTTGTTGTTCACATATTCAAAGAAAGGGGAAGAGAATATGTCGCAAAAAGAGAGATTTTATTAGCTAATGGATAATTTTTCACTTAAACATTGAAAAATGTAGAATAACATGTAAATGAGTATATTTTCTTTCATCCGAAAATAAATATCAGTTTCCACCAATACAGGGAATTTAATAAAAAGTATCTCCTTAAAGCGACAAAGGGGGAGCTGCGATTAGTTTTTGACCAGTGATTTAGTTTACTATTGAAGTTACTCGTTCTAATAACAATTATATCGAATTTTTAGTCCACAGTGCCCTGGGCATTCTTTCTTTCCCCAGAGATACGTTGCTCATAGAGATAGCAATCATTACTTAGTAAGTAAACTAAATATTGAAGTGTTTGTGTTTAGTCAGTTGGATGGTTATGTAGTTGTTCGAGCTACGGTGTTCTCGTTCGGCCGATCGATCTCACGTGTGATACGTGAGAATCTAAGTTTAGTGTAATGATCCGAGTTCCTAAGTAACTTCTCAGAAAATCAAAGATTATCAAGAATAAACATTAGGAATTTTTACATTTTAATCTTAGTTGGCTCCTTAACCCCTATGTTTTGAAAGACTTTCGTGGAGGGCTTCGAGATTTAATCTTTTACAAAAAATTACAAGGCGTGAATAATGTATTTCTTTCCTTGATTACTTTGAGTAGAATATTATAAAATTTCGTTTGTTTAAACGAATTAGCGTTCATGCAACTTTTTTGCTTACAAACGGGAGCCTGAAAATAGAATCACAAGAACTCAATTGTGCTATATAAAGAATTACGAATTAATTATCTTTTGAAGGTGAAAATTATGATATAAGAAAACACTATCACGAATCAATTATATTATGCTATGCAACATCTAAGAAACAAAGGGTATTTTCAAACACTGCCGTTTTACATCCAACCAGATTTGGCCACCATAAATCTTTAGTTAATAACTAAGAAGTTCAATAGGACAAATATATCTCCATTATTAAGTGCTGTTATTTAAAGAAATAGTCCTATGCGACTTAGGACATACACAATGAGGCTCCCGCGAAACAAACTGGACAGCTGATGAAGACTGATTACTTTACTGCAGGCAAAAACAAACATTCTCATGAAATTAATTTGCAAATGGTAATACAGCTTTGTTTTAAAGAAACAGATTTTTTCATATGATGTTGTTTCGAGTCAACCAGTCACCTACTAAGTCGAAAAGTAGCGAGCATGGGATCGATGAGCTGAACGAGATCAGAATTCTCTTCTTATCCCTTAAGTACCTAACCTCTAAATCTATAGTTTACGGTTAGCCTTCCGGTATACGGCCGAATATTTACATATGTACAAGAACTGAATGAATGCTTGATCGCGAAGAAATTGGAGTGGTTGAGTACAACCTTCAATGGATCGCCCTGTAACGAACGCGAACTCAGTAACCCCCGTGGGTGTCACCTGTGACCAGAAAACAATGAAATCACTCAGCTGTGGTATACCTAGTTCCGCTAAAAGTTGAAAAGCGTTCGTGCGTATCTACCAGAGTTTCTTTACTGTCCTATCTTCGAAACCGCTCGCTTTCATAGTGCTTTAGTAACATCCAAAGTGGATACGATTGGCTATAACCTCCATAGCACAAAGTCTTTGACGGGCAGTCACTTTTGCACGCTTTGTCTTACCAATATCAACATTGGTGATTGTACGGCCAAACCAGAGAATATCAACTACTGTTCTGGGGTCCTGTTTTAACACCTTTTGCCACTATGTTATTCTAATTGCAGATATGGAATCCTACTTTAGGATTATTAAGCCCTATGGCACCTCCCTCCATTGCCAATGCGGGATCTTGGTGTAGCAGTAAGACATTTAGGACCTTTACGATTCTAAGATCTGTAGCTTCAAAGAGCCTGGACCTGTATGCTCTTAGGGCCTGTATGACCCCAGGACTTGTAAGACCGGAAAATCTAAAAGATTTTAGAACCTGTAAGCTTTTAGAATCGGTAAGATTCTAAAACCTTGGGCCTGCAAGACGTAATACACTACTACTGTACAATCTTTATCTAAACTGGCGATTAGAGAATCTGTAAGGCCTGAATCCCTCAATGCCAATCAAGGATTAAGATGTATCTAGTCTGTGATATATACTCCAGCATCTGCGGGCAGAAAATCTCACATGTTGATCAAATATTTCATTCACAGGTTATCCTTTACCCGTCCGTCAAATGCGCTTGAGCTATACGGTTAATTCCCAATGTGCTTTGTCAACTCCTCGTCATTTTGGTTATTTTTTTCACTTCGTGCCGTTCATTTTTGACTTGTTTTCCTTGAGAATGAAATTTAAACGAAACGGAAATAGGTAAGATGGAATTGTTATAGTCTGACAATGCGTAATTATCGCGGTGGACCGTTGCTCGGCAATCCAATGGAATTACAATAGTGAAATCCCGGCATACGATGAGTTGGTTTGATCAATGGTTCATTGAGTTAATGCGATTTAATTAACCCAGCTGTAACGCCGAGTGTGGGCTGTGGCTTGCCGATTTTTCACTGTTATTAACTTTCTGGCTGACTAACCAGTGCTGGGATCTCTTTCGCAAGTATATATTATGGTGTTCTATTATTAATTACACTGTTAGTTATGAAAAAATAATATCAAATATATGAATGCCAAAGGTAATCTGACAGTTGTACCAACAAGGTAGACAGTCGTCTACTTTCAATGTTAAGGCAGTTATCAAATGCTAAAATAACGCATCAACTATATATTATTTGTAACAAATGTGTTTGGCTAAATCAAAAGCCTGTTAATATTAAAGATTTTTCATAATTGTGTTGTGAATCGCCGAAATTTAATTTCCATTTGTGACCTCCAATGTATAATGAAATGACCAAGGGTACCCAACTTTTTAGAATAGAGCGTGAGAACATTAATCGTTTTTCTGTATTATATCATTGTGTTAATCTATTATAACAAACCTTAGTTTATAATAGCAATCATCAAAACGTTTTTTGGAAAAACACAAATCTTGCTTTAAATGATAGTTTCTTTTCTTAAAAGAAAAGCGATTGTTAAGATCAATTCTTGTGACATTGCCAAAATTCTGTAATAAATTTCATATTATTTTCTCCCAATTATTGAAACAGTTCTTTCGTACTAAAATGATGAGATTTGACGGCCTTATTGAAGGTCCGGCTGTCTTCGTCCTTAGTTTGTCAACATATGTCTTAGAGTAGAGTTGATATACGGCATTAATCCAAACTGTACGACTGGCATTACCTTAAAAAGAAATTCCAGTAAACAGTATAGTGAGGAGACTGCAATAAATCAGCGAACAGGACTATTTCATGGAAAGAGATCCCATCACTGCCGCGTTCGAAATGGACTCCCACAAATTCGCGAAGCCATGCCATTTGTAACTATTTTAACTGTTTGTGCTCTGTTATTGTGATATATTATATTAAATACATATATGTGGCTCAGATTCTGGAAACACGTCGACTGACATGCAATCGCAATGCGATTATGACACATGAAATCATACAACAAAATAGTGAAATATCAAGTGCGAGTAAACTAAAATACTAAAAATGAAGAAACATTGTGTACTTGAACGTACACGAAAAAAAACGAAGTAACAAAAATTTGACTAAACCAATTGACAATTGTTCGCATTTTGAATCATTGAAAATCATAATAAATAATTTTAAAAAATCAATCACGATGAAGAATAATTAAAATACTTAAAAGCAGTGAATGTGTCATCGATGTTAATCCATGAACGACTGAGTTGGTGATTGAAGGTAAACTGCAAAACACACACCGCGCGCACCTGTGTCTATAACAATCATTAATAACATGATATGCAACATTTATAATCTAATCTTAAGTCTCATTAAAGACTAAGGGTGTCTGCTGCTGCTGCTGGGCACAGAGAAAATAAAACCTGATCAAAACTGCTTCAGTTAACTCTTCCGAAACCGTACTCTGCATTTTGGATTTTTTCGAAGTTTTTCCTTTTGTTGTATTTTCTCCTGTTTTCACGTTCACGGAATTTAGTTCGAAAATGCTGTTTTCCCGTTAGGTAATTTTCCAAGTTGTTTACTTACAGCGAGCTTACTCAACTGAGACATGCCGAAATTTGAATGAATTTTAACTATCAAAGAATAAACAATCTTTGTATATGCAAACATTATCAAATGAACTAATTCCTAATGAGAGTTGCTACGATTAGTCGACATATACAAATAAATAGACTTTGAATTTTAATTATATATTTGTAGAGTATTTACTTCTTTCATTCTTAACAAATTATTTGCGATGCCAAGAAAGAGCAATTTAAAAAACGATCGTTTTTGTTAAGAATGACAATAGGGCAATAAATAGTCGGCGTGTCTCTGTTGAGTAAGATCAACTGCCAACAACATAAATCGCGATTTTTCTTTTCAAGTCAATGAATCCCGTCTTTAATTGTTATTGTGTCCAGAATCCTTATTCAAAGTGCTGCAATTTAAAATGGTTGGTGATGTTCTTAAAAACGAAGTTATCGTAGTTGTCGCGGATTTAGCGCTCCGGCATAGTGTAAACAGAACAGGACGACACTTGCTAGTTGGAAACAACGCTTATTTCCAAGCAAAGTGCCGAGTCTGATAAACACATAAGTACACGTGGCAAGGAAATCGAATATTATTATATATTATATATTAATACAATTTGGGGAATAAAATGTTTTCAACCAAAAAATAAAATTAATAATAAATATCCATTTACATGTTAAAAACAAACACCGTTTACAAATTTGGAATTTGATAGAACGTTAACTGACATCAAAATCAAGCCAAACCTTTAAACCATGAACGATTCAAAACACAAATTACAGAATTAAATTGCATTGCAATTCTTGAAGTTGAAGAACAAAGAACTGTTTACTAACTCCATCTCGTGAAAAGTGTTACGGATTTTAAAAGCAAACTGAAAAAGAACCCCAAATTCATATGGAAATTGTAATAGACATTGTTGGCAATGGGGAGGAACTGAGAAAGGACGAAAATGTGGACGAGGCGGATGGGGGGGGGGGGGGGGTAGAGCGCTAAATGATTCCGCTCGTCACTCCTGAGACTATTGTAAAACGGTATGTAAATATATTACAATAATATATAGCTGCATCTGTTTGATTGTATGTGAGGTAAGGAGCCTGTTTGCTGAACGGGCACGAGAAAGTCCGATAACAAGTTCTTCCAGACGGGAATTTCGATCTTCGATTCCTCCTACAATCACACAACACCTCAAAAATAGAACCAAAATATCCCTAGGAATTTCAATTCGAACAAAATTCCTTAAAACTAAAAACAGTTCAAACAAATTGATTAAAAACCGTCCTCAAGACGGTAAAAAATAGTATGTCATCACGTGATACTTTCAACAAATGTGAGATTATTCGTGAACTGTTGCGACGCGTTTGAAGTTACGCGAGTGGGGGAATGAATTTTAGATTTGAATCTCGGCTGAATCTCAGAATGAAGAGTTCCGCATCTCGAACCCGAACTCCCTACCGGACTACTCGTACTTATGGAACTATTGTCATCTGTAAAATATAATATAAAAGATCCTGAGTTGTACTGTGTGGTTCTATGGCTATGGAATACGGTTAGCCTCCGCAATTGATCCTCTTACCCAGCCGCACTTCCCACCACCCACGAAAGCCAGAACTCCTCGCTGTTTAATCATGTTTCCAGCTGCCATCCAGCTGCCGAACCAACTGGGAACGCGACCAATCCATTACTAATCAAAGCTAAAGAAAAAGTTCACATGCTCTGCAATAGTTGGAAACTCAAAGTAACTGCAACGGGAGGAAAAATGAGGCTTAGTGTGTAAAAATAAAAAAAGTTTACATTTTTTTAATTGCATCCAAGTAATACAATAATTGTGTACTTAAAGTGGGAATTTAATCTGGTGGTTTCGAGCTGTCGAGTCAGTCGGATTTAAAAATAAACAAAACTACACCAAAGCATTTGCTTTCTATACGTTTAAAAAAAGGGGGAATCCTATCACAAAATTGACGGAATGACAACTAGCAGGGTATTCAAAGCGAATATTATCTGATAGTTTTGAAAAGCGCCTGTTTAAAGGGAAGTTTTCTAGATGAGCCGCATTGTGTAAAAAGAAATAAATAAATAAATAAACGTATTCAATTAAAACAATGTCACAACGCTCCATACAAAACTTGCACGATTTGATGCCAGACTGTGTCAATAATATGTACAAAACTACTCGGAACGTTGTTGATTCGTGCAGTCGATTAAACGCTCGATGAAATTGCAAGAATATGAGTAACAAAAAAAGGGACAAGCAAATATCTACTTGCAGTTCCAAGGTAGAGAAGTCCATTTTTACACAGTAGCATTTTTAACTAATAAAATTCGGGGCAAACATCAGTCAGTAATAACATAGCAGTGCTAGATTTTAATTAATAAAACGCAATTTTTTATTTGCCCTCAAATCATTTTAGAGGCACTTACGAAGTCTCCCGAATCGATTTTACGAAGCGCCGGACCATTCGACGTCAGAAATGTCGTTGGGGCACTGCGTTTTAGCATATAAAGCGATTATATACGCATCGAAAACAATCGCGATGTATAGGGTGGGCGGAAGCAACGACACAATTTAAATTGGATACTAATCGTAAATTGTGTCATTTCCACCCGAACCTGTACTTCTCCAATTGTGCAACGAAACACATCTACACATCCAACTGGTGCACAGCTAAATTTAAGGCGGATAAAACGAAATGCCGTGAAAAATTTACAAACCTTAAAACATACGACGAAAGAAATACAAAGAATACTATACAATACGAACCAAAGAACGTAAATAGGAAACATCACAATTACTATTTACATACCTCGAAAGTAAAGTCACGACAAAAATGCGTAAATGGAATATGCGCAAGCTGTAAAGCAATCAATAATTGTCACGTAACAATGTCGCTTATGGCACAGTCAAGAACTGCTCAAAATCGAATGAGAATAAAAGTCTGAATAATTGTAGATTCTGTTGAATTCGGTTGCTCGATTGTCTTTATGACGCGATCATACTAGTTGGTGATGTTAAAGTGGTTGGTGTATTTCAGATGTGGGCTGTTACAAACTGTATCGAAATTAATTTTCTTTTGTTTCGAAAATTCCACTTGCAATAAAATTCATGTTTGTTATATCGCGTCATATCTCAATCACTTTTAGCAGAATTTCACTCAATCCAAAAATGTTAGCTGTGTTTTGCGAAATTCAGTTCAGCTTCTTAGTGTTAGCCACAGCTACAGCTATTTCAAAATGGGTTGGATAGAAATTCTTCTCTTCTTGCAACAATTTTACAAATGACTATAACTTACGGACTGACTCAAAATCTGTAAAGGATCAAAGTTAAATGCTCATCAAATTAAATTTTAAACCCCAAAAAATTGTTGTTGTTCACCACAATTAGTAAACGTTCACCAAAATTGATTTTTAATCACCAAGTTATATCACTCATCACCAAAAAAAACTTGTTGTTCACCCAATTTAATAAATGTTCAGTGCACGTCATTGCAAACTGCAATATGAGCAACTTGCAAATTGTTTTATCAAAAACCAAATTATGAGTTAATTCTGACAGTGAAAGCGAATAGCGAACTTTAATAATAATAAAAGAAGAAAGTGAGTTTCTTGCAACAGAATCAGTCGACAGTTGATCATTATTAACTGTTCAACTACAATCCTGATGAGATCAATTATTTAGTATACTTCGGGCAGAAGTTGAGTTGACTATGCCATAACCTCACTTTTATGTGAGAACGTGTACGGAATTATAATAATCAATTATAATAACACGATTCAGCCTGGCAAACGTATTGCTCAATTAAACATAATAGGAACGACTAAATGGTTTACCTTGCTAAAAGTTAAAAGTTACAGAGAAGGAAGCAGAGAATTAAATTATCTCCGAAAAGCTGTTTTCGGAGAGCATTCCCAGTATAGGAGTAACATTGAATTTCCTACACGTATAAACAAATTCGTAACTCGAAGAACGCGCATTCGAATATATTGGCAAATGTCCAAGAAATTTTAAACTCAGTGCCAGTCACTTATAATCGCTTTAAACAATACTGATAAAAATATTGCCACATCGATTAATAGAAAACGAAAATGGCACAAAATACCAAAACTAGTTATAAACAGTGGCAGCAATGCCAAGACTAACACAAAAGTGCAGCGCTGCATTTAAGTAAAATACGTTAAGTCGTCATGTAACGTAAAGTAGGGCTCTGGTTTATTAAAGCTGCTGGGGAGAATTGCCATTCCAAGGATAAAAACAATAGGTTCAGACTTATATAAATAATAATACACAAGGAACTGTGTAAAATACAATTACTCAAAGACGATTTACTCAAGGCTAATTGTAATGCGACAGAAAATGGCGCCAACACGACAAACATAACTTAAGTTTTCTTCTGGCAAATATCGTACAACTGAATCAGTAAACAATAGCACCGCCACCATTGCACTCTCCACTACGAAAAGATTACTTTGTGATAAATTCCTTTCTATAAAACAATGTAAACAGAGTTGCGTCAACTTGGTCAACTTGGGCGGGAAACATCAAATTGGAAGTACTAAAGAACTCAAACAGAACATTTGTCAGTACGAAAAGATGACGTTGCGGTAAATCCTTTTTTAGCAACATCGTAAACAGAGACAGGGTGCGGCATCCACCAATTCGTGAAGAACGATCAAATGCAATTGGATACCAACAATTCAAAGGAGCAGGATACGCTTTCCAAACATTCCATCAAATGCAAGACAAAAAAATGGAGAGAAATACCCAAAACTTTCTATAAAAAGGAAAGCGCGTTAGTATAATGTCATCAAGCTCATTAAATCTTGAAGAAGGGGTAAATAAACGAATCAAAAACACACTCGAGTGACCAAGTGCTCACTTTCCAGAGTGTCTAAGTAGAACTGAGAAGAGTAGGATTTAGATGAGGTTGTAAGGCATTCCAAGACCAAAATGCAGGGAATGTAGATTAAAGGATTCCAGAAGTCGACAAAGCCGGGTGAAGGCAACACGTAAAGCGAAGTAGATGAGCGAAAAGTGGGCCAGTAGAGAGTCTCGACGGTGGAGGCAGACCCCTTATAAATATATTGTTTAAATTCAATCTGCAGTTAGTATCATTCTCGGTCGCGTTGACCGGTCAGTGACACAATATAATAAACCCTATCGGTAAAAGGTCCGTCTTGCGTGTTTAATTGGATAATTGAGCTTGTACGGTTTTCGCGCTTGAAAAATATATCATTGGTATCATCGTATTGCATCGCCTGTACAGTGCTCGCTCGCACCGCTTGCCAGGCGCGTGGACGCCTGTACTCGCCTGTCTGTTCATATTCCTGTTCCGGGGCCGACTCTAATAAAGTAAATATAATCCTCTGTAAGAATATAATATCGTTGTAAATATCTGTAGTCTGTGTAACACTGTATATCATCAAATGAAACAACGAGTCAAGGTAATACGGCCTGCCAGTCCTTCACGAATGTGCGATTGCGGATACTGCCTGCTGCGCAGTCTGTTACTGCGCAACAATGCGCGCTGCGCACGCGCGCGCCCACCCAATGGAAATGGCGCTCCGATCGGTGACGACGCCATCTTCATCATCATCATCTTCTTCTTTGTTCTGTTTCACTTCTTCTTCTTCTTCTTCTTCTTCTTCTTCTTCTTCTTCTTCTTCTTCTTCGTCATCGCGTACCTACTTACGTACTTCACTTCGAATATCTGGTTTCTCTTCTCCCATTTTGCTGACAAGCCAACAGCCTCCGTTTAAGGCTATTAGCTTGCCCAACTGCTCCTCTTAGCTTTACCGCACTCACGAGTTACATTCATACATACACACAACCTCGGCACGCACTCAGTCTCATTTATACATTAACATACAGTTTGTCTTTCCTCTTTGCCCGCCTTACCCCTAAGCTTTTTTTCGGATTTTCTTTTTCTCTAACCCCCTACAAAATACCCGTCTGACTGGCAGATCGAGGAAAAGTCTCTCGTTAAGGCTTGCTGGGCTCATAATCTATTGCGACTGCGAGCTTCCCTTGTTCCCACCCTCGGTGGGTTCTGATGACAGTCTCCATGGACTGGATCTATCAATGATAGTGTTTTTCGACAATGTTGATGATGTGTGATCACAGACGGATCCAGCACAGAGCTGCCTCGAAAACAAATCGTCTATGTATCCTGTGCTCCTAGACCGGACGCTTTTGGTGGTCTGGTGAGAAAATAGAAGAGTCCCGAAACTCGTCGAGCGTGGCTTTATCATCCTCATAAACAATTATGGCTCCTGACGCAGCCCGACCGTCGCGATCGACGTCTCAGGTACGCGCGTATGCATTAAAGTCATCATTGTGATGAAATATCTGTGGTCTATTAGTGGCCATCCCCTCGCACCCGGACCAACTGCGTTGGCCCGGCCCCAAGGAAGCGACGGAGTCTCATTATCAGTCGGCTTGTGTGATAAACGATTAATCATTGCAATAAATGGGTCTCTCTGCTCGAAGGGGAACCCGGGTTGAGCACGTCCACGACTAGATCGCTCGGATTAACAGTGTATGTAGATCACAGATAAACGTTACTGCTCGTCAATCTCCGTCGAGTGACGGAATAGCATCGCCCCGGACTCGGGCGATCAAATCACAGGTTATCACGGCCGATCAACGATTGGTAGTGTCGGAAACACCTGTCCTTGTGGCATGTGTCTCGGTTATTAGCACCGTATTAGTCTTTCGTAGTTGTAGATCGGAAAAACTGCGTTACATGAATAAAACTCTGTCAGTCTGTGTGGTAAGGAGGCGCCCGCCAGCTTGTGTAACAGTTAGCATTATATAACAGATATATGTCTGAGTATATGTACATATTGTATATACTTATTCCCAGTAGGATGCTGTCGCAGTAGTTTCTTCGCATTTCACGTCAGCGCCGCCAGCAATGTAAATAGGAAGAAACGAAACAGCCTGAGATAAGTAATTGTGCGATCGGTCAATCAAGTAGCAGAGTCGCCTGCAGCTTGGACCCGATGAACAAGGAGGCCAAGCCGAAGGCGAGGCCATCGAACTGCTTATGAGAGAATCTGTGGTAGAAAACTATATAACAGGTTCGCTCGTTTTCCACTGCGAGACAGATATAAGCTGTTTGTCTGTTTACCATTAGGTCGTTTTCCTTACGAGAAAGCGAGCGAACCCCTGTGTCCACGCTAATTCGCGGAAGCTGTACAAGCCTGACGAGCGGCACAAACCCAATATAACTAAACCAGTCTTCTGTACTCCGCGAAGAGACGTAGGCCTCTTCGCCACCAAAGCGCGCGCGACTCTCTCTCGAAAGCATCAGTGTTATTGCACCCGTATTACTGAATTAATCGTAAGTCGATCCCCAGCGGGGACCCCTCTATTGCTTAGCTAAAGTGGAAAAACTCTTTATTGTACAAGCTCAATGAGTATCGTAAACCCAGTAAAACCTAGATCAGTTCTCTGCGGTCGCCAAGCGGATTGGCTTCGTGTCGATTCTCACGGCGTTAAAGAAATCCACGCTATTGCACCGGTATCATTAACATAGCTGATCTAGCCGCCAACTGCCTCTCCGTGGTTCCCCAGTGTAAACTACAGAAATAACTGTCGGTTAAGTCGCGCTTGCTCGACGAGCGCCGAAGACCCGGCGAAACTATTCCAGCTATAGTATTATTGTGCCTCTGTACTAACTAAGAACGTAACCCTATCGGTCGGACGCCCTCGGCATTGGCTAGACCCTAGGGCGAAAGAGCCCGGAAGCGGCACGCGCTCTTCGAGCTTTCTCAGTGGGTACTCTCTTGATCATCACCGGCTCCTGGGAGATCGGTAATCGGTGAGCGATGGTGATCAAGAATGAAGAAGGCGAAGGAAGGCACCACTACTCGGTGGCCCGGGGAGCGCGTGATCCTCCTGGAGGGTTCTGCCCTGGCGAGGGCGTTAGGTACTTGCGGTAGGAAGGCTCGCTAAGGGTCGCAGGGTGAATGATCAGAGCCCAGCAAACAAAGGACCGAAGTTTGTCGAGTGCGCGGCTCGGCTGCCACGCACTACTGATAAGGCGCATCGAATTGCATCATAACGTGCTTCTCCCCAATCTGCGCTACTTCCATCGAATAGCCAGTGTCCGAGGGCTGGTAAACACGGCCAGGCTTCACGTCCGCGGCCGTGCAGTCCTCTACAGCCTGGCCTTGCATTACCGCAACCACAACTTTACTGTCTTGCGACTGCCCCGGGGATATTTGATTGGGCGCTTGCGCGCCGCTACCCTGCGGCGTTTTTGCCGATTGATGGTGCTGCTGATGGTGTTGCTGCTGCTGGCAATAAATCTCCTCCTGCCGCTGCCGATCCGCCACGTTGAGATCGTGAAAGCTGACGAGGTGCCGCTTCAAGTAGAGCTTCGTCTTGAACGGCTTGTTACAGAGGGGGCATGTGACACTCTGAGGGTTGTGGATGAGGCGCATGTGCTGGCGTAGGTTTGACAAGTTACTGTACATGCGGTTGCAGACGGGACAGGGGCGCGGATCCAGCGAGTGCAATTTGCGCAGGTCAGCTGCAAAACACACGCACAACTTGGCCTCTAACCGGTAGCACCACTTTTTCTCGCTTTCACATTCCAGTTTTTTTGTTTTGTCACATACAATCCTTATCGACACAGATTTCAGACTCTCGCACTCCGTACAAATGATCGGGAGTTTTGCTTGTACGCACCGCTTCGTTTTATTAAACCTGAAGATCAATTAATGGGTTCATTGGGTTGTTGATAGACTTGTTTTTTGTACTTGGTCTAGGTACATTACGCAAAATAATACCTTTGTTTGTAAAGCAAAGCATCGACATTAATTACCGAATGCGAGTAAGCAGGATTTATATTTGTAACATTTCGAGCGAATTCCAAGATGACTTTAATAACTTATTGATATTTCTGTCAATGAAACTTGTGTATACAAAAAGAAGAAAATAAAGACTCACTGATGATGGATGCGTGAATTCGCTGGATTGCACGACAATCAAAATCAGCTACGAATTCACATTGAGTATAATAATGTGTTTTTAATTCAAATAAAGGAATATAAAATGATTTAATCCTATATATAAAATAATCCCAGTTGTGTTAAGATCGATACATGAAACAATGAGTGTCAAAAAGAAAGCGTATATTGTTTAAAAACCAATTTGTAAAAGGAATTAATGGGACCAGAACTTTAGTCAAAATGTATATCTGATTTAAGTTTTCAACTGTTGTTGTCTCCCGATGTTCTTTCCAAAATTTATTATACTTTAATATCGAACACACTTAGATTGATCTAACATTTTGCACTTGGTCCCCCGAACGCATCATTTTGTCATGTGCTTCCAATACGTTGCACATACGCAATATCTTTTGCAATAACAGGTTTAATTGTCGAAGTGGTGCGTGGAAGAAATACTCCCGGTGATGCATGCAAAACTAAGTATTCCTAAACAAACTATGAAGACAAGGAAATTGGCATTCGTGTGTGATCCGTTTTCGTTCAGTTCTCCTCAGTCGGGAATTTTCACTACTACATGCTTAAGCGAATCGTACATGTGACTCATGACTGTAGAACTCAAATTCCCGTAACTATTGCATAGAAAAACAAAAAGGAACATTTGAAATGCCAGATTAATAAACAAGAAGTATCTTAAAGTTTAATTTAAAAAAATATATAACGATAATATTTCCATAGTAATTAATCTGAAGTAAATTTGTATTTTACAGCACTTCTTACTGCTCTTATTTAAAAAATCGTTCACTACTGGAATAAGACATTCAATTTTGCGAATTAATTAAACAAACCAATCCCGTTTTTCGGCGAACTGATTTAAACACAGAGTAAACTATTTTGTTTTTGAAAATACAATAAGTCTACTTGTTTGAAAAAAGGCTCCACTTAGGTTACAATCAAACTGTTCTACATTGTAATGTGAAAACTGTCGAACTATTCACACCAAAGGCTGGTAAATTGGTAAACTCAAGACTGGTCACTTCATTATTCGTCCAAATCAACTAGATTAACAGGGAGCAACTACATACAATGCGCTACAACAGAAACGGACCACAACGTCAAAGGAGGAAACACACAGAGAGTTACTCAAATGAGGAAGGAGTTTTCTGCTTGGTAAAATTAGTGTTGGGTGGTCTTGATGGTGCGTGGTTACCACGAATCCTTGCACACTCCCATTCACTCCAATTTCATATGTAATTAGTGCGCTTTGTCATAACGATCTCGACTGCGACAGCCACGTTTGTGCATCTGAGTTAGTAGAATCCACTACATATGTGAAGGCCACGTGGCTTGCAAGTAAATTAATGCCATATAAGACCAAATACGTTCTGCCGAATGGACAACAGTCGGACGATGTTATTATGTGTGATTTAGAACTGTACAGTTAGAATTCTGTTACTATGAATTCAGTTGAGGCTCCGCAAAGCTACCAATGCGAGAAAGAGAATTAGCGTGACAAGCAAGCAATGACAGTCGCTTTGAAATACCGAGGGTGCTCATTGTATTAAACAAGTTAATCCAACGACTTCCTCCAGTATCGAATCTCGACTTTGCGACGCGCGAATTTTCGCAGTGAATTTTCAATCTTTACGGAGGCTGAAATTCGTAGCGCAACAGACTTCCGTGATTTCGTTATGACAGCCACCACCGGACAGCAACAACCAGCTGAGACACCCTAACCACACCGACAAGAACGCTCACGCTTGTCTTTTGAGATGGTTTTCAATGAGGTGGTCGCCCCTGTGGTGTAAGCAGGCCGAGGGTAGATTCTCAGAGCCAATAAATGATTGGAAATGTAAGCACAGACAACATTGCCATTTTATTTCTTTATCTTCTATTTTTACCACCCCCGACTTAAGGTTAGGCCACAGCGACGCATTATGGAGACGATGGTAAGCGTGTTATTGGATCAGGCGTGAACGAGTGCGCATTCAATCTTTGCCGTCATTAACTCATAAGCACCGCGACTTTCAATAATGTTTGACTGTGTCGATGTAATGTGATACGCTTCCCATTGGCCGCCGCTTCAATGACTCTCTTCCCCAGTGACAATGGTTTGTGCCTTTGGTGGAACAAGTTGTTATTCGTGTTAGAATGTGTCTTTGCACACATTCGGCAAGCAGTTATGATAAGAGAATGATCAGTGTTTCAATACTATTGCATGGCCCGTGCTGCGAGCGATGAATGATGTTTATGGTATTTGTTGTTAGGCAAATGCCGATAATATTAATTGCAACCTGTTTTAGCGTTTGTTTAAATTAGATTTCATTTTGTTTATTCGAGAAATAAAGGTTTGATATAACTGATAATAAAAATAATATAAAATACCAGAAAAACCCGATTGATAGTTTAATCAATTTCTCAAAGGATTATATTTTAAACATTGTTATTCATTCAACTTTCTGAATAAGGTAGAAGAACTAATAAATAAATAAAATGGTGAAAATCTATCCACTATTCAAGATAAATTAAATTTTAAATTCCATTTTACTATTAAATTATTAAATTATCAAATTATAGAACACCATCTTTTTTCCAGTGTCAAAGCAACAAAATCAAAATTATTTGTTTCTTATGTTCCACATGTTCTTCATCTAATTAGGCCCAATCACCAGAACTACTCAGTGAGGTCTTCATTATCAAAGTAAAGCATTTCCAATATCTCTTAATTTTCTATTATTAAAAGTTTTGTTGATGTGATTATTGAAGATGTATAAAAATGTCCCTGTTCGACTAGACTGTTATGTAAACATTTCTGTCGTTGAGAAGACTAAAGCCAAAACTAATTATGTATAATTCGTACTCAAAAATATGTATTTTCGTTACATTAACGACAGATAGGCATCAGGACAGAAAGAATTACGGTCATCCGTTGAATACATTAATATGAGCCTCATACACTGAGATCATAATAATCATTAATTTTTACATTAAAATTTTGAAAACAAGATCTACGCTACGAAACTGGTAACGTTGAATTTAATGTAATCATGTGATACTAATGTACTTTAAGTAAACACTGATGAAACTAATGTACGATCGGTGTCTTCAGATTCTTGTTAAAATTCCGAAATGAAAATAATATAAATAACATTCGATTTTCTCCACTTTGTTAACAATGTCAGTTTGTGATGATTTTATATAAGACGACACAATACAATACAAAGTTCTATTATCTTGTCCCATAAGAAGTTACGAAATCAAATTTCGAGCAACATTAACAAAAAACATGTATTTTTACAATTTTTCTCGTTGACTAGAACATTTACGGCTTTAAATCTTATAACTCGAATTAATATCAATTGACATTACAAGCAAATGAAATCGACAATCAGTTTTGAATGTAGTTGAAAATTTCTTAATTATTCTTCTTTATGACGTGCAATTTTCGTAGCTTGCTTGATTCAACTACCGAGCGAAATAGTCGATAATTTCACATGATCCAACCAGAGATTAACCCATTTGCATCATTGCGTCTGTGCCATGAATATTATATATTGTTACGTGTATGTATAACAATTGCTCGTAATGCATGTAACACGTCTCTAAGAGGAGATATTAGCCAACCCATATGCGCTATTTTTATTGAATTTTTGTTGAGAAGTGGATTTCCAAAACGTATTCGATACATATTTTTCTTATTGACTAACATTTCCAGCTTTGAGGCGGAGTCAACATTCGAAGTCGGAGGTGCAAATGTTGTATGTATATTCGATATTATAGCACCAGCAAAAATTTAATCACGTAGTTTCAAATATAAAACAAATTTAAAAAGCCAAATCACAATTCCTTACAGAAAGACGATCAAATGTCGTGAACATTTTTTTTTCGCTATCTACCATGATTGAGGCATACAGCAAGTCCTCAACTTATTGAATTAAGTAGTTCCAATTGCGTGAGTCAAATAAATTCTGAACTATTGAATAAAAGACGCTAAAAGGTTGAATACTCTTTGCTTTGTACACGTGTGCTCGTTGAAAACTCGAAAATACAAGGAAACCAACTCCTGTTTACGAAATTATTACAGGAATGTGATGTATTAATATTATTAAAGTCTCAATAACAATAACAAAGTTATATAACGTCGGTTATATTGGAATGGTTCTCTCCACATCACTATAACTAATGCAATTATGGACCAATTGGGTTAAAGTTTCTATTGGATATTTTTCTTAAATGAATGGTCGAGTGAATGTTGAAGGTTTTATTATAGGCTCTCCACTTTTTTGCGGAATAAAAGTATTATTATTCTTGGGAACTAAAAGCTATCTTCCTGTGTAAGTTATTGTAGCTGTGTTAAGGATACTAATTTTCAAAATCGCCTTCGAACTTCCCCAAATAATCCACTCAAGAATAGTCAGTAAAAATCTCAATTCCAGCAACACATTAATATAAAAGTTACGATAGCCATAATCGAAAGCACCAACTAACCCACCCGTAATTATAACTTTGTTATTCTTATAGATATTTTAACAAAATTTAAGAAAAGGAATACATCACGTCCTCGAAACATTTATTGTATAACCGATCAATTTTGCATCCAATTTTTTTCTCCTTGTTTAAAAAATTTCAATTGTTTAAGTTTTCGTACGTTTTAGACGTATTCATACCCTTAATGTATTCCGCCTATCTATGAATCCAGGTGAATCGAGGACTTACTGCACAACACTGGTACCTGTTTCGACCCCCAACTCCAAGAATTAGATTAACACGTTTGGAGTGAACAATGGCCGATAAAAGAGGACATGTGCCGAATGCTTCTCCGCAACCCACTTCTCAAGCAAGTTTCATGAAAACCGGCCAGTCCGGGTTAGCTAAGGTCCCTTTACAAATGTTATTAATATCTACTCGCTGCATGCGCAAGAAACTCAACAAAACTACTTTGGTTTACACGTGCCATTACTGCTAAATGTCGGAGAAACAGAAATCATTCTAGAGAAGCGGAGGGCTGTCGGTCATCAAGATATACTCAGGTGTGTACTAAAATTGACTTTCCTGTGCCTCATCCTCCGGTGATGCTTACTCATCCTGGGCACTTTAGGCTGTGGACGTTTATTAAAGCTAACAACTTTTCTACAAGAACTCCCAACACATTGCCTCACAGTCTCACATTTGCATCGCTCTATTTACATTCTGGCGGGATTCCCTGATGGTTGCGGTCTCAGTGCCATAGAAGCACTGGTATTGCAATGACCGTTTTAGTCATTTCCGTTTTAACGTTCAATTGGTTTCAGGGAAATCTGCGCTCCATAGAAGCAATGCTGATGACGATGACTATCTTAATCTTGTTATTTTTAAATTTTACGCCAAACGGTAGCTGCATTAACTCCTGCATTATATCACTCATTTAATGTAATGACTGAAACAAATCATTTGTTTCCTCGAAACGATTATAATTTCAAACAAATATCACCGTAAAGTGCAGGATTGGATTTGAATAAATATGCTTGTAAAGTGTCAACATACATTCCATTTGGATAGAAAGTCACAACCGAAATATATCGACTTAATGATTCGTAATATTCCAACTGGTAATTCCAGATCGTCAGTCGGGTCTCAATTTGAATGTAACGATATTCGAAATTAATTTTTACTGGAAGGATTAGCAATGCAATTATGGTAATAACTGCTTGTCCGAATAACACTATATTTCTGAAATTAAATTGTTCTCACAAGCAGAAACGTAGGCAGCGAAAATAAGACATATAGAATGATGAAAAAAAATGAAAAGAATACTTGCAAAAATGTATCTATTCCAAAATCCATCATACAAATAGGAATATTTTATCCTCTAACTCAACTCGTTGTTTTATACAGTTAAGATGTTTGTAATATAACTTTTCTTACGGATTGCTTTGAATTCCATACAATGTCATATAAGAAGATTATTACCTAATCGTCCAAGAAGTGTTAAACTAAATCTGACCCAATAAAACGCCAGATTATGTACTCGAAAAACTGCAAGCGTTTCGAATTTTAGCGGTGGAACAGTTCTTGTTGTTAAGATAAAAAAATGACAGGCCTATAGGCGAGTATGATATGCATATTGCAAAAAGTATTCAACAATTAGAGACCGATTCGCCTTGAGAAGGTCGGTATTTTCCTATGAAACTAAAGTTGCAACCTTGCCACCACGTATCTGGCAGGTGTCTATGTGCAAAGTCTAATGTGTACAAACCAAGCTAAAACTTCCGATTGGAGAGAATGGCTGAAAAAATTAATTTTGTATGTTCAATCTTTCGACAGTACATGACAACTGTCTTAAAAACAAGGGAAAGTCCCACCGAAAAATGCTCTCTTGCTATGCTTTCTCTGTGAGTTGTAAGCTATTATTGAACAGGGAAACAACCCTGACTAATATTTCTTAAAAATCTTAATTTATTTATAAGTAATTGAGTTTGACTCATTATTCAAATATGTTCTGTTTATTTGTAAGTTAATGTTACGTTAACAGCGTGTGGGCCCAAATATTAGCAAAACTGTCTCGGTTGTCTAGAAATTTGATTAAAAAACAAAAATCATTTGTTGAATTTGTGGCAATACTTGTACTTATCAGGAGACTCGGTAAAATCTCGCGCCAAGTAGTAGTATATATAGTACAGCACGCGACAGCCGAGGATACTTATCCTGAACTCTAGCTGTTATCCTTAGTTACCAAACTTTCAGTTTGATTTATGCGAAAGTTAGAGCCCAAAGAATTTATTTAAGAATTTTGTATTTTATCGTTGATTTTTCTGAATCCAATGAGCCAAGAATCATGTGGATCGGTCCAGTCGTTCCGGAGATATGAATTTCCTCTGTTATTTTTCTCGCGGCACAGGCCAGGCGGATTAAGAGTTCATCGTCTTCGCCTTTAATATTCCCGATTCCTCAAAATGTTACTCTCACGTGTTTCACGCGAGCGGGCACCACTGCGAAGTGCTGCGGAGCGCAGTGCAGATAATATGGTTTTATACCGATACATTGGTTATGGCATGACTGGTGATGTGTCAAGACAATGATGACGGTTACGTGGTACAGTCCGATTGTATTTTATTCTTCAAAATATGAACAACCAAAAAGGCGTGAAATCCCCCAAAATACATTAAAATGTAAAGTAAAACGCCAAATAGTTTGTCCAAAAATGAAATAGATATGACACAAGAAAGCCAAGTTTTCAATCAAAGATACCACACGTTAATTAATTAATTAACTTGCATCCCTAACTTTAAAACTTGGCACGCGCATACTTAATTACCAATCAAAAAATATTACGAGCATGACTACCTTGACACAAATTTGCACGTGCCAAGTTTTAAAGTTAGAGATGCAAGTTAATTAATTAATTAATGTGTGGTATCTTTGATTGAAAACTTGGCTTTCTT
The DNA here is from genome assembly GCA_963675795.1 of Crossocerus cetratus. Taxonomy (NCBI): domain Eukaryota; kingdom Metazoa; phylum Arthropoda; class Insecta; order Hymenoptera; family Crabronidae; genus Crossocerus; species Crossocerus cetratus. Next base: position 18,414,489 of record OY776664.1, on the reverse strand, counting down.
GTGTGATATCTATTTCATTTTTGGACAAACTATTTGGCGCTTTTCTTTACATTTTAATGTATTTTGGGGGTTTATATTTTCGCAACCTTAAATTGTGGTTATGACAGTTAGAAAAGACTTGCTTGTAAGATTTATTCATGTGAAGAATAAACAACACATTTTTAATTATGGTGCTGTTTTGCAGTACTCTAAAGTCCAGTAGGTTTAATCCGAACATTGGAACAACATTTCTGCAGTTACTAATAATATTAGTTTAAACCAGCTTGCATTGAATTATGGGTTGGAAGCCTCGATTATTTATACCCGAGTCACTGGGCGGCCTTTGGGAATTATCAAGATTGCTGATGCAAATGGGTCGAATGACAGTCGTGAGCGTGAATGGACATGAACGCGCACACGAAGCATGAAAGTAAAGAAAAGATCGAAGCGCATGAATTGGGTACAGCCCGACTATGTACACGCAGGATCTTAACACCTCTAAATGTGACAGGGATATTCTACCAAGAAACACGGCGAAAACTGCATTATCCAGCAAAGCCACGAACTACCATGTAAAACAATGCTATCCAACAGTTGTTCCCCAGCGGTTCGTCATCCAATCTTCATTCTTTTAATTCAAGACTTTTGATAGGATGATGTTACCCCCAAAGAGCAGGACTTGTAGAGCACTGATCTAGAATTACGGGACTCAGTATTTAGAATGTTCCTTTTTAGTAACTAACAGGACACAATGAGTCCTGCACTGTTTGGTATGAAATTTGACTTGAAATGCTACTGCGCGAATTTTCCAATCGAATATGCAATAAGCAAGATTCGCTTCTAGTCTCGTAGTTGAAGTTACTTTTCATTTTTGCCAAGCAGTTTGGAACAGTAAATTCGGTCTGCCAATTATTACGAAAGTCGAACCGGGTGAAAGAGCGATTCTGCAAAGATCCTTAGAGATGAAGGAGTTATTTGAAAAATCAAAGAGAATAATATGAGAAAATGAAGCGACTCTCATAACTGATATTTTATTTAAGCGTAAAACTACGCGTTTTTGTAGTATAACCATAAACAGATTCTAAATCTTGCAAGTAAATCAAATTTGTATTTATTAAGTTTGCAATCGTACTCGACCGTTTGAGATATATGACAGTTGGGCTGAGATTTTCGTTTCCGTATTTCATGGACAAGGCAAAAGCAATTCGCAAAGATCGGAAGGTTAGTAATCCAATTCTATCTAAAAAAAAAAGGAGAAAAATCTTACAAACACAAAACTAAAACAAATATTATGCCTTTCTATTCTTATTATTCAAAATCTGCTATCGATCATAATTTCTCACAAAACATCAGACCCGATTCTCTTATAATTGATCAAATTTTGTCATCTTCGACTCTTTACTCAGGATCGCGATTATAATTCTATTTCGGGCATTTAAGGTCCGAAAATACTTGTAATTAACATGAATCTATCGCGGCATTTTATTTCAAATGACACTATTAACATGCATACCATAAAGTGTGCCAAATATTCATTGAGCAAAAATAAATTTTCCTCAACCCTAATTGCTTTCTGCAATGTTAATTCATTTTCTCCGTTACCATTACCAAATAGGTTTTTGCAAATACTGTTTTCCTTTTTTAGTTGATTGTGTGTATATGATGCTTGATTATTAGCAACAAAAGCATAACACTATTACTGCGATTATTTTTTGGTTGCCTTTGCCATATCTCATTCAGATTGGCTTGAAGCTATTAAATATAAAAATGGAACAGAGCCCAAAAGAAATTCGATTCCGAGTATCAAATGGGATAATGCAGTTTCACACCGATCGTGGATGAATTTGAATGATGAAACGATCATTTTTGAGAAAAACGGGTATTCAGCGCTCATCCAACACAGCCGGCCAAAACCGCAAACTGCACTCTGCGGACGCAGTTATGCATACGCGCTTATATATCCTACCTCATAGTGTCATGTGTCTCTCTTATCGCCTACCAAGGCCTACCATCTTATCTAGTCATTAAGGGCTTACCATTCCAAAGATTTGCCTCTCCTCCTTCCATACTCCTCCACTGACAGGTTCTCTTGGTAAGCATTTGTTTCTCTCAGCCAAACTCCCCAAGCATTCGCCTACAATCACACGGGCCAGCGCTGTCCAAGAGCTGCTCCCGCGGGAGCACAGCGGTTTCCCCACCCTTACCCGACATGGTTCGGTAAGGCGGCCTGGCGAGGGAAAACGGGAAGCGAGGGAAGCGCCTTACCATTGGACAGCCCTAAAGCCTGGACCTGACTGAGCTACGTTCCGTTCTGCCAATGCTTAAGGTTTAATTAAGGGACTTGCTGTACGGTTCGTACATCAGGTCTCTCATTCTTGAGTATTACCGAAACGGATCGGAGAGGATCAGTTGCCCCTAACATAGCTTTCAGAACTCTATCGCTCATCCTCTTCCATTCTATCTCAATTTTCCTGTTCGTCCCACTCTCTCTCTCTCTCTCTCTCTCTCTCTCTCTCTCTCTCTCTCTCTCTCTCTCTCTCTCTCTCTCTCTCTCTCTCTCTCATTCTCTCGGACATCGCACTCGCTCTCGCTCTATTCACTTCTCATACTCTTCACTGACGTAACGGCTAGGTTGTTGCTGTTTGTAATGGTGCTCGCACTACCGGGGAAATCTACTCTCTGGTGTCGACTTACCTTGCTGCTCTTGATTTAGGTCCGTGTTGCTGCTGTGCGAGGGCCCGGGCATTCCGCCCTCCATCGAACCTCCTGTGGAGCAGATCGTTTGAGATTAAAATTAGTAAATGTAATACCATTGGGGACATCTGCTGAAAGGATTTTCTAGGCCTGAAAAGAGGTCCAAACGACTGGAAATGGCCATAGTGTAGGGGTAGTCCAATAACTAGACTCCAGTTGTATTCACTCGATCGTAGAAGCAAAATATTGCACAATCTGCTCAAACGAATCTGTTAGGCATTGCCATGTAAACAAAGCCGAGAAACTAACAGAATCGTTTGAGCCCGGGGTACAGTGTGATTAGATATTCTAGAGTAACAGCAGAATAACCGTAAGTACCAATTTAAGACAATATTGCAATTTTGAAAATCTTTAAAGTGGTGCCATTCAGACAACTGCAATTTAAAATAATACTTTTAAGGGACATTTCATATTCATCCAAAAAGGATGCTTTCTTTTTCCTTTCCCAAAAAGGAAATTTTGCAAATATCAATAAATTACCAAAGTAATATGCCCTACGGCAATCTTTAAACGCGTTTTTCTCGGAACCACTAGTCCAAACTTGGTCGACGGGATTGCTTGGAAACTACTGGGTTGATTTTGACCAAATTTTGAACAGACCTCGAGTATAACTGTAGGTAAACATGAACTAAGAGAAATCGAAAATTACAAAAATTATTATTTGTTTGAGACCCTAAAGGGATGAAATTTGAGTGGAAAATCGTGTTTTCCCTATCAGATGGCCCTCATTTTGTTAATTCTCGATATCAAGAGACTCGGTAGAGTCTCGCGCCAAGTAGTAGTATATATAGTACAGCGCGCGACAGCCGAGGATACTTATCCCGAACTCTAGCTGTTATCCTTAGTTACCAAACTTTCAGTTTGATTTATGCGAAAGTTAGAGCCGAAAGAATTTATTTAAGAATTTTGTATTTCATCGTTGATTCTTCCGAATCCAATGAGCCAAGAATCATGTGGATCGGTCCAGTAGTTCCGGAGATATGAATTTCCTCTGTTATTTTTCTCGCGGCAAAGGCCAGGCGGATTAAGAGTTCATCGTCTTCGTCTTTAATATTCCCGATTCCTCAAAATGTTACTCTCACGTGTTTCACGCGAGCGGGCACCACTGCGAAGTGCTGCGGAGCGCTGTGCAGATAACATGGTTTTATACCGACACATTGGTTATGCCATGACTGGTGATGTGTCAAAACAATGATGACGGTTACGTGGTGCAGTCCGATTTTATTTTATTCTGCAAAATATGAATGACCAAAAAGGCGCGAAATTCCCCAAAATACATTAAAATGTAAAGAAAAGCGTCAAATAGTTTGTCCAAAAATGAAATAGATATCACACAAGAAAGTCAAGTTTTCAATCAAAGATACCACACGTTAATTAATTAATTAACTTGCATCTCTAACTTTAAAACTTGGCATGCGCATACTTAATTACCAATCAAAAAATATTACAAGCATGACTACCTTGACACAAATTTGCACATGCCAAGTTTTAAAGTTAGGGATGCAAGTTAATTAATTAATTAACGTATGGTATCTTTGATTGAAAACTTGGCTTTCTTGTGTGATATCTATTTCATTTTTGGACAAACTACATGGCGCTTTTCTTTATATTTTAATGTATTTTAGGGGTTTTCCAATTTCCCTAGCTCTTGCCCTATCTCAATGCTTTCTTAACATGTACCTAGAGGGGGTTTTTATTTTCCATGCTTTCAGAGCGGGATAATCTTACCCACGCAAAATCTTTGTTTATAAACACTCATTGTTTATAACATTAATAGCTCTTAAAAATGTGATGATTCGGCGTGTACAAAATCTTACACAATGTTTAAAGGGCAAACAACAAATGCACTAGATGTAATTATGATCTCGTCATTCAGTCTTCTACAAAGGAATCGAAAATTCCCCGAATCTCAGCTGTTTCCAAAGAAAAGGTCCCTTAATTCTTATCTCGATTTCGCCGTGAGTTGATTACTCTGGAAAGGTTTGCAGGAGCAAGGCGGCTAAAAGAATGAGATTTTCGTGTCAGGAAAATAGCCACTAAGCGCCAGAAACTAGGCCCATGTAGTTAGTTTTCAGGCGGTGCTTATGGTCGAATCACACGATCTTGCTACAAATGTTCGAGAGGTTAAACATTTGTTTCAATCCCATTGTTTCAACGGCCGCGTATAATTTATATGATTTCCTTGCAATTGGAAACTCAAATGAGAATTTTGCAAATATCCATCCTGTTTGTCGTCTCATTTCGAATAAGATGAATAAACTCGTTTACGATATTTTTAGAACACCTTGTAGTAAGGCGTGTGGTCACTTTGACTGACGTGCAAGTAGAATCGTGCACTAGAATCACCCCTGCCTGGTGTAAATTGCTGTATACATAATAATTATAAATTATAAGTAATTTTGGTTATACACGCATGTTTTTCGACTCTTCGGAACGCGGTGATTCATTCATACATACATACACACATCCACACATAAAAATGACATAAAACTGAGAAGTCGCTTTCGGTAATACCAACATACCTGATTAAAAGGCAAGTGAATCACTCTGTACATACTACATATTAAATATAATATTATATTGTATGTACAGGGTATTTCCCTTGCTTTTCACTCAGCTTTGGGAGATACGGCTTTTTATCGAATGTAGATGTATAGTACTTTATGCGTATTCTACTTGCATAGAATATTATACATAATATCTATAGGAAAATCTTTTAATGATTCAATATATAGAAGTTTATACCCGAAAGTGGTGATTAAAAGGCAACTGCATTATCCTGTACCGTGTATGCATAAACAGCCTCCTTGGTTATGGGGTTTCTCGAAAAGTTTCGGTACATTCAAGTAATCTGAGTCTCTATCGCCTGCTTCGCAATGTTACATCCTCAGCTTAATCGGACTACAATGGAACTCCGGTAACTGCTCGAGGCGCGGGACCGCGCACGAGCAGTTAAGAGCCATTTCTAAGGCTCTGAATTTTCGACCAGTGATTGCGTCGTTATTTATCGGCCAATCGATTTCAAATTTCAACTACGTACTAATGGAACTATTTCGGAGGGCATGCACGAGCCAGATTTTTGAAAAAGCTTTTTGTTTAAAAGACACAGTCTTGAGCAAAAATGATATTATTCCACCGTGCCCCCCCCCCCCCCCCCGGAGCAGTTTAATTAGTACGTTGTTAAAATCTGAGATCGATTGGTTCATAAATAACGACGCAATTGCTGGTCGAAAATCTGAAACTTAGCACAACCGATGATGATGCCTCTAGCGGCTGACTTCCAAGTAAGGAAGGGAGGCGGAGCCTCGAAATGCCACATGACTCTAGAAAGAGAGGCAAACGTATACCTATCCTTTAGAATAAGGTTTTCTTGACCGCATCCCGTAACTGATCTTTCCATTTGTCCCTTCTGTATATTGCCTCGGGTAGCACTCCGTAAGCACAATAGCCTTTCACTCGGAGCCGCGCAGAGCCTCGCGTTTCCCAATTTTTACCAAATGAGATCCCGCCGCGGTTCGGCCAAACAATCATCGAGACAAACATCGCACCTCATCATTAGCAACTCGCGCGATACCTGCTCTTACTGTCCAATCTGACCTTCTTATATGTAGATTACTTACAGTGAATATTGACTATTTGAACGGCAAAGCCCGTCTTCGCCCGAACGGAATAATGGAATAAATGTTATTTCTTCCCTTTGACTTGTTCCCAAGATGGTACTTATTGCAGTGAGCAATAAAGTATTATAATTTATACTAAGGACTATTAGAAGGACTTCCGTTTCCGGTCGAGCGAGAGAAAGGCGTGTGAAAGGTGTGCGAAGCGTGTGGAGTGAAAGTGTGGAGAGTGAGTGATAGAGGAGTGTAGGGAGAGTGTGGAGGGAGTGGAGGGATAGTTGGAGCGAAAAGGGCGAGATAGGGCGGAAGGGAAGAGGGGGAGGGAGTGGAGAAAAGGGAGGTTAGGGTCAGAAATAGAGAGGGAAGGTAGGAGAAGAGAGAGAAAGGGTGACAGGTAGTGGGATCTGGGGGCCGAAGGCATAAGTGTCAGAGCGGGAAATTTGAAAGGGTAGAAGAAGGAAGGTCGGGCTGGAAGAGAATCAGGGAAGCGGAAAAGGGAGGCAAGTAGTACGAGTAATAACAAGTAGAACGAGGAATGGGGGATAGCAAGGGGGAGGAGGAGAAGGAGGGGAGGAAGGGGGAGGAGAAAAGGAGAGGCAGGCCTTCGAACGCAGAAAAGTTAAGAAGGGACAGTGTGAGCAGTTTTGGGAGCTGCTCAGGGAGTTTGGAGAGCCTGTGGGGAAAGAGAGGGAGGGAGGAGGAGGAGGAGAGAGCAGAGGGGTGCAAGGAAGAGGGAGCATTCAGGAAGAGTGCTAAGATGGGAAGGTCGCCAGTGAAAAAGCAGGAGGAGGAGGGGGGTGAGAAAGGGGGAGGAAGCATAGAAGAGATGCTGAGGGGGTTATTGATAGAGATGAAGGAGATGAGGCAGGACTTGAGGAGGGAAAGTGAGGAACGGAGGAGAGTGGAGGAAGATTGGAGGGAAGAAAGGAGGAGATGGGAGAAGGAGATGAAGGAGGAGAAAGCAAGAAGGGAGAAGCTGGAGAGAAAGGTGGAGAGGTTGGAGGAGAATAGGGAGAGGATAGAAGGGATATTGGGAAGGGTAGAGAGGTGGGAGGAGGAGCGAGAAGAAGGTGGGGGGAACGTCACCAGGGATATGGGAGGGAGGGAGGAGGAGAACAGAAGAAGGATAAGGTGGTTGGAGGTGAAGCAGGACAGGAAGGAGAGAATGGACAAGAGAACCAATGTGATAGTGAGAGGGATTAAATTAGAAGGAGAGGAGGCAGGGGAGCGGGTAAGGGCATTATGGGAGGTGATGGGTCTGGAGGCAGGAGGGATAAAGGACATAAGGGAGATAGGAAGAAGAGACGGGAAGGGCTTCGGAATGGTGCTAGTGAAGCTAGGGGGAATGGAGGAGAAAAGGAAGGTTTGGAGACAGAAAGAAAAGCTGAAGGGGAGGAGAGAAAGAATAGCAGACGACCTGACGGAGGATGAGAGGAGGACTAGATGGTTGATTGAAGAAGAAGCAGATAAGGAGAGAAGGAAAGGAAAGAACGTAAGAGTGGGATATATGAAGATGTGGGTGAATGGGAGAGTTAGAAGGTGGGATGAGGTAGAGGAAGGGTGGGTTAAAGAGAAGGCGGGAAACGAGTAAGAGGGGAGGGGAGGGGGGAAAGAAGAGGAAAGGGGGTGGGGAATAGGGTGACATTCTGGAATGTGGCGGGGTTAGGAAATAAGGATGAGGATTTTTGGAGAGGGCTGGAAGAATGGGAGGTGATAATCATGTGCGAGACATGGCTGGATGAGAAGAGCTGGAATCGGGTGAGGGTTAGACTGCCAAAAGGTTACAGGTGGGAGGCACAGTGGGCCAGTAGGAAGAATAGAAAAGGGAGAGCAATAGGAGGTATGGTGACAGGGGTCAGGAAAGACATTGAGGTAGGAGAGGGGGGGGGGGTAAGGAAAGAGAAGGAGGGTGTGATGGCTGTCAGATGTAAGTTGGGGACGCAATGGTGGGAAGTGATAGGAGTGTATGTGAATGGGGACATGGGGAGGAAGTTGGAAGAGATAGGGGAATGGATGGAGGAAAGAGAGGAAGGGGTTAGGGTGTTGATTGGGGGGGATTTTAATGCAAGGACAGGAATGGAGGGGGGGAGTGGGTGGGTACGGGGGAGGAGGGTGGGAAGTATGAGATAGGGAGGAATTCGAAGGACGGGAAGGTAAACAAGGAGGGTAAGGTACTGTGTAGATATATAGAGGAGAAAGGATGGTCTATACTAAATGGGAATATAGAGGGAGACTGGGAAGGGGAATGGACATATGTAGGAGCGAGGGGAGAGTCTGTGATTGACCTGGTGCTGGGGAATGATAGAACAAGGGAGAAGGTGGAGAAGTTGGAGGTGGGGGACAGGATAGACTCGGATCACCAGCCGATAACGGTTTGGGTGGAAGGGAGTAATTTGGATAGAAAGGGAAAGGAAGGAAAGGAAGTAAGAAAGAACAGAGGAGATTGGAGCGAAAGAGGAAGGAAAAAATTTAGGGAAAAATTTGGTAGATGGGAAGAAAGGGAGGAAACGGTAGAGGAAGAGTGGGACAGGCTAAGTAGGAAAATTTGGGCAGCGATGGAGCAGAGAGAGGGAAGGGGGAGGGAAAGGGGGGAGGAAGAGGGGCTGGTGGGATGAGGAGTGTAAGAAGGAGAAGGAAGGGGTAAGGGAAGAAATGAGAAGGTGGAGAAAGACAGGAGGGGGAGGTGAGGAGTACAGGAGGAAAACACAGAGATATAAAAAGGTATGCGAACGAAAGAAGAGAAAGGAAGTGGAAAGATGGATGGGAGAAGTGGAGACAGCGAGGACGGAAGGGCAGGTGTGGAGGATTGTAAATAGGGAAAGGGGAAGAAGGAAGCCAGTGAATGAGGGAATAAGGACGGAGGAATGGGACGAATATTTCAGAGCATTGTTAGGAGGGGTAGAGTGTAGAGTGGTAAGGGGCAGGAAGGGAGAAGGGCATGGAGATGGAGAGGCGGAATTAACGGAAGAAGAGGTGAGGGCGGTAATAAGGAAGATGAAGGAAGGGAAGGCAATGGGGAGCGATGGGATTCCAAATGAGGTATGGAAGTATGGGGGGGAGGAAGTGGAAAAGGGGCTATATAGGGTGTGCAGGAAAGTGTGGAGAGGGGAGGGATGGCCGGAAGCGTGGAAGAAGGGGTTGGTAGTCCCGGTGGTGAAAAGGGGATCGGGGGAAAAGGTGGAGGACTACAGGGGGGTGACGTTGACGCAGACGGGGTATAAGGTGTACGCGGGGGTGTTGGCGGAGAGGCTGAGAAAGGAGGTAGAAGGCAAGAACATCCTGCCACCGAGTCAGACGGGGTTCAGGAAAGGAATGGGGACACTTGACAACATATATGTCCTGAACTATCTGATTAACAGACAGGTGATGAGGAAAGAAAGAAAAATGGTGATCTTGTTCGTGGACCTGAAGGCGGCGTTTGACTCGGTGAACAGGGATGTGTTGATAAAAACGATGAGGGAGAGAGGGGTCAGGGAAGGGTTGTGCAACAGGTGTGAAGAGGTGATTAGGGAGACGACGGGAAGGGTACGGGCAGGGGAGGAAGTGGGGGGCAGGTTTTGGACGGGAAGGGGTGTAAGACAGGGGTGTCCACTAAGTCCATGTCTTTTTACGCTGCTCTTAGCAGACATAGAAGAAGAACTAGAAAAGGGGAGATGGGGAGGGGTAAAGGTGGGAGGCGAGAAAATATACGCTCTGGCTTATGCGGACGATCTGGCTTTGCTGGCGGAGGATCAGGAGGGAATGAAGGGGATGATGGCAAGATTGGAGAAGTACATGGAGAGGAAAGGGCTAGAAGTGAACATAGCGAAAACAAAGGTGATGAGATGCAGGAAAGGGGGTGGAGGGCAGAAAAAAGTGGATTGGAGGTGGAAGGGGAAGAAGATAGAGGAGGTGAAAAAATATAAATATTTAGGGTACATAGTGAGGAGGGATGGGAGGCAGGAGGATCAGGTTAGGGCCGGTGCTAAGTTATGGGGTGGAGATTTGGGGGTGGAAGGAGAGAGAAGGTGTGGAGAGGGCCCAGGAAAGGTTTATGAGGTGGGTTTTGGGATTGGAGAGGTGCACGCCGGGATACATGGTGCGGGAGGAGGTGCAGAAGGAAAAAATGGCAGGAAGGGCGGGTATGAGGGCATGGGGGTTCGAGAGAAAGTTGGTGGAGGGGAAAGGAGGGGAACTAGCGAGGAGGTGCTGGCAGGAAATTAGGGAAAGAGCAAGAAGAGGGAAGGCGTTGGAAGGGTGGGAGGAAGAAAGAAAGGTGTTTTATGAAAGGAAAGGGTGGGAGATAGAGCAGGTGGAGAGAATAAGAGAGAAGGGGGAGGGGCTGAAAGGGGAGGAAATGATAAAGCGGGAAAAGGATGAGCAGGAAAGGGAAAGGTGGGGGAAAATAGGGGAGTCAAAATACAACGTGTGGTACGGGAGGGTGAAGGGTAAAGGAGTGCCGGGGTATTTGAAGAAGGGGTGGGGGGAGAGCAGGTGGAAAAGGGTGATGAAATTCAGGCTGGGAAACGGGATGAGGGGAGGTAGATACTGGGAGGACGAGAGGGAAAGGGAGTGTAGGATTTGTGGAAGGAAGGAAGAAACGTGGGAGCATGTATGGGAGGAGTGCGTGGGATGGGGAAAGGAAAAGGGCTGGAGGGAGATGGCGGATGAGGTGCTAGGAGATGGGGGAGAGGGAGAGGGGTGGCTGAGGAGGCTAGAATGTATGAGGGGAGAAGAAGAATGGAAGGACTTGGAAGGAAACGAATGGATGGAAAGAGACGGAGCGAAAATGGAAGTCCAAGGGCGTGTGTATGAGAGAAATGGAGGGATGAATGTGCGAGAGGGTGAGGAGAGTATGGACGGATGTGTGGAATGGAGCGGAAGGGGAGAGGACGAGCGTGGCGCGCGAGAGACAAGAGAGTGGCGAGAAGAGAGCGAGTGGCGTGAGGCGAGCGGATGGCGAGAGGCGAGCGGGTGGCGAGAGGCGAGCAGGCGGCGAGAGTCGAGCGAGTGGCGGGAGGCGAACGGGTTGCGAGAGGCGAGCGAGTGCCGAGAGGCGAGCGAGGAGAGAGATGGAGGGAGGTAGTGGTTAAGATAGGGTTAAGATAGGCTAAGGTAGTGAGTAAGGATTGTATAGAATTATAACCCTAAGGGGAATAATAAAACTAATTATTATTACTAAGGACTATTAGTACAACGACATAATAATAATTGACAGCACGAAACTCGTACTGAGGACTGACATAACAACAATTGACGTAACGACGGTATTACCGTCGTAGAAAAATACTATGACCTATATAATCACTACAAAGAAATAAAAAAAAATATTACAATTTTCATTGATAAATTTTAAATTTTCATGAATAAAAATATTTATATTCAAAATTGATTTTATTATTCAGAATATGTACTGTGTAAACATTGCAGTGCACCGCGGGGAATCGAACCCAGTATTCTAGAATTCCCAGCTTGACACCTTACTCACAACACCATTGGGGTCTACTGTACTTTCTCGTGCTTCCCTTTTACTAAATTTCAAGCACGGGGCATAGCGGGCTCATCAGCCCGACGAGCCTGTCGACTAGCGAAAAGTCCCCAACAGCTCTCGGCTTCACAGTCGCCTGACCGAGCTACGGAGGGCCCGAGGCGCGTACCGTCATAAACCTTCGAGCGCTTTTGTCACTGGACTCAGGTATAACTGGCAAGCGACGGTCTAACTCACAGTAGGAAAAATGCACGAAAACGACCTGTGATTTTCTCCCTACTTCGTCATATTTGCTCCTGGAGGCTCCGCCCATCGACGACTCGTTGTCTCACTTCGAACTTTGCTGTCTCTCTCGCCGACAAAATCTGCCCGAGCTAGAAATGGCTCTTAACGCGATAACCCAGGTCACGAAAATCGATGTCGTCGGTTTTAAGGTTCTAAAAATACGCAGGAAAATCTACTGTAGAGGAAAATGCTACCAACTACGTATTTAGTTAGTGCGGTTAATTCCGAAGAAAAGTCGTCAGATTCGCGTGCATGTAACACGAGCCATTTGAAAACTAAAGATACCATAACTTAAAAACTTTTTGTTTTTTCACAGTTGGATTCAATCATTCGTTCAGCACTCTGCTGCTAAGCAGGTTGAAGTCCTGCACCTATACCCACTGGCCTACGTAACACTTGTGAAATTGCAACTAATTTTTGTACTTTTGTTACGAGCCAAGCTTCGAGTCGGCGAGGCTTTTCTCAATATTTTACTTAATACTCAACCATCTAGCCTTTTTAGCGATTCTATTGATGTTATTATAAGTGAATCAGGAGCTTCGGATCGAAATAACGGCCAACCAGCACTGGAGCACGTGCATACAGTGGTGTGCGTACAATACCTTTTTTGTTTGACTTGAATTTATATTGCTCAGTTGGGTCGCTTTGGATACCCTTGAGCGGAAAAGGTTACCAAGAGATTCTATTGCTCCTTTCCACTCTGTTTTCAATATGAGATAATGAATTATTTAAGATTCTTTTACTGAGAAAAACACATTAAAGAAATGACATATTCTTTCTAGCAAGTTTACAATTTGTTACCACTTTCTTACAACTGCTTCCGTAATATCATGAAATAATTCGGTGTACCATTTGTTTACAATTGATGTTGGTTTAAGTTCGGTTTAACGTTCCGAAGTGAACGGGGATACTACAATGAACTATAGGTCTGTCTAACAGTCGCGGTTTGTTGCTGACACTGTACGGTTAATTAGTTGCTTTGAAGGAGACTAATGCTCGATCTAATACACGTTCGCGTAGTTTTTCAGGACACACTAGCAGAGTTCCGCCGTACTAGACGTTCTAAAACCGAATCCGTCTTTGCTTTGGAAAGCGGGGTTTATACATATAGTAAAAAAAACGGAGCAAAGTACTATGTTGGGGTGTGTGGATGTGTAGAAGTTTCGGTGTATGGGTGTCGGAATTTTGAGTGCACGGGCCTGTTCCCCTGGACAGGCTAGGGTTGAACAGGTCGGTTTTAGGGCCCTACAAATACGCAGGAGAATCTACTGCAGAGGAAAATGTTAGCGGTTACATATTTGGTTTGTGCGTTTAATTCAAAAGAAAGTTGGTCTGATTGGGCTTAGAATGTAATACTATTAACGACTGTGTTTCTTTTTTGCGCAAAGTAAAAAGAAAATGAAAGGGAATCCACTAAATAATCTATGAACCCGCGCAGTGGCTCAGGGAGATAAGTACCCGACCCGCAATTAGCGGGATAAAGGTTCGATCCCAACACCTGTAGTCCGAGTGCCGATCGTTCGAAACCCTCCGTCATAAGACATCATCACAATTCCAGGCAAATATGAAAGTTTATATACTAAAAAATAAAAAATCGTTGATCGGCCAGACTATACCTGTTACTTTCTAATTATAGTACGTAGCGGGGTATGTCAATCCCGTTACAAAATATCATATCAAAATATCAGTCATTGCTTTAGGTTGGCCAGAAAAATTAGCCGATCAGGTTAAAACTTTAATTAAAAAAAAGGAAGATGTTCGATGGCGGAGTCAACGTAGCGAAAAACTCCTGAAAAAGTCCTGGCATGAAGTAAGAAAGCAACAATTATCAATCATATGTAGTTAATTGTTGCTTTCTTACTTCATGCCAGGACTTTTTTAGATTGTGCGCCCGCTGAACTACAGTTTTGACAGTCAGGATACATCAAAATTAGATCTGCGAATCGGCATGTATTAGCAGATATCGTTCAGTTAATATTATTTGTAATGTTATATTGGATAAGTTATACCCTCATAGGCAGTGTAATTTTTTTATGTGACTGTCAAGTGTGTAGTTCAACGAGCGCACAATTTAAAGTGCTAGAGTAATAAAATGAAGTAAGAAAGCAACGATTACCAATTATATGTAGTTTAGGGGTGGATTAGTTATTGGTAATCAAAACAAAACAAAAATTATGACCGCAATACTTAGTCCGCCCGATTCTTTACAAATCCATTTGTGTGTTGACTTCGAACTCGATTTGTGAAGAATCGGGCGGGCCAAGTATTGAGGTCATAATTTTTGTCGGCCATTTGCGGAGTGAGGAATACTCTTTTGTGAAGCAAGATCTTTTTTGGGTAAGTGTTTGAATAAAGACTTGGCTTTTCATTTCCAATGATATCAATTACGTTTTAGGTCAAGTAGTGGTAGATGAGGTGGTAGGTTCAATGCTTAGAAATATATATATTTTTGTGAGGTATTTTGTGGAGTGCGACAGTGTTTTGTGAAATAAGATCTTTTTAAGGAGCGGCACCAATCGGACTAATACTTGGCGCCTTTTTGAAAACATTTTAGCTCTCCAAGACGATCTTTCAAAATTTTCGCAAGCTTATCCAATTCAAAATCATGAAGCGAAGACAATTGCCGAAACCTTTACGAGAAACTTCATTTGTAAATTTGGAATTCCTAAATCGATATTAACAGATCAGGGTAAAGACTTCTGGTCAAATCTGCTAAAAGACGTAGCAAAATTGTTCAAAATAAAACAAATCCAAACAACAGCTTACAACCCACAAAGTAATGGTGCATTAGGAAGAAGCCATGCTACTTTAGCCCACTACCTAAAGCCAGACCAGACCAAACAGATTGGGATAAATGGATAGATTTCGCGATGTTCTCCTACAACACGGTTCCACATACGTCCACCAATTACCCCCCTTATGAATTATTTTTTGGAATTGAACCGGAAATACTAATGTCCATTCTTAAGGAACCAGAATTCAAATACACATACGATGCGTATTTAGATAATCTCACGCTCAAACTAAGAAAGTCACGAGAAACAGCGAGGAAAAATATTATTAATTCAAAAGAAAAGAATAAAGAATACTACGATAAAAGAACTAATTGCATCAAATATAGCATTGGCGACAAGGTTTATCTGGAAACCAAATACGTGACAAATTCTAGGAAATTAATTCCGAAATATACTGGTCCATATAGTATAGTTGAAATCAATTCACCAGTGAATGTTACCATACGTGTCAAGAAACGCAAAATGGTCGTTCATGTAGATCGCCTAAAACTAGCTCATCCCCAAACTAATTCCCTTTAATCATTCCCTTTTCCAGAATGTTTGTTATGGCGGGCGCCAACAACTACGAAACAACAACGTTCAAACATTCGCCCGGGATGTTCTACGATAGCGTTCAAAAATTCGAATTTTACGATGTTACATGGAAACTAGTATCATATTTCGATATATCGCATTTCGACGAAAAGCTAGGCCTTATTGAGGAAACACCTTCGATAAAACTCACTACTGCCCTGGTAAAAATTGGACCGGGCTCACCCGCATGCTCACCCGCATGGACCGGGCATGCCCGGGCAGATCTGGCCAGGCTACTGCGGCAAAATCCTGACCGGGCTATAATCGGGATGTTCCAGTCATCAGCCGACCCAGGTAGTCTTGCCAAGACCCGGCCAGTTCTGATCTAAATTATTGACTAATGTCAAAAATCTTAGTTAGGTTTCCATGTGTTTTCTCTTACTACATAAGTAACGCTATATCTGTTAAGTCAGATGTCAAATGTCCGCCCGACATTTTTTTGCGATTAATACTTTCAGAAATATTACCTTGATCTTCTAGTTTTGTTAAATTACGCGAAGATATGTACAAATATGGAATTTTTCACTTAAGCAATACCTTGTTAATTTCAGCACTACATTAGTTTCTAAAAGTAACCTGTTAAGAGCTGCAAGAAAACTTAATGGCAATAATAGAATTAACAATTCAAAGGTATATAAGTGGAGCTTAGCTATAGCCCGAATTTCATCTGCTACAGACCATCTTCGTCATTAAGAACATTTGAAATTAGTGCAATAGAATCAAAAGCAATGAAATTGGAAATTAATTTCGCACCCGATGGAAGAAAGAGGACGTTTGTTAAGTCATTGCTCCACGAATGACGTAGATTCTGCTATCAGACACCGGCTCATGAAATACGACCAATTATGTTCGATGGTGAATATGGCGGCGAAAATACTTTGGATTAAAATTATCAGAGTGGTAATAATGGGATGATGGCGGAGATTGAAAGCCATGGTCGTCATGAAAGGCGCTGCTCGGATTATTACGCCTAGGTCCTCTTTGTCTCTTGCGACCGAATTTGGCCGTTGGGCGTTCCGACGACGACTGCCAAGCTTTGGCGTAGGGGTGCGGAGGGAGTCCTAACGACCGACAAGTCAAGACCTGTACGCCCAGTCGATACGCGTCCCTATTGAAAAACCAGCCAGTCGGCATGCGTCTCTAATGTGTTCTCTCTGTCGATTGCTTCTGCACATCGAGCATCTGTCAACTGAACTTTTATGATAGCGGATGAAAGTGAAGAAAGTGAAGCAGGATAAGGAGTTGATCAGCAACGTGGACAGAGTGTGCTGTGTTAGTGCATTGTCTTCCAAGCATCTTATGCATCACCATGGATGATTCTGCTACAATAGTAAGTAATCAGCTAGATACAGTTTCGTTCATTTGACCTAAAACTTTTGCAACTTTTGTACTCGAAAGTTAGGTGCCTTAACTAAAAGTCCGCAAAGCTCATTGTAGCGTACACTGAATACCACTTTGCCCTCACTGTAGATTCTACTATTGCTACTAATTACCAGTGTAACATAAAATTCGCGGTTGTGGGAGCAAGCATTCTTGTTTTTTAATAGAACGCACCCGAAAAAAGGATGCTTTAAAGAATATTTCTCAGGGGTGGGCAGTTGGTATTTTACATCCACGGGCCACGGGTTCACATGCACACTAATTTACACACGCGCGCGCGCACACACATACATGCATACAAAGCAGTATTAATGCGTATAAATTCAGTCAATTGTGCATATATATGTATATACATATATTGTAACGTAGCGCCCTGCGCTGGCGTTCAGGAATCGTGACAACCTTACTCCGCTCAGGTGGCTAACACCGAACTATAAGGCACGTGAGTGTGGTAGGCGACTGCGAGGCTCCGGAAAGGGTTCCTTCTGGCTAAATTTTATTTAAAGAAAAGAAATTGGATTGGCTTTTGTATATCTTTCATGCACGGGATACGAGACGAGAGAGAGGAGAGAAAGAAAGGCATCGAGGAGACTCCCTTGGAAAGGCGTACCAGGACACGACACTTAGCGTGGGGAGAACGAGCAGCAATCCAGGAAGCAGTGGCAGTAGTTCCCTTGGACAGCTAATGGAAAGGGCATCAAGGAGCAACTCCGAATGTTGAGAGAGCGAGCCAGGAAAGCCATCCTCTACCAGGCTGAACCAGAACGAGGGCAGCCACACCGGCAAGCGGCAGCTCGCCACGCCACAGCCTAGCCGGCTACGTCGCACAGTGGCCGATTTGGGTCTAATATGCGCGCATGGCCAATAACTCAGGTTCCACTGAACCGATTCTCAACTTTTTTGATTTGTTTTCATCCTTGTGACATAAGGATTAATAATAGCCCATAATTAGCTTTTTAATAAATTGTTACAGTGCCACAGTGCCCGCTTTGGGTATAAGACGCGCGCATCGGATTTTATGCAAATTCAAAGGCACGAGAATGAAAATAGAACATGATATCCTTGTTCTGGATAGTATGGAGTACAGAAAATATTAGTAAATTAATTTTTTATCTCATATAGTTTTGAAGTTAACGACAGTTTAGTATAGTATGTTCTTATGAATTCAAATGGAGAACTTTAACTTTTGTATATTGATTCGAGACCCTAATAGAACCTCATGGTGTATTTTTTTCCTGAAACTAGATTTTTTTCCGCGTGTTTTGGCATATGTTTCATTTGCATAAAGTTGCATAAACCTGTGTTATGAATTAATACAATTACAAAATTGCGTTTTAGTGAAGAAAATATCGAAAGAAACGAAGCATTTGGCGGAGAGGTAGCATGAGGAGGAGAAGTGGAGGAGGAGGAGGAAAGGCAGGTTGGAAAATGTGGAGAACAGCGAGAATGAAAGTCAAAATGAGATGTGGACAGTAGAATGGGGTGAAAGATGAAGGATAAATGAAATCGGTGCGACCGAGGAATATAGTACTGATAGAAAAGAGAAAACGGTAGAAAATAAGGATAGATCTTCCTCGCT
This sequence comes from Crossocerus cetratus, assembly GCA_963675795.1. Lineage (NCBI taxonomy): Eukaryota > Metazoa > Arthropoda > Insecta > Hymenoptera > Crabronidae > Crossocerus > Crossocerus cetratus. The sequence continues at coordinate 18,396,060 of OY776664.1, read as the reverse complement.
TTATCTTATCCTTAATATGTAAACCATACCAAAAGGACGATTTAAGCTTTATAAAACAATTTATGTAAAATGAGAGTATACATACTTATACTAATTTTTAGCGCAGAGGCATTTCTTATTTTTTGTTTCCCTCCTTCCAACATCAAGATGAACAAGATAGCATGAAAAGATCACAAGAAATTTTGTTCTGAGGGTCCATCCGTAATTAGAAATATTTATATTTTAATTAATACCCTTAGAACAAAATTTCTTGTGATCTATTCATGCTATCTTGTTTATCTTGATGTTGGATGGAGGGAAACCAAAAATAAGAAATGCCTCTGCGCTAAAAATTAGTACAAGTATACTCTCAATTTACATAAATTGTTTTATAAAGCTTAAATCGTCCTTTTGTATGGTTTATATCTTAAGGTTAAGATAAAGCGAGGAAGATCTATCCTTATTTTCGACCGCTTTCTCCTTTCTATCAGTACTATACTCCTCGGTAGGACCGATTTCATTTATCCTTCATCTTTCACCCCATTCTACTGTCCACACCTTATTTTGATTTTCATTCTCGCTGTTCTCCACATTTTCCAACCTGTCCTTCCTCCTCCTCCCCCCACTTCTCCTCCTCATGCTACCTCTCTGCCAAATGCTTCGTTTCTTTCGATATTTTCTTCACTAAAACGCAATTTTATAATTGTATTAATTCATAACACAGGTTTATGCAACTTTATGGAAATGAAACATATGCCAAAATACGCGGAAAAAAATCTAGTTTCAGGAAAAAAATACACCATGAGGTTCCATTAGGTTCCAGAATCAATATACAAAAGTTAAAGTCCCCCATTTGAATACATGGGAACATACTATACTAATCTGTCGTTAACTTCAAAACTATTTGAGATAAAAAATTAATTTACTAACATTTTTTGTGCTTCATACTATCCAGAACAAGGATATAATGTTCAATTTTCATTCCCGTGCCTTTGAATTTTGTCGGTCATAAAGTGCGATGCGCGCGTTTTAGACCCAAATCGGCCACTGTGCGCCGGTAGGGCCGTCGCGTGTAACAAAGCACTTAGTTTTCCTATTGTACTTTGATTTGTCCCTATTGGCCTTGGTTTTCCTGCATTAACTCTCATTCTGCTTTCTGTTTCTTAACTCATTGCCGATTTTGCTAATCTTGCTGCTACTTAATTAATTTGAATAAATTCTTGTTTCTTTTGCAACCTAATTCTGGCTTGGGCCATTCTATTGATTTCTTTCTCACTGCCTCCTCGGCGTCCCTTCTTAAAATATATTGTGAGGAGGGTAGCATTGCCGAAGGAGTGCCGTCGGGTTTGGCTCCCAGCTGCCCACAAGGGCCAGAGTCCCTTTGTTAGGGAAGAAGGCGCAGGCCACCCGACGAAGGTGCCGGCACGTGGCCGAAGGGCCACGACCCGTGCTCGTCACAATATACATATACGTATTTCTTGTAACGATCGCTATTAGTATTTTAATTAGTGCACCATCCTATCCTATCCTATCCTATCCTATCCTATCCCGTCCCGTCCCGTCCCGTCCCGTCCCGTCCTGTCTTCTATCCTATAATCCTACTAATATAATAAATGTGAAAGTTTGGATGTTTGTTACTCAATCACGCAAAAATGTCTGAACCGATTTGGCTGAAATTTGGCACAGACATAACATATAACCGGGATTAAGACATAGGATACTGTTTAACCCGAATTTTATCTTATACCGGATTTTGTCTAATTAATTTATCCTAGCTTGGCAACTGCTATTATTTGGTATGTTGCTGTTTTCACTTCAAGTAGAGCTTGACAACTGTCGCTATTTGATATGTTACTGATTTCATTGCAAACATTCAAACCGATTTGACATCATTCCGAGGAAACGAAAATCTAATTTATCGCGAATTTCAAACAGAGCGAAAGTTGGCTAAAAACCATATACAATGTGCAGTATTAATTCAAATGCTTATGTTTCAGTCACAATCTGAACATGTGTCGGATAGCAGTGAGGAAGAGGCATCACGTATTAACAAAAAATATATGATATTGGAGTTCGCTAAACGTGGCCCAAAGATAAAGAAATCAGTTGACATCGTCTCCAGGAAGTGGGTTTCGTTTGACAAACAGAAGGGGAGACTTGCGACGATTTTTATGAAACCTCCATATGGAGAAGAAGATTATGAATTAATACAATCTTTAGTAAAAGCTGACGCAGATGCCCCAGGTGATTGACCTAAATACAATTGTAGCATAAGAGGCGACGCAGGTTTGTTGCATTCAATGAAGCTAGTATATTTGGTATATTATATAAGCAAGTTTGAAGGCGAATCAATACAAATTTGACATATACCGCACTTTTTGCTTTTAGAAACATATGCAGAAGCTTTGAAAAAGCTAAAGTTATTCAACACAAAATCATATGCGTTCACAAGTGATTCGCCGGGGGAGCCGGAAGCTAGAGCGAAAGAGATGGAGAAACAAATAAGAATCAATTCTCTTAAAGCAAAAACCAGAAAAATGAAAGCTGGTATGATCCCAGGTACTGTATAGCAACAATTCATATGCATTCATCAATGTGAATTTGATCTAACTTCACATACAACATATTAATTCTGGACATGCTTGTAGGAACTTCTGATGAAAAGTCGCCTGTTTCCAATACAAGGAAAGGTGCCACAAAGAAGGGAAGGAAACACCGATTACATGGTAAAACTACAAAACCTCTTTAAAGAAAAAGTGAAGACAAGTATCTGTTTTCGGTATTAACAGAATTGTTTTGTTTCTTTTTTATGTTCCCTAAAAAAGACGCTGACATTGAATTAATGAAGGCAAAGCAAATCAGAATATTAAATGGTAAATACAGAACGAAAAGGGATAAGTTGTAATGTATTGATGAGATGTGCATATTTTATTATGGTGTCACATGTCTTTTCAGAAGAAAAGGAAGAGCAGCCAATGTGTGCTACACAAAAAAGCGCCAAGCCTTTTCGGGATGCTAATAATAATAGTGGATGCATACAAGATAATGAGGGTATACTTAAAATAAATACCGATTACATTACAAGAACTCTGTAATTTACAATGCCTATTTTTTTTCATTATTACAGAAATAAACAACCTTCCAACATTGAGTACGATTGCGGGCGCGTTCGAAAGCAATCGAAGAAACTCAAAAAATAATGTTGGTCCTCTTTTGGCGGCAACATCATGGGGCAAACGAAGCACAAAAATGCCAGAACTTTGATGCCTAATATAAAGTAAAGTTACCCTGCGAATCCGTAGAGGAACTTATGAAACTTAATGATACAATAGAGGAGAATGAAACATGCGGCCCCGACTTGGTAATTGCATTGAATTTTACAGCACGAATATATTCATTTCACATACTAAGAAAGTGGAAAATCTTTCTATTGTTTCAGTCAAACCTACTAAGATTTTAAACAATCTTAGTGAATGCAAACAGAGTTCGAGAAAAGAATATATTTGTAAGCTGACAACTCCGATCTATAAGACTCACGCTAAACCAATTTGTGAAACAACTATTATTTGCTCAAGAAAAGATACCCCAATCTTACGATACACGTATAGTACATATAACAAAAGACGTATGGTATAGATTATCAGGGAAGTCCAAGTGGATATTTGTTTTACCAAAGAAATCTGAAGTAACAATAAGTTGTAGACACGAAGCACAACCTTTCGACGTAATGCTATCAGGAACAGGCGTTTTCGAATTGAAACCTAATTGTAAGGCATATACGTTCACGACAGTTTTAATAGCAGGAAGTTCTTTCCAAAGCGAATATTTCCAGATCGTACCCTCATTAAATATTTCAAATGACGACTGTTGCATAGAAACGAAAGCAAATTCGACAGTTCTATTTCACTTACAACAAATACCAATTTCAAATGTGAGCCTAGATAATCTTGATATAGCAAGTCACAAACTAAGTACAATTTCACACACAATGGACGAAATTATAAAGCAAAAGGAAACCCATGAAAAAATATCTCTATTTACATATATCGGTTATAGCATTAGTTTAGTATTTATCTTATACCTATGATATGATATTTATAAGGTCTGTAGAGTAATTTTCAGTCGGCGAAATCACGAACATCAAGATGATATTAATAGTTGTACCAAAATTGTAAATTGCCTAACCTTTAACGTGTGCAATGAACAAGAAACTAATAGTCACAGATCTCATATCAGAACAGTAAAGGTTCGCAAATCTAATCCTGAGCTTCAATCAGCGAGTCAGGATGAAATAGTAATGATTCAAACACCTACAACATCGTCTCACCGTTCACGTAGTGTACTTAAAGATAAGTTTTAAAATCTCATCTTTATTCTAAGGCAGGAGGTGTAATGTACCGACTGCAGTCTAACAATAAGTTTAGTCATAGGGGTATTCTATTTATTAGCTTTTACCTTAGTCATAACCCTATAAATCCTATCATAGGCGATAACTTCATCCTCATAATAAGTTAGTCATAAGAATACCTATTTTAGTAATAAGCCTACACTCCGCATTTTTGTCAATAGTCCTAAATCAACTACCGAATCCGCGCTTCCACCCTTATCTGGTGAATCAGGGATGACTAGTTACGGGGTAGTAGAGTCTCAGTAGAGTCTCGACGCCAAGTAGTTGAAAGCGCAAGTGTCAACCGACGGTCCGGCAAGACTCGCTGAGGCTCCTTTTCCCGACCCAACTCAGGTCACAATGCACTTTCAGGCGCACGAAACATTAAAATTGAATTTTCTATCTAATTAGGGTATTAAGTTAGTTTTATCATGGTGTAATTTGATTCAACATTCTTTTCTGATTTTAACATAAGTCTAGCGCTACTCTACTAGAATTCGCCTTAAAAGTGGGCTCCCGATCACTAGTCCGGGCACTCAATACAAACACTTCATAGTCTGCACTTCATCCCTGTTACTCTAAAGTCTAAGCGCAGCCACTATTGCTGAAAGTCACAGCCTAGGCTTGGACAATCGAATAGAACTAAGTCACTCTCAAGCAAACGTCTTGTTTTAACTGTCGATCCACCAGTTCCATTACCAATTCATGGCTTTACTCATAGCACTACTTGCACGACTTTCATCAGATTTTCCCATTTCACTAAAAGAATGGTGATTCTTCCCATAATTTTGTTTACTATATGACATAGGCACATGAAATTGGTGGGAATTGAAATACGATCTGACAAGAACTTGTAGATTTGGTTTGAATAGCTCGTATGACGTATATAATTGCCTAGCAATACAATGATTTTTTTGTTGAAATACTACTCGATGTGCAGACAAAAAACTAGACGATTAGCCATAGCTGTTTTGATATCTGAAAATACTCAATGAGAACAGTAAACAGAAGTACAGGGTGATTCGGATAAGTGGTATCGGCTTTTTACCATCGAATTTTATCGATTTTTGTAATTGGTAATTGTCTCAGCGGCCGTGTAATGTCACCGGTGTCGCGTGGCTGCTTAGGGCCAACTGGCCGAATTATGCCAAATACCGACAGTCTTTCGATTAACCGGCAAGGGCCGAATGAGACGGTAATAAAACATTTATGCACTGCACACTGGAAGGGAAAGTGTGAACGATAAGTGGCATAATAAACATAGTAAAGACCGTGTCATCGGTGCACTCTGGCGAGAAATCATTCTTGTTTTTCCTTTTATTATAACTATAGAGCTAAATATTGAAAGAGCCAGCAGTTCTCTCCTTACCTCAAGTCAACTGCCAGGATTTCACCCTTTTTTGGAGGGCGAAGGCAACACGCCTGCAGCAGCGGCGCGATCAAGGATTGCGGCCGAGTCTTTCAATATTTCGTTTTATAGTTATAATAAAGAGAGAAACAAGAATTATTTCTCGCCAGAGTGCAAGAATGATAGGCTTCCCTATATTATTTATTATGCATAAACCTTTATTATATACCGCTAATCTCTCGCACTCACCCCTGCCAGTGTGCAGTGCAGAAAGGTTTTACCAACGAAACGGGCTTGCCTACGAGGAAAATAATTATAGCCCCCAAACGGCTAAATCGATTCGCTTGATTTTTGGCTCATCGGATTCAGAAAAATTACAGCTAAAATACAAATTTCAGAAATAAATCCTTAATACCGTAACCTTTTCATAAATCGAGAAGAAATTGTGGCATCGATCGAATCTTCGGGATAATAGAGTCTCGGCTGTCGCGCGCCGTCGGGGACTACTACTTTGCGCGAGACTCTACCGAGTCTCATGATTACCGACTCATTCTGCCCTTGCCGGTTAATCGGATGACTGTCGGTATTTGGCGTGATTCGGACAGTTGGCCCTAAGCAGCCACGCGACACCGGTGACATTACACGGCCGCTGAGACAGTTACCAATTACAAAAATCGATAAAATTCGATGGTAAAAAGCTGATAGCACTTATCCGAATCACCCTGTACACCTCGGCTGATGCGTGGTTTTGCAAGATTGCAACGCTGTTCAGTTATATTAATGTGCAAAGTGTTGTGAAATCAACGCCGAGTGTACAACTCTTACCATACTAATATGACCAAAAAGCATCGTAATCTTACAAAATCCCACATCAGTTGAGGTGTACTGATCTTTCATCTTTCGATTGAAACCTTTTCCGACCCAAAATCATTTCATATAAGGCAGTAAAAGCGGGATCCCCGAAGCATGATTTTCGCCGTTCCGTGGCCATGTTGTTGATATGCAGAGCGGTATAGATGAGTACTTTAGTTCGGTAAGCGCGATCGAGGTGGCGCGTAAGTGAAAGGACTATTCTGTCAAAGCAAAGCTGTTTGACAGCAAGCTATCAGGTTAGGTTAGTCATGTGCTAACGGGATGCAGAGACATTTTACAATACAAACTCATTCTCATGCATGATTTTTAGCAGCAACATGTATAAATGCAAAAAAAACGATCTAGTTGGTCGTAGTTTTATGGGATTGCATTGTTACTTGGTGAATAGTAATGTTTTAAACCAGAATAAGTGTATCAATCTTTCAACTCGTTTACCAGATGCCTTACCATGGAAATATTTGTATGCCGTTGTAACAATTTGAGTCCTTCTATGCCTAAGAGCCCGCAGAAATATGTTCGCTTGGATATTATAAACTGTAGTTACCAAACACTTAGCAAGTAAAGTCGTTCGCAGCACAATTTGATGTTTGAGTATTTTGTAATGCATAAGCAGTACATGCAGGTCTCCTCAAACATACCTTTGAAAGATGCTGCGCAATAGTATACAGGGTGTCCCAAAAGTCCAGGAACGGTGAAATATCTCCGAACCAAAACATTTTGGAGAAAAATTATGAAGACAAAAGTTGAACTGTTTTAAAAGATTTATGAAGCGGATATACCCATTTGATCTTGGGTGGATGGGTCAAGGTCATATCAAGGTCGCCGAACGGGACAGCGAGCGGACACACGCTGTCGGCAGACGAGGGCGCAGCAGAGCCAGGAGACGGGCAGGGCGCAACCCGTACATCCTGGAGTGATTGGAGGTACAGCGGTGACATCGGAGGGTCCCCCTCCGACACATACATCGCGAACTTCCGGGGGGTCCCTGACTGAGGATCAGGACCCCCCATACCCAGGAGTTCATAGAAGGAGTGCCTGCACACGTGGCCGGTGCAGGCACTCAGGTCCATTGGACCACTCGAGGAGGAGCTTGCAAGCTCCGAGGGGCCGATCAAGATTGGAGCCGGAAGTATACTTCAGTGTTCCCGGCCTCCCGTTTTGGATGTTCTCATCGCAGGCCACCGTGGGGGTTTTAGCCGGTAAGAGTCCGGCATACCCCCGCCCACTTCTCAGGTGGGCGGGGGATCCATGAGGATTTTCCCCACGAAAAAAAAGGTCATATCAAGGTCAACTTAATTTTCATAAATAGAACACCATATTTTTTATTATGTAACGTTACAGCTGACGTCGAGACGTTTTCAAAACACTACTTGTTGACTATTTTATGATGGGAATTGCCAAACTTGATGGAGCCAACATCAGCGTTTACACCCCTTCCGTGTAGGTGTGTGATTGCACGTGAACAAATGAATCATGTGCTCAACAACTTTTACGTGCGGTTGGGGCAGTGTCAGATGGTTGAGGGACATCAATTCGAGCATTTGCTGAATTGAATATCCATCAGGCACATGCGCACGCACCTACACAGAAGGGGTGTAAACGCTGATGTTGGCTGCATTAAGTTTGGCAATTCCCATCATAAAATAGTCAACAAGTAGTGTTTTGACAACGTCTTGACGTCACCTGTAACGTTACATAATAAAATATATGGTTATCTATTTATGAAAATTAAGTTGACGTTGATATGACCTTGATCCATCCACCCAAGATCAAATGGGTATATCCGCTTCATAAATCTTTTAAAACAGTTCAACGTTTGTCTTCATCATTTTTCTCTAAAATGTTTTGGTTCAGAGATATTTCACCGTTCCGGGACGTTCGGGACACCCTGTATACTTTAGAGATGGTTTTTTCTAGGATGGACTCTCCAATCAACATCTTCATTTGCACATTTACTTTTTGGGATATTAGCTGTACTATAAACTAGATCCAAGTAGAGTTGTCTGTATGTTTGGTAGAAAATCCCTTTCACTGGCTTGATTGTTTGTCATTCAATAGCCTATGTAACGTATTGATGTTATCAATCATGCTAGTTTCCATTACACATATCAGGTACTAGGGCTGGTAACTGCGTAAATACTTGTGAGAGTACTGTTACGCAGAATTCATATTTTAACTCAAAAGTATGATTGAGAACCTGCCACGCCTTTGCAGTTTCTAAGCTCCATAAGCCTCAAATTATTGTGCAGATGTGTGCTGAGTAAAATTGAAATGGCTGTGCTTACCAAGATTTTGATTTTGTTACCATCAGTTTTTTGAAACTTACAAACAGTGAGCGAAGCACTCTTTGAAAGTTAGAAACAGTTCTATTTATATTCCCATAAACAATGGTGCCAGAAAATATCATACATCATATCTGTCATTCATCAGTGAAATGAAGTAGATTGTCTCATTTCGATTCCTAGTAAACCTATCTTAGAAATAATTGGATAAGTTGTTACATCCTCAGCGCGAATGTGACGGCTTTTCTTTTCTAAACACCCATTAGAATTCACCATCGTTTTCATTTCCCTAAGCTTTCTCCTTGCGTAATATTCGAGTCTTAAACTCCACCGTTCAACCGTCCCTTTCATGCGGCATCGCTCCGACCCTTGACTTCTTCATAGGGGAGGCAATGCCACAGCTGCGTGCACTTGTGTGCATCTCATACTCACACATTCAAAACTGGCTCACCCATGTTCCCACTCTTGCGACTTTTTCCTGGAATTTCGGGACTTTTGGAGTATATAAACCCCGATTTTCTAGAGGAAAAGCGGACTTCAGTAGAATCTTTCGTGCAAGACGTGTATTAGATCGAGCATTAGTTCTCTTTCGAATCAGTTTCATTTCAACCATACAGTTCAGCAATACACCGCGATTGTTAGGCAAGTAATTGTTCACCGCATCCCCGTTCAACTCGCGACGTGAAACGAACCATCTCAACTTTTAAGTTCATCGGGTTTTTAACTATTACCAAAGATATTGTACCAAAGCGAATCTTAAATTGTAACAATATATAGACCTTTATTTTCACATTTAAATTCAGTTTTCTTTAAACTCATTTTAAACCAGCCCATCCATATTACTCATTACTATTAACTTAGAAAACAAACAAGGGAACAGCATCAAACATTTGGTGGTCTTTGCCGCTCGAGACATAACCAAGGTGAGCTAACTGAGCAATAAGAGTTCAAATCAAACGAAAGGGTATTGAAAACCAACAGATTATCCTCGGAGTGAAGGGGTGCGCTCACCACTGGACGTTAGTCATATCCCAGTGCTAGTTGTGAATAAGTTACCTGGAACTTGGAGCGCGTCACCCTTAATGCTTCGAATCTCTCAATTATAAAGGATTAAGGCAGTCAAATCAAAGTGGAAGTGGAATCTATAGTGGAATCAAAGTGGAATCTATAGAGTGGAAGACAGAGTCGCACACCCCTGACAGTTAGTCATACTCCAGGGCTAGTTGCGCATTCTTTATCCGAAGCTCCTGATTCACTTACAATAAAATCATTAGAATCACCCAAAAGGCTAGATTGCTCAGGAGTAGGTATAATATCACGGAAACCTCGCCGACTTAAGCCTCGGTTCGTAACAAAGTTCATTTATATTGCCAAACGTATAGTAATGCATTGAATTCATCGTATATCGGCTTTCTAAACATGGAAAGAAACAAAATGTAAAATACATAAACGAGGCGGAATCGAACTTGTTCTTTTCAAGTGCAAAGCACAAAGTACCCAAAGCACTACTTAGACGCCCAAAATACAATTTCCCTATTTCAGTAAAAGAAATTTATAGTAAGGCAATTTTCCATTTCATATTATACGGACTGATAAGATACAGAATGTAATATAGGCTCTGCAGTCCTCACTCCGATGGCTGTAGAGCCTATATTACATTCTGTATCTTATCAGTCCGTATAATATGAAATGGAAAATTGCCTTACTATAAATATTTGTTTGGCAGTCTAATTCTACCGGGTATCCGAGCGAAACAGTACCACGCCGCTTTATACATGTGTGTGCGTGTGAAGTATGTGTGTGACTACGGCTCGAGCCTTGGCCGGAACATCGGGAGTCGGGAACAGCTCGCACAGCTCGTGATCGCAGAAGCGATAAGCGGGTGACGAAATCAAGGGAGTCAAAACAAATGAACCCGAGCTGGCCGCTGGGTCGAGCGATAGACTTTGGGCCGTATTCATAGTCAGTTCTTATACATATCTAAGGCCGTGCTTAAGACCTCCGTAAGCATGCGTTTAGATCGACTTAAGCCCACCTTAAGACCGTCTTAGGTATAAGAACTGACTTGGAGAGCCTTCCTCGCCTTTTGCGAGGAAGTGCTCTCCCAGAAGGAGGAGGCGGAGCGGCGGCGGGAGAGGACGGACCCCTTCCGTCTGCAGAGGGCCCGTCCCCGCCGCCGACCCGCGCGGGGGGATCTTGTCCCCCCGCAGTAGAGCGGGGCCCCGGTCCCGTCGACGGATCTCGACCCGTTGACGGGCCGGGTGCTTGCCAAGGGGCCGCGAGGCGGCAGAGTGGTGGCTCTGTCGCCTGCGCAAGCGGCCCCGAGGCGGGGCGGGCGTGTAGTGGTCGCACGACCCGCCCAGGAGGGATGGGTAATGCGGGGGCGCGGTTCCCGCCTCCTTCGCCGCTAGCGAAGGAGTGCGGTGAGCCGTGTCTCCCCGCGAGTAGTGGGGGAAGCCTCCCTCTCTCGTGAAAGCGAGAGAGCGGATGGCCGCTCCCCCACCACGAGACGTGCCTCCAATAGGGGGCGGGCGCGGGGCGGCACCGGTAGTGTTCTACCAGAGTTCCCGGTGTCGCCCCAGTCAGCGCCGAGGATGGCCACCGTGGGGTTTTAGCCGGTAAGAGTCCGGCACTACCCCGTCGCCCCCACCAGGGCGGCGGGGTGTCCATGAGGATTTCCCCACGTAAAAAAAAAAAAAAAAAAAAAAAAAAAGGTATAAGAACTGACTATGAATACGGGCCATAGTCAGTTGTTATACCTAACCTAAGACCGTCTTAAGGTGGTCTTAAGTCGACCTTAACGCATGCTTAAGGAGGTCTTAAGCACGGCCTTAGATATTCGAACTGACTAGCAGGCTCCGTAGTGGACGTCTGTCCGGACTGGACGCCCGACCTAGAGATCACCTCGGGGGAAATACGGAGGGCTGCAGCGAGATGAGTGAAGGGCCAAAAAGCACCAGGACCCGATGGGATACCTGGTAAAATCTGGCGCATATGTCTGGAGTCTATGGGACCCAAACTTTTGGACCTACTCAACCAGTGCCTCAGGGGAGGGACATATCCTTCTCGCTGGAAGAGAGCCGCCCTGGTTCTCATACAAAAAGACGGCAAACCCGCCGAATACCCCTCGTCATATAGCCCTATCTGCCTACTGGACGAGGCAGGGAAGCTCCTCGAGAGGATTATAGCACAACGCATCATAAACCACCTGGAGCTAACAGGCCCTGACCTACACGCCCGCCAGTTTGGGTTCAGGGCCGGCAGATCGACGTTAGATGCGGTTCGAGACCTCAAGGAGTTCACGGAGGTATCGACAACCCGGGGTGGAGTTGCGCTCGCAGTGTCCCTAGACAGATCGAATGCGTTTAACTCCATCCCCTGGGATGATATAAAATGGGCACTGGATGAACATCGGGTTCCGCTATACCTGAAGGAAATGGTTGAGAACTACCTCGCGGACAGATGGGTGGCCTTCACCGACGAACACGGGACGCTCACGGCAAGAGAGATCACCAGGGGTGTCCCACAGGGCCCAGTTCTTGGTCCCTTCCTGTGGAACCTTGCGTACAACAGGGTCCTGACGACAGAGGTTCCCGCAGAAGTAATCGTCATATGCTATGCAGGTGATACCATCATCGCGGCCCGCGGGCAGAATTGGAGGGACGTTCTGAAAACCGCAGAGACGACCACAGACAAGGTCGTGCAAGCGATCGAAAACCTTGGCCTCAGGGTCTCGGCGGCCAAGACTTAGGCCATGTGGTTTGCCAAGAAGAACAGCACGGCTGGTCCTCAGTGGAGGACAAAAATAAAGGTGGGTGATAGCGAGATCGAGATCGGCTCAGAGATAAAATATCTCGGCTCGCTCCTGAATGGAGGTTGGTCATTCGAGGCCCACTTTGAGGCGCTGGCTCCGCGGGTCCTCAGGGTGGCGGGCGCCCTGAGCCGTCTTCTACCCAACACCAAGGGACCGAGGAGGCTTGCTCGCATGCTATACATGCACGTAAAAAGTGAGTGGTGCTGTACGGAGCCCCCATTTGGGCCAGGGGGTGGCTCTCTGCAAAAAGTCGTCAGACCATTTCCGGGCTGTTTCGCAGAATGGCAATACGTACCATCCGGGGCTACCGCACCGTGGGCGGTGTGACTGCGAGCGCACTAGCAGGCTACCCCCACTGGACAATGGAGGCCGAAGCCTCTGCAGCGGCCTTCGACGAGAAGTGCCACATCAGAGAGCGGCTCAGGGGAGAAATGCGACGCAGAGAGCTTTTTGCCTTTTTCCCTCTCTTTTCTTTTTCCCTCCTTTTGGAGGGCCTGACTAAAAAGCCCGGCCAACAGCAGTAATAGAGCAGCAAGAGCGATCGGCCCGGTGGCTGCGCAATGGGCAGAATGCTTACGAGGAGAGGGCATAACCTACAGGTTATGCCAACTACTAACGGGTCATGGCTGCTTCGGGAGCTATCTGGCCGGCATCAGGAGACTCGGTAGAGTCTCGCGCCAAGTAGAAGTTCCCTCTCCATATATATATGACACTCCGGCGCGCGACAGCCGAGGCTATATTATCCCGAACACTAGCTGTTATCCTTAGTTACCAAACTTTCATCTCGATTTATGCGAAAGTTAGAGCCCCAAGAATTTATTTCAGAATTTTGTATTTCATCGTTGATTTGTCTGAATCCAATGAGCCAAGAATCATGTGGATCGGTCCAGTCGTTCCGGAGATATGAATTTCCTCTTTTATTTTTCTCGTGGTAAAGGCAAAGCGGATTAAGAGTTTCATCGTCCGGATTAATACAATTCCTAAAAATGTTACTCTCACGTGTTTCACGCGAGATGGCACCACTGCGAAGTGCTGCAGAGCGCTGTGCAGATAACATGGTTTTATACCGACACATTGGTTATGCCATGACTGGTGATGTGTCAAAACAATGATGACGGTTATATGAATGTGGTACAGTCCGATTGTATTTTTCTTCAAAATATGAACAACCAAAAAGGCGTGAAATCCCCCAAAATACATTAAAATGTAAAGAAAAGCGCCAAGTAGTTTAATGATCCAAAAATGGAATAGATATCACACAAGAAAGCCAAGTTTTCAATCAACGATACCACACGGTAATTAATTAATTAACTTGCATCTCAAGCTTTAAAACTTGGCATGTGCAAATTTGTGTCAAGGTAGTCATATGCTAGTAATATTTTTTGATTGGTAATTAAGTATGCACATTCCAAGTTTTAAAGTTAGAGATGCAGGTTAATTAATTAATTAACGTGTGGTATCTTTGATTGAAAACTTGGCTTTCTTGTGTCATATCTATTCCATTTTTGGATCATTAAACTACTTGGCGCTTTTCTTTACATTTTAATGTATTTTGGGGGTAGGGAAGGAGGCTAGCCCTGCCTGCCATCATTGCGAAGCGGACGAGAACGATGCAGAGCACACACTCCAAATCAGCCCAGCATGGGAAGAGGAAAGAGAGGCCCCTTTGCCTGATAATAGGACCCGATCTCTCACTCGAAGCCGTCATCCGTTCAATGACGGAAGACAAAGAAAGGTGGGAAGCAGTTGCCTGGTTTGCCGAGACTGTAATCTCGACAAAGGAGGCGACCGAACCAGTACGAGAACGCCGACACGACCCCAGTAGAAGGGGACGCAACCACGCAAGGAGAAGAAGATAACGGGGCCAATGCCCCTACATCCTGCGCCCGAAGGCGAGATACGGGGGATACACCCCCTCCTCGCTTTGCCTGGAATCCCGGCGGTTCCTGACTGAGGATCTGGACCGCCAATAGGGGCTCATGTTAGGGGTGGCTATGTGTGTGGTCCACATAGACACCGAGGTCCGCAAGGACCACACGACAGAGGGACTGTTAAGTCCGAGGAGGCCGATCAGGGCCGGGGCCGGAAGTATACCCCTGAGGGTGTTCCCGGCTTCCTGCCCTGGAGGGTCTTGCGGAAGGCCACCGTGGGGGTTTTAGTCGCAAGAACCGCTCGTCGCTCGCTCGTCAACACGCGCTCGCTACACGCGTCCGCCGACCCGAACAGCCGTCACTCCAAGGGGCACCTCTTAGATCGAAGCGGGTAGACTAACTCGCCTTCGGGCAACGAGTCCTCGACAGCTAGAACGAGACGAGGTGGTACCGAGGGGCCGCGGAGTATGTCCCATGGGCACCAGGAGCGACAGGGGCCGGTGGGAGCTGTGTGAAGGAAAGGTCGGAGCCCAGGGGAGGCGCTCATCCACCAAGGTAAAGGGACGACGAAGCCACGACGCAGCCTGGACGAAGGCCGAGATCGGCGAACGAAGATCGGCCAGCGACAGCAACTCCTGCCCTACCGACAGCGGCAGGGGCCCAGGCCGAGGGACTTAGGCGCGCTAAGTTACTCGGCCACCTCTCGAGACGGCGCGGCGCCGAAAGGACTAGCGGGGCGCGGGGCGCGCGGGGCTAGAAATTAGGGAACGCGCAGGCACTCGTCACTCCTGTTGTGACGAACGAACCGAGCGGACGTGCGATTCTAGACATTGTAACAGTGGAAAGAACGGACGAACGTGCGAGCCGCTTCGAGCGCCAAGTTAGAAGGACGAGTGACATTTCGGACGATCTCCCGAGCGACCACGGTCCTTAGAGAATCCCCCAGACAAGCGGTAGCCAACGAACGACCGGTAAGCCCCGTGCGTCCCTCAGTCTTTGTATTTTCCGTTCGAGTCTCGGTGTCGGCCGTAGGCTCTCCTTGTCCGAAGCAGCGATAGGCAGCCCGCGGGCCAGCCCGGTGTCCCTTGAGGTGACTCTTCCAGTCACCAAGAGTCAAGTAGGTTAATTGCGATCATAGGGCTTCGGCCAAGTCAACGGACGTACGCCCGCCATTGTGGCGGCTTTCCGTTCGAGCGTGGATCACACCCACGCGCGAGGCAACGGCCTCCTCTGTAACCTAAGAACAGCTGGTTATCGGACGAGTTCGTGAAACTTACCCGGAGCTCCATAGCTCCTAAGTTCATCCGCATACGCGTATCATCCTACGTAGAATTAAGGCTTAGATTGTAGGCGGCGGCGGGAACGCCGAGGCGCCGCGCCGCGCCACTGGTAGGTCCGGCTATTTCGTGATCGGCCGAACGACGGCCTGCCCAAGCCTGGGCCCCTGTATATTGCCAATTCGAGTCAAGTTCTTAAGTTGGATAACCTAAACAACTTCTATATAATGGCAGGCGATCTCAATACGAAACACGAAAAATGGAGAAACACCATTAACAATAATAGAGGAATATCCCTTGTCAATTGGCTGAACGAAAATGAGATAAGTCACAGAGCAGTTTTACATAGCTCCGAGCTTCCTACCTTCCCCAAGTACATGCCATGCCTCGATGTGTGTATAGCAGACAATAGGATACAATTCACTAACATGACTGACAACTTACTAAAAACACTTGAATATGACAGTGACCATCTCGCACTAGATTTCACAATAGCCATATCTGACAGAGATCATCTTGATATTGAAAAATCCACACCCTCGAATAGATACAACTACAACAAAACGGACTGGACACAATTCAAAACGAAACTGACAGAGCACGATAACTTTATGTTACCAATAGATAGAAATATGTCTTATCAAGAAATTGATAATATACTACCGTTGCTAAACAATGCAATTACAAATGCAATAGAAGCTTCCACTCCTTTAACTAACACCGACTACAGCACAACGGATAAATACATCTCTCATAAAATTAAGAAACTCAGAAAACGAAAAAGTAACTTGGTAACACAAATACATAATTTAACTAACTTCAAAAACTACAACAATGATAACGACTCAATAATTGTTTCACTTAATAAGCTACTCAAAGATACAAGGTACCAAATTAAAAAAGAATTTCAACGATCAACAAATAAATACTGGGAAAAAAGATTATCTAACTTCACTGCCAGTAAACCCAAAGAGCTGTTCCCAACCATTAATAGTGTTTTCAGGGCAAAAGAAAGAAATTCAATAGACGAATTGAAAATAAATCTAGATAACAATGATAACTTATTAGAAAGAGCAAATATTAAGGTCCCTAACGCACAAATAATAGATAATTCTATTATTATCTCTGATTGTCAGGAAAAATTAAATATTCTCGGTGCCCATTTTGAAGCCGTCCATGTGCAAAATATTAACCTCGGGAAAAAACAACATGTAAATATAGTAATTAACAAAATAACCGAGCTCAAAATACAATGGGACAAGAAAGATCTACCAACACTACGCTGTGCACATTCAGCGAGCAGAACCCTGCTCACCATCCAACGTTTGAAATTGAATCCCTGGACTATTTTACCTCATTTCATGGGCTAAAACACAAAATCAGGAAGCTGAATAATAAAAAATCAGCTAGTTACGACTTAATCCCGAACATCGCCATTAAAAACCTAACAAACTCATATATCTTCTATTACTCGATAATTTTTAGCAATTGCATAAATCTCGCATACTTCCCCTCACAATGGAAGACAGCAAAGCTTATAGCATTGCAAAAAAAGGAAAAAACCCTAACAACCCATCCAGTTACAGACCAATAAGCTTACTACCAAACTTAAGTAAATTATTCGAAACGATATTAAATGGCACAATAAGCCAATTTAATTATTCAAATAATATCATACCGAAACACCAATTTGGTTTTCGACGCAAACACACGACAATACATGCAATCAATAAATTTGTCTCCGATATATGTTGGTCAAGAAACGCGGGCGACTGTGTGGCTGCTCTATTTATAGATCTCGAAAAGGCGTTCAATACGGTCTGGATTGATGGGCTTTTATTTAAACTACACAAAAAGAAATTTCAACCATTCCTCATAAAAATGATATTCAACATGATCACTGAAAAAAAATTCATAGTAAGTGAAGGAGCGGATATGTCAAACTTAACATTTAACGTCAGGAACGGGTTACAACAGGGTACGGTTAATTCCCCTATTTTGTTCAGTATATATATAAGCGACTTACTTCAGATGTACCACATCAACAATAATAACAACAAAAATGCTTTAGCCTTCGCAGACGACCTATTAGTTTATATTAAAGATAACAAAGCTTCTCGGATTCAAATAGAATTACAAAAGCTCTTTTATAAAATTCAGGACTACTTCCACACCTGGAAACTCAAAATTAACGCAGCTAAATGCGAAACAATATTATTTCGTCCATATATATCCAAAATATCCGATGCAAACCAAGATGTACGAAAACACGCTACAAAATTCCACTTAGTAGAAAACAAACAAACTAACCTAAAGATACCCCACAAAAAAACAGTCGGATACCTGGGTATACATATAGATTTTAAACTAAAGTACACGGAACATATCCGGATCCAAATAGAGAAGGCCCACAAAGCTTTTGTGACAAATAGAAATTTATTCTACTCTAAATCATTAAAACCTAAAATAAAACTACTCTCCCAGGTAGAAAACTATCATGGCGGTGCGAGTCTGATCTTGGCGCTAGCCCGTTTTCGACATGGCAAACCAAACTAAGTTTTACGGGATAGTGCTGGAGTAGCGCTAGCTAGTTTCTGTCGTGGCAAGCCAAGCTTCATGTAGCTTGATAGCGCTGGAGTGGCGCTAGCTAGTTTCTGTCGTGGCAAACCAAGCTCGTGTGTAGCATGGTGGCGCTAGAGTGGCGCTAGCTATTTTCTGTCATGGCAAGCCAAGCTCATGTGTAGCATGGTGGCGCTAGAGTGGCGCTATCCATTTTCTGTCGTGGCAAGCCAAGCTCGAATGTAGCATGGCGATGCTGGAGTGGCGCTGTCTATTTTCTATCGTGGCAAGCCAAACTCGAATTTACGATGGTAGCGCTAGATTGGCATAAGCCATTTTCGTGATGTGGGAAGCCAGACTCGAATTTAGCATGGTAGTGTTGGACTGACGCCATCCATTTTCAATCACGGCAGATGTTAGAGTCTTATTTAAGCGCTTGGGCCAATTTTCTTCATGTTGAGAGAGACGCTCGGAGTTTGGTGTATTGAAGTGTATGGTGTATTGAAACGAGGCAATTCCTTTGAAAATTCCTGAGAAAAGAACTAACACGAGTGATATTCACACAACACTGTGGAGAGATGACGGAGAAAACGGTCTTAGCATCGTGTTTAATTTAAGACTCGAAAAATAACGTAGGTTAGGTTAGGTCGTTGTAGTCGCGTAGTGTAGTGTAGAGGCGCTGGGCGTTGCTGCAGCTCTAATGCTTAATCTAAGAGTGTGTATGTGCGTAAGGTAGAGGACTGCGAGATTAAGGTTCCTAAGGGCCCCCGCAGACGAGCATCAGCGGCCGCGTTTCAGCGGCCGTCGTTTTTGAAGGCGAGTCACCGCACACGGGCGTGCACACGCCGTCTTTCCGCGGTCGTCTTTTTTTAAGCCCGGTGCACCGCACACGGGCAGTCGCGCGGCCGCGCGCGGCCGCGCGCGCCCAGAGCGCGCCTGACGATCCTCGGTCAATGAGTATAGCTACCGTTCCTCACTCTACAAATATGTTAATGTAGCATTGCCTTCTGCTCTACTGGATGTGGCGACATGGCGAAGGGATTGGCTTGCCACGGTGATGTCCCGTGTTCAATTCCCGTCTCTGAAATAACTTTTTTGGATTTTTGCGTTGCATGTGTCGGCTTACCCCCACTGCAAGATCACTTTATTGATGCCCCATATGACATATCAGACAGTTGCCATTTCTTTTGCATGTGGCATTTCCTATTGTCCTGCAGTTAGGGATTTACTACGATGGTTTATCAACATGGTAAGTATAGGATAGCAGAACAGCACTTACGACAGAACGATAGAGAGACTCCTGACTATTTTTTCAGCGAAAATTTCCTTTCACATCGATGTTTCTGTCATACTTGTAGAATTATTGTTTGTAAAAAAAAAATATGTTATGAGAAATTACAAAAAAAGCTAGCCCCAAAGTCAGGATTGAACTCGGGACATTCGCGTGGCAGGTCGACCATTCTGCCCCGCCGCTATTTGTGGTACAGTAGAAAGCAGGGTTATATTGCTAGTTTTGTAGAGCTAGAGGCCTACGGTCATCGACGACCGTCGGCCGCCGCCGGCCGGCGTCAGGCGTTGACGCTGGCTGACGTCGAGGCGTGCACGCGGCGTGCACGCGGGCGTCTTTTTCGACGACCGCGTTTTTTGATGCTCGTGTGCGGTGCCCCATAAGAATACGTGGTGCGTATTCTGAGCTTCAAAAACGACGGCCGCTGAAACGCGGCCGCTGATGCTCGTCTGCGGGGGCCCTAAGAGAACAACGATGCCGCAAGGAAGCAGAGTTCTATGATTGTGTACGTGTATGCCATTTAAGTGGAACAATATCAGATACAGGGTCGAGCATTTAAATAGAAACAATTGTATCTCCGTTATCATTAGACATATGAAAAAACTTCATCGGCGTATGGCATACTATTTCAAGTGACAGATCTGGTAATAGAAAGAATTTATCCTCAGGGACAATTCTTGCGAGATTTCACGGTCATCGGATAAATGGAATGATTAATTGTTTTTGCTGGTTGAAAAATATATACATTTGAAAATAAAATAATAAAAGATAGGTTTGAAAATACGCATTTGCATCGCAAATACATGTAACAACGAACGTACTAAAATGTTTAGACATAATGATAATCTATATGTATATGTATTTGAGATCTCTGAGAATTCTTTGTTAGGGAAACCTCAGATGCTTTTATGAATCAATACTCTCCTAAGTTATTTTTTATACGTATTTGTACTATAATAGACTTAATACCCTTAAACAGTATTTTGAATTAGTATAATTTATTTCTACCACTTTGGTATTAATTAAGAGTTAAGGGGGCACTCCATTGGTATTCCACTTCAACGAGAATGCTATTCCTCTATTTCGGTTTGTTCATTTAGCTTATTCGTTCCCACGAGGTACTATATAATGATTTTATCTGTATCTTAACTTTACTTTGCGCGTCCTACAGAGATAACTTACGTATTATACTGTGTCTACAATGAGCCTTAATCATCGGATGGATTGTCATCGTTTGTCATCAAAAAAGCATGTAAACACCGCCGATGACTACGACGCACAGTGTGTCATTTTCCCAATCTAGCGGTACTTAATTCATTTGGTGCAATGCCGTATAATGCAAGGTATTGTATAGTGTTATGTATATTTTTGACAACATTATGATTGGTTATCCCGCTTCCTGGTCATATACGAAGTGAAGTTGGACCCATAGACTATCTAAAAAAAAAAAACCATTGCGCATATTGGCGCACTTAGGAAAATACCGTTATTTCGTGTAGAGCAAAAGCTATTATTTGACAATATCGATATTTTAACAACATTATACCGCAAAATACCGCCTTTTCATCATATACGAAGTGAAGCAGGACTCATAAGCTATTGAAAGAAAAAATAAAATGTTGTGCATATTTGCGCACTTGGGAGAAAACTGTTATTTCGTGTAGAGAAACAGGTATTGTTTGACAATATCGATATTTTAACAACATTATACCGCAAACCGTCGCGAAGGTTGATTTTAATTCATCGTTGCAATTTTTTATATTTTTATTCATATATTTCATTAACGGCTGATGAAATGTGTTAAGTCATAATCATCGATGGTAATTATATGCCTCGCTTATAGGCAATGGGAATATAATCACCATGGATGATTACTACTTGGAGACATATCATTAAGTGTGGAACCAATGGAGTAACAAATGAGCTCCTTGCTATATCGTCTACACACAAGGAACAGCATGTCAAGAAGACAGAAAGTATAAGTTCATAATTATTCTAAAAGAATATAAATTCCGATAATCTTGAAAAAGGAAAAAAGTGCGTGAACGACCTCTCCATTGAACAGTTCTGGCAGAGAGCCATGGGTCGACTCATAATCGCAGTGTTGCTAAAGTTAACATATTGTTGACCGGCAATTTATTATAAAAATTGTATCGTGTTCTGGACTATCTGCATAATTTAAAACAAAAGTTACAGATTATAAATAAGTTTCAATATCTTTCTTTCTATACAATCTACTTGCATTACACAGTACTCTGTTGTAGTTGAGTGTACGAGCAATTTTGTAATTATACGCATTGTTGACAGTACACGGTGCAAAGCAATCAAACGCAAGGCACTGATTGACGTCTCGCATCAATAATGTGTTACCATTGAATGAATCCAAATAACTCTTTTATTACACCTTCTTTTCATCCTGCGATAGCGAAGAAATATATTCTGCATTACCTTGATAGGACGACGGTGGATACGATGGTAG
This sequence comes from Crossocerus cetratus, assembly GCA_963675795.1. NCBI lineage: Eukaryota > Metazoa > Arthropoda > Insecta > Hymenoptera > Crabronidae > Crossocerus > Crossocerus cetratus. The sequence continues at coordinate 18,373,903 of OY776664.1, read as the reverse complement.
AACTTCCATGCCACCGTCCAGACTAAGAAATCCACCAGGTAAGGTGTTAACTTCCTGCTTTGGAGAGCAGTCATCGTCGCTACCGTACTCCGGTAGTTCTATTTTCGGCTGCAACAAATACAATGTATTCGATCTTTAATAACTATTGTGATACTAAACCTGCACCTAAATTCTTTTATATCACCACATTTATATAAGTTCGCTTATCGCTGTAGAAGTATGTGATATTATATACAGGGTCCGCCAAAAGTTCGGAAACTGTGAAATAGATGTAAAAGAAAATTGTTTTGAAAAAAATGTTTCAGACAAATTTTGTACGGTTTTAAAAAATCTATTAACTGCGGATAATCAACTGATCTTGTGCTGGGGAGTGAGGGTAATTTCAAGATCATCGTACTTTTTTTAAATGAGACCCTATATTTTTCATCACACAGAATTCAAGATGACATCGAGGTGTTTCCGGAACACTGGTTAATGACCTCCTTATGATGGCAATTGTCTGAGTTGTGACCTTTCGAAGAGGTAACGCCTAAAGCATAAGCGTTATCCAAAACGCATTACGCGGAAGTTGCATGGTCAAACCAATGTATTCAATGTCTTAGATGTCCAAATTGATGTCCCTTAACTATTTCGCACACACAAGGGTACAAAGTCTGACCATGCAACATCCGCGTCATACAGGTTGGATAACGCTGATGTTTTATGGGGTTACCTCTTCGAAAGGTCACAACTCAGACAATTGCCATCATAAGGAGGTCATTAACCAGTGTTCCGGAAACACCTCGATGTCATCTTGAATTCTGTGTGATGAAAAATATAGGGTCCCATTTAAAAAAAATACAATAATCTTTAAATGAGACCCTCACTCCTCAGCACAAGATCAGTTGATTATACGCAGTTAATAGATTTCTTAAAACCGTACAACTTTTGTCTGGAACATTTTTTCCAAAATAGCTTTGTTTTTCATCTATTTCACCGTTTCCGAACTTTTGGCGGACCCTGTATATTGTATGCAGGATGGTCCGTTTATCGTGAGACGTCTCAATATCTCAGTAGTTAAGCGTTTTAGAAAAAAAATGTTTTGGACGAAAGTTTATTGATTCAAGGGGGAAAATTCACCTGCATTGTCTATGTTTTATTGGGTGTACGTTTTCAAGGCCATTTGAGATCAACTCCGATTTTTTAAATAGAAACTTATGTTTTTTATTTACTCTTCTCGTTCACTGAAAAAAGATACACATCTTTTGTAGGAACCATGTTTGAATTTGGTGCGAAGTTATTATTATGAATTTTTGTTGCTTTATCTTTCTTATTTGTTTCCACCTTGAGATTATCGTCTGCACCACGTTTCATCCGGATTCTTTTGTGTTGCGCGGGCTTTTGCGCGATGCCTTCGCGCACGGCACAAATTTGGTGCCACCGGATGGCATAGTGTCAGATAATAACAAATTTTTCTGTAGACCTTTGTTTTGTAATATCTATGAAACAACGCACCAAATTCAAATATGGTTCCTACAAAAGATGTGTATCTTTTTTGAGTGAATGAGAAGAGTAAATAAAAAACATAAGTTTCTATTTAAAAAACCGTAGTTGATCCCAAATGGCCTTAAAAACGTACACCCAATAAAACACAGACAATGCGGGTGAATTTCCCCTCTTGAATCAATAAACTTTCGTCCGACACATTTTTTTCTAAAACGCTTAACTACTGAGATATTGAGACGTCTCACGATAAAAGGACCACCCTGTATACAGGGTGTTCCAAAAATGTCCTAAATGAGTATAGCCATCTTGTAGGGAATTTCGCGGCGATCAAGATAGCTACTTTAAATTTTTTGATTAGTCCTTGATTTCGCGACAAAATTGAACAAATTATACGCCAATAACATACTTTCATGGCCCCGCTGGTCAGCGGATAGGGCCAACTGGTTAAAGGTCAGCCTTTTCCTCCGGCAGAAAGGATAATCTGTCTTTTCAGTGAAGTGTTTTATTGATGCTTAAACGACTTTGGCACCACCCATTTCCGAGAATCAACCGAATAGATCAACTGTATTGGCGCATCATTTTTTGTATTTTGTCGCGAAATAAAGCGCGAGACAACATTTTGAAAAAAGCCATCTTCATCGCCGCGAAATTCTTAACAAGATGGCAATACTCGTTTAGGTCATTTTTGAAACATCCTGAATGTACTACGTAATATAACTAATTGTAATTTATATTGTAATTTGTGTGAAACAATTGATTTATTGCAAATTGGCTAACTATTGCCACAGGGATTACATTCATCAAGAAAATGTCAGAAAATCGATTTTTCTTATTTTGCATTTTTAAAAGATTGTGATATAGGCTGTACAGTACTGTACAGTCATCAGAGTGGGGCAGTCTCCTTTGGTCGGGTATCCGAGCGAAACAATACCGCGGCGCTGGATACGTGTGCGTCTACGCGCACGCGCGTGTGTGTGTTCGTGAAGAATGTGTGGGGCTACGGCTAGACAGCTAGAGCCTTGCTGAACATCGGGAGTCGGGGCAGCTCGCAGCTCGTGATCGCAGAAGCGATAAGCGGGTGACGCAATCAAGGGAGTCAAAACAAATGAAACCAAGCTGCCCGCTGGGTCGAACGATAGACTTTGAGTGCAGCTCCATCTCCACATTTAAAAACTGTCGGTAACACGGTGAGGGGCCAGATCTCAAAAAGTCACGTGTGTAGTCTAGCCCCTCAAGGGACTAGGTTAGGTTAGGGCCCCTTAAGGGGTCATACAGGGTGCTCCAAAAGTCTCCTAAACCAAGGCGGCCATCTTGGGGGGTGGGACCCCCTGATGACAATACGCCCTTCAAAAATATAGGGAGCTATCTTACTTTAGGAGCTATTAGCGGAGAGGAGTGACCAATCGGTGCGCTGTCGCTGTGACACGGCAGCACGAATCGAGCCGCCGCAGAATCTCGCCGCTCGGGCGACGCGCACGGCCCCGCGCGTCAGACGTTACACGCACACTGCGCCCGGCTAAATGTTGGTCAGCGCAGGCCAGCACCAAGCGGCAAGTGCCTACCCAAGGTGGTGCCCTTCTACGCAACAATCAGCGGGCGTATTTTCAGAAGGCGCCTCGCTAATCTTGGCGCTGTTATACGTACTACTAACACTTGCCAATTATTATCGCGTTCCTCCCACATCTTTTTCCAGATTTTTGCCACGAAAATATCCGATCCAAAAATGTTTCAACATTTTTTTGACATTTTTTCCCCCATTTTGAAAAACGATCCCGATCGACTTGCGCTCACCGTTCACCACAAATACGCTTTGTTTTAAAGCAGGCTTCAATGCGTCTTGCAAATTAATTACAGCCAGATACTGTCACGTGAACCGGAGATCGTCCCGTTTCTGCCTGACAAGTTGGAGACGGAAGAATTTAGCGGCGATCTCATTATTGGAATATTTTTTTTATGAAAATCTAAACCTTTGCCAACAATACGCCGCTTCCCGTTTTCCGATATCTAACGGAGGTTCCGAGTTATGATTTTTTAAAGGAGGGCCGGTGTCGCACGCGTGGCCACGCAGCCGGCGATCGTGACCGGCCTGGGTTCGAAGGGGCTAACTCGGGGTACGGGGGGCGCAGGTAAACAAAACTCGGGGAATCTTTCGAAAAGGCTTCAATCCATCTACCAATTTAATTTCAGGAAGATAATGCCAAGCGAATCGGATTTATTCCCGATTTCGCCAGATAAATTAGTGTAGCGAGAATTTAGCGCTGACTTGATTATTAGGATATTTTTGTTATGAAAACGTAATCCTTTGCCAACAATACGTCGCTTCCCGATTGCCGATATCTGACGCAGGTTCCGAGTTATCATTTTTTAAAGGAGGGTCGGTGTCGCGCGTGCAACTGCCCGACCGGTCACGACCGCCGCGCCGGCAGCGTTGTCGCTCGCGCGACACCGATCCTCCTTTAAAAAATCATAACTCGGAACCTGCGTCAGATATCGACAAACGGGAAGCAGTGTATTGTTCGCAAAGGATGAGGTTTTCATTAAAAAAATACTCTAGCAATCAAATCGCCATTAATTTCTCGCGACACTGATTTATCTGACGAAATCGGGAGTATCTCCGGATCGCTTGGCATTATCTTGCTGAAATTAAATTGGTAGATGCATTGAAGCCTTTTCAAACGATTCCACGAGTTTGGTTTACCTGCGCCCCCCCTGCCGCGAGTTAACGCCATCGAACCCACGCCGGTCACGATAGCCGCACCGGCTGCGTGGCCGCTCGCGTGACACCGGCCCTCCTTTAAAAAATCATAACTCGGTAATCCCGCGAGATATCGGCAGACGAGAAGCGACGTATTGTTCACAACAGATGAGATTTTCATTCAAAAAATATTCTAGCAATCAGATCGCCATTAATTTCTCGCGACACTAATTTATCCGACGAAATCGGGAATATCTCCGGTTCGCGTGAAAGTATCGCGCTGAAATTAAATGGCTAGACGCATTGAAGCCTTTTCGGACGATTCGGCAAGTTTTATCTACCTGCGTATCCTGTACCCCGAGTTAGCCCCTTCGAACCCAGGCCGGTCACGATCGCCGGCTGCGTGGCCACGCGTGCGACACCGGCCCTCCTTTAAAAAATCATAACTCGGAACCTCCGTTAGATATCGGAAAACGGGAAGCGGCGTATTGTTGGCAAAGGTTTAGATTTTCATAAAAAAAATATTCCAATAATGAGATCGCCGCTAAATTCTTCCGTCTCCAACTTGTCAGGCAGAAACGGGACGATCTCCGGTTCACGTGACAGTATCTGGCTGTAATTAATTTGCAAGACGCATTGAAGCCTGCTTTAAAACAAAGCGTATTTGTGGTGAACGGTGAGCGCAAGTCGATCGGGATCGTTTTTCAAAATGGGGGAAAAAATGTCAAAAAAATGTTGAAACATTTTTGGATCGGATATTTTCGTGGCAAAAATCTGGAAAAAGATGTGGGAGGAACGCGATAATAATTGGCAAGTGTTAGTAGTACGTATAACAGCGCCAAGATTAGCGAGGCGCCTTCTGAAAATACGCCCGCTGATTGTTGCGTAGAAGGGCACCACCTTGGGTAGGCACTTGCCGCTTGGTGCTGGCCTGCGCTGACCAACATTTAGCCGGGCGCAGTGTGCGTGTAACGTCTGACGCGCGGGGCCGTGCGCTTCGCCCGAGCGGCGAGATTCTGCGGCGGCTCGATTCGTGCTGCCGTGTCACAGCGACAGCGCACCGATTGGTCACTCCTCTCCGCTAATAGCTCCTAAAGTAAGATAGCTCCCTATATTTTTGAAGGGCGTATTGTCATCAGGGGGTCCCACCCCCCAAGATGGCCGCCTTGGTTTAGGAGACTTTTGGAGCACCTATATGCCAGGCACGTTATGAAATAAGTAAAGGTTTGTTAATATATTGTCCTATTAATACATCCTGTTATTAAGTTTCTATCATGTGTCCGTTATTGTACATACTTTGAAGTATTTTCTCCGAAAAATACAAATAAATAACTAGGTTATGTACGACGTAACTGGCATCGTCTTAATTCAAATTGCAACATGCGGTGGTCAATGTATCTTGGTCAATTGTTATCTAAAAAAAATATAAAAAATTGAGCGTGAACTAGACACAGAAAACTAGTCCTCAACGAGCCAGAATATTTGTTTTCTTTTTTTTCACAAAGTTACACGCGAAAATGTCATTATTTCTAAGTGTTCCTACGAAATTGGCGACTTTTTCGCGTGTAACTTTGTGAAAAAAAAGAAAACAAATATTCTGGCTCGTTGAGGACTAGTTTTCTGTGTCTAGTTCACGCTCAATTTTTTATATTTTTTTTACATAACAATTGACCAAGATACATTGACCACCGCATGTTGCAATTTGAATTAAGACGATGCCAGTTACGTCGTACATAACCTAGTTATTTATTTGTATTTTTCGGAGAAAATACTTCAAAGTATGTACAATAACGGACACATGATAGAAACTTAATAACAGGATGTATTAATAGGACAATAAATTAACAAACCTTTACTTATTTCATGACGTGCCTGGCATATATGACCCCTTAAGGGGCTAGGCTTCGGGCTTCCGCGATAATGTAGAGTCGCTGTTTGACCGGCAAATTTGGGCCGAAATAGGGATTCGGCTGCCGTACGTTTCTCCCGTATACGAAACGGTTTACGGTCGGGAATAGTCTCAATCGAAAGAGAAAGGTTCAATCTAGCGCGCTGTGGTCCTAATTTCATAGGAATATGTTGTTTTCTAGTCATTCTGACGCCCTGAACATTCCCAAAATCTTAACATTTTTAGCGTGTCTTTCGATTGATTGTATGACATTGTAACTGTTTTCTTGGCGAAACGAAGACCACAGCGCGCTTCCGCATACGTTCAGGAACTTGGGAAACTATGGCTTGCCATCATATTATAAGAAATATAGACAAAAAGTCCGGATTTCTGCGAGCATCGCTTCTGGCTCGATTTCGCCATATTGTCGATACACAGGTCAATATTCGTGAGTACTTTAGCTCGGCCGCTGAGAACGAGATGGCGCCCTATCGAGAGGGCTGTTCGCGTGAAATCAAAGCTTGACAGCGTGTTATGGGGTTAGGCATGTACTGACTGACAGGATGCAGGCAAACTTCATAACAATATGATTTTGGAGAAATCCTCTATTCTGACTCACGGATTTTAGCTATGAAATATATAAACAGAAGAAAAAATGTCCAATAACCCAGGCTTGTCGTGGTTCTATGGGATTGTGTTTTCACCTAGTAAATAGTAGTGTTTCAAAGGAAAGATACGTGCAGTTATCGTTCGACGCGTGCAGTTATCGTTCAACGCGTGCATCAGATGCCTCGCCATTGTAACAATTTGAGCCTTTCCCATTATCCCTAAGAGGATGCACAGCTTTGCTCTTTATAATACTCTAAAAAAACGATGAATACTGTATGGACAGGCATTGTATGTAGTACATATATGTATATCGGACCGGTATCTTTCGATTTCGGTTCGGATAAGCAGAATGAAGGGGCTCTCTCACTTTCATTACTACCAAGCTTATATTATAAATAGTTTGATAAGTTCGTTCATTCTTATATTTCCAAAAGTATAGTAGTTCATTGAATTTGATCACATATCGATTTTATACAAATGTAAAATAAAAGAAAAAACAGGAATATGAATATCAAAAAAACCTACGTACTACGCGGAATCGAACCCGTTCTTTTCAAATGCAAATCCATCGCTTTACTCATTGCACTATTTTCATAACTAACTGTACCATCTCCCCATTCCACTACAAGAATTGTCGTTCGCCTTTGTGTTTCTAATAATGTTTCGGACAAACAAGTACTTATGCAACGCATGGTGCGAAAGTTCACTTTTCGAGGCATGGGTATTGTGCGGAAAGCATCTGATTTCAGCACTCTGATCTATATGTATTCACTCTGTTACTGCCCAAGTGCAGAAAGTAGCATTTTATTTCATTACATCGATCGCTTTACCGTACTAGTGCGGGAATGAGAATCAGAAGATAAGGGTATGTTACATATTCTGCCAAATTCATAGACGTTTGTCAATATGTCGACCTACCCAGTCGATTCTCTCAAAGTAAACTTTCACAGCATGCGTTACATAAACTAGTGTGTGATACTGGTGCGGCAAGTGGCCAACCTCCAGTCGCGTGGATTTACATCATTCGCCTTAGCATACGCGGCATTCACAGGAGGACTAGTGCGATTATCGCAGTCGCCTTCGGCTCGTGCGACAACTTCCACACTCGTCTTCCTGTGAATGCCGCTACGCTTCGGCTCAAGCTGCAAATTCACGCATCTGGAAACTGGCCATTTTTCGCACATGTATCACAAACTACTATTTCCATGAAATACACCTCGATGTGTATTGACCAAAACTGTAGGCGATTTGCCATAGATGTTCCATTCTTTTCATACGAATTTAGATAGTAACGTAGGAAGGCACTTTTACTATGGCACCATCTGTTCTCATTGTATATTTTCTCTCTGAATTCGAAACTACAAGCTCAATTTTTATGAACATATCGAAGCAGCTATGGCAAATCGTCTAGTTTTTTTCCCTGCACATCGAGTAGTATTTCATCAAATAAATTCTATAAGTTCTTGTCAGATCATATTTCATTTCCCAGCAAATTCATGTTCCTATGTCATAGTAAACAAAATTCTGAGAAGAATCACGATTCTTTTAGTAAAACGAAGAAGTTTGACGGTAGTCTTGCAAGTTTGCTAGTGGTGCTATGAGTAAAGCGATGGGTTTGCATTTGGGAGGACCGAGTTCGGTGCCACCCAGTTTGCTCATAATTTTTGATACTCTTTGCTTTTTCTTTTGTATTATATTGTTAGTACATGGTTCAACATACATTTAGCACATGATTTTAGAGTGCCATTCAGGATACGATAGGCTTGCCACTATAGTAAAAGTCAGATAGTCTAGCTCACTTTATTTATCCAAAGCGAAAAAGGAAGAGCGACTCCCATTATACATATATGTATAGTACATATATATATGCCTGCACTCAAGCCCCGGTCGCGGAACCTCGGGAATTAGGAGGATCCCAGTCCGAGAGCGGAAAAGCGACCAGCGTGCATCGCAACGGTGGCAACAAAGTGTCGCCAGACGCACGGATACATATATTCATTCCAAGCCATATGTGTTTGTGGATCGAGTCAATCGACAGACATCGCGTGCAGCTCCATCTCGCTCTTATGTTACCGTCAAAATCTGTAGGTAACACGGCCAGCGACCAATTCGCGAAAAGTCACGTGGGTAGCCTAGCCCCTTAAGGGGCTAGACTCCCGCGTGACGTCACGAGATCTGGCCCCTCACTGTATTACCGACAGTTTTTAAAGGTCGAGATGGAGCTGCACTCAATGTCTATCGCGCGACCCAGCGGCCAGCTTGGGTTCATTTGTTTTGACTCCCTTGATTGCGTCACCCGCTTATCGCTTCTGTGATCTCGAACTGCGGGCTGCTCCCGACTCCCGATGTTCCGGCCAAGGCTCGAGCCGGAGCTCACACACATACTTCGCACGCACACACATGTATCAAGCGGCGCGGTACTCTTTCGCTCGGATACCCGGTAGAATGAGACTGTCTCACTCCGATGACTGTAGAGTCTATATTACATTCTGTATCTCACCAGTCCGTATAATATGAAATGGGAAAATTGCCTTGCTATAAATATTTGTTTGTCCGAAATATCACTAAAAGCACATAGAAGAATCACAATTCTTTTACTGAAATAGGGAAATTGTACTGTAGTCGCCCAAGTAGTGCTTTGGGTAAAGTGATGGATTTGCACTTGAAAAGAATAAGTTCGATTCCGCCTCGTTCATATATTTTACACTTTTTTTCTTTACATTTTTATAAAGCCGATATACGATCAATTCAATGCATTACTATACTTTTGGCAATATAAATGAACTTATCCAATTATTTATAAGATAGGCTTACTAGAAATCAAAATGAGACAGTCTACTTCATTTCACTGATGAATGACAGACATGATGTATGATATTTTCTGGCACCATTGTTTATGGAAATATAAGTAGGACTGTTTCACAATTTGAAAGAGTGCTTCACTCACTGTTTGCGAGTTTCAAAAAACTGATGGTAATAAAATCAAAATCTTGGTAAGCACAGCCATTTCAACTTTAGTCAGTACACATGTGCACAATAATTTGAGACTTATGGATCTTAGAAACTGCAAAGGCGTGGCAGGTTTTCAACCATACCTTTGAGTTGAAATATGAATTCTGCGTAACAATATTCTGATAGTACTATGAACTGTACTTCAACAAATATGTTCTCCCCTTACGCAGTTACCAGCCCTGGTACGTGATATGTGAAATGGAAACTAGCACGATTGATAACATCAATACGTTACATAGGCTGTTGAATTACAAACAATCAAGCTACTGAAAGGCATTTTCTACCAAACATATAAACAACTCTACTTGCATCTAGTTTATAGAACAGCTAATATCCCAAAAAGTAAATGTGCAAATGAAGATGTTGATTAGAGCGTCCATTCTAGAAAAAACCATCGCCAAAGTATATACTCTTACACAGCATCTTTCAAAGGTATGTTTGAGGAGACCTGCATGTTGTGCCTCCTACATATGCATTACCAAGATTCTCAAACATCAAATTATGCTGCAAACGACTGCACTTGCCAAGTGTTTGGTAACTACAGTTTATAGTATCCAAGCGAACATATTTCTGCTGGCTCTTAGGTATAGAAGGTCTCAAATTGCTACAATGGTATACAAGTATTTCCATGGCAAGGCAGCGTAAATGTAAATGAGTTGAAAGATTACTACGCTTATTCTGGTTTAAAACATTGCTATTCACCAAGAAACAATGCAATCCCATAAAACTACAACCAACCGGACCATTCTTGTTTGCATTTATATGTGTTGCAGCTAAAAATCATACAGCAGAATGAGTCTGCAGTGCAGAATGTCTCTGCATCCCGTCAGCACGTGACTAACCTAACCCGATAGCTTGCTGTCAAATAGCTATGTTTTGACAGGATAGAGTGCAGAATAGTCCTTTCGCTTACGCGCCACCTCGATCGCGCTGGCCGAACTAAAGTACTCAGCTAGACCGCTCTGCATATCAACAACATGGCTTCAGTACGCCAAAAATCCCACTTCGCGCCGTGAAATCCTACAAGCTTATATAACTTGACTTTGGATTGGGAATGGTCTCAATCGATAGATAAATGATTAGTACAGGCGGCTACGTTGGCGGTTTTTTGAAAAATGCTCTTACTTTTTTACAAAAACCCCCGTGTAAAAGGCTTCCTCAGCGCGGTTTTGACAACTTTTAGCACATTGGTATGACTATAAAGCGACGTAAACTTGGAAAACCGCCAACGTAGCTGCCTGTACTGATCTTTTATCTATCGATTGAGACCATTCCCAATCCAAAATCATGTCATATAAGCCCGTAGGATTTCACGGCGCGGACCCATATTTTCGGCCATTTGAGCCGGTAAAGTAGCGCCTCTACCATGCGGAGTCTAGCCCCTTAATGGACCTTTGCTTTGGGAACACCTGCACGTCACGCAATTTTCCGATTTTTTTGTAGAAAAATGAACAACGGGATCTTACTTAAATTGAGTACATTTGTTGTTTGAATTAAAATTTTAGTCGAATTCGATTTATTTTATCCCATTTTGTTAGTTTTTTGAACCTTAAAAAATCGGCGAGTATTTGATATATCAACATAGGACAATTTCAATGATTTTTAAATATGTTGTCAAGGACATGATTCTGAGCAACTTTTTTCTTATAAGATGACGGCACATCGACGGCAGACTATAATTTCCAAAATATTTGTAAGAAACTAACTATACTTAGTGGAGCGACTGTCCTGAACGCACATATCTATTAGGTATTGTGCAGTCACAAATGACTCAAGGTAAGGTTAAGTTAAGATAAATACTACCCACCCTCAAACCGAGGCTTGAAGTTTCGATTTTAATTATCCCTAGAGAGATGATAGTTGTTTTGCGAGCGAGCGTAGCGAGCGAGCAAGGCTGTACTTCCGAAGGGGTCCAGTGACCGATCGATATAAAATTTTGGGAGTGTAGTGGGGGCGAAGAGTGAATACCAAATCCAAAATTTTAGCTTTGATTTTTTATTAGTTTTAAAGATATTAACGAATTCATCTTAAGGGGTTAGGCCCTCGCGAGACTTAAACCACCGAATTTAGGTATGGTTGACCTAGCGGTTACTCGGGCGGGCGGGGGGGGGGGGGGGGGTTGAATTAGGGACTGGGGATAGCATACCCACACGACTTCACCTAATCCCCAGTTAAAACACAGATTTTTAACTGTTTTGGTAGGGTTTATGCGAGACCGTGTTGGTACGAGAAGGTGAGGTGGATATTGTGTGTGTGTGTGTGTGGGGGGGGGGGGGGGGGGGGTAGTATATGTCTACGAACCGTGTAAGATACGTCTTTAAATGTGTGTAACTTTGTTTTTATACATTTCCCCCGCCTACATATATATGGGAAAATAATCAGGAAAGCATGCCGTATATCATATAAGACGACACGAGCATGCCCACCCGGAGTCTCTTCAGCCCAAACTTTAAAGCATTAACTCTCTTGCTTTATAGGATGTTTTTATTTTTCGCGAGCGAAGCGAGCATGCCCTCCCAGACTCTATTAAGCTGAGACACACCCTGAAGAGTAACCACGTTAAAGTGTGGCTTCAACAGAGTCTGGATGGGCATGCTCACTTCGGTCGCCAAAACTGTACACAATAAACAACGCAATAAACAACACAATAAACTGTTGTGATTTATTAATACATATAAGATAAAAAGAAATATTACATCGGGTAGAATTTTTTAATTAGATTGATTATTTCTTGAAATATATCTTTGTTTTCCTTCTTTAATTGTCTTTTCCACTGGTATGCACAGAGCCAGACTTCAAACTTGCTTGGAGGAACTTGGCAATAGCGAAATTTATTTTTAACATCAGACCAACACCCTTCTATTGCATTTGTTGTTGCACCAGTAATTGGATCCTCGAAGTTTTTATTGTGATTTACTGTCAGATGCGGGAAGTTGAGTAATGGTTTTAGCTCATTATATCCTCGCCAACAATCGGTGATAATAAAAAATCCAGGAGCAATGTGAGTCTTGATCAACTCATTGAGAATGGGTGCGGATCGTTTGTTATTTGGACAAATGATCATCCTAAGAACGGATTCGTGTTTTTGTCTGGCATGCATACAGAGAACCCAAAGTCCTTCTACCAGCCGACCTTTATTATATTTTCTTCGGCTGAACTTAGGTTCGTCAATTTGAATTTCCCAGCCAGATCCACCAATTTTTTGTCGAAATTGATTTTCCATCTCCAGTTGTGCTAATTGATTGAAGTAGCTATAATAATCGGTTATAGCTTCAGAATGGACACCGATTTCATTCATTGCTTCCTTGACTGGGGTGGATCTCGACCAGACATACAAAAGTTGAACAATTTTGAAGAGCTTTAGCTTGATACCAGTTCTACTTGTAACAGAACTAAAAAATGACCCATCATAGACACTCAGACTTTTATGGTTCTGTTTTGGGCAGAACCAACCACCCGATGGATAAGGCCGAGTTAAATTGAAGTCGCATGGGAACTTTATGACGGTGACATTGCCTTGAATTTTTAAACAGTCCAATTGATTGTGCCCATTGAACTGCTTTTAGCTGGTGATCTTCGGTTTCACTTCCGAGGCCCAAGACCCGAATTAACTTCAAATAATTCCAGGGTTCATGTAAATGTTCTTCATTCGCAGTGTATCAGGAGTTTTCACTAGATATAGAGGCCGTCTCGGTTGACGAATCATTAGCCATGTTCAAGATGTACGTAGACGAGTTATGCAAAATGTGTACTGATCTTGTAATGGTAATCTGACAACTGACGAACGGCCGGCGGCAGTCCAACGTAGTAACATAAAAATTGACGAATGGTGTCCAGACCTACGTTACTACGTCGTTTGTTTTAAGATTCTTGGCAGTTAGGGCTACCGCAAACGTGCGCCTGACAGCCGACTTTTCCTTTATTAGCAAAGACACCCGACTGAATTTTCGCGAGCGGACATCGTGTGCGGTCGCCCTTACTGTGTACTATTACAAACATGTAGGAGGTGGCATAATTCATCGTTGGGACGCCGATAGTATTTTATTGGTTACGTGGAAACTACTACTTTCCGCCGATAATATATAAGGAAAAAGTTCCTTAGAATCATGCCCTTGACATCATATTTAAAAATCATTGAAATCATCCTATGTTGATATATCAAATATGCCCCAAAAAATCTTTTTTCGGTGACATTTTCAAGGGTCCGTAGTTCCCAAAAATAAAATAACAAAAATGGAATTTTTTTTAATTTTCGAAAGGAAAGATCAATAAAAAGTATTATTTGTAATTGCGGTGCGATTTTGGCCACCTGTAGTGCGATTTACGATATTCCTTATCTAAATATTGTATTTAGATAATAAATATATAATATTATAAGGAATATAAATATTCCTTATCTAAAAACTTTACAGATTTACAAAATTTGTTATTTTCAAAATGATCATGTTGTTCTAAAATGATACAAAAACTCAATAAGCACAATGAAAATAACATCGTTTATTATGACCTAAAAATTGTAATGATATTCTTCTTGATTTCTAAGTAATAAGTCGTAAAGTCAAAAGTGGTGCGATTGTGCCAACCTTACCCTACATATTAATCGCCCATATTAACCTAACCCAGGCTTAACCCAGACCAGTCTGACAACTGGCATACAAGGTATGCATGAGATAATGTTCTTAGTTGCTTACCTCAACGATATCAACATCCTTGTAGCAGTCAAGTTGTACCTGAGGTTCGATAACAGGACGTTTGCGTGGGGTAGAGGTGGCGCATGGTGGTGTGGCATGAGGTACCGGACTAGAGATCTGAGGCGCGTCAGCGCTCTTACAGAGACGCTTCAAAGGCGGCGGGCTTGAGACTGGCGGACTCTTGCTTCGTTCGTCGTCGAAATTCGGCGAGGTCGGACCTCGCCCGTTGGACGTGTGCACATTGTTCGACTTTGGGTGCTGAAAAATATCACACATTCGCAAATATTAATTTAATGTGTACTTCCTAGATAATACATACAAAAAATCGCGAGTCCATAACATTAAAATTAGCTTAATATACATTTTGTTAAAATATCTATAACAACAAAGACGAAACCACGGGTGTGCTCGTCTTGGTCTTCCCAGACTTTTAACAGAACTACAGTCTTTTAACAGAACTTTTTTGTCCCAAAAATGATAATACAGAAAGATTCAAAGCAAATACGGGAAATATAATCATAGATATTTATGCCAAACCGATAGAAAAATGTATCTTGAAACTTCTTGTGACGATTTTTCAAATTGAAGTAACTCAGAATCTCCAATGTTTACAAAATGGCATAAACATTTTCATTTTCGTTGTGAAACATTCTGTACTTTTATCCTGTAAAAAACAGATGGATCGATCAAAAAAAGTCCTTTAGTTGTATGTACCCCATTAATCTGCAGCAGAATCTGCAGCACCAAGGTACCAAACAGAAAGTCAATGCAAATGCTTTCATACCCATTTGAATTGGACGACTGTAAATTTAGTGTAAAACAGAATAAAAATTAACCTTTTTTATTTTTTTAAAAATTAACAGATTTATCCAAATTCAGCGTAACGATAGTTAGAGACAAATATTGAATGTCGACAACTTATGCGATTCAATCGATGGAGCAATCTGACAATGAAGTAGGCAACCGGCTCAGATTTGTGTATTCGACTTGCCGGTTTCCCGGGAACATTTATGTTTTTTATATGACAGTGTGTGATTTCTATGCACGTCCAAATTTAATACTCGTCACTTCTATGCATTTGCATATGTCAGGGCGTGTCATTAATCATCGTTAGATAGCAAATTTGTCTGCGATTATCAATTTTCGTTCTCACATTGTACATTTAAAAATGGCGGCTGGAGCAAAAGTATTACATAATTTGTTAATGCGCATGAATTCTTCTTTTTCGGGTATCAGAGATTTTTCCGAATTTAGAAGCGCCTCGTCCAAATCCGCAACTCTACTTATCACAATCCCATGACCTTTATCCTTTTTCCGTTTGAGTTCAGTTATTTTAAAAATTTGAAACCTACGAATTGGACACATACATATATTCATGTACAGGGTGGGGCATTTAAATGGGAACTCCCAAATATCTTCTTTGTTATTGGGCGTATGAAAAAAAATTCAGCCGGGAAAGTTTTTTATTTCAAAATACACAGCCGGTGATGGAAAGAATTTTTTCCCATGACCATTTTTTGTTTACCAGACATCAAAGTCATGTCTCTCATTCGTTAATTCATTCGCTTTTTCATTTAATATTTCAGCACGTTATTTGTTGTGCGTATTAGTAATATAAAAGCATATCCTAAAACATATCGTTTATTGATTGATTGATTGTTTTCATTAACGTCGACTCCCCGCAGGGTTTGGGACGGGTATGGAATACCTCCTGTATTCACATACCGACCCGGTATGAGCTTCCATAAGGCAGGGGGGAACACCAAATTTATTCTCATACCGGGTGGACCTACAATTTTTAATTTTTAAGGTGGATTCCGAAGCAGTGTGTGAACGTGCCGAAAATCGGCGATGACAGGTGTTGGGATCGAACCCGGGTCCCGCTAATTGCGAGTCGGACACTTATCCCCCAGAGCCACTGCGCGGGTAACATATCGTTTATTATTATATTGTTTCAATGTCACCATATGTTTTTTTATTCATACATTTATAGGGCGTAATATGACAAATTCGAGAAACTGTAACAATGCATCGTTCCCCCCAACCCATCCAAATATATGCGAGCTCAAGATGACCTTGAAATGTCGTTATGCGAAAAATTACGGTATATTTACACTGGATCATGAGACTCGGTAGAGTCTCGCGCCAAGTAGTAGTCCCCTACCCACGGCGCGCGACAGCCGAGACTCTATTATCCCGAAGTATCGCGGATTCGATCGATGCCAAACTTTCTTCTCGACTTATGAAAACGTTACGGTATTAAGGATTTATTTCTGAATTTTGTATTTTGGCTGTAGTTTTTCTGAATCCAATGGGCAAAGAATCAAGCGAATCGGTTCTGCCGTTTGGGAGATATTATATGATTTCCTCGTGGGCAAGTCCATTTCGTTTTATAAGATTAAGGTTTGACAAGGTCAGTATATTGTTGCGTGTTCTGCGGTTTTGAAAGTCTGAACGTGGGCAAGTGTGCCCGTGAGGTGCAGAGGCACCAGGTTTGGAGTTTAAGAAAAATGGAATGTATTCGAGAGATCTAAATAAAACTGCTACTGTCCAGTACAAGATTCTTAAGTGTTCTGATCGCTAAGACGGCGGAGAAAGTTCTGAGAGTCGCTCCTCAGATTCGAAGTCAGGAAGCCCGGTCGCGAGGCTTCCTACTCCTGGCACGTGGTCGGCGGCCAATCGCAGGCTGCCTTGACCGCGTGGGTGCGAGCGAGTTTCTGATTGGATGCCCTTCGCCAGAGCCCTACTCCATGACGTGTTTCAGGCCAGCCGACGCGGCTGATTGGTTCTCGGCTACTCGGCCCTTATTTTGTGCGCGAGGAATCGGCGCGTGAGATCGCGGCGAGGAGGAAGGGCGGCGGACCGCGGGAGTATCCCGGGGCCTTCTCCTCGCTAGTCGAGCTCGGGTGAGGCGAGCGAGATTTTATGATTGTATTGTCCGCCGGGTACGCCGGTTCGGACTCGCAGCTGCAAGGGCTGCTTGCTAATTTCGAAGTCTCTATTGTCTAGGCTTAGCGACGTCTTTGAAGAAGTCACAAACGAAGATTGCGTTTATTACTTTTATTCATTTACTATTTAATTGCGGGTTTTAAGCTCTTCCAATTTCTACAGGGATTAGTCGTCCGGTAGTCAGGCGTCGCGTTCTAATCCTTTAATTGTCCGCGCTATTCTTACGGGCAGCTGCACATCTGCGTGCCAGGCGTCGAGTTATAAAATCTAATTGTCCGCGGAAATATCTGCTGGTCGAAGCGCGACGCGAATTATGTAATTTGAATGCCCGCGGAATTTCGATAAAGAAGGTTTGATAGCCTGGGTCGTATTTGGCTAAATTCGGGCGAATCGGAGGTCTGGATCCGTAACAATATATATGTCTATAGCGTGGGTCTGGCATTCCTGCCACCGGCGCGGTGGCGCTGCTGTCGCTTGGCTGCAGTCAGAACACCGCAGCCACTGATATATACATATAATACACTGGATAGAGCATCGGCCCACCCGGCTACGGGAATGGCTGCGGCAAATTGAAGACAGAAATGTACTATATTTCAGTTGCCCACTCATCTGGTCCCCCACGACTTTTCGAGGAAATTTGCGTGCTACGCCACTGCAGGCTTTACTGTCACATTTCTACTGATTTCTACGCCATTGGATGCCACGTGGTCTGGCGTCGTAGATATAGGGTGCGTTCGGATATGTACTGGCAGTACTGGCAGTACTCCAATGAGCGTTCGGCTATAGGCCGAAGTAAACTTTGGCAGTACTCGCGTAGATTCATGACGTCACGGATTTTGACGTCACTTCCTACTGCGGTTACTACGGCTGGGGAGGTGGTGTAACGCCAGTAAGATCAGAAAATCCAAAATGGCAGCGCCCACGGAAACATTGCGTATTTTAGATACAGAATCTAATAAAGAATATATTATGCAGCTGCCTGTAGAAGATGCTGAGAGAGCAAGAAATGCTACATTTGTGACTTTTTACATTTGTTTATGAACTGTGGATAATTTCTATCAATGTGTATATACATAACCCTCATAAATATTCGGATGCTATTTTTAACTTGGATTAGTACTGCAGTATACTGCAACGCCGTTCGGTTTTACGGCCGTATTCTGCACGGAAAGTATACTTCCCAATAGCCGAACGCTACTCGCAGTATACTTAATGACGTCACATTGCCAGTACTCGCAGTACAAAAACGAACGCACCCATACTATACTAGAACCCGCCATTTAAGTTCAGTGTCGATATAAAACCGCCACACTTCGGGATGAAATTGGTCTCCTCGGCTGTGGGGCGCTTTTTACTTATTGATTACACTTTTGCGCAACATTCCTGCCTGCAATTTGCCGCATGGCGGCAAGCCGATGCTCTATCCAGTGTATTACCTCTTCAGCCGCAGTAGCCGTAGTAGGAAGTGACGTCAAAATCCATGACGTCATGAACCTTCGCGAGTACCACCAAAGTTTACTTCGGCCTATAGCCGAACGCACATATGAGTACTGCCAGTACTCGCAGTACATAAACGAACACGGCCACAGTAGGGACACTCTCTGGGTGCGTTCGTTTTTGTACTGCGAGTACTGGCAATGTGACGTCATTAAGTATACTGCGAGTAGCGTTCGGTTATTGGGAAGTATACATACTTTCCGTGCAGAATACGGCCGTAAAACCGAACGGCGTTGCAGTATACTGCAGTACTAATCCAAGTTAAAAATAGCATCCGAATATTTATGAGGGTTATGTATATACACATTGATAGAAATTATCCACAGTTCATAAACAAATGTAAAATGTCACAAATGTAGCATTTCTTGCTCTCTCAGCATCTTCTACAGAAAGCTGCATAATATATTCTTTATTAAATTCTGCATCTAAAAGACGCAATGTTTCCGTGGGCGCTGCCATTTTGGATTTTCTGATCTTACTGGCGTTACACCACCTCCCCAGCCGTAGTAACTGCAGTAGGAAGTGACGTCAAAATCCGTGACGTCATGAATCTACGCGAGTACTGCCAAAGTTTACTTCGGCCTATAGCCGAACGCTCATTGGAGTACTGCCAGTACTGCCAGTACATATCCGAACGCACCCTCTGTCGACACCTTTGATGTCGGTGACCCTCCTAAAATGGCGGCCAATTAAGCGGCAACTCACGCTGTCGGCACGAGATGACGCCAGCTTCGATTTGACTTGGCTCGGCAAGCGACCGGCTGGCTCGGGAGTCGGTGGGGATATCGAGCCTCCTTTTCTACACTGCGTGCCTACATGTCGATATATATCTCCGTCGCTCTCCCTCTCGCGCTGAGGAGCCCGTAAGGGGAAGTGAAAGTCGCTTCCCCTTACGGCCTCCTAAGCCCCTACGAGCAGCTAGGCTGCGACTGTGACTGCGAGGGAACGTATCTCCCTCTCGCTCCCTCGCAGCGACTGTGTCGGCGCCTGGTGGATTTACAGGTGACATACCGCTTTTCCACCGAGGGAGCGCACTAGCGCACATCGCCCCACAACAGTCACGTGGTACAAGTGTCCCTACTGTATTATACTGTGGTGCATTGCAGAGTTTCAGCATGGAAGGGTCTCTGCAGTCTGAAGACGAGTGTCGGACGGCCGCCTTTTCGGTTATCGGCATGCGGAGCAAAAACGGGCGTCGTGCCGCGACGTGCATTGCATGCGCACGCTGACAAACGAAAAAGGACTGCCTTTTCGTCTGACGATCGCCCGGCGCTCGCCTGCGGGGGCCCTAAGCTGTAGTTCTACCATGCTTGGTTATGTGTCACAATAGTTATGTGACACAGTCCGATGTTATTTTATTAGGGATCCACAGCTTTATTCAATTAATAAAAGAGGATATTGTCCTTGTCTCTGTCCCTGCCCCAATTCCTGTGATCCTGTGATTATATGTAAAATACAATATATATGTGAATTATCAAAAGAGTCAAGCGCGTAACAGACAAACCAGTCTCTTTGGTAACCATCAGTTAGAATGGTCAAGTGTGTAGTTTGAGGGTTAGTAATCAGTATTTGCTTATGAAATTTAGGCTGTGCGCTTCATCGGTTACGCACTTGACAGTTTAGATCAGGCCTATCCACGGGTGGGGCCCCTCACGCGCCGTCTTCTCCTTCCGCGCTACCCGACATTGTAACTTCGCGTCGAAGCCGTCACCGGCAGCAGTCGGCTACTCGGCGTTATTGCGGTGTTTTGAATTTGGATCGGAGATGCAGCTTATACCGGGTTGTCGGAGCGCATATAGCGCGCAGCGAATATCGGGCCAGCGAGGCTGCGAATGCAGCCGGGCTACCCAGTATAAGTTGCGTATCTCCGATCAGGCGTAGCGACCGGTATCGCGCTTTGGTTATCACTAAATATATCCGTTACTAGGTCCCGGACCAGGGTGCCAAATAAAGTCTTTATAGAGGGAGGTCCACCGTTTATTTTAAGGTTTTTCTCAAGAAAATGCATTAGAGATTACTCGGTGTCCAGTGCAAATTAAACATTATAATTACTATTTTCCGAGCCCGCAAATTAACTTTACAAAAAAGGACAAAATATATTCAAGAAGCCTAATTCTTTCCAAAGCCAATGAACAAAAAGCAGAATTTACATGTTGTACTCTTAAACCTCCGATAAAAGTTCATTTCGGCGCGACTCTCCGCTTCCGCTTCGCTCGCGCGACGCGGTAGAGGGATGCGTAGGACAAGCGCGTCGTGGTTGTTCATGACAACGGTTCGTGAGTGGGGGAGCTCTTATTGCTCGCGAGCCGACCTTGGATAGGCCTGGTTTAGATAAAGTGAATCATGACCTATGTGTACCTATGTACACAATTCAATTTTGCCTCCCCAAGGTTTGACGCAATATGAGGATAACGCTAGTGTATACAGGGTGATTCGGGTAAGTGCTATCGGCTTTTTACCATGGAAATTTATCGATTTTTGAAATTGGTAATTGTCTCGGCGGCCGTCTAATGTCACCGGTGTCGCGTGGCTGCTTAGGGTCAACTGGCCGAATCACGCCAAATACCGACTGTCTTCCGATTAACCGGCAAGGGCCGAATGAGTCGGTAATAAAACATTTTTGCAGCACAATGGAACGGAAAGTGTGAGCGATGCGTGGCATAATAAACATAGTAAAGAGCGTGTCATCGGTGCACTCTGGCGAGAAATCATTCTTGTTTTTTCTTTTATTATAACTATAGAGCGAAATATTGAAAGAGCCAGCAATTCTTTCCTTACCTCAAGTCAACTGCCAGGTTTTCACCCTTTTGTGGAAGGCGGAGGCAGCACGCCTGCAGCAGCGGCGCGATCAAGGATTGCGGCCGAGTCTTTCAATATTTCGTTTTATAGTTATAATAAAGAGAGAAACAAGAATTATTTCTCGCCAGAGTGCAAGAATGATAGGCTTCCCTATATTATTTATTATGCACAAATCTTTATTATATCACGCTAATATCTCGCTTATAATATCAAGCGAATCGGTTCAGCCGTTTGGGGGCTATAATTATTTTCCTCGTAGGCAAGCCCGTTTCGTTGGTAAAACCTTTCTGCACTGCACACTGGCAGGGGGGAGTGCGAGATATTAGCGTGATATAATAAAGATTTGTGCATAATAAATAATATAGGGAAGCCTATCATTCTTGCACTCTGGCGAGAAATAATTCTTGTTTCTCTCTTTATTATAACTATAAAACGAAATATTGAAAGACTCGGCCGCAATCCTTGATCGCGCCGCTGCTGCAGGCGTGCTGCCTCCGCCTTCTAAAAAAGGGTGAAAGCCTGGCTGTTGACTTGAGGTAAGGAGAGAACTACTGGCTCTTTCAATATTTAGCTCTAAAGTTATAATAAAAGGAAAAACAAGAATGATTTCTCGCCAGAGTGCACCGATGACACGCTCTTTACTATGTTTATTATGCCACGCATCGCTCACACTTTCCGTTCCATTGTGCCGCAAAAATGTTTTATTACCGACTCATTCGGCCCTTGCCGGTTAATCGGAAGACTGTCGGTATTTGGCGTGATTCGGCCAGTTGACCCAAAGCAGCCACGCGACACCGGTGACATTAGACGGCCGCCGAGACAATTACCAATTTCAAAAATCGATAAATTTCCATGGTAAAAAGCCGATAGCACTTACCCGAATCACCCTGTACATGATTGTAAATTTGACGGTCTGAATTATTGTTTGATAGACTTAGTATCTTTACAATTAATTGAACGATATGCTTATACACAGTCAACCTTTGACGTATCCTGACTGTCAAATGCATAGTTCAAACAGCACACAACCTATGGTGCTATAATGAAGTAAAAATGCAACGATTAACAATCATATGTAGTTTAGGGTGTACTAACTATTGGTACTCAGTACTCGCTTAGCATACTTCATCACTTTAGGTTTTGTGTCCTTGAGCTGCACCTGAGAGTCACCATGCATAAAAATTAGATTGCGTATGAGGGTATAACTTGTCTAATATAATTGGCTAAGCGTTAAATCAAATAATGCACCCTAGAGATTGGTAATCTTTGGTTTACAAATCATATTACACAAGCGATATCTTCACATGCGTTCTAATTTTTTAGTCATTTGCAATTCAACCGAGTGATGTATCTTATACAGCGTTGATCCTATACGTAATTAAAGGACATGCTAGTATTCGCTCTGAAAATGCCAAATCTTTAGTTTATTTCAAATATTCAGTGGATGCGGCTCTTGGGCTATCCACTTGACAAGTGTCATGGTTGGAACGAGTGAGAAAACAGATTATATTTTGTACAGTATTGGGCTTATATGCAATTTAAAGGCATGTTAGCTATTGGCAGCCAGTTTACGCTCTGAAAATTTCAAAACGGTTTGAATGTCTCTCTAGCTTAGATGAAATCTTATGCTACGCACTTGACAATTTTCAATCTATAAAATAGAATCTTTATATATGGAATCATTAGTTATTCAGTATTTGCTTATAGAAAACTTTAGTACTCCTCGAGTTATGTACTTGACAAGCTGGATATACTCAAATTAAACTGCGTATAAGGATACCATACCATATGAGGATAAGGATGAGGATGAGGATATGAGAATTTTATATCTGCTTAGCTGAGACATTTTTTGTGCTACGGACTTGACAATCAAGATACACCTAAATAAATTAGGTAAATTAGACTGCGTATGAGTATACCGGTTGACACATTGTAAATCATGCAACTTAATATTTGACAAGACATATTAGATAAGCTATATGTTTCAGCTAAGCAGATATAAAATCAGCAAGCAATGATTACTAATCATATATCATTTGAAGATATCTTGATGACTGCTGAGTGCCTAGCTCAGGAAACACAGACTCTAATGTGTTGCAATTTGATAAATAGGTAAAATAGGTATACTGATTACCAAGAGCTATGATTCTTAAAAATATGCATGACCAAAAAGGCGTGAAATCACCGCCAAAAAACATTAAAATGTAAAAAATAGCGCCAAGTAGTTTAGTCCCTCACAAAAATATATTTCTAATTATTAAACCTACCACCTATATCCCTACTGGACCAAAAATGTAATTGATATCATTGGAAATAGAAAGCCAAGTCTTTATTCAAACACGAACCCAAAGAAGATCTTGCCTCACAAAAAACGTGTGCCGCATTCCGCAAATGCCCCACAAAAATTATAATTATCAAAGAAACCGCAATACTTGGCCACGCCCGGTTCTTGACAAATCGAGTTAGGAATCAACACACATATGGATTTTCGGAGTCAACACACAAAGAACCGGGCGTGGCCAAGTATTGCGGTTTCTTTGATAATTATAATTTTTGTGGGGCATTTGCGGAATGCGGCACACGTTTTTTGTGAGGCAAGATCTTCTTTGAGTTCGTGTTTGAATAAAGACTTGGCTTTCTATTTCCAATGATATCAATTACATTTTTGGTCCAGTAGGGATATAGGTGGTAGGTTTAATAATTAGAAATATATTTTTGTGAGGGGCTAAACTACTTGGCGCTAGTTTTTCCATTTTAATGTTTTTTGGGGGTTGAGTTATGCGCAAATAGCAGGAGAGGCAAGCGACCATTTTTAAGGAGGAAATATCAGCGTCTAATGCGCTTTAGAATTTATGCTGCGGCCATTCAAATTGAGCAATGACAGAAAAAACATGGACTGAAAAAAGACATGACATGCTGAAAATCGAACCTCGTATGTATCGACATTACAAATTTAGGCAACTATTTAGTAAGTATAAATAAGAGGGAAACCTTTTAACACACATTTGTGTTATCCATTTCGAAGTACGATTTACATTAGAGACAAATGAGACAACCGTCGAAACTTTCAACCACTAGAAAATGCCAAAAATATTCATCTCGATAGGAGTATTTGTTCCAAAGTTAAGCTTGGAAACACAAAAATACTTTTTTTTGTATGCAGTGACAATAGCTAATGAAAAAAACTTTATATCCATTGTAAAAAGATTTTTCGAAATCGGTTAAAAAGTATGTTTGCGTTCCATTTATATTATTCCACTCACGATCCAGATTCTCATACCAATCACGAGAACAATACTAACAATAATTATAGTTAAAGAATAATACATTCGCCTGCAATCACTGAAAAGCTTTGTAAAATTTGTTTACTAATGTCACTATTTGTTTAAAACATGTAGTAGGCTCGAAAACTCCTTGAAGGTTTACAGTATGGAAGTTAATCTATACTTATCCATAATTCTACAGAGTGATTCAGGGTACGTATTGGTTTTTAACTAACGATTCTTCATACCAAACTATCCAAAAAGTCTTAAGGATTTTCGAGACAGATATATACATATACACGTATGTATAGTACTTTACTAGCCGGAATTTCAAAATGGTAAGATCTAGCTGAAAGTCTCAGAAAACAAGCGCGCGATAGGTTCGTGCCAAGTGAAAATCAAATTTCTTTAGGTTCTAATATTTTTCGATAATATTTATTATATTTCTCGGAATTGAACTTCTGAATGTTACCTAAATTTTTAACAAAGATTATACATCCTGGGTTTTTTTCCTGAAAATTTTTCGGTGGTTTTACGTGAAACATCTTCATTAACATACACAACGTTAAAACTTTGAAACATTTGGTGGAATCATCCGATTTTTACGCAGGGAGTTCCAAATACAAATTTTATTCGCTTCTTACCATTTTGAAATTGCTCCCAGTAAAGTGATATATTTGTCTCCAATACAGACTTAATGGCATTTTGCTAAATTCAGATTAGTTTGTTAATTATAACCATTTGACACTCACACGAGGATTATTGAAAGGTTGCATCAAACAATGCTGATTCATCCAAAATGACATTCAAGTTTTCAGCTCGATTTTGCATGAACAATCGTTGACTAAAATCGCGCTCGTGTGTCCTGAATCACCCTATATACATATGTACCTATATCAATACATCTTATACTTACACCTCGTACGCATGTGCCCTTCTTATTCAGAAGCGAGGATATAAATAAAACACTTCTATCTTCATAACTCAAACGCTGCTACAGTGACTCAGACATTCGTTCACGTTATTACCTCGTTGTTTAACACAATTGCACTCTGGAACTCACTGCTATGGGAAGTAGGAACCTCACACGATAGTTACATATAAACGAATACGATAGAAAAATCGGCTTCTAACTTTACAATAGAACAAGATAACTCCACTATTGTTAACAGTTGGAAGTTTGTACATGAATCTGAGTCACTTTATACTATTTAAACGTAAAGAATGTCGGGCGAATGTTATTCTCTTGCAACATTTGTTTGTATGGCATAAATTGGTATTCTTGCAATAGTGAAGAGGACTCAGCTAGTAGGATTTCTAAATAAATGTAAGTTTAAAACTAACCGATTTCAGCGGAGTATATCCGAATTCATACCTTAACATACCTCAACATTTATAATGCACATGCAATAGATAATTTCAAACAAATTATCCCATGTATTTCTACCTATCTATATGCTCACCACTGTATGTATATATATTACACTGTATACCTAATTGCTCCGAGAACACAAAAACGTAATTACTACAATCACCGTAAATTTCTTCCGTAGAGCAGGAAAAGTAGTTTTGCACGGACCTTATCATTGGATTACTGAACGTGAATTCCTTATTAGCTGAATCTATTTGTAAATCTTTAGATACAAGCAAGTTTCTCGAACTTCATTTCTTGCACAGCAGTATATTAGTAAATTTCTTACCAGGAAATCTTCATAAGTCCGACACAGACTTGCTAACTTTTGCTAAACAACTTTGTTGTTTTTATGCCACTAACTGCAACATTAATATATCGATGTCTGACTGAAACTCGATACAATTAAATCGAATGTTTGGCAAGTGATACCAAAGGATTTGATTCAAGTTTTCAATTAACTCTCACATAGCATGGTTTCTTGCATTACAATTCCAATATTCATTAAGTTCCAATGTATACTACCAAAGAACATAAACAGGAGAAGTAGTACATTAAGACAGCTTCATAAATAAAAGTTCAAAGTTTGCAGTTCCCTGTTATGCAAGCGTCTATAGTTCGAATTTACAGTGTAATTGTTGGAATGATAGTAGGAAATCAAACCTATGTGAAGTTAGCCCCCAACTTTTGAATAAAATCATTTTTAATACGTCATTCGTTTGCACATTCATGCACACTCCGAATTTTCGTTTGCACGCCTCTAGTTTGGAAGTTATTCAAAAAACAAAATTGGGGGGGGGGGTGCAAGTTCATACTAGCTCCTCATTTTTCAGCAAATTCATTTTAAATATGCGTAAGCGATAGCCTTCGTTTGCACATTGCGAATCAGATCAATTTTTCGTTTGCACACCTCTCATTCAAAAGTTATTAACAATCAAAATCTGGGGGGGGGGGGGGGCAACTTTACACTTGCCAAATCCGGTACTCCAACTAATTATGCATGGAATCGGCTTCTAACGATTGACACCCATGAGAAGGTCGTAGGCCCTTCCCAAAGCAAACGCAGAAAAATATCCTTTTTGATATTTAATATGTTAATAACTCTTGAATGGGAGGTCTGCAAACGAAAAATCAAACAGTTTCGCAATGTGCAAACGAAGAGCTATCGATTAAGTCTATTTAATATGAATTTGCTGAAAAATGGGAGGCTAGTGTGAACTTGTCCCCTCCTCCAAATTTGTTTTGTGAATAACTAGAGGTGTGCAAACGAAAACTCGGAGTGTGCATGCATGTGCAAACAATGTCCAAACAAATAACGTATTAAACATTATTTTTTTAAAAGTTGGGGGCCATCCTCACACGGGTGGAAATCAATACTAATATCTAAATACGTAAGATTGCTTGATATTATATGGAAAGGCTCATTTCTGAAACCAGCAGATTTCAATGAAATTTTTACTTCTATTTTGCGAGGGTTCGAGAGTTTCACAGAATGTGTTAGTACAGTACTCAAATCAGAAACTAACCAGCAATCAAGAATATATAGTTGCGAATAAGTATAACAAATATAGGCTTCGATATAGAAGTAAAAATTAGTATAATTTAATTGTCTTCTTCTAAACTCTCAAAGTGTGTACTGGCTCAGTATATGTTTTTTCACGAACCATATAAGTGAAAAATGCAGTGATTTTCATTTTCGGCACCAACCTCTTCAAACATGTGACGACTTTAGTCGCCGCCAATTCCATAGGCGGTTTCAAGGTCGCTTTTCCGATTGTACTCTGAAAATGATAACACAGGAGGAATAGGAACTTATCCCCAACGTATATGATGTGGCATGAAAAATAATAAAAGTTCGACGAGTTGGTACCGAATATTATAAACTGGACGAATTGTTATGAAATAGCAAAAATTGGATCAGTTGGTACCATATAATAGAAATTGGACAAATTGGTACTAAATATTACATGTTGCACAATATTTGGTACCAATCTATTCAACTTCTATGATTTGGTACCAAAAGTAATAGATGTTCGAGGAGTTGATACCAAAAATTATGTCGAAGACGGTAACACAGGAGGAACCGGAAGAAAAGCGACCTTGAAATCGCCAATTGAGTTGGCGGCGACTATAGCATCAAGATGCCCAGAAAACTAATACAACAGTGTTAGGATAGTACAGAGAGGATGATTCGAATAAGAGAGATTCTACTGTATATCGAATGTAAAGAATATCAGCCAAATACTTTTCCAGGCTGATAGGCGGACAAATTCTGCTATAACATGTTCAAGTGCATGATTCTGTTGTCAATTATTTTTGCTGCAGCATACCACAAATTCACAAGCTTTGTCCTCCCACACGAATAAAGTCAGACCTGCGAAAGAGTACTCGATACGATCATTACCGAAGGAAATAAGTGATATTAAAATGGCATATCAGTATGCGATGCTTGTAGGTAAGTTGGTTGGTTCCTCAGAGTAATTTCATGTAATATGAAACAGAGGCGTGCATTCCAGAGGGCGTGCACTTTCGAATGATGAAGTCAACCTCTCCTACTAGTTGGTCCAATATCTAGCATTCAGGTTGAACTTGATATAACAAGTAAACAAGATTATCATAATACACATTTTAATTGCTCAGAATTCGTCACCTTAGCAGTCTTGAAAAGGACATGATATTGTTTACAGATTGTACAATAACTGACACGTTCTTTGACATTACCGACTTGCAATTCGATGCGACTAATGCCACAGAACATAGTGCATTATAAAAATAAACCCTTAAGCAGCTTCTGATCGATGCAAGTAAAGTGCTTGCAGCGAACAGATTTGTAATTGTACATATGCATTTGAATGACAATTACATAGTATGTGCCAT
Organism: Crossocerus cetratus; assembly: GCA_963675795.1. Classification (NCBI taxonomy): domain Eukaryota; kingdom Metazoa; phylum Arthropoda; class Insecta; order Hymenoptera; family Crabronidae; genus Crossocerus; species Crossocerus cetratus. The sequence goes on along the minus strand of OY776664.1, from coordinate 18,344,727 downwards.
CCATTATAAGCAAAATGCTCTCTGCAAGTAGTGCATTCGCATGAACAGGTACCTTTGGAGGACATAGTAACCGGTAAACAAACACAGTAGGAAGATGGGTCTCTGACTTCATAACACAGAAAGATAACTTCACCAATCTATGAATCTATAAGTATGTGAAGAAATTAGTGTCTCGTGGAATATGTCTTTGCGACACAAAAGTGTCAATTATTAATGAAGAAAGCATTCTTCAATTCTTCACGCTTTAAGTAACGGCGAGGAACTTCTTCTTGTCAGTTGGTATTCCTTGAAGAAGTAGCTGGTTCTTACCAAGATTTTAAAGTTCTGTGATGTGTCTGTTTCCAGCCGCAAAAGACATTGTCCATGTGTGGTTTGGTACAGAATACCAATAATGATAATACTAAAACATTCAACAAGAGTAAGCAACAACAAGTTCCTCGCCGTTCCTCCAGTGAGAACACACCTTGCACGTCACCAGGAAATATGTTACCCCTGCTTTAAAACACATATACGTAATTGTAAAAATCATCAGTAATGAATTGTTGTAGGCTACACGTTTAAATACAGTCACATTGGCAGCATATGCTCCAGTCAACGTATAACTAATAATACTATTTCTATAAACCGGAGAAGAGTTGCAAGGAAACCATCGGACATACCTTTTCGTTGTTACGCTGATTGCTTTGTGAATCAGTGAGGCCACGGATTTGAAGGGACTCTGCAGTGCGCAAAAACGTAGGCAGTTCGGCTTGGGAAATATTAACCTCTCCCGCGTACATGAACTCCAGAAGCGATTGTAGATGTTCGAATTCCACATCGCGCATGAATATTATGGGATGCTTGCACGGGTTGGTCTGTGGATTGGTCAACAAAATGTCAGTTAACAAGTAAATCTTTCTTCCCCATTAGCACATCATAAATACTAAGCAGAAGCCACTAATAATACCATGGTCTATTTCTATTTGGTCTATTTCTACTGATTACACTACAATAAATGGAGTAATATTGTTATGTAACCAAGTTTGAATAACCTTTGAAAGATTGTTTACGTGCGAGACTTTGGAACCAATTGACTATGATAGATGAGAGACATATCAAATTTCTATTGGAACATATCAGGAATACTTGTACGCCAAATAAAGCTCGCCTTGAACGGACTAGCATATTGAGTTACTCCAGCGCAGCCTGAGAAACAATTTACTATCAAACATAAAAGAGGCTTTCTATAATGGGATTTTGTTAACAGTTGAATATCAATGTTCCAACTAAAACAACTAGACCCCTCGCCAACTCCGTTGAGATATTGTCACAAAACCCAAATAGCTACATTGCACAGACTATGAAGTGGAAGCCCGAAATTTGCCGGCAAGTTTCCGCAGTCAAACTGTAACGCACTAATCATCATCAACATTCACCGACACATTTATCCTTGAATGTCAAACTTATTTAACACTCCAAGAACTTGCTACGCAGCTAGTGTAGGTGACTGTCAACCTCACAGGCATTAGCCAAAATCTAAAACCCGCTGGCAACCGAAAGTTTTCGTGGGAAAAGGGTGCGACTATTAAAAGCGCGCATTTAGCTGGAAAAAGGTGGTAGAAGAAAGTCGGGGGAGGATCGAAAGGAGAAAAAAAGGAAGTGCGAGAGATTACACGATGAGCCGAGAAACTCGACAGGGACTGTCAGCGAGAAGAGACGGGAATGCAGGGATTCGTTGAGAATCAAGGGAGAAACTAGAGTGGAAATGTCGGGAAAAGTCGGGAAAAGGAGGGAAAAGCTGAGGGGCGGCGGGGGGTGGGAATAGTGGAGCAGCATGCGGGGAGCGCATCGGGCTGGTATTCTAACCTTGAAGAGCTCCTTGAAGTAAGGGCTGCATGCCGAGAGGACGACCTTGTGCGCCTGCAGGCGGCGGCCGTCGCAGGCGAAGGTGACATCGACGAAGTCCTCGTCATCGCGCAGCGCCTCGAACTGGCTGGTGATGTTCGCTTGAAAGTTGTTCCAACGCAGGCAAAACTGCTGCTGGCTATCCGTCATTCTCCTCGCTCGACTCCACCGCGCGACCTCCTCCACCACCGCCGCCGCCGCCGCCCCCTACCTCCCGCCAGCCAGAGCTTCTGCTCGAGCTGCTTCGAGCAGAGAGTTACCCGTGGAAATCGGCGCGGTCCGGCGCCAATGGCTGACGCGCTAGCAGCGACCTCTCCAATCGGCACCGCCGGCTCCGACGCCACTGCCACCACCAACTCCACCAAGCCCTCCGCACTCCGCGCCCCAATCCGCCAATCTCCAATCTCGACGACACGTGCGCCGCCGCCTGCGCCAACGTCGCTCTTCTTTCTCTTATCCACCTCGATTTGCCCGCTCGCACTCTTCCGCCCACTCCTGATCTCCTCTCCTTCTAACTCGGCCTCTTATGCTTTTCTAACCAATAGCCACCGCCACCGCCGCCGCCTTCACCGCCGCCTTCACCGCCGCTTCCTTCACGATTTTCTATTTTCTCCGCTGGCCCTCTGCTCTTTACAACCTCCCGAGTCTTCTTCGCCTCTTGGAATTTTCAGTTTTCGCTTTCTTCGAGATCGCTCGCCGCTGTTCTTGGGTCCGATTGGTGATTGCGGTCGTCTGGAAAGGCCTGGCTTGTAATCACATTGTGTTTGTTGTGTTGAAGGAGTTAGTTGAGTCTGTCTCGCTGTGGTATGGATTTCTAGTTTGTTTGGTTTGCGGCGGGTGGATTGAGGAGGAGTTTTGCTCGGCCTGCGCTGCTCTGCTCGCACTCCCTGTCCCGTCTGCAATTCCGTCTGTCCAAGAGTCCCTTGTCTTTATCTTTCTTGAGCGACGAGGGGCCGGGGGAGGGGGGAGGGGGAGTCGTAGCTAGTTTCTGGTTGCGTTAGGGCGCGCACGTCTTATCGTGGCTCCCTCTGCTCCTCGCTGTCTACGGTCTACCTGGCGTTACGGTTATCGTCTTAGGAGGTCCTCTCCTTTCAATGCTCGGTTTCCTCCTCACCTTAGCGCGTGGCTCCCTCTCTCCGTCTCACTCAAGCGGCGGCCAGTGTTCCTTCCTTCCTTCCTCGCGGCTCCGCGGTGTATTTCCTTATCTCCCTGATATCCGGAGCAGTCGGGCTCCTTCTCTCGCCGTCGCACTGCGCCCGTCTCCGTCTCGGGAAGAGCCTCGTCGTCGTCCCTTCTGTCTCTTGCCTTCCGGTTGGCTGGCACGATCGGCCCCGCCGGCTTCAAGTTCTCTCTCTCCTCTCGGTGGCTGCCGCTGCTCCGATTATCGCAGTGATGGCTGGTGGTGCACAGTGGCTGCTGCCTCTCCTCGATTTTACGCTGCTCTCCTGCCGCCACCCAGTCGCGCTTCTTCTCCTCGTCGATCGCCGCCAAAGCCGAGACTCGTTTGCATTTAAGGGTGAAAAGCGGGGCGATGCGGGCCTCTGACCGGTACGCCGCGGGCCGGAACTCAACTTTCGCCCATATTACGTGGGCTGCGGGGGTGTAACATGTAAATTGGTAAAAAGTGAATCGATGACTGAAGGGGAGAGGCCGGCCGATATAAATAATGAGAATCGATGCCAGGGCCGGCAACGGGTCGCCGCGAAACTTCACCGTCGCCTTTTTTTGCCCGACCTCTTTTTATAGAGATTTTTCTTGTCGCCGCGCCAGCAGTGCCAATCACACGTATGCCACGCGCGCGACACTGAAAATAAGAGTTTGACAATGGGATTTCTTTTCACTCTTACCGCGAGATTCTTGCCATCTTTTTTCCCTGGCTCGGTTTGACTGGCGGCTCTATGGGGACATTGCCGAAACTCGCTCCGCGTGACGATGACACCCTATCTCTGGCAATCATGTTGTAATGCACTTTTCAGCAAAATTGACGTTGTGTATTGTTGATGTTGTCCACTTATTTTCTTTGTTCATGGTAGTTGGTGTGGGTTTGGTCTAAAAGAACCGTTTAATGTGACGAACAGTAGAAATATGAGCGAACCAGGCCCGAAGAAAATTGCAATCAATAGTATTGCCAACTGTGAAAACTGCAACATTACTTCTGCCCGCGAAATACAAACATGCAAACAATAAGTCAGGCTGCAGCAATGGAAATATTAATTGTTTTTGTAATGTTAGAACAATACACACAATGTTCAGGCCTGTAAATAACGAATAACTCCTTTCTCCTAATGATATGTGCTGAGGATTCGTTAAAAACTCAATTTTACCATATAATTATTTTGTAAAAACTGATTTCATACACTGTGCTGGATTAATTTTGTTTACCTTAATTAACTCTGTAGCGCCTTTTAAGACTTTGTCTAACTCACTTGGAAAAAGGACGTTGTAATTGTTAGTACGTGTTGAAAGTTGCTTTGTTTTTCAACGCATTTTAATAAATTTAAGCCTAGCTCTTAAACAATCCAGAATATTGTGCTGCAACAGAAGAGTGCTGATGTATTATTGCATTCCAATACTACAATAAACGGCAACTGGTTAATTTCATTCGTGGGAGCATCATGGCCAAATTTCCCCTTGTCCTTCGTGTAAGTGCTTCTAAATAATGCTTATTATGTCATGCACACCTTTTATGTGTATGGCCACAAGTACAGTATATGCATATGCATTCATATACGAACTAGGTAGATATCAACGTTACGCCAGACAGTTCGCAGCATATCCGGTGGCGTTTAGGTAACCAGCGCCAGACAGACCAGAGCACCAGGCACATGTGCTATGAGGTAAGATATGTATAGGTATATACGGGGTGATGACGCTGATGCGCTAGGTGATATCTACCTTGGAATCAGCGATGTCGATATTACCGAGCGCATGGTTAGGTTATAATATACAAATATATGAAAAAATATGACTGTCGCTCAGGCCCGGCGCTAGAGTGCTTAGCGCCCTTATGCTAGCATTCTTATTGCGCCCCAGAATTATTGTTATTATTGTTGTTATTGGTATTCTATTATTATAGTTTGACTCATAGTACCGATTGCGGGCCAAATGTGAAAAACACAAGTCTCAATAATCGTAGTACTTATTTAGCTTATTGCATGGCGAAGGCGAAAACCATAATGCTGACTCATACACCTTCGGCTCCGACTCACGTGTAGGAATATTCTATAATTTAAATAAACAAAACATGGAGTGTAAGTGCATTTATTGTTCTTATAAATCTAACAATAAAACTTTCCGCACTATCATATTAGCAAAATCTCGAATAAGTTCCTTAATATTTAATTTTTCACACACCTCATCGTGTTCTATCGAAATCATTGCTTATTCACCAATCTTTCTTATGCTGTTACGAGCCGAGGCTTAAGTCGGCGAGGTTTCCTTGATATTAAACCTACTCCTCAGCAATCTAGCCTTTTTAGCGATCTAATGATTTTATTGTAAGTGGATCAGGAGCTCCGGATAAAGAATGCGCAACTAGCCCTGGAGTATGACTAACTGCCAGGGGTGTGCGACTCTCTCTTCCACTCTATAGATATCACTTTGATTTGACTGCCTTAATCCTTTATAATTGAGAGATTCGAAGGATTAAGGGTAACGCGCTCCAAGTTCCAGGTGACTTATTCACAACTAGCACTGGGGTATGACTAACGTCCAGTGGTGTGCGCACCCCTTCACTCCGAGGATCATCTGTTGGTTTTCAATACCCCTTCGGTTGATTTGAATTCTTATTGCTCAGTTGGCTCGCCTTGGTTATGTCTTGAGTGGCAAAGACTACCCAGTGTTCGATGCTGTTCCCTTGGTATGCTTCTAAGTTAGTGGTAATGAGAAAATTGGATGGGCTGTTTTAAATGAGTTTTGAGGAATCTCTGAGTTTAGATTTAAAAATAGAGTATCAATGTATTGTTACAATTTAGAATTACGTCTTTGGTGCAATATCTTGGGATTAAGGAAATAGTAACGCGCGATGATCTTAAAAGTAAGAATGGTTCGTTTCTCGTCACGATTTGAACGGGGATGCGGTAAACAATAACTTGCCTAACAGGCGTGGTATATAGCTGAACTGTACGGTTGACGAAACTGTTTCGAAGGAGAGCTAATGCTCGATCTAATTCACGTCCTCGCACTATGCTGGCTGAGATTCTACGGGCAGAGATACGTCTTGCTCAAAGGATTCTAGTGAAGTCTGCTTTCCTTTAGAAAATCAGGGTTTATATACTCCAAAAGTCCCGAAATTCTAGGAAAAAGTAGCAAGAGTGGGAACGTGGGTGAACCAGCTTTGAATGTGTGTGTGGAAGGATCCTAGATGCACGCAAGTGCACGCAGCTCTGTGGCAATGCCTCCCCTATGAAGAAGTCAAGGGTCGGAGCGATAACGCATGAAAGGGACGGTCGAACGGTCGAGTTTAAGACTCGAATATTATTCAAGGAGAAAGCTACGAGAATTGAAAACGATGGTGAATTCAAATGGGCGTTTTGAAAAGAAAAGCCGTCAGATTCGCTCTGAGGATGTAACAATGCTACTGTTTATCTTAAATCGTTTTTAATAAGTTTTAATATAGAAAAAGATCGTTCTCCACTTGCTACACTTACAGGAATAGTTAGTAAAACTCGTAAAATAATTGACAAATTTGGGAAAATTAAATTATTTGTATGGACAAATTTGTTGTCTGAAATCGACATTCGTTATCTGTCGAGCGTACCGTTTAGGTATGGAAATGAAAGTATACGATTTTCACGTAACATGTATGCGTAAACGAATTTGTATCTTTAAGACGTAAATGAATTTCTACCACTAATAGTTTAATAGGCATTCTTTTGTTCACGTTGCAAAAGATAAATTTATAAGTAGGCATATTAGAATTTCGAAATTTGTTTAGAAACTTTTGTGCAATGTGAACAGACAAACCTGCCTGTCAAACTAATACTCTACGAGAAAGAATACACTTACGCAGATACATTAGGCGGAAATGGTATTACTTTTTTATTTCAAAACACATTCGAATTCGTACCCAGCTAAATGATGACTATAATCTTCATTGTCTTGCTTCGACAACATGCAATATATTATTATTTGATCGAACTCTGAAGTATGCTCTAAAAAAAGTGTTCGTCTTAGCGCAAAATGGCTTTATATGTCAAACCCTTCACATTTCCGCATAAAGATTAAATCAAATCTTTCATCTGCGCTCGCTGAAAGGGGCGCCTTGTTAAAAAAGGTATAAAACACTTCTGTTGTGAATGACGATGTTTAAATGTAATACACTTCGGTTTTCGATAAGTGCCGTTTAATGAAAATGAAGAGGTCTTTTTCCGTTTGGTATTGGCGCCCTTGATATCAAGTGCCCCTATGCTTTGCATAGTCTGCTTAGTGCGTTCCGCCAGTGTCGCTTCTTCATGATAAACCAAACCGAAGATGTTAATGCCATTTTCCAAACATCGAGTCAGTTTGTTAGTTATAGTCATTCGAAAAATCATCTTAAGAGGCGGATAATTTCTATTAATGACTTTTATAAGTCAAGCGATACAATGAATACATTATAATATTACAAAGTGTAGAATATAAACCTTCATGTGCTATTTATAAATGCTCTTGTATGTACGTACATTGTTATGCATAAATCATATACTCTCAATAAGTTTTACATATGAAATTGAAGGAGTGTACCGTACTCAACGAATTAATAGCCGAAAAGATAGATCAGGAGACTCGGTAGAGTCTCGCGCCAAGTAGTAGTATATATAGTACAGTGTGCGACAGCCGAGGATACTTATCCCAAACTCTAGCTGTTATCCTTAGTTACCAAACTTTCAGTTTGATTTATGCGAAAGTTAGAGCCCCAAGAATTTATTTAAGAATTTTGTATTTCATCGTTGATTTTTCTGAATCCAATGAGCCAAGAATCATGTGGATCGGTCCAGTCGTTCCGGAGATATGAATTTCCTCTGTTTATTTTTCTCGCGGCAAAGGCCAGGCGAATTAAGAGTTTCATCACGCGGATTAATACAATTCCTAAAAATGTTACTGTCACGTTTTTCACGCGAGCGGGCACCACTGCGAAGTGCTGCGGAGCGCTGTGCAGATAACATGGTTTTATACCGACACATTGGTTATGCCATGACTGGTGATGTGTCAAGACAATGATGACGGTTATGTGCTACAGTCCGATTTTATTTTATTTTTAAAAATATGAACGACCAAAAAGGCGTGAAATCCCCAAAAATACATTAAAATGTAAAGAAAAGCGCCAAGTTGTTTAATGACTCACATAAAAGGTATCTTCTTGAACTACGTTGTCCAAAAATGAAATAGATATCACACAAGAAAGCCAAGTTTTCAACCAAAGATACCACACGTCAATTAATTAATTAATTGCATGTCTAACTTTAAAACTTGGCATGTGCATACTTAATTACCAATCAAAAATATTACTAGCATGACTACCTTCACACAAATTTGCACATGCCAAGTTTTAAAGTTTGTTTTTATTGAAACTCCTCTTGAAACAATTTGTACACATGCACTATAAATAATGTTAAAATTAGGTGCCTATGGCGAATCAAGCTAACCCAAAATAGAATAAAACACTCATGTTTTGTTTAATACAGGTGTGTGTATGCGTATGTTAGTCTCATAAAACTAATAAAGGCTGGGTGCAAACCAGATTCAAATAAATAGACAGTTTAGCGGGATCAGCCCGAAAGAAAGAAAGTGTATCCTCAGATCTTTTGACCATAAATTGGTTATGGGCGTTTGCCGAAGATAGGTAGATCGGCGACCACCGATGGGTGCGAGTAAGGCGCAAGCAGTCTCAACAGTCAATGACGATTGAAAGTTATGCAGCTGGGAAATAATCTTAGCAGTAACACAATCACAAACGTTTGACTTATGAAAGTACGACTGATCGTTTCGACGGCTCAAGATCGAATCGTTTTTATCGCTCTGACTCCTGCCGTAAACAAGCGAACGACTCACGTTTTCGATGAAGTTGGTCGATAAAGATTGAAAATAGAAGAGAGCTCTGAGATTCAAAATAGTAGTTTGTGATACATGTGCGGAAAGTGGCCAATTTCCAGATGTGTGAAGTTGCTGCATGAGCTGAAAGCGTAGCGGCATTCACCGGAAAACGAGTGTAAAAGTTGCAATAATCACACGAGTCCTCCTGTGAATGCCGAGGATGCTAAGGCGAATGATGTAAATTTGCGTGTCTGCAGGATGACCACTTTTCGTACAAGTATCACACTTTATTTTATGTAACGCATGCTGCGAAAGTTTACTTTGAGAGAATCGACTGGTCAGGTCGACAGATAGACACACGTCTATGAATTTAGCAGAATATGTAACATACCCTTATTTATCTTTTACCTCACATTCTCGCACTAGTGCGAAAAAGTGATCGATGCAATTTACTTTCCGCGGTTGTGGTATACAATTCCTCCTCCTCAGATTTTATTGAGCTTTAGCCCAAAGTTAGTCCTATATGAGAGCTATAAGATCCCAAAACCTTGACTCTTAAGGGGCTAGGCTACCGACGTGACTTTCCGCGAGTTGGTCGCTGGCCGTGTTACCTACAGATTTTGACGGTGACATAAGAGCGAGATGGAGCTGCATGCGATGTCTGTCGATTGGCTCGGCCACAAACGTATTTGGGTTGGAGTGAATATATGTATGGGTTCGTCTGGCGACACTTTGTTGCATCTCGGGTTTCGATACTCCTGAGTCCCGAGGCTCCGAGCCTGGGACTTGAATTGTCGGCCTATATATGTATGAACATTCTAAAAACCCGTACTGATTGGTTCTGGAAAAGATACAAGGTCTGTCTTTCTTTGTACTTGGCCCGAGACAAGACCTTGTTTCTTGATATAAAGATATATATGTATAATTGGAATCGGTATTTCTCTTTCGCTTTGGATAAACAAAGCGAGCTAGATTATCTCACTTTCACTAATGTCAAGGCTACTGTATCGTAAATCGTACTCTAAACTGACTAAATGTTTCCTGAACCGTGTACATAAATAATAAAGAAAAATCGAAAAGTATAAAAAACAACGAGCACACTGGGTGGAATCGAACTCGGCCCTTTCCAATGCAAATCGATCGCTTTACTCCTACCACTATCTACAAGACTATCGCCACATTTCTCCATTTCAGTAAAAGATAGGTGATTCTTTCCATCATTTTGTACTATATGACATAGGCACATGAATTTGATGGGAAATAAAATACGATCTGATATGAACATATAGATTTCGATTGAATGACTCTCATGACGTATATAATTGCGTAACAATACAATCATTTTTTTGTTGAAATACTACTCAATCTGCAGACAAAAAACTAGACGATGGAAAACTAAAAAGAACAAAACTATGGACGATTAGCCATAGCTGTTTTGATATTTTCATAAAATTGTGCTTGTAGCCCCGAATTAAGAAAGAAAATACACAATGGGAACAGATAGTGTCATAGTAAAGGCATCTTAGTAAGTTACGAACTCAATTTTTCTGGAAAGAATTTCATTGAAATATTAATTGAATAATCAAATAATTATTTACGTCATAGGCGTCATTCAAATCGAAACTCCATGTTATAGCAAAAAGGGCTCAAATACCAATTACGTTACATTCTGGATGTCAATGTATACTATAGTGAAACGGGAAATTTGGCATGATACAAAAAGTTATTTGTCCGAAACATTATTAGAAACACAAAGGAGAACGACAATTCTTGTAGTGGAATGGGGAGATGTTACAGTTAGTTATGAAAATAGTGCAATGAGTAAAACGATGGATTTGCATTGGAAGAGAACGAGTTCGATTCCGCGTAGTACGTAGCTTTTTTTGATATACATATTCCTGTTTTCTCTTTTACTTTACATTTGTATACAGTCGATATGTGATCAAATTCAATGAATCACTATACTTTTGGAAATATAAGAATGAACGAACTTATCAAATTATTTATAATATAAGTTTGGTAGTAATGAAAGTGAGAGAGCCCGCTTCATTCTGCTTGTCCGAACCGAAATCGAAAGATGCCCGTCCGATATATATGTACTACATACAATGCCTGTGCATACAGTATTCATCATCCTTTTACAGTATTATAAAGAGCATAGCTGTGCAGGCTCTTAGGGATAATGGAAAAGGCTCAAATTGTTACAATGGCGAGGCATCTGATACACGCGTTGAACGATTACTGCACCTATCCTTGCTTTGAAACACTACTATTTACTAGATCAAATCACAATCCAATAGAACCACGACAGGCCCGGGTTATTGAACATTCTTCCTTCTGTTTATATATTTCATAGCTAAACTCCCTGAGACAGAATAGAGGATTCCTCCAAAATCGCATTGTTATGAAGTGTCCCTGCATCCTGTCAGTCAGTGCATGCCTAACCTCATGACACGCTGTCAAGCTTTGATTTCACGCGCATAGCCCTCTCAATAGAACGCCATCTCGTTCTCAGCGGCCAACCTAAAGTACTCACGAATATTGACCTGTGTGATCGACACTATGGCGAAATCCGGCAAAACACAGGGTTAGACGGGGCCACTTCCTACGGCTCCATTTCTTACAGTTTCAAGATAAAATATAGCTTAGCGTGTTCCTTAGTTCATAAGGCAGGGGAGGCTGGTAGTTATTTTGCAAGGAAAACACGGAAATGGCACAAATATATCTCAGCAAAAAGCCAGAGTATTTCACGACTATCTTGGAAAATGTGTACACTTTAGACGACTAAGTAGGCATGTAAGAAGTGCGCTGAAGGCCGAATTGTTTTCAACGACGTTCCGTTGCTTAGAAAAATCAGTCTAACAATTGGGCTCTGTTGAGGCTCAGTGACGCGCGAGACTGTGACATCACCGTAGCACACGCCGATGACAAATTGTCTCGTAATACTACTGAACTAGTCTTTTGGAAGGGAAATTCTCTTGCTAGCGCACTTTTTTATAGTTTCCTTAGTGACATGAAACTGCCGTTTGTACAAAATTCTGCAAGATTTTATTTTTATTTTTTTTATTGAATTCTAACCCCTTGTAGGGTTAATTATTACATGTGAGTACAAACATATATGAAGAAATGATTACAAAAAACCTGCAGAAACAAAAACAGGAGAAAAGAGAAATGACAGCAAGTAAAGAAACTAAATAGAGACAATTAAGGCAAAAAGTGCACATTTAGATTGTTAACTTACATTCTTTTAGAAAATGGAAGACATATTGACAAGCTCAAATGTGTGGAGTGGCAACAATACATTCAATGTTTAATGGGAGTTGAAAATTAATAGATCTCAGATTTTTTATCAACAACTTCCTTTGTCCATCATATACTTTACATTGCCAAATGATATGATTTATATCTTCCATTTCATCATCACACTTACAATTCGAGTCAGTTATTATATTAATTCTAGCCAGAGAAGCAGCCGAATTGTAATGGTTCGCTCTTATTCTATTAATTGTGACTATAAATTCTCGTGGTAACTTTTTACCAAAAAACCAAGGTTTACGATTATTAGAATAGAAATATTGAAAGTAAATTTTGCCTTTAGAAAGCCCTTGTTCCTTCAAAGTCCCATCAATTTTATCTTGAAGCCTATTCTTAAAAATCTCAAACGTGTCTGAGAAAGGTATTAACTTAAGCCCTTTTCCTTTCCCCATCCCACGCACTCCTCCCATACATGCTCCCACGTTTCTTCCTTCCTTCCACAAATCCTACACTCCCTTTCCCTCTCGTCCTCCCAGTATCTACCTCCCCTCATCCCGTTTCCCAGCCTGTACTTCATCACCCTTTTCCACCTACTCTCCCCCCACCCCTTATTCAAATACCCCGGCACTCCTTTACCCTTCACCCTCCCGTACCACTCATTGTATTTTGACTCCCCTATTTTCACCCACCTTTCCCTTTCCTGCTCATCCTTTTCCCGCTTTATCATTTCATCCCCTTTCAGCCCCTCCCCTTTCTCTCTTATTCTTTCTACCTCCTCTATCCCCCACCCTTTCCTTTCATAAAACACCTTCCTTTCTTCCTCCCACCCTTCCAACGCCTTCCCTCTCCTTGCTCTTTCCCTAATTTCCTGCCAGCACCTCCTCGCTAGTTCCCCTCCTTTCCCCTCCACCAACTTTCTCTCGAACCCCCATGCCCTCATACCCGCCCTTCCTGCCATTTTTTCCTTCTGCACCTCCTCCCGCACCATGTATCCCGGCGTACACCTCTCCAATCCCAAAACCCACTTCATAAACCTTTCCTGAGCCCTCTCCACACCTTCTCTCTCCTTCCACCCCCAAATCTCCACCCCATAACTCAGCACCGGCCACACCAATTTTTCAAACAGCCATAACCTCCTCTCCCAATCCTTCCCAAACCTCCTCTTCCCTATTCCCCATACCTTTCCCATTACTGCTACCCCCTTCCTAATCCTATCCCTAATCTGATCCTCCTGCCCCCCATCCCTCCTCACTATGTACCCTAAATATTTGTACTTTTTCACCTCCTCTATCTTCTTCCCCTTCCACCTCCAATCCACTTTTTTCTGCCCACCACCCCCTCTCCTGCATCTCATCACCTTTGTTTTCTCTATGTTCACTTCTAGCCCTTTCCTCTCCATGTACTTCTCCAATCTTGCCATCATCCCCTTCATTCCCTCCTGATCCTCCGCCAGCAAAGCCAGATCGTCCGCATAAGCCAGAGCGTATACTTTCTCGCCTCCCACCTTTACCCCTCCCCATCTCCCCTTTTCTAGATCTTCTTCTATGGCTGCTAAGAGCAGCGTAAAAAGACACGGACTTAATGGACACCCCTGTCTTACACCCCTTCCCGTCCAAAACCTACCCCCCACTTCCTCCCCTGCCCGTACCCTTCCCGTCGTCTCCCTAATCTCCTCTTCACACCTGTTACACAACCCTTCCCTGACCCCTCTCTCCCTCATCGTTTTTATTAACACATCCCTGTTCACCGAGTCAAACGCCGCCTTCAGGTCCACGAACAAGATCACCATTTTTCTCTCTTTCCTCATCACCTGTCTGTTAATCAGATAGTTCAGGACGTATATGTTGTCAAGTGTCCCCATTCCTTTCCTGAACCCCGTCTGACTCGGTGGCAGGATGTTCTTGCCTTCTACCTCCTTTCTCAACCTCTCCGCCAACACCCCCGCGTACACCTTATACCCCGTCTGCGTCAACGTCACCCCCCTGTAGTCCTCCACCTTTTCCTCCGATCCCCTTTTCACCACCGGCACTACCAACCCCTCCTTCCACGTTTCCGGCCATCCCCCCCCTCTCCACACTTTCCTGCACACCCTATATAGCCCCTTTTCCACTTCCTCCCCCCCATACTTCCATACCTCATTTGGAATCCCGTCGCTCCCCATTGCCTTCCCTTCCTTCATCTTCCTTATTACCGCCCTCACCTCTTCTTCCGTTAATTCCGCCTCTCCATCTCCATGCCCTTCTCCCTTCCTGCCCCTTACCACTCTACTCTCTACCCCTCCTAACAATGCTCTGAAATATTCATCCCACTCCTCCGTCCTTATTCCCTCATTCACTGGCTTCCTTCTTCCCCTTTCCCTATTTACAATCCTCCATACCTGCCCTTCCGTCCTCGCTGTCTCCACTTCTCCCATCCATCTTTCCACTTCCTTTCTCTTCTTCCGTTCGCACACCTTTTTATATCTCTGTTTTTTCCTCCTGTACTCCTCACCTCCCCCTCCTGTCTTTCTCCACCTTCTCATTTCTTCCCTTACCCCTTCCTTCTCCTTCTTACACTCCTCATCCCACCAGCCCCTCTTCCTCCCCCTTTCCCTCCCCCTTCCCTCTCTCTGCTCCATCGCTGCCCAAATTTTCCTACTTAGCCTATCCCACTCTTCCTCTACCGTTTCCTCCCTTTCTTCCCATCTACCAAATTTTTCCCCAAATTCTTTCCTTCCTCTTTCGCTCCAATCTCCTCTGTTCTTTCTTACTTCCCTTCCTTCCTTTCCCTTTCTATCCAAATTACTCCCTTCCACCCAAACCGTTATCGGCTGGTGATCCGAGTCTATCCTGTCCCCCACCTCCAACTTCTCCACCTTCTCCCTTGTTCTATCATTCCCCAGCACCAGGTCAATCACAGACTCTCCCCTCGCTCCTACATGTGTCCATTCCCCTTCCCAGTCTCCCTCTATATTCCCATTTAGTATAGACCATCCTTTCTCCTCTATATATCTACACAGCACCTTACCCTCCTTGTTTACCTTCCTGTCCTTCGAATTCCTCCCTATCTCATACTTACCACCCTCCTCCCCCGTACCTACCCACTCTCCCCCCTCCATTCCTGTCCTTGCATTAAAATCCCCCCCAATCAACACCCTAACACCTTCCACTCTTTCCTCCATCCATTCCCCTATCTCTTCCAACTTCCTCCCCATGTCCCCATTCACATACACTCCTATCACTTCCCACCATTGCGTCCCCAACTTACATCTGACAGCCATCACACCCTCCTTCTCTTTCCTTACCCCCCCCCCCTCTCCTACCTCAATGTCTTTCCTGACCCCTGTCACCATACATCCTATAGCTCTCCCTTTTCTATTCTTCCTACTGGCCCACTGTGCCTCCCACCTGTAACCTTTTGGCAGTCTAACCCTCACCCGATTCCAGCTCTTCTCATCCAGCCATGTCTCGCACATGATTATCACCTCCCAGTCTTCCAGCCCTCTCCAAAAATCCTCATCCTTATTTCCTAACCCCGCCACATTCCAGAATGTCACCCTATTCCCCACCCCCTTTCCTCTTCTTTCCCCCCTCCCCTCCCCTCTTACTCGTTTCCCGCCTCCTCTTTAACCCACCCTTCCTCTACCTCATCCCACCTTCTAACTCTCCCATTCACCCACATCTTCATATATCCCACCCTTACGTTCTTTCCTTTCCTTCTCTCCTTATCTGCTTCTTCTTCAATCAACCATCTAGTCCTCCTCTCATCCTCCGTCAGGTCGTCTGCTATTCTTTCTCTCCTCCCCTTCAGCTTTTCTTTCTCCCTCCAAACTTTCCTTTTTTCCTCTATTCCCCCTAGCTTCACTATCACCATTCCGAAGCCCTTCCCGTCTCTTCTACCTATCTCCCTTATGTCCTTTATCCCTCCCGCCTCTAGACCCATCACCTCCCATAATGCCCTTACCCGCTCCCCTGCCTCCTCTCCTTCTAATTTAATCCCTCTCACTATCACATTGTTTCTCTTTTCCATTCTCTCCTTCCTGTCCTGCTTCACCTCCAACCACCTTATCCTTCTTCTGTTCTCCTCCTCCCTCCCTCCCATATCCCTGGTGACGTTCCCCCCACCTTCTTCTCGCTCCTCCTCCCACCTCTCTACCCTTTCCAATATCCCTTCTATCCTCTCCCTATTCTCCTCCAACCTCTCCACCTTTCTCTCCAGCTTCTCCCTTCTTGCTTTCTCCTCCTTCATCTCCTTCTCCCATCTCCTCCTTTCCTCCCTCCAATCTTCCTCCACTCTCCTCCGTTCCTCACTTTCCCTCCTCAAGTCCTGCCTCATCTCCTTCATCTCTATCATTAACCCCCTCAGCATCTCTTCTATGCTTCCTCCCCCTTTTTCACCCCCCTCCTCCTCCTGCTTTTTCACTGGCGACCTTCCCATCTTAGCACTCTTCCTGAATGCTCCCTCTTCCTTGCACCCCTCTGCTCCCTCCTCCTCCTCCCTCCCTCTCTTTCCCCACAGGCTCTCCAAACTCCCTGAGCAGCTCCCAAAACTGCTCACACTGTCCCTTCTTAACTTTTCTGCGTTCGAAGGCCTGCCTCTCCTTTTCTCCTCCCCCTTCCTCCCCTCCTTCTCCTCCTCCCCCTTGCTATCCCCCATTCCTCGTTCTACTTGTTATTACTCGTACTACTTGTCTCCCTTTCCCGCTTCCCTGATTCTCTTCCAGCCCGACCTTCCTTCTTCTACCCTTTCAAATTTCCCGCTCTGACACTTGCGCCTTCGGCACCCAGATCCCACTACCTGTCACCCTTTCTCTCTCTCTTCTCCTACCTTCCCTCTCTATTTCTGACCCTAACCTCCTACACTCTTTTTCGTCCCTTTTCTCCACTCCCTCCCCCTCTTCCCTTCCGCCCTATCTCACCCTTTTCGCTCCAACTATCCCTCCACTCCCTCCACACTCTCCCTACACTCCTCTATCACTCACTCTCCACACTTTCACTCCACACACTTCGCACACCTTTCACACGCCTTTCTCTCGCTCGACCGGAAACGGAAGTCCTCAGAAAGGTATTAACTTAATTTCCGGAGTGTCAGAATTAGTAGCTCTTTTCGCTAATATATCTGCCGCTTCATTTCCCTTGATTCCTATGTGAGAGGGAATCCAAATAAAATTTATTTCACTTTTATTTGGACTTTCACAAATAAACTTATTGTACTTTTCTATAATTTTCAAAATGTAGGGGTTAGTTTTAACAGATGAATGAGTGCTAGAGAGACATTCCAAGAGACTGAGATAGTCAGTGATAATGTTAAAAGAGACATTATTTCGGGAGAGTGTAATATCCAAAGCATCATTGACAGCTATGCATTCCGCAGTGAAAACAGATGCATCAATGTCTATACTTCTAGATATTTCGATATTTAACTGAGGACAAATACAAGCAGAGCCAACACTCAGATTATTAGCAATTTTGCTACCATCAGTAAAAATATCAAGTATATTGCTATTGTGAAGGGCAATTTCAAAGTACTGCTGAGGATTATTTAGGCTTTTCAATTTCATACCTTCTTGATTGTCATGAGAAATGCAAGTTGTTAGAGTCTGAAAGTCGTGACAGTAAATATTGACATTTTTACTAGTTTCTACTTTGTGAGAAAAATCCATAACATAAAAAATACATTGATCTAAAATGGATTTCTGTACAGTATTTTTTCTTTTAGTTTTATTGTAGTACTTAAAAATTTCCTTTCGAACAAGAGAACCATCATTAGCTAAATTTTTTGCTATATAATGTGTTTGCTAAATATTTAGATCTTTCATTTAGAGGCTCTAATTTAGACTCAGCTAAAAGAATATTAGTCGGAGTACTATTGCGGTAGCCCAAAGCAATCCTTATTGCAGTATTTTGAATCTTAATAAGCTTCTGAATCATATTCTTGCGTTTAGGAAAATATATGAAGGAACTATACTGAATCTTTGAACGAATAAAGCTTTTATAGAGCAAAAGTAAGGTTTCAGGATCAGAACCCCACCAAGTACCACGAAGAAATTTGATTATATTCAGAGCTCTCATACAGCTTTTCTCAATTTTATCAACATGTAAATCAAAAGTTAGTTTATAGTCAAAAATAATTCCAAGAAAACACACTGAAGCACTAGACTTTATGTTGTTTTCATTAAATTTGAGTTCCGAGTTACCTGGCTTAATTTTTTTTCTATTGAAACATACTTGGAGTTAACTCGAGGCCTAAGTCATCCAAATTTTTACAAATAGTTGCAAACGCTTTCTCGAGAATAGATTTAGCTCTGGAGGACGAAGAAGATTTAACGTAAATACATATGTCATCAGCAAACTGAGAAACTGAAACAATATTTCGTATATTATCATTAATATTAGCTACATATAATATGTATAGGAGTGGGCTTAGGACACCTCCTTGAGGTACTCCTTTATGGGCTAATCTAAAATTGTTATCCATAGTATCTCAAAAATTTTTCTTTCGTGGGTGATAAATTTAACAAATTGCAACATCAAACGAGGACAACCAAGAGAGGCTAATTGGGAAAGTAATATATCTAAGTCAACATTATCAAATGCGCCTTGAACATCTAAAAAGGCCGCAAAAACGCTTTTCTTTTCCAAAAAGGCTTCGTTAATTTTTAGGGTTAAGTTAAGAATATTATCAACACAAGATTTACCTTTTCTGAACCCTAGCTGAGTTTCAGGAATTAAGTTATAATATTCCATCCACCATTGCAGTCTATTTTTTATAAGTGTTTCAAAAAGCTTGCAAATACATGAAGTGAGAGAAATAAGTCGTAGCTTTTTGCCATCAGGTTTCTTTATAAAATGAACGAAAGAATAAGTCCAAATATCAGGATATGTGCCACCTTCATACATCTGATTGAAAACGTCCAGTAACAGTAATTTGTACTTGTTTGGAAGACGCTTA
The DNA here is from genome assembly GCA_963675795.1 of Crossocerus cetratus. Classification (NCBI taxonomy): domain Eukaryota; kingdom Metazoa; phylum Arthropoda; class Insecta; order Hymenoptera; family Crabronidae; genus Crossocerus; species Crossocerus cetratus. Next base: position 18,325,644 of record OY776664.1, on the reverse strand, counting down.
AGAATATCATTATCTATCCCATCCATACCTGGCGCTGACTTAATTTTTTTCCCTTGCAGAGCAATATTAAATTCCGCAAATGAAAAAGGATTTTCGAAAAATTCATTTTCCGAACATTGAGGAAACCAGTTAGGGTCTGTAGGCACCCAAGGGGGACAAATTTTATCTAAAGCGTCCTCCAAAGCATTGCTCAATTGAAGGTTTTCATTGAGATGATTCGGATTGGTTGCAACCCATTTTTTTTTTAAATTTTGCACATATTCCACACATACTTAGGGTCCGTTCTTAGATTAATGGTCTCAGCAAATCTCCTAAAGCCATCTTTTTTCTTTTTCTTTAAAGATTTTCTTGTCAAGGCGAACATTCTTTTATAGTTTACCAAGTCATTCATACTGCCAGAATATTCCCACTTTTTAAAAGCAGCACGTCTAAGTCTTACATATTTAGAGCCATCACTATCCCACCATGGAGGTGGGTTTCTATTTTTAAAAAACTTTTTCCTGGGCTTAGGGGTACTGAATGTTACAGAATCCGAAATTATGTTAATGAGAAAGTTATACTTGTCTTTTATGGAAAGCTGATCATAATCTGGCATTAAGAACTTCATATAATTGAGATCCAGTAATTCATTAAATTTAGACCAATCAGTGGCATTAGTTTTTATTTTAAAGGACTTCTTCCGAAATGAATTTTTATCACTATTAACATTTATATAGATAGGGGGATGGTCAGAGCCCCAAGTCTCATCGTCAGCTTTAACATTCACTATCCCAGCTATATTCATAGTAGACATAACTAGGTCTATATTAGATCTAGTATTTCGATAAAAGTCAATATGAAAAAGAGAATTATTATTATGAAGAAATAAGTTACTGCTTTGAATTGATTTATCCAAGTGATAACCATTCTTATCAGAAGTACGACAATTCCAGTTAGTATGATGGGCATTAAAGTCTCCCATAAATAAACAATTGCTGTTTTGGTCAATGTTCTTCAGGAGATCATTCCACCGTTCTTGTGGTAGTGTAGGACCAGGAGTCCTGTAGCAAGCCACTAAATCTAGTTGAGGGGTGACATTTGTAACACTAATACCACAAACTTGTACAGATGGATCTGGAGAAGTTATACCAGAGATTTCCTTAAAAGCCAAGTTTTTTTTTACAAAGATAATAATGCCACCACCCCTTGCTTGTGTTCTATCTTTACGAAAAATAACAAACCCCGCTGATTGTAGGTTGTCTTGCTCTTTTAACCAGGATTCCACACATATTAGAACATCAATACCTTTTAGGATATTTCGAATTTCCTCTAGCCTTTGTTTGATACTTCGAGCGTTCCAAAAGAGGATCTTGAGGGTCATATTTTAAGAATAATAGAGTTATGAAAGGGATAAATCCCAATCAGAATCATCTATAACACTTGATTCCCCACTTAGTTTATCATATATGTCATCACTTAAAAGGCGCTTCGCAATCCTTGTGAAGCGGCTTTTTATAGATCTTTCCAAAAGGAAAGATTTTACTTCTAAGAGCATACCAACGAGGGAGCTTATGTCCTTTGTAAAGTTATTTGCAACACTAGGAATGTCCGAATTCTCAAAACACATTAGAAGAAAATTCGATAATTGATCCATACTTAATGGATATTTATCTTCTTTGGCCAGAATACTTTCCTTGGCAGGTTGCAATTGTCGGGAGATGTCTTCAAGAGATGGTAAAACTTTGGGCGATTTCTTTGGTTTCGTGGCTACCCTTTTAACCATTGACTCGTTGGATCGTAGAGTCTGGTTAACAGCCGCTTGATTCTGATTCAGACTGGAAACTGATGCTGTAGAGGAAGAAAGCGGCCTCTTGACGCTGACAGGTGGAGGCATTTCCAACATGACAAGATTAGGTTGAGAAGTATCCGGAGCAGGCTTATTGACTTCAGCTTCAACGCTTTTTTGACCAACTTCCTTATTGTGAACGGAACTGGGAACACTGGAAGAGTTATTTCCTGGGTTTTTGCAATATTTGGCTAGATGGCCCTCCTCTTTGCACAAAAAACATGTGAGTTTTTCTGCAGAAAGATAGATCCAGTAGACCGTATTATCAAAGTTAATTTGTAACGATTCAGGCATCAGCAGAATATCTTCCGGTTGGAGATACACTTGGCGACAAAAGCTCAAGATATGCGAAAAGTTCGGATCATTCATACCTGCTCTTATGAATGAAATTTGTGAAGTAGGCTTGATGTTAAGCTTTAACAGTTCTTCTTCAATCACATGATGAGGGATAATCGGGCCCACATTGGAGATAATTATTCTCTTGGCTTTAGAGATGAGAGGCCGAATGATTGCACTGTATGGACCAATGTTTATTTTGCTGAAGGATTCTGTAAGTTTGTCAGCAGTTTCCTTACTGTTGAGATATATGCATATTCGACCATGTGATATTCTGGACACAAATCTAATATTTTTAGGATCGGTTAACTTTCCAATCTCAATGGTGTAGTCATGAACTGATACACTTTTAAATGCATCGATGACTATTGCTTGATCTTTAGTAGGGAATTGAGATAGTTGAGCTTTCTGTGTGTATGACATTTTTAACAAACCCGAGTTGGACGTTGAGGCCATTGTTTAATATAGAAGGTGCCTCTGTGAACAGAAACACTCTTCTATGTCGCAGCGTATGAATCGAACCACACGCGGAGCGCGCGGTTAGTAAACAGGAGACCGTACACTTTTCAAAGCAGACTAAGGACACAGCGAGGACAATAACACTCTCTAGCACAAGAAACACGTCCGACCTCTAAGACGGTTCAAACAGAACTCCAATTCTGCAAGATAACGTCGAAAAACCGAGGAAACAGAATGCACGCCTAAAACTTGAGTGGTCGCCCGTGAGGAGCGGTAGCGGCACGTTGCTAGAGATCGTATGGTATGCGGCAGAACTCTAAAGTTTAGATCGTGTTTTCTCCTCGAAAAAAGAATCATTTCCGTACAATTCCGGTATGGCGGAGTCCGTAGAAGCCTCAGCTTTCCAACGCGCCCCGTTACATCAGACATTTTCGAAAGACTGAGCAGTAAAATGTGAATTACCTCGCGGGCCTATTGCACTGGGTATATCTCGTTGTCGGCACTCGTCCGTGTGTACCGCCGTGCCTGTATGGCTGCCGATCGATAGACCTTCGGCATCGAGCCGCCGTATAAAAATCTCCTTACTTTCCATCGTCTTTTCTCCTCGAAAAACTAATTGTTTCCCTACAAATCGGATATAGCGCATTTCGTAAAAGTCTAAGCTTTCCAATGAACCCCACCACGTTACGAATTTCGAAACAGTTGAGGAATAAAATATGGGATTTTGTCGAGGCCCTCCCGTCGGCCCTTGTCCGTGTGCACTTTTCCTCGGTTGTATGAGTGCCGGGCCGTATAACCTAGCCGGCGCTCGGCGGCGAGCTGATGCTCGAATATCTCCTTACTTTTGAACGCCTTTCCTCCTTGAAAAACTGTTTGTTTTTGTACAAATCGGGTATGGCGCACTCCGTAAAAGTCTAAGCTTTCCCATGAACCCCGCCACGTTGCGAATGTCGAGAAAGCTGAGGAATAACATGTAGGATTCTGTCGAGTCGCTGCCGTCTGCTCTCGTCCGTGCTTACCTTGGGAGCAACAAGGCTCGACAGAATCCTACATTTTATTCCTCAGCTTTTTCGACATTCGCCTGGATAGCTGGACAGATCTGGCCGGGCTCGTATTAGCACTCCAAATAATTTCGATTTCCAATTAATTTTCCTAAGTCACATAGCGAACCCATTTTTGTATGTACAGCCTACTCAAACGATTCTGTTAGAAATTCCCATGTAAACAGAGCGGAGAAACTAACAGAATCGATTGCGCCCGGGGTACATAGTGTAATGTTCCGTTAAGCTTTAATAAATGCAACATAAAAATTAGCTCTTTGGGAGTACATTCACCCCCAACATCGGACGCTCTTACCAGTATACATATATAAGTGGAGCTTATATAGCTACCGCCAGCAAATCCTAGTCACATTATAATGTTGATAAAAATAGTTTTTGTAATCAAATTCAAAGTATTTAACACATTGAAAATTTAGTACCAACCACAACAAATCAAATTCTTATGACAAGAGATACAGTTTTGCACTTTAGTTTTGTACTGTAATAAATCTGTCAGTTATTTAAGAATGTGCAAACACTAAAATACTCGAGATTACACAAAAAATATATATTAACATTATAGTGGTTCTACTTCATGAAATCCAATCGGCTGATACATTGCAACTATTATCCCTAGTATAACTAAAACTAAATAATATTTGTTATGTGATGCCGTGGTCCTGTTGGTAGCGTGGCTGGCCAATAAGTACAATGTCGCAGTTTCGAGTCCCGCTCGAGACAGATGGTAGTTTACAGTTTTCTTACATTGTATGCTTAGCGTTTGAGTTTCTTCTCCATACTATGTCTTCCTGCATTCAGTCACTGATTTCTCTGCGTTTGCATTCCTGAAAATACATTTTTTGTATGCACCGCTGGTTGACCGGGCTGTGGTTGGGCAGCCAAGCCGGGCCCTGGTCAGGATGCCCGACCAGGGGCTGACTAATAAAGTGTGACCGAACCGACCGGGGCCCGGCTAGTTTGCCCAGCCAGCGCCCGGCTGGTAACCGGGGCGTCCAGGCTGTAGCCCGGCCGGGGCCCGGTTTCAATTTCTACCAGGGAAACTTAACTACTTATTAAGTGCTATAGGATGTGGTATTTACAATATTTACAGTATTTACAGATATATACAGTCAGATGATCTATGTTTCCATACATATCTATTTGTGTCTGTTTGTTCGTTTGTATGTTCTGAGTGTGTGCATCTCTATGACTGGGTACTCGAGTATCCAGTCTTTCAATGGAGCCACCAGTATTTTTCGACGCTGCTTGGCTTTTCTGCTATGTCTTGATGGGGTATTTTGTGGCAAAATCTGTGGTGTTGCCTGTTTAAAGGGGTCACGTTGGTGGTGTCGTATGATGTGCATTTTGGGTTGCGGCCGCGATCAATGTAGTAAATTATCGGTATATTATTATTTGGGTCTGATATAAGGTTTTCTTTGTCTAAATGTATGGACATTTCCGGTGGCGTGAAACGTTTTGCCACTGGACCACTAAGATAGTTATCGAGAAATACTCTTCAAGCTTCTCATAAACTTGCCTTCCAGGGAGGGGGGAGAGTAGGTAATGAGGCTTACACGGGTTTATTCGCGAATAACCAAGGAGCTGATGATGAGTTTAGTTTATTGCAAAAGCGACATTTGTTTTTTAGAGGAGAAAGCGAGATTGAAAGTAGGGTAACATCCCGAGCGGCAGCTGACCGTCGAACGCCCAGTAGGTACTTGACAGGCACCCGACACCCGACACGCATACAAGCGCGGATTCGAGATAAGGACACACAGACGAGGAATGACGTCGAGCAACACTTCCCGCCTTAGGGAACCGAATTGAAACACAGCCGTGCCGCGAAAATTAGTTCCCAATCTTGCCACGCCGCTGTGAAAGCGGGACAGTCAGCTCCGATCTTTTCTAAAATGTGCGTTCCCCCTTAAAGCTTTTATTTGCGATTGTCCAACTCGAGCATTCATAAAGGCGATAAAAAATCATGGCGCGTATTTTGGATGCGAAAGATGCACCGTAAAAGGCAACCGATGCGTTAATCGCCCAATTTATCCTATTGACGAAGGCGAAGATAGAAGCCGCCACCCTTTTCCCATGCAATTAAATGCAGAGCACCATGTTGGAGTTACCCAATTATTAAATATTGTCCCGCATATTGACATGGTTCAAGATTTTGTCCTCGACTCCATGCACTTGCTATATTTGGGGGTGATGAAGAAATTATTAAATTATTAGATAGGCGCACATTCACGTGATAGATTGGGACAAACCATGAAAAATGAACTCTCTGTGCCAGAGAGAGAATTCCAGCGCACAACCAGAACCTTTAATGAAATAGAGTGATTTAATGCAACCGAATTTAAATTTCTATTATTGTATGCAGGAGTGGTCATTTTTAAGAAAGTGTTGGCTGAAGAAATTTATCAACATTTCATGCTCCTCCATGTTGCTTGCCGCCAGCTAAATTCAAAGAACAGTACCCTTGCTGATGAGGCTAAAACACTGTTAAAACACTTCGTAGAATTAGCACCGGACATTTATGGACAGTCTGGTCTCACTGGTACTTTTCATAATTTCATTCATCTCGCCGACGATTTTGTTGCTATGAGATGTCCTCTATTTAAAGTATCGGCATTTCCTTTTGAGAATTGTTTGGGGACAATAAAAAAGCTGGTCCGAAGCGGAAACAAACCATTAGCGCAAGTGTGCAGACGACTGCATGAAATATTTTTCATCAATGTCGAAAAGGCCACAGTGGATGATAAAATTGAAATTCTACGACAATTAAAAGAAAATGACCGTGGAAATGTTCCGATAAAAAAATTGAAGTACAAGGACGCAATTTTAACTACGAAAGCCCCCAACAATACCGTGTTATTACGAAATAACAAAATAATACAAATTAGTGAAATGTACATTCCATCAAATAGCAAAAATCGTATAATCCACATACGTGGCACTGTTTTAAAGAAAAAATCTCCACTTTTCACTTTTCCCTTCAGTTCCGAAAGTATGCAAATCTGGGCAGTAACGAGAAGACAGAATAATGTTTTTAGTTGTACACTGAGTTGTGTCTCCGTTAAATTAGTCTTTTAGATATCAGTAATGAAACGAAGGAAAGAATATGTGTTACCTCTTCTTCATATGTAACTTTGCTTTTATACTGGCGTTTATACCGGATGATTCTCAACATGTTGGACAGCCGGGAATCCGCGATTGTTTATACAAAAACAAACCGAAAAGTTGAATACCATTTTGCAAAATTCGACTTACTTTGTTAGTTATGACTGTTTGAAAAATCAACCAATACGGGGTAGGATTGCTACCATTTTACCGGCCAAACACAGGGTCGGCAAGGTAATACCGGTTGGCTGGCGCTAGTGGTCGAAACCGGCCAGAGCTTGCAAGAGGGTGATGGCAGTTTGGCATACCAATAACTAGGCGGCGCACAGTGGCCGATTTGGGTCTAATATGCGCGCATGGCCAATAACTTAGGTTCCACTGAACCGATTCTCAATTTTTTTGGTTTGTTTTCATCCTTGTGACATAAGGATTAATAATAGCCCATAATTAGCTTTTTAATAAATTGTTACAGTGCCACAGTGGCCGCTTTGGGTATAAAACGCGCGCATCGGATTTTATGAAAATTCAGAGGCACGAGAATGAAAATTGAACATTATATCCTTGTTCTGGATAGTATGGAGCACAGAAAATATTAGTAAATTAATTTTTTATCTCAAATAGTTTTGAAGTTAACGACAGTTTAGTATAGTATGTTCTTATGAATTCAAATGGAGAACTTTAACTTTTGTATATTGATTCGGGACCCTAATGGAACCTCATGGTGTATTTTTTTCCTGAAACTAGATTTTTTTCCGCGTCTTTTGGCATATGTTTCTTGGTCCCTTACGAACGATGTAAACAAAACAGCGATTGGGGAAGTCGGAGACTACACACGAGGCAAACTTTGCACACGAGACACGTGTAGTCTCCGACTTCCCCAATCGCTGTTTTGTTTAAATCGTTCGTAAGGGACCAAGAGGGACAATGGTAATAAGATATAATTTTTCCCAAGAAGATTCATTCAATTAGCCTGAAACCAAGTTCCTGCAGCGATTAGTACCGTCTGCATCACAAGTATTGTGTGTCGTACAATATATTTTTCTCATTAGTTTGCATAGTTTCGCAATATCTGGCGTAGAAACATGTCAGGCAGCTCGATAAATATGTCCAAGCGGTTCCTTGTGACATTAATAAAAGACAAACCTGGAAAAAAGGCGGCAACGGAAGCCATTGTTTCCTATGTCGAGAACCTTGGTAAAAATATTGACAGAGGAATAGTTCGACCTTTTGTTACTCTGTATTTAAAGCGATGGAAATCGTGTCACCGTTCTAAACAAAGCATGGAGAATAGGCATCAAAACTGGCTATTTTCATAATCGTCCTTTTTGTATGGTTTATATCTTAACGATAAGATAAAGCGAGGAAGATCTATCCTTATTTTCTACCGTTTTCTCCTTTCTATCAGTACTATATTCCTCGGTCGCACCGATTTCATTTATCCTTCATCTTTCACCCCATTCTAGTGTCCACACCTCATTTTGACTTCCATTCTCGCTGTTCTCCTCATTTTCCAACCTGTCTTTCCTCCTCCTCCCCCACTTCTCCTCCTCATGCTACCTCTCTGCCAAATGCTTCGTTTCTTTCGATATTTTCTTCACTAAATCACAATTTTGTAATTGTATTAATTCATAACACAGGTTAATGCAACTTTATGCAGATGAAACATATGTCAAAAGACGCGGAAAAAAATCTAGTTTCAGGAAAAAAATACACCATGAGGTTCCATTAGGTTCCCGAATCAATATACAAAAGTTAAAGTCTCCCATTTGAATACATGGGAACATACTATACTAATCTGTCGTTAACTTCAAAACTATTTGAGATAAAAAATTAATTTACTAACATTTTTTGTGCTTCATACTATCCAGAACAAGGATATAATGTTCAATTTTCATTCCCGTGCCTTTGAATTTTGTCGGTCATAAAGAGCGATGCGCGCGTTTTAGACCCAAATCGGCCACTGTGCGGCGCTGCAGGTAGGGTTTCGGCCGAAGCTTCGTGGTGTCATGCAGCCTTGCAGCAGCAAGAAACGATTGACTCTTTTTTAAAAAATCATAATTTGGCAACCGCGTTAGATATCGAGAAACGGGAAACGGCCTTTAGTTCGCAAGGGATGAAATTTCAATTTAAAAAATACTACAACAATCAGAGCTGTTGGGGATTTTTCGCTAGTCGACAGGCTGATCAGGCTGATGAGCCCGCTATGCCCCGCGCTTGAAACTTAGTAAAAGGGAAGCACGAGAAATTACAGTAGATCTCAATGGTGTTGTGAGTAAGGTGTCAAACTGGGAAATCTAGAATACTGGGTTCGATTCCCCGCGGTGCACTGCAAGTTCTACATAGTACATATTCTAAATAATAAAATCAATTTTGAATATAAATATTTTTATTCATGAAGACATGTAATATTTTTTTTTATTTCTTTGTGGCCAATAGATATATAGGTTCTTAGTATTTTTCTACGACGGTGAAACCGTCGTTCCGTCAATGGTAAAACTTTTGTAAAAAATATCATCCTCAGTCGATTCGTCAGTTGTATAACACTTGAAAATCTAAGACATAATATTTTTTGACGACGGTTTTAGCGCCGTTGAACTGATGCCACCGGGCACGCGACCGGCCGCCACCCGGCGGCGTCCGCGACCACGGCCTCTTGAATTCGTATGTGGTTGGCTTCTGTCATCTGAAATACAGAAATTAAATATATATTACTGAAATGCCTCATAAGATACCCTTTGCTTGCATCGTATTCATTATAATAAATAATACATACCATTTGTGGAGCCTGCGTAGCCATCCGTGGCAGGCTGCAGCAGAGCCCGCGTTTTCATTGCTTCTTGCCGCTGGGCCATCTCCTCAAAGAGTGCTCGCAGGGAAATATGCGAGCTCTCCGGTTGTTGTCTTTGTTGTTGTTGCTGCTGCGGCGGTGGTGGCGTCTGTACCGCAGCTCGAGTGCCCGCGCCAGCATGGCCTCCTGCCTTTCGGCCATCTCCCGAAAGAGTGTTCGCAGATCTCCCTGCTAGCACTGGATCTGCTGCGGCTGCGGCGGTGGCGGCGGCTGAGCCTGCTGCCGCTGCTCCAACGCTCGCGCCAGCACGGCATCCTGCCTTTCGGCCATTTTTACAAACAGTGCTCGCAGATCTTCCTGCGAGCACTGCTGTTGCTGGTGTGATGGCTTATTCAGGTTATCTGAAAAAGAGAGATTAATTAACAACAACGATTGAGCAGAAAGAGAAGGAAGATTGGACAGAGAGAGAGAGAGAAAGGGAGAGATATGCCCTCAGATGTCAGAATCAGCTGAGCACTGTGCCCGGATAATGACCTAGGCCGGCAAGCGGCAATATTTTGAATACAATGTGAGGATGGCGGTGTGTGTGGGAGCATGAGCGCGATCGTGTGGGTGAGTGTGCGTACCCGTTTCAAAGGTTACAGCAAGGTAGGTCACCCAAACGATCGAGAACCGTTGGAGAAATAAAGCGCTAGCAATGCTATTATACGGTCGACAAGAGAGATTTGTTAAACGCATTTTTACTCATTCCAAATGATTTCGCATATCAATTATTTTATGCATGATTTCGTGCATATCAAACTAGTACATTATTCCAAATTCAAAGATGCAATTGATTGATTGCTCATGATTAGTCACTGATTCTATGTTGCTCATTACTCTATATTTTATTATTATATGTTAATAATCTATCATTCTAATGTCGAAATCTATTCTAATGTCGAATCCGTCTACTAGCATTGCGCGAGAAAAGAAGATATTGTGTGGACTTACCAGACATGGTCGTAGAGATGTTGACACTATACTGATTTGGAGAGGCGAGATATGTAACTTGCACACCTGTTTAGTCACGTGGCTGTTTGGGAGTTGCCCGATTGCGCCCCAGTGTTACCTTCGAACACTCAAATATTGATGTCAAATCACTCGATAGTTGGAAATATCTGTAGGTAACAGACCGACAAGGGAACGTTTCCAGGTGACAATCGCCGATCTTCACGAAACTTTGGCCAAATGTAGAGGGTTTGGATAGACAATTAACTGGTTATTTTTATAGCGGCCGAATTTCATTTTAAAGGGTCCAAATGAAGTCCTAACATTTTCATCTAGAACAACGTCCTATAAGTGACCTTTTTGGAATACCAAAATTTGTGCCGCTACTGCCATGGTTGCGATTTGCGTGGAGACGCACTCTTATAAAACCTTACATTTGGAGAGTTCAGGTAATACGAAACCCTTTATATTGTAATGTAACTCGCGGGGCGAGACAACTCCTCGCCTTCCCGTAAAGCAATATCTCTCGCGAAATAAGAATTGCGGTCCTAGGAACCATCTATCGGATAGGAACGTCTCCAGCCAGGTTGTCGCTAAGAACTATTAGCCAATCCTAACGCTTCTTGTATTTGCGCGAGCCTATTAGCGCCCGTCAGGAGCGAGGGCTCCTGGTACCTTCGAACAACCGATTGGACTTCGCATCCCGTGGACTCGGTCTGGAGAGCTGAGAATAAGGAGCAGCAGCTTCAGAAGCGACTCCAGCGAGGGATTGGTCATCTTCGTGGACAACCGGACGACCGCAGGCGCTCTTATGGGTTCCAGCCGAAGAAGAAGTATCGTACGACGATCGACTTCAGCGGGGAAAATTTGCCGCGGGGCGACGGCCCTGTCGCTTGCTCGGCTCAGGGCACAGCGAGGATCACTAGGATTGGCGGGGACTTAGGGACCAATAGGTATGCCGGTTTTCGGGGACATTGGGGTCGTAAGCGAACGGCTAGCGAAGCGCGTTAGGACCGGCGCTCGTTGTAGAAGCGTGCGTGCGAGCGGTCGAACTGTATTAGCGAACCAGCGTAACTAGCGACTAGCGAATTAGCGCCTATTGAAGGAAGGAAGGAAGGAAGGATTCCCGTACCAAGATATTCTCGATTCGGGAGATTTGTTAGCGCCTCGGCTAATAACAAAATATTATCGGTAAGCGAATCTTCTACCGGCGGGCTTTTGCGGGAGACTTCGCTTTTGTAAGAAGTCTCAGCCCGATACTCGCTTCCTTTCCGTCCTTTTGGCGAATCTGTTCTGTACATTGACTGCAAGCGAATTTTTTTTGGCTATCTCACGACTTCTACATTTCTGTTAGTGCATGCAAAGGTGACCTTCTTGTAGGCTTCTGCGCCGTCTATAACGGGCCATCTCATTATCGTTTATCTTTGTCGAGCCTATTTCTTCACTCCATCTATCGCGCCATACTCGTGTGCAAAATACGATCTTCTGTTCAATTATCGCGATTTAGGCTTGTGCCGACCACCTGCGTATTTGTTAACTCTGCGACTTTAGCGAACGAATATCTGTTACGTCATCAACTAACAGAAGCGTGCCGCGCACGAGCCGCAGTACACCGGCCTCGTGCGTCGCCTCTATCTTTTTGTCCGAGTATTCGAACCTTCGTCGAATAAAGAAATCATTGCCGCTTTTAACCGTTCTGCCTAGTTCTCTCGCCGGATCCACTTGCTCTCCTATCGCTCCTGACTAGCCTGGGAATCCGCCCGGGAATCTCCTTTCGATCGAACTTCGTCTCGCGTTGATTAAAATATTCAGTAGTTTGTAGTATCGTTGGCACTAGTCTGGTCCCTGGCGCCCAATCTCGCGGTTTCGTTTGGATATTGGTTGTCGATTGAGAGTTCGTTATGGTCGAAGGACTTCCCGGCCGAAGTGTAGAGGATTTGGGAAATTAGTTAAAGTCAAATTCAAGCCAGTAGTCTCCCACACTCTCCCGAAGTTCTTCCGGCGAACACATTTCGCGGCCGGAAGAAATTCCTTTACAAATTGGCGCCCAACGTACGGGCCTTGAGACGAGTCGAGCGTAGTCAGAACGGTTACGCGCAGGCAGGCAGTATCATAAACAGAGCGGTCACGTTTCAAGGGTGAGGAAGGGACGAGAACCCCGACCCTCGAGTACCCGCGTGGCTATTTTTAGACCCAGGATTCGTAGTCCTCGGGTCGATTATCTTTTCGCGGGAATTTACGGTTGGCCAGTGTTGGTTGGGGACTATTTTCCCCGGCTATGAGGTATTGATGATTTGAAATTTTGTGCATGAATTACTGAAACTTAGGAATTGATGATATTTATTATGATTATGAACTGGATTGTTGATTATTGTCATTTATTGTGCATTATCGCTATGAACTTTGAACGATTGAGTTGAGCGAATATACGACCATTGCATTAATGTAAGAAAATTCGAGAAACGTGGTGACGTAGAGCGGGAAGCGCAAGGGGCCCCGCATACCCCCACCCCTTCAGGGTAAACCTTGGGGTCATAAACCCCCAGACTTGGCTACGCTGACCGAGCTGACCTACGGACGAGCTGTCACCAAGAGCATCACTCTTTGGCCGACCTTGAGGAAGCTCTTTACTTGTCTAACTCTTGTCGTCACCTCTGCACAACACGTTTTATTGCTTGTTCGACACATCATTGAATTGAAATCCGAGCCAGTAACGAATTTGTCTTATCAAGAGACAAGATCTGTACATTTTTGCTTATAACAATAGGAAGCACTTTGTTAATTGCACTCTGGACAGTTTTTTCTCCAGCAACTTTCATTTCCAATACTGACATCTGAAAAAATGGCGCAAATGGGCCGCAAAAATTAGAATTATCAAAGAAACCGCAATACTTGGCCACGCCCGGTTCTTCACAAATCCATTTGTGTGTTGACTTGGAACTCGATTAGTTAAGAACCGGGGGGGGGGGGGGGGGGGGGGCAAGTATTGCGGTTTCTTTGATAATTCTAATTTTTGCGGGGCATTTGCGTAATACGGCACACGTTTTTTTGTGAGGCAAGATCTTTTTTGGATTAGTATTTCAATAAAGACTTGGCTTCCTATTTCCAATGATATCAATTACATTTTTGGTCAAGTAGAAGTAGAGGTGGTAGGTTTTAGGGATAATATATTTTTGTGAGGGACTAAACTACTTGGCGCTATTTTTTACATTTTAATGTTTTTTGGGGGTTCATTACCGACCACGCCAGTTTCTCGAAGAGTCACAATCTTCTCTCCCAGTCGTTCTCGAATCTCCTCTTTCCTATCCCCCATACCTGTCCCATCACCGCCGCTACCTTCCTTACCCTATCTCTTACCTGTGCTCCTTGCTTCCCGTCCCTCGTTATTACATACCCCAGATATTTATATTCGCCGACCTCCTCCACTCTTTTCTCCCCCTACCTCCAGTCTACTTTTTTCCACCTCCCTCCCCCTCTTTTGCACCTCATCACCTTGGTCTTGTCCGTGTTCACCTCCAATCCCTTTCTCTCCAAATACCTTCCCAGTGTCCTCATTAACCCCCTCATCTCGTCCTCGTCGTCCGCTAACAGCACCAGGTCATCTGCGTACGCCAGCGAGTACATTTTTTCTCCCCCTATCTTTACTCCTCCCCACTTTCCCTTGCTCATCTCATTTTCTATGTCCGCCAGCAACACCGTGAAAAGGCATGGACTCAAAGGACACCCCTGCCTTACCCCCCTTCCCGTCCAAAACTTCTCCTCCACCCTCTCCCCCACCCTCACTCTCCCTACCGTCTCACTTAACACCTCTTCACATCTCCTAACTATTCCCTCTCTCACCACCCTCTCCCTCATGACCCTCACCAGGACTTCCCTGTTCACCGAGTCAAACACGGCTTTCAGGTCCACAAACAGCACTACCATCTTCCTGCCGCTCCCCAGCTATCTGTTGATCACATAATTCAGCACGTATATGTTATCTATTGTGCCCATTCCCTTCCTGAAGCCGGTTTGACTCGGTGGTAATATCCTCTTCGTCTCCACCAACCTCACCGCTCAACCACCTCTTCCTTTCGTCTTCACCCTTCACTCCCTTTCTCCCCCACCTTCCCTTCACTCCACCCTACTCTCCTCTCCCCGCGCTTCCCACTCACTCCCTTCAGCCCTTCCTGGCCCTTTCCTGACCCCTTGCTCTCTCACTCAATTCTCACACACTGGGTGCTTTCCAGTTAGGAGACACAGAGAAACACTGTGTCTCGCTGTGTTTCGCTGGGGCACGGTCAAATGGAACACTGTGTTGTCTCAAAAATCACCAGAGCGCGTCCATTATAAGTATACCTGGACGCTGTGGGTATATATACTGGGTATATACCCTGTAGAATGTTCTAATCTGAGTGGTCTGAATAATTCTTTCGACTTCTAACAATCAACAAATTCAGTACTACAAAAAAACAGTTTTGTGTTAAGTAGTGTTCTGCCTTGAGGATCGGTTAACAGAATTGAACGTTGTTTAACGAAGTGTTCCCTCCACTGTGCTATCCACCACTCTAGCTACGGCGCAACTGAAATTTGAAATTTGAAATAACACAAAATATCAATCGTATAGCACAAAATTACTAGATGAGACTTTAGAATGTTGGTAGAACTGGTGTTACCACTATGCATGGCCGAGTTGTGGATTGTTGTGGATGGAACACTCTGTGACGTATACACTGTCGAACACAGTGTCTCTCTGTATCTAACTGGAAAGCCCCCACTTTCTTTCTCACACCTGTCACGCCAGTCACCGGAAACGGAAGTCGTGTTATCAGAATATATTATTCATATAGGGCATTAAAATCTACACAAAACTATGATAATAACAATCAATTACACTAATTCCATACCGGCTTTAATTACTGCTAAAGGAGAAGGTTCTTCAGTGTCAAATTCGGTGTCACCTATTAACATTTAAATAATTAAAGATACGACAGAAATTTACACGAACCAGCACCACGAGCTTTTTGAGAAATAATAATTATTAAATTACCTATTTCTGCACCCATATTTCCTTGCTGCCTTACTGGAAAGGAAACTGTTCTATTCTCTGTCAATAATGGTTTATTTCGATGCTGTTTTTTGTTTTTTTGAATGGTGCCAGAATCTAAAAACAATAGATGTTATCAGTAACGATCCAGTAATCCAACTATATTTCAAATTTTGATTTTACCTGAGAAAATCATTGGCTGCACGCTGCTCAATGCCGCTTCGATATCGCACACCGATTTCGCACCGTTCGATTTGGGTTTTGGTCCGCGTGCA
This sequence comes from Crossocerus cetratus, assembly GCA_963675795.1. Classification (NCBI taxonomy): domain Eukaryota; kingdom Metazoa; phylum Arthropoda; class Insecta; order Hymenoptera; family Crabronidae; genus Crossocerus; species Crossocerus cetratus. The sequence continues at coordinate 18,309,785 of OY776664.1, read as the reverse complement.
TCGGTCTCGATGTTTTCAGAGGTGGTCCTGGCTCTGGTCAATCTTCGTTTCCCTTGCTTTAAAGACTCTGCAAAACACACATATGTAATCATCACTAATTACAGGATGACAACAAAATTATATTGCAAGCTTTTCATTACTGGCTTCAACAATGATTTCAATGTCGTATTTTTCCCATAGTGGACTTGATTTCTTAAGGTTAATCAGCCAGTTGCTTAAATTATGGTATTCGGCTTCCGGTGGATAAAAGCATTGGTGACATGCCCAGGTGTCTCGACGATCCACGAGAACGGCACTAAATCTACCGAGTTCGATTCGCTCACGAATCGTACTACCGCATAACGTTTTTCTCCCGACATCTAAAAAGATATTCGTTAAAAATGCGTAGGTAATCTGCTAAGTTATGATTGCTATGTTGGGTATACAAGTTTATTACTTACGTTTTCTGTTGGCAGTGCACACACAACAGGATCTTCAGCAATTCGTGTCCAAGTATCGGATTTTTATGAAAGACGTTAAAATACAGAAACGAACACAGATTTTCTCGGTCACTACCGCCTTGTACGTTGTCTCGCACTCAACTGGCAACTATTAAAACAGCCCCAACACGCTCGCAAATATCGGTCTGAACGTCTACACTGTATCGGCGAGTCTTATGTTAGTAACGGCAAGCGGCGACCCGCGATCAGCGATACAATATAATACCCTTGCAAGAATATACGGATACGTTCGATCCTATCACTACATACTACAACGATTATTTTCAAATCTCTAAATACTTATACTAAATATTTATAAAAACCTACCATGCAAATACTAGTGTAACAAATTTATAGCTTGAAATTGATTTTTAAAGTGAAATAGTATCAAGAGACTCGGTAGAGTCTCGCGCCAAGTAGTAGTCCCCTACCCCCACGGCGCGCGACAGCCGAGACACTATTATCCCGAACTCGAGCTGTTATCCTTAGTTACCAAACTTTCACCTTGATTTATGCGAAAGTTATAGCTTCGCGAATTTATTTACGAATTTTGTATTTTCCCCATTATTTTTCTGAATCTAATGAGCCAAGAATCAAGCGAATCGGTCCAGTCGTTCCGGAGATATGAATTTTCTCTGTTATTTTTCTCGCGGCAAAAGCCAGGCGGATTAAGAGTCAGTTTCCATAGTTTCTCGGACCATCTATATGTCTGCGTGGGTCTGGCATTCCTGCCACCGGCGGCGCTGCTTCTGCTGCTGCCGCTTGGCTGCAGACAGAGCACCGCAGCGCATCTCAGTGCATCGTAGAGTTTCAGCATGGAAGGGTCTCTGCAGACGCGTGTCAGACGGCCGTCTTTTCGCTTATCGGCATGCGAAGAAAACGGGCGTCGTGCCGCGGCGTGCATTGGATCCGCACGCTGACAAACGAAAAAGGACGGCCTTTTCGTCTCATGATCGCCTGGAACTCGCTTGCGGGGGCCCTAAGCTGTAGTTCTGCCATGCTTGGTTATGTGTCACAATGGTTATGTGACACAGTCCGATGTTATTTTATTAGGGTCCACAGCTATATTCGATTAATAAAAGAGGATATTGTCCTTGTCCCTGTGCCTGTCCCTGTTCCTGTGATCCTGTGATTATATGTAAAATACAGTAAATAGGGAATATCAAAGTGTCAAGTGCGTAACACAAACCAGTCTCTTTGGTTTTAGGATTAGAAGAATTAGAATATCAGAATGGTCAAGTATGTAGTTTGAGGGTTAGTAATCAACATTTGCTTACGAATATAGGTTGTGCGCTTCATCGGTTACGCACTTGACAGTTTAGATAAAGCGAATCATGACTTAGGTACACATTCCAATTTTTCCTCTCCAATGTTTGACGCATTATAAGGATAACGCTAGTGTACATGATTGCTTCAAGGTCTGAATTTTGATTCACTTAGTATCTTTACAATTAATTGAACGATACGCAGTCAACCTTTGACTTTCCTGACTATCAAGTGCATAGTTCAAAAAGCACACAACCTATGGGGCTAGAATGAAGTAAGAAAGCAACGATTACCAATTATATGTAGTTTATGGGTGTACTAGCTATTGGTAATTAGAACGCACTTAGCGAACTTCAGGACTTTAGGTTTTGTGTTGAGCTACACCTGATAGTCTAACCTAACCTAACCTAACCTAACCTAACCTAACCTAACCTAACCTAACCTAACCTAACCTAACCTACACCTGATAGTCGAGTGAGTCTCCTTTGCGCACACTCCACTTTGCACACGGGCCTCTTTTGGAAACTGCACACGCGGAAACAGCGCACATTGGACACTGCCCACATTGGAAACAGTACACACTGGAAATTGCCCACATTGGAAGCAGCGTATAGTGGAAACTGCACACGGTGGAAACCACCCGCAAAGGAAACAGTACACTGCTTTATATTTGATACCTCAATTTATACCTTTTACATATACTAACTCCCGCTCCCACCCAAATACCCACCTGACCATACGGTACCAACACGGCCTCACCTAAACCCTACCAAAATAATTAAAAATCTATCTTCTATAGTATAGCTACCTAACCTAACCCAAGTATAGTTTACGCTTTCCTAACTTTAATAGGTTAGGATAACACGTTTAGTTTAATGACATCGCGTGTATAAAACCCATGGAATCAAAACTTTCGTCGGCCAAAGTACTTCTTGGTAGCAATAAATTGAGCCACAAACAGATATCCTACCTACTCTAATAACGATTGATAATAAATTACAACTCATAACCACCCGCTGTTTATATTTATTTAATCATATTCATATAAGCAATCACTTTTTTTGCGAATAAAGAATTTTGGCCTTTCTTACAAATCATTCATTATTTCACTGTTATTTATTGCTTTTGACTTAAATGTGTGCTGAAAATTCATACTCCCCGCGATGTACACATCTTTTTCATGTAATGTGTCCAAATTCTATTATTCGCGTATTCCTGTGTGTCCAAATTCCATTATTCGCGTTATTCTGTGTGTCCAAATTCCATTATTCGCCTTATCCCGTATGTCCTGTTTCCTCTGATATGTGTACAGCTTCCACTGCCGATGTGCCGATGCCGATGTGTCCTGTTTCCACTGTGGCCAACTTCCAACGTGTGCAAATTCCCCTGTGTCCGAAATCACTGATATATATAATCCCCCAAAATACATTAAAATGTAAATAAAAGCGCCAAGTAGTTTAATGATCCAAAAATGGAATAGATATCACACAAGAAAGCCAAGTTTTCAATCAAAGATACCACACGTTAATTAATTAATTAACTTGCATCTCTCACTTTAAAACTTGGAATGTGCATACTTAATTACCAATCTAAAAATATTACTAGCATATGATTACCTTGACACAAATTTGCACATGCCAAGTTTTAAAGCTTGAGATGCAAGTTAATTAATTAATTAACGTGTGGTATCTTTGATTGAAAACTTGGCTTTCTTGTGTGATATCTATTCCATTTTTGGATCATTAAACTACTTGGCGCTTTTATTTACATTTTAATGTATTTTGGGGGATTTCACGCCTTTTTGGTTGTTTATATTTTGAAGAAAAATACAATCGGACTGTACCACATTCATATAACCGTCATCATTGTTTTGACACATCATCAGTCATGGCATAACCAATGTGTCGGTATAAAACCATGTTATCTGCACAGCGCTCTGCAGCACTTCGCAGTGGTGCCATCTCGCGTGAAACACGTGAGAGTAACATTTTTAGGAATTGTATTAATCCGGACGATGAAACTCTTAATCCGCTTTGCCTTTACCACGAGAAAAATAAAAGAGGAAATTCATATCTCCGGGACGACTGGACCGATCCACATGATTCTTGGCTCATTGGATTCAGAAAAATCAACGATGAAATACAAAATTCTGAAATAAATTCTTGGGGCTCTAACTTTCGCATAAATCGAGGTGAAAGTTTGGTAACTAAGGATAACAGCTAGTGTTCGGGATAATATAGCCTCGGCTGTCGCGCGCCGGAGTGTCATATATATATGGAGAGGGAACTTCTACTTGGCGCGAGACTCTACCGAGTCTCCTGATACACTGGAGAGAGATCGGCCCACCCGGCGATGGGAATGCCTGCGGCAAATTGAAGGCAGAAATGTACTATATTTCAGTTGCCCACTCATCCGGTCCCCCACCACTTTTCGAGGAAATTTGCGTGCTACGCCACTGCAGGCTTTACTGTCACATTTCTACTGATTTCTACGCCGCACAGTGGCCGATTTGGGTCTAATACGCGCGCATCGCACTTTCTGACCGACAAAATTCAAAGGCACGGGAATGAAAATTGAACAATATATCCTTGTTCTGGATAGTATGAAGCACAAAAAATGTTAGTAAATTAATTTTTTATATCATATAGTTTTGAAATTAACGACAGATTAGTATAGTATGTTCCCATGTACTCAAATGGGGGACTTTAACTTTTGTATATTGTTTCGGGAACCTCGTGGAACCTCAGGGTGTATTTTTTTCCTGAAACTAGATTTTTTTCCGCGTCTTTTGACATATGTTTCATCTGCATAAAGTTGCATTAACGCGTGTTATGAATTAATACAATTACAAAATTGTGTTTTAGTGAAGAAAATATCGAAAGAAACGATATATTGATTCGGGAACCTAATGGAATCTTATGGTGTATTTTTTTCCTGAAACTAGATTTTTTTCCGCGTCTTTTGGCATATGTTTCATCTGCAACCAGTTGCATAAACCTGTGTTATGAATTAATACAATTATAAAATTGCGTTTTAGTGAAGAAAATATCGAAAGAAACGAAGCATTTGGCAGAGAGGTAGCATGAGGAGGAGAAGTGGGGGAGGAGGAGGAAAGACAGGTTAGAAAATGAGGAGAACAGCGAGAATGGAAGTCTAAATGAGGTGTGGACACTAGAATGGGGTGAAAGATGAAGGATAAATGAAATCGGTGCGACCGAGGACTATAGTACTGATAGAAAGGAGAAAACGGTAGAAAATAAGGATAGATCTTCCTCGCTTTATCTTATCCTTAAGATATAAACCATACAAAAAGGACGATTATGAAAATAGCCAGTTTTGATGCCTATTTTCCATGCATTGTTTAGAACGGTGACACGATTTCCATCGCTTCAAATACAGAGTAACAAAAGCTCGAACTATTCCTCTGTCAATATTTTTACCAAGGTTCTCGACATAGGAAACAATGGCTTCCGTTGCCGCCTTCTTTCCAGATTTGTCTTTTATTAATGTCGCAAGGAACCGCTTGGACATATTTATCGAGCTGCCTGACATGTTTCTACGCCAGATATTGCGAAACTATGCAAACTAATGAGAAAAATATATTGTACGACACACAATACTCGTGATGCAGACGGTACTAATCGCTGCAGGAACTTGGTTTCAGGCTAGTTGAATGAATCTTCTTGCGAAGAATTATATCTCATTACCATTGTCCCTCTTGGTCCCTTACGAACGATTTAAACAAAACAGCGATTGGGGAAGTCGGAGACTACACGTGTCTCGTGTGCAAAGTTTGCCTCGTGTGTAGTCTAAAAAAAACATATGCCAAAAGACGCGGAAAAAATCTAGTTTCAGGAAAAAAATACACCATGAGGTTCCATTAGGGTCCCGAATCAATATACAAAAGTTAAGGTTCTCCATTTGAATTCATAAGAACATACTATACTAAACTGTCGTTAACTTCAAAACTATTTGAGATAAAAATTTAATTTACTAATATTTTCTGTGCTCCATACTATCCAGAACAAGGATATAATGTTCAATTTTCATTCTCGTGCCTCTGAATTTTCATAAAATCCGATGCGCGCGTTTTATACCCAAAGCGGCCACTGTGACACTGTAACAATTTATTAAAAAGCTAATTATGGGCTATTATTAATCCTTATGTCACAAGGATGAAAACAAACCAAAAAAATGGAGAATCGGTTCAGTGGAACCTGAGTTATTGGCCATGCGCGCATATTAGACCCAAATTGGCCACTGTGCGCCGCTGGATGCCACGCGGTCTGGCGTCGTAGATATACTATACTAGAGCCCGCCATTTAAGTTCGGTGGCGATATAAAACCGCCACACTTCGGGATGAAATTGGTATCCTCGGCTGTCAGGCGCTTTTTACTTAATGCTTACACTTTTGCGCAAGATTCTGTCCAGTCTCCGGATCTTGATCCTGATTCCGATCCCTATCCCTATCCCTATCCCTATCCCTATCCCTATCCCTATCAATTTCCAAACTCACCCGGGGCACAACTTAAATATAAGAAACGAACGGTAATTATTAAAGTGCTGCAATGACGCAGGTGGTAAGGCCATCGGTTGCCGATTCGCATTCGGAGTTGCGAATAGAGCGAACGAGGGTTCGGGCCCGGGTTGGGAGAGAAAGTTCTTTTTTCCAACTCCTTTCTGTCATCTTTCCATCACCCATTACTTCCGACTTTTCACTCTTACTCTCATTTCTTCCCAGCATCTCCTTGCCAGCTCTCTCCCTTTTTAATCGAATAGAAAAAAGGAGGAGGGTCTCAATTCGTTTTGTATATTTTTTTCCCTTACCATAAGCTAAAAAAAATACTATCCGGACTCGAACCTCACCCCCTTCTAGGTGGGAGCAGAAGTCGCTCTCCCTTCACTCGTAATCCGCGTCGCCTTACCATCTGCGCCATTGCGGCACTCTAATAACTATTGTTCGTTTCTTATATTTAAGTTGTGCCCCGGGTGAGTTCGGATAGGGATAGGGATAGGGGTAGGGATCAGGATCAGGATCAGGATCAGGATCAGGATCAGGATCAGGATCCGCAAACTGGACAGAATCTTGTGCAAAAGTGTAATCATTAAGTAAAAAGCGCCCGACAGCCGAGGATACCAATTTCATTCCGAAGTGTGGCGATTTTATATCGGCACCGCACTTAAATGGCGGGCTCTAGTATAGTATATCTACGATGCTAGACCACGTGGCATCCAGCGGCGTATAAATCAGTAAAAATGTGACAGTGAAGCCTGCAGTGGCGTAGCACGCAAATTTTCTCGAAAAGTGGTGGGGGACCGGATGAGTGGGCAACTGAAATATAGTACATTCGTGCCTTCAATTTGCCGCATGGCGGCAAGCCGATGCTCTATCCAGTGTATTATATATATCAGTGGTCCGAAATCCACATGTGGGCAAGGTGGAACGTGCGCAAAGAGGACACTCCCGACATGACAATCAAGATACACCTAAATAAATTAGGTAAATTAGACTGCGTATGAGTATATCGCTTGACACATTGTAAATTATGCGACTTAATAATACTTGACAAGACATATCAGATAAGCTATATGCTTCAGCTAAGCAGATATAAAATCAGCAAGCAATGATTACTAATCATATATCATTTGAAGATATCTTGATGACTGCTGAGTGCCTAGCTCAGGAAACACAGACTCTAATATGTTGCAATTTGATAAATAGGTAAAATAGGTATACTGATTATCAAGAACTATGATTCTTAAAAATATGCATGACAAAAAAGGAGTGAAATCCACCCAAAAAACATTAAAATGTAAAAAATAGCGCCAAGTAGTTTAGTCCCTCAGAAAGAAAGGAACAGGAGAAGGAGAGGTGGGAGAGGATAGGGCAATCGAGGTACAACAAGTGGTACGGAAGAGTCAGGGGAAAGGGGGTGCCGAAATATCTCATGAAGGGTTGGGGGGAGGGGAGATGGCAAAGAGTGGCGAGAGCAAGGCTGGGAAATGAGATGAGGGGAGGGAGATACTGGATGGAGGAAGAGAAGACGAGATGTAGGATGTGTGAGACAGATGTAGAGTCATGGGGACATGTTTGGGAGGTGTGCACGGGATGGAGTGTTGAGAGAGGGTGGCAAGAGATGGTAGGAGAATTGCTGGGGGAGGAAGGGGACGGAGAAGGATGGCTAAGGAAGCTGGAGCAAATTAGAGGGGAGGGAGGAGGTATGAATGAGGAAGGAATGGATGCAGATAGAGAATGAAGTGCAGCGGAAACGGAGGCCCCAAGGGAGGATAGATTTGAAGGAATGTGGGAAGGAGGTAGGAGTGAAGGAGGGAGCAGAGGGAGAGAGAGAGGGAGAGCGAGCGAGCGTATAGGCGAGAAAAGAGGCATGTGTAGCGGACGGAGACACGGTAACGGCGATGGGTAGGCTGCGAGCGACTAGGATGAGGAATAAGTTAAGAGACTTAAGGAGGAGTAGGTTTAAGGAAATTGTAACCCCAAGGGGATCAATAAATCAACATACATACATACATAGTTTAGTCCCTCACAAAAATATATTTCGAACTATTAAACCTAGAACCTATACCCCTATTGGACCAAAAATGTAATTGATATCATTGGAAATAGAAAGCCAAGTCTTTATTCAAACACGAACTCAAAAAAGATCTTGTCTCACAAAAAAACGTGTGCCGCATTACGCAAATGTCTCATAAAAATTATAATTATCAAAGAAACCGCAATACTTGGCCCGCCCAGTTCTTAACAAATCGAGTTCGGAGTCAACACGCAAATGGACTTTCGGAGTCAAAACACAAAGAACCGGGCGTGGCCAAGTATTGCGGTTTCTTTGATAATAAGCATTTGCGGAATGCGGCACACGTTTTTTTGTGAGGCAAGATCTTTTTTGGGTTCGTGTTTGAATAAAGACTTGGCTTTCCATTTCCAATGATATCAATTTTTTGATCCAGTAGGGGTATAGGTGGTAGGTTTAATAGTTAGAAATATATTTTTGTGAGGGACTAAACTACTTGGCGCTAGTTTTTACATTTTAATGTTTTTTGTAGTGTATTATTATTTTCCTCGTGGGCAAGCACGTTTCGTTGGTAAAACATTTCTGCACTGCACTCTGGCAGGGGGAGAGTGCGAGAGATTCGCGTGACATAATAAATGTTTTATGCAAATACATAATATAGGTAATCCTATCATTCTCGCACTATGGCGAGAAATAATTCTTGTTTCTCTCATTGTTATAACTATAAAACGAAATATTGAAAGACTCGGCCGCAATCCTTGATCGCGCCGCTGCTGCAGGCGTGCTGCCTCCGCCTTCCAAAAAAGGGTGAAAGTCTGGCTGTTGACTTAAGGTAAGGAGAGAACTACTGGCTCTTTCAATATTTAGCTCTAAAGTTATAATAAAAGGAAAAACAAGAATGATTTCTCGCCAGAGTGCACCGATGACACGCTCTTTACTATGGTTATTATGCCACGCATCGCTCACACTTTCCGTTCCATTGTGCTGCAAAAATGTTTTATTACCGACTCATTCGGCCCTTGCCGGTTAATCGGAAGACTGTCGGTATTTGGCGTGATTCGGCCAGTTGACCCTAAGCAGCCACGCGACACCGCTGACATTAGACGGCCGCCGAGACAATTACCAATTTCAAAAATCGATAAATTTCCATGGTAAAAAGCCGATAGCACTTACCCGAATCACCCTGTACATCGCTGGGAGTATGAATTTTTAGCACACATTTAACTGAAAAGCAATGAATAACAGTGAAATAATTAATCATTTGTAAGAAAGGTAAGGTTAGGAATGCGTAAACAATACTTGGGTTAGGTTAGGTAGTTATGCTATAAAACAAAGATTTTTAATTGTTTTGGTAGGGTTTACGTGAGACCGTGTTGGATTAGGTAAGGTTAGGTTCGTATTTGGGTGGGGGGAATTAGTATATGATTTCACCTATCGTAATATCTGATTTCAAGGACTAACTCATACTAAAGCGTATTTGCAGAATTATGTGAGCAAGTTCTACTTTTCATGTGTTCTATGTCCATAGTGTACGATAAATACTGTGCGCAGTTTCCATACAAAATGATATCTGAGGTGTACAGTTTCCATTGTCAACTGCTTCCACCGTGCGCAATTTCCAACGCGCACTGTTTCTCATGTGGGCAGTGTCCAATGAGTCCTGTTTCTGAAGTGCGCAAGTTCCAAAAGAGTCTCGTGTCCAAAAAAACTGTGCGCAAAGTAGATTCACTCCCTCGTTCACCTGCTCCCTCCTTTTCCTTTCTCTGTTTATAACCCTTATGAGGGGACTTCCCGTTGGCCATCCGTGCTGTTGTTCCATGGAAGTCCGCGCTGCATAATAGCCGGCCTGGCTATCGGCCGCTCGTCCTCGGTTTCCTATAAGCGCGAATCGGGCGCCAGGTTCCGCGGACGGAACCGAATTTCTAATATCGCGCTCGGGGAAAGCTGTTGCCGAGGACAGCGGGCTCGTCCGCCGGTCCTCCTCGTGGTTGACCCTCCCGGCTAGCTGGGCGAGGGGTTCCTGATGGGAAAAGAGGGAAGGCGACTCGAATCCCACACGGTTGGGTAATTAACAACTTTATTGCGGACGATCGAATTTGCAATAATAGCCCTGGCTTGGGCTGGCCGAAGCTCGGCCGATCTCAAAATTACCCGGACCTACGAGTGGTCCGGTGCCTGGGCGTTCCCGTCGCCGCTTATAATCTAACCCTTATTCTAGATGAGTGATACGCGCGTGGATGAGAGACTACGAACTACGGTGCTTCGGTCAGCTACTCTCGACACGATCAGAAACCAGCTGTTCGTCGGTTCAACAGATGAGGCCGCTGCCTTGTGCGTGGACGTGATCCACGCTCGTACGGCGACCGATACTACGACGGTCGCATAACGCTAGCCGTAACCGAAGCCTTACAATTAAGCTATAACCTAGTTGACTCTGTGACGACGGCAACAGTCACTCCAAGGGACCCCGGGCTGGCCCGTGGGCTGCCTATCGCTGCTTCGTGCAAGGAGAGCCTACGGCCGGCACCGAGACTCGAACGGGAACATTCACAAACGTCGGGACGCACGGGGCTTACCGGGCTTACTCCTTATCCCATTTTCTATCGGACGGCCGCTCGTCCGTATCCTCAGGCGTCGAATCCTCGCTCGCTCGCCTGTCCCAAGAAGCCCCTTTGTTGTTCTGGGCCCCATGGCTCGCACGCCCGCTCGCGCCAGTCAGTCACCACCCGAGTGACGACTTCGCACGCGTTTCCTTACTTCTAGCCCCGCGTGCGCCCCGCGTCCCTGCCCGCTAGTCCTTTCGGTGCCGCGCCGTTTCGAGGGGCGACCGAGTAACCTAGCGCGCCTAGGTCCCTCGGTCTCGGGCCTCTGCTACCGCTGCCGGTAAGGCAGGAGTCGCTAGGACGCTTGCCGATCTTCACCCTACAGCATCGGCCTTTGTTCAGACTGCGTTGTGGCTTTGTCGTCCGCTATTCCTGGGGATGGGCGCCTCCTTCGGACCTCGACCGTTCCCTTCGCAGTTCCCATCGGCCCTTGTTGCCTCTTATGCCAATGGGACATACTCCTTGACCCCTCGGTGCCACCCCGACTCGTTCGAACTGTCGAGGACTCGTTGCCTGAAAGCGAGTTAGTCTACGCGCTTCGATCTATTGGGTGACCCTTGTAGTGACGGCTGTTTGAGCCGGCGGGCGCGCGTTTCGTGCGCGTGTTTACGCACGAGCGGCGAGCGGTTTTTGCGACGGGACGATTCTGCCCCGTCACACCCTCCACACCTGACCCTCCGTCCTCACTCCCTTCACTTCCCTCATCCACCTTTCCCTCTCCTCCTTCTTCTTCTGCCCGCACAACCTATTATACCTTCTCCTCCTTTCCCTGTATTCTCCCCCCCCTCCTCGCTCCAACCACCACTTCCTCAATTCCTTTCTTAGCTTTCCTTTCTCCTCCTTACATTCCTCATGCCACCACCCCCTTCTCCCCCCTTCTTTCTTCTATTCTGCCCTCCTTCCATCGCTTTTACCACCCTCTCCCTCAAGCCGCCCCCTCCCCTCCCCTCCCCCTTTCTCCCCCACAGCCTCAAAAATCTCTCCTGAAAGCCTCTTTCCCCTCCTCATCCCACGACCCTCTCCCGCTCCTTCCTTCTCCTCTATCCTCCCTTCTCCCCTCCCCACCCCTCTTTCCCTTGACCGCCACCATCAGCGGCTGGTGATCCGATTCAACCCTTTCCCCCACCCTCATCTCCTCCACCCTTTCTACCGTGTCCTGATTTCCCAATACATAATCAATTACCGACTCCCCCCACCCCCTGCGTACGTCCATTCCCGTCCTTCATCACCTTTAATATTCCCGTTCATGATCCACCATCCTCTTTCCCCCATCCATTCGCACAACTTCCTTCCTTCCTTGTTCACCACCTCATCCTTTGACTCCCTCCCTCCTTCCCTTTCCCCCTCCCTTTCCTCCCCTCCCAACCTCCCCGTCCTTGCGTTGAAGTCGCCCCCAATCAACACTCTGACTCCTTCCTTCTTCTCCTCCATCCAGTCCTTCATCACCTCTAGCTTCCTCTCCAGATCTCCATTCACGTATATCCCAACCACTCTCCTCGTCATCAACCCTTCCTCTTCCTCTCTCTCCCATCCACTTTCTATCTTCAGTCCCGTCCTCACCCCCACCATCATCCCTCCCATTACTCTCCCTTTCTTACTCCTCCTCGCCCATTGCAGTCCCCATGCATACCCTTTCGGTAGGTTCATTTTCACTCGCGCCCACCCCTTCTCGTCCACTCACGTTTCCAACAACACCATTACATCCCAATCCTCCAGGCCCCTCCAAAACTCCCTATCCTCGTTCCCCATCCCCGCCACATTCCAAAACACCACCATGTACTCCATTTTCCCTCCCTTCCCTCCTCTCTTTACTCACCCTTATCTAGTTTCCCCGCTCCTTCATCCAATATTCCTCCACTTCATCTCACCTCCTCACCTTCCCCCCACCCAGATCCTCATATATCCCACCTGCACACTTTTCCCTAGCCCCCTTTCCCTTTCTGCCTCCCTCTCTATCCTCCATTTTACCCTTCTCTCCTCCTCCGTCAGATCTTCCGCCACTCTCTCTTTTCTCCCCCTCAGCAGCTTCTTTGCTCCCATTACCTTCCTCTTTGCCTCTCTCCCTTCCAACCTCACTATCACCATCCCTCTCCCTCTGTCATCCACTCTTCCCACTCTCCTTATTTCTTTTATCCTTTTCACCTCCTCCCCTAACCCCATTTTCTCCCACAGCTCCTCCACAGCCTTCTCCTCCCCCTTCTCTTCCAATTCCACCCCTTTCACCATCACATTATCCCTTCTCAGTTCTCTTTCTCTTCTATCCATCCTCAGCTCTATGCTCCTTATCCCTCTTCTACTTTCTTCCCCTTGCCCTCCAACTACTCCTCTCTCCTTATCCTATTTCTCAACCTTCTCCATCACCTCTTCCCATCTTCTCCCTCTCTCCTCCCACCTCCTTCTCTTCTCTTTCCACTCCTCTGCCTCCTTCCTCCTCGCTTCCCTTTCCATCCTCAGCTCCTCGCTCAACTCTTCCACCCCCTCCCTGTTCTTCCTCATCTCCTCCATCACTTCCCGGAGCATCTCCAGCACCTGTCCGTCATTCCCTTCCTCACCCCCTCGCCGCCTTCCTTTCTTCCACCCGTCCCCCACCCCCGCCTTCCCCTTCTCGGGAGACCTTGCCGTCTTCGAGCTCCTCTTAAACACCCTCACACCCCCCTACTCCTTATCCTCCTCACTTCTTCCTTTTCTCTTGCCCACCAAGCTTCCTACACTCCCCGCGCTGCTCCCGCTCACCGTCCTCACCCTCCCCTCCACCACCAACCACTCCACACCTCTCCCTACAAATCCTTCCCCGCTCCCCCCTCCTTCCCGCCTTCCATCCTCGCTCACCTCTTCTTTCCACCTGTCACTCTCCCACGACGCCCACTTGCCTTATCCACCTCTACCCTCAGCGCCACCTCTCGCCTTTCCTCGTAACTCCCTTCGCACTCTTCTTTACCGTCCTGCCTCCTGCCTCGTGGCCTTTCTGCTTAACCTCTCCCCCCGTTCCTTTTCCCTTCCTACTCCCTTAACGCTCCCTTTCCCTCCTGCCCTTCTCTCCCCTCGCTTCCTCGCCCTTCTCCCTTCCCTTCCACACCCTTTCCCTTACCCTTTCCCACCTAATCCTTCACACACTCAATCTTCGCCCACACATTCTCTCCACACTCCACTCACACTCGTCACCGGAAACGGAAGTCCAGCAGGATTGTTAGTTTTATTTTGCAAAAATGAGGCCGCATTCCCAATCACTCTACCGAGACATTTTTTATGTCCATTGCTAATCCACACCTCGTGATTTCCTCCATCAAATTCTCTTCATCTTTCTTCTTCTCATAGAAGTACCGATCACAATTGGTATGATTGTCAAAGATGTGGTCGATCGAATTTGCAGCATCCTTTCTGCATGATGTTATTTGTTGGGCAAGTGGCACGTCGTCCTTTGACCTCTTTTGCGCAGAACCCTTTATCGCTGCTCTAAAGCGTAGAATACTGGACTCCAATTTCCTTCTCAAATGCACTGGTACGGTGTTTCCGTAGAGCTTCTGGTGCTTCTGGAGATCTCTTTCAGCTTATTGCAGACATTTCTGAGAGGATGATTTACACACTCCATTTTCTCGACAAGCAGAGAGCCGTAAGGTTTAATTTTTTGCAGTTTTTTTCGTAACACTGCTATTACCATCTCCGATCAACCTCTTATATTTGATTCCGTGGTGTTCTACACTCATTTTGAAGCATTCCACAATTAATTCTGCTTCCATCGACGTTGACGTTGACTTCTAGTTGCGGAAACATAAATGTTTCTTCGCCTCTTTGCCTTTGTTCTCAGCCCTTGCGCAAGTCGTGCAATATTTGTTTTTTATCCCTACAAATAAGACCTTGCGTGTGGCTTCGCCAATAATTACTGCCACTCCTGGTAGGGCGTCATAATTCATCTTGTACGACCGCTTACTCCAAGCACCATCAGCTATAACAGTAATCAAGGGATAGCCATCGTCATCTATATCACCAGATTGTCGGGCGAGCTCTGCTTCCTGTTTCCCGGGTAATTCCATCTCCTCCCAAGCAGTTTTATGAATAGTGTTACGAGCCGAGGTTCAAGTCGGCGAGGTTTCTGAATGGTAAAACCTACTTCTGAGCAATCTAGCCTTTTTGGCGATTTTTAATGATTTTACTGTAAGTGAATCAGGAGCCTCGGATTAATATAACGGCCAACCAGCACTGGGGTATGACTAACCGTCAGTGGTGTGGGAACGCTCGTCAGCTCTATAGATTGCACTTTGACTCTAATCCTTGATCGACTAAAGAAATAACTAAATTTGATCAAGGGTAACGCGCTCCAAGCTTCGGATTAATATAACGGCCAACCAGCACTGGGGTATGACTAACCGTCAGCGGTGTGGAAACGCTCGTCAGCTTCGAGGATAACGTTGAGGTTTCTCAATGCCTCTTTCGTGAAGTTAAATAATTGATTGCTCAGATGGCTCGCCTTGGTTATGTCTCGAGCGGCAAAGACTACCAAGTGTTCTACGATGTTCCCTTGGTATGTTTCTTCAGTTATAGTTAAGAGAAATGTGGATGGGCTGTTAAAAATGAGTTTTAGGAATCTTTGACTTTAGATGTAAAAATAAAGATATATATATATTGTTACACTTAAAAATCGGCTTTGGTACAATATCTTAGGTTTTGAGCGCGATGAACTTAATAGTTAGGTTGGCTCGTTTCACGTCACGAGTTAAACGGGGATGCGGTGGACAATTACTTGCCTAACAGTCACGGTATATGGCTGAACTGTACGGTTGAATGAAACGGTTTCGAAGGAGTATTAATGCTCTATCTAATCCACGTCCACGCACTATGCTTACTGAGATACAACGGGCAGAGATACGTCTTGCTCGAAGGATTCTACTGAAGTCCGCTTTTCCTCCAGAAAATCAGGGTTTATATACTCCAGGAGTCCCGAAATTCCAGGAAAAAGTAGCAAGAGTGGGAACGTGGGTGAGCTAGGTTTGAATGTGTGAGTGTGAAATCCTAGATGCATGCAAGTGCACGCAGCTGCGGGACTGCCTCCCCTATGGAGAAGTCAAGGGTCGGAGCGATAACACATGAAAGGGACGGTCGAACGGTCGAGTTTAAGACTCGAATATTACGCAAGGGAAGAATTCGAGAGGAACGAAAACGGAGGTGAATTATAATGGGTGTTTTGAAAAGAAAAGACGTGAGATTCGCGCTGAGGATGTAACACCTCCCCACCAAGAATGAACATCGCGCTATTCGCGATGCTTCATCAAAAGAGAATCAGACGAATTTTCTTTTGTACAATTGATAAGGGTTCGGAGTGAATGTACCTGAGGGTGACAGAATGAGAGCGAGGGGGGGGGGGGGGGGGCTAATGGGGCGAAGTCTTCAGGTGTAGTACAGGTCGGACGATGCGTTGTCAGGGGTAGTAGATGTAGCCAGGCGAGTCGGTGGTTGTAGTCCGGGTTAGCGGAGGTACGGATCCAGGTTCAGGAGCGATAGTTGAGCGTGTGGGCCAGAAACTTCAATGTTCCGCAGCACAATCCTGGTTGGATGAAAGTAAGCTTCCATCGATTGGTTGTGCTGCTCGACGTATAGAAAGTGTCTTCGGAGACTTTCTCCGCACTCCGCGCACTGGATTACTGGGCGTAGTGCGCGGAAGATGTATTCTCCGCAGTTGTCGCAGGCGAATGGATCCCGGTGGATGAAGTACCAGAAATGGGACTCGCAGGGGTCGAATCCAGCCGGTTGTTGTAGGTGGGTGTAGCACCCATGGCACAAGGCGCGGTCGTCGTCGTGGATGTAGGCGACCCCGGTCCCACAAGTAGATGTCAAGAAGTAATATTCAAGACGTTGGTTGAGAGACGGCGTGGTGGATCTCGGTATGTGTGAGGATGTCTCGTTTTGGCGTGGAGTCATCTTGGTGATAGTCGGAAACAGAATGACTTGGCGTGGTGTTTGCGAGGCCTTATATGTGGATTTGGAGTCAGCGTAGGGAGGGATTAGCCTCTTGAAGGAAACCTCCTTCAAGTCCCTCGAGACATTTTTTTGCTGGTGATTGGGTGGAGGTTTCGGAAACCCTCCCCTGGCGTGAAGAGTTTTACGGTGTCGTCATCGAGGATGACGATATCCTGGGTGTTGTAGTGCGGGAGGGAGAAGGGTGGAGGTGGTCCATCCTTCGTTCCAGCGGTCCTAGATGCGGTAGAGGTTACCCTCGTCTGGACCGCCTTTCCCAGTAGAAAGTGGCCCATCCCGGGGATGAAACGGGAGGCGGAGGCGGAGACTCGCCTTCCGAAGCGGGCTTCGGTCTCCCAGGCCCCTTGCTGCTGGGTCTTGTCGCCTTGGCATGAAAATGTGTGCGTTCCTTCGCAGGACTCACACTGGGTCCCCTTTGAACTTCTCATTTTTCGGCAGGACGAAAATACTGAGACTGACCTCGGACAACGCATCGCTCCTACTTATACCCCTGGGACTTGACTTAAACTATAGCAAGACTAGGTTTTAAGGATACGCCCTCAGAAAGAGTAGGTGTTGGTTCCTCCCTTTCTTGGGGTTTAGAGTAATGAATCGGGATTACTTCGATCGGTGTAGCGGTAGGCCTACGTTTTCAGCGCTTAATGAAAATATATACTATGAGAATTACAATGCTAGTGAAGATAATTACAGAGGCGGTTGAGTAGTAAGAATACATATGAAAGGTTTGACGATGGTGCCCTTGCAATATTTTCGCTTGATTTTCGATTTCTTTTAAGGGGATGGAAAAAGTATCTAAATTCCACGAAGTTAGATTAGACCTGGTTATGTTTAATAATTCTAGGGCTTCCTTGTGATGATGGTCGAACTGGGTTTTTACAAAACTGAGGTTTAAGGAAGTAGTGGGTTTATAAGAATGATTAATGACTGAACTAATAGTTTTGGTTGCCGTCAACTGAGTGGAGTCGGTAATAATGGAACAACCACTACCAATCTCAATTAAACCTGTCCCAAATAAGTATTCCATGTCCGTTGCTCGACCACTGCATAAGATTCGAATCTTTTCCTTATGTTGAGCAAAGTATAACCAAGTGTTATGTTTGGATAAAGGTTGCCAGTAGATCCCGGGCCAAGAAAGTATTTTAATATTACAACTGCTCCATGAGTGAGATACTGGGTCGAGCAACAATTGGATTACGCAAGTGGGTTGCGCCTCAATTCTTACTAACGGTAAATTGGCTTCTCCTATTAATGAGCCATGTAAATGGTAAGCCTTATCGATATAGTTTTCGGATGGAATGAAATAACTTCTTCTATCTAAAGAGATTCCAACATATTGTGCTTCGGGTACTACGTAAGCGGCGACGGATTTATTTCCATCCTTGAGTATTAAGTGAAGTGTTGAAATTTTCTCGATGTGTTGAGCCATTAATTCCTGGTTAGATAAAGGGAACTCAAAAGGGGTAGTATCTCTGAGGTCCTGAGCGGCCGCCACAAGTTGCCTGGGAGATAGGAAAATAGGATGAAGCATGCCCTGCTTTGCAAAAAGAATGGCGTCGGTAATAAGAATTAGATCTCTCTCATATTCAGTAAATGCATGACGTAAATGGTAATCCCATTCGCTCATTGCGAATTCAAAGGAATCTCTGGCTTCTTGTTCCTCTTTAGCTTTAAACTGTTTTGAAAATATTATAGAATAGTTAATCGCCTTTTGGATTTGTTCCTCGACTTTAGAGAATTCTTGTTGGGTATTTTTAAATTGAGATCTCATAACAAAAGTTTGGTTTTCTAAAAGTTTGGCCATTTCTTTTTGATCCGCGTACAAGCGATCTATTTCTTTACTGTAATAATCTGCATCATCCTCGGTTAGAACGCCGAAGAGGGATTTCTGTATGCTACCAATAATTTTTAATGGTGCATTACGTTTATGTTTAATCTTTGGGATGGAACTGGGTTGAAGGGAAGCTTCAATCATATCTCGATAGCGCAAGGTCGTGTTTAGACGACTGTACCATTCCTCTGCTCGGTAATACACTTGACAATTTGGGTGAGCTAATTTAGCGTCAACACATAATCTTTGCGCAAGTGTTAACTGATATTCAATGTCCGGTTGATGAGAAAGAAATTCGTGTAAGTTGATAGCGGTTACCAATTTCCATTGTAACGAATAAAATTTAATGTCCTGCATCTGTTCGTAGAATACTCCGGTGTTGTGCACGAATTGAGTAATGTTGTATTCGACTGCCTGAGCGGTAGAAATGAGGCAGGCTAGAAAAGCGAATACTCGAACCAAGATAGCCATGGCGGAAACCTATAATAGAAATAGAATGTTTTCAACTTTCCATGTGGGCAATTTTTAGCTTGTCTGCATGCTTAACAAGAATTTTTCCATCAGGTTTCTTTAGTGCTATGTTGTTTCGATCTGTGACGTTAATGATTTCAAACGGGCCGATATAATGGGGGTCGAATTTACTGAGTCGCGGTTCTTTGAGTACGTAAGTAAGATCGCCAACTTTGAAAATGACGGGATTTGCGTGTTTATCATAAATCCGTTTTGAACGATGCTTTGCGGAATTTAAATTATTTGCGGCAGTATCTCTGATGGAATCCAGGCGTTTGACGAGATCGATCATATAAGAATCGTAAGTCTCCAATTCTTCTCCGGTTGGAAATGCGGATGGTAGTCGGGCTGGTTTTCCAAAAACTAGCTCGTATGGGGTGAAATTGGTGGCTTCATGTACAGATGTATTATATGAGAGCATTGCGAATGGTATTAAACTGTCCCAATCTTCGTAACTCTCCATGTAATGTTTGAGATACTCGGTTAAGACAATGTGACTCCTTTCTAGTGCTCCATTGGTTTGCGGGCGATATCCAGAGGTGGTTACTTGTTTTATCTTGAATGTTTCGGCCAGTTGATGTAGTATCTTTCCGATAAAGCTGCTTCCTCTGTCTGTCAAGATGGCTTTCGGGGCTCCATAAATAGCAATAAAATTCCGAGTGAAGGCGTCGGCTATGGTGGTGGCGCGGATGTCAGGTATAGGCACCGCCAGGCAATATTTTGTAAGGTTATCTTGCATGGTAAGGATATGTCTATTACCATTAGGAGACTCTGGTAGAGGCCCAACCGTGTCAAGGGAAATCTTTTCAAAGGGTTCAGAAGGGGTATCGGTGATAAGCATTGGCTGACAGGTTTTCAATCTAACTAGTTTTTGTTCTTGGCAACTGGTACATTTACGGATGAAGTTTTGGATTTCTGTTCTCATTTCAGGCCAAAAATAAAAGGGGCGTAGACGTTTGTAAGTTTTGGTAACTCCCTTATGGCCTCCTATAAGACTGCTATGAGCTTCTTCTATTAGGGGCTGTCTGATTTCGATTGTTGGTATTGAGGCGCTTGTAGTACAAATGGTAATGTGAAAGTCAGAGTTGTTGAAAGCTTGGGTTATTAATTCTCCGAATTCTTTATGTGAAATGTGGTCAAGACCATCTTTAACGGCAGATATTCTGAAGGTCGTAATTCGTTGTCTTTGTAAAGTATGTTTTAGTTCTCGGAGAGCAGTGCTGATATTTTCTTTGGTTAACTGTTCATAGAAGTGTTGGACTGCGAAGATACTGATTATTCTTTTATCATTGTGGGTGGAAACCTTGACTTGGCCTTTCTGTGGTTTTTCTAGTTTAAGTTTATTAAGATCTAGATATTCCATTTCTTGTAGGATTTGGGTGACTTGAGTATTGGAATTACAGTCAGCTGGGATAAAATGTGCGTATTGTCCCTTGCGAGCTAAAAGAGGACTGGTAGAAAAAGTCATCTGGAAGTTATTTTTCCGGGTTCGACTCTCACTATCTGTATCCGTGTCTTTGTCACTCGACATGGCACGCTCTTGGAGGTCTAGTAGGGTGTTTGAAATTCTAGTGGGTATGGCGGGCGGGTTTAAGTTATGGGGTCAGGCTGAACGGGTATGAGGGGTTCAGGTAGTGGAGGCGCCTGGTCAGTGTCATCCGAGGGTAAAAAAGCCTGTCGTATGGTAGTATCGGAGTGATTGTAAATTTCCGTGTCTCCAGACTGCTCAGAAGGGGCAAGGGTAGAGTTACCGGATGGTTCAATGAAAGACATTAAATCACTCGGCGCTGCATTGCTTCCATGTGAGGACTCAAGGTTAGCGGGACGATTTTCGGGTAGAAAATTCTCCGCGCTTGGAAAGAAACTCGGCTTGAAAGGATATCGACGGGGTTGCTTTTCTCCTGAACTGCTCTCATCTGTTTCGCTGTCTGAGTGTCGGACTAACGGTCTTTTTGATCTGTCTCGTTTTAATTGTTTGATGCGACTTCCAATGCCTTCCGGGTCTGCCGGTTTAGGTGCCAAATGAGATTTAAAGACTGGATCGATTAATTCTTTAGGAATTAGGGGTAAACAGGGGACTGGACTGTCTCGAGGGACTGGATTTCGAGAGAGAGCGTCGGCATTAACGTTTAGTTTTCCGTCTTTATGGAGTACGCGATAATCGTATTCTAACAGTCGGAGTTTCCATTTTGTCAAACGGGATGTCGGGTCTGCTACTTTATGCAACCAAACTAAAGGCCTGTGATCGGTAACCAGGGTGAAAGTTGTGCCGTAAATGTAAGGTCGAAAGTATTGAACTGCGTAGACCATGCTAAGACATTCCCTTTCAGTGGGAGAATATTTTTGCTCTGCTTTATTTAATGTACGTGAGGCGTATGCTACCGGGAGGTCTTTTCCTATTTCGCCTTGACTGAGAATGGCTCCAACTGCGTATTCTGACGCATCGGTAGTTACGATAAAAAGTTTTGAAAAATCGGGGTATTGTAAAATTGGTTGTTCGCACAATTCTTTCCTTAATTGTTCGAAGCTCTTTTGTTGTTCTTCGGACCATTTGAATCTAATTCCTTTTCCTAATAGAGTGACTAAGGGTTTTGTTTTGGATGAGAAATTTTCTATGAATCGACGATAATATCCTGCTAAATCAAGAAATTGGCGGATAGTTTTCTGATTCGTAGGAACTGGGAATTCCTTGACTGCTTGTAACTTTTTAGGATCCGGGAGAACTCCTTCTTCCGAAATAATGTGTCCTAAGTATGTTACTTCTTTACGAAGGAATTGACACTTGCTGGTTTGTAGAGTTAGACCATTTTCTCGGTGTCTTTGCATTAATTTACGGATTTTAATTTCGTGTTCTCTCAGTGAAGATGAAAATACTATTATGTCATCTAAATAAACAAAGAGCTCGGTTCCTTGTAATCCGGTAAGAACTTGGTTCATTAAGCGTTGAAAAGTGGGCGGTGCGTTTTTGAGACCGAAGGGCATGCGGGAAAATTCGTAGTGACCAGAGGGAGTGGTGAAGGCGGTCTTGGCGCGGTCCTTAGGGTTCATTTCTATCTGGTGGAAACCATTGGCTAAGTCAAAGATGGAGAAATACTTTGCCCCGCCTAGTTTATCTAAGATTTCTGTTATCTGTGGTAAAGGGAACTTGTCGCTAACTGTTTTTTCATTAAGGGCCCTAAAATCAATCACCATACGCCAACGCTTATTACCTTGGGCGTCTGCCTTTTTAGGGACTATCCATAAAGGAGAATTATAGGGGGAATGGGACGGTTGAATAATACCTTGTTCTAGGAGGGCCTTTACCTGTGAGTCGATTTCTGCTTTATGCACGGCCGGATACCTATACTGACGGGTATTTATAGGTATGTCGTCCGTAGTATAAATGGAGTGTTGAAAGTCAGGAGCTCTGCCTAAATTGTCACCAGGTATGTAGAAGCGGTCGGGGAATTCATCAACCAGTTGGAGCACGTGTTGTTTTTCTTCGTAATTAAGATGATCTAGCTCCAGTCTTTTCTTGATTGCCTTCCTTCGTTCTACTGGTGAGGTGATTTTGGGTGGCGGGTTTCGTAAATAGGGTTCTTCTTCAGATGAGTAAATGGTATCGTACGGGTAGATTTCTTGTGGAGGCAGATTGATTTCTACCTCTTCGTCATTGGTATTAGTAACCATGATGTGGCAAGTACCATCGTTGTTGGTTACAGCGGCTTCACCGAGAAATACGTCTTGACGAGTTTTGATACGTGGGAGATAGCCCTCTCTCGTATTGGTATTGACTAGTCGGACGGCGATTTGTTGACGGGTCCGACCGGGAATAATATGACGGGTGGAATTTCCAGTGGGTACTTCAATTTCATTAAGATCCTGGTAGTTAACGAAACGGATCGGTCTAGTTGGCTTGTCTTTGAGCACGAGAGTTTTGTGGTAGTAAGAGATCTCTGCTTCTTCTTGGAGTAGGAAGGGGCTGCCTAGTAACCCGTGGGCAGGCAATTGTAAATTTTTAATTACGTAGAATAAGCAGTTGGTGTCTTCGAGTTGTAGAACGACGGATCCTATGGTGAGAATCGGGACCGAGGCAACTCCAGTTACTTCGATTTCTTCAGGGGAGATCGAGACTTGTTGTAAATTAAGAGAATCGAAGGTGATTAAGTTTATCGATGCTCCGCCATCGATCAGGAATTCTCCGATTCCATTTCGTAGTTCCGGTATCTTGACGCGGATTTTAGGGATCGGTGCTTCGTGGACGATCAGTCGCACATTTTGCACTGGTTGCTGTTGAACCGGACGTGCTTGGGGCGATTTTGGTTGGGAACGTTCACCTGACCGCCTGCTCGGTGAACGTTTTCGAAGTTTAAATGCTTCTCATTAAATTCTAACTTATTATCGTTGCTCGGTTGAGCCAACGAACTACCCGGATGAGCATAGGTGCTATCCACCGAGGCGTGATTTTGTTGTTCCTTAAAGTTAACTTTCTTCCCATCGTAGCCTTTGTGCACACAAGTGCAGCACTTATGGCCCTCGTGGTTTTCGGCCCTTTCCTGTATGTCTGGCAGCCATGGATGTCGTTCGAGATGAGGGGGAGGGAAATTTACGACGCCCTGGGCCCCAGGCCAGTCCGTCCTCTCGAGTGCGAAGGCGGTGGGTCCTCGGTAACCGCGGGGGTCTTCCGTCCCAGATGTACTCCGAGACCCATTGTTTTGGCGCCATTGAGGATTCGGTGACCGTTGTTGAGTATTACGTGCTCCGTCGTAATGATTATTATGGCTATTATTGTCCTGATTGTACCTCTCGTAGGTCTCACTCAGGTTCCGGCTTATATATGTTACTTCTTCAAAAGCATCTTCGAGGCTGTAGAATTTCCTTGGGTCAAGCCTCGATGAATACCTCATCGGTAACCCGCTTACGAATCGTTGGACGATTTGTTTCTCCATGTATTTCTTCATTTCGTCCTTATTTCCATCGTAATCTTCACTGATGGCCGCGCGAGTATTATGGAAGAGATGCCTAGTGCGATCTATGAAACCGCGCACGCTTTCTTCCCGTCCGATTCGTAGATTTAAAACGTCCGCTTGGAAGGACATGAGACTCCTACCCGGCGCGAAGCACTTCTTTAGATATTGCAACAAAGTTTCCACGCTAGCAAACTTCTTGCCGTCCGCGGCTTCTCTGGCTGGCCCAGTTAATTTCGTAAGGATCACACTAACATACTTTAAACTCATAGATTCCGGTAGATAGATTAGCCCATCCTCTACGCATTGAACGAAGTTTCTTAGTTCTTGCGACTTTCCACTAAATACAGGTATTCCCTGAGCTAACTGCTGTAGCGTTGAGAATATCTTCATATTATTCATCATTGTGGCTAAGTCAGCATCAGAAGGCCTGGCTTCAGTCATGATAAAAAGGATTCGAACTTTAATATAAGAACTTAAAAGGGAACAACGATATTCACTAGTGAGATACACACTTTGAATGTGAATATCCCACCGCTGTCACCAATTTGTTACGAGCCGAGGTTCAAGTCGGCGAGGTTTCTGAATGGTAAAACCTACTTCTGAGCAATCTATTCTTTTTGGCGATTTTTAATGATTTTACTGTAAGTGAATCAGGAGCCTCGGATTAATATAACGGCCAACCAGCACTGGGGTATGACTAACCGTCAGTGGTGTGGGAACGCTCGTCAACTCTATAGATTGCACTTTGACTCTAATCCTTGATCGACTAAAGAAATAACTAAATTTGATCAAGGGTAACGCGCTCCAAGCTTCGGATTAATATAACGGCCAACCAGCACTGGGGTAAGACTAACCGTCAGTGGTGTGGAAACGCTCGTCAGCTTCGAGGATAACGTTGAGGTTTCTCAATGCCTCTTTCGTGAAGTTAAATAATTGATTGCTCAGATGGCTCGCCTTGGTTATGTCTCGAGCGGCAAAGACTACCAAGTGTTCTACGATGTTCCCTTGGTATGTTTTTTCAGTTATAGTTAAGAGAAATGTGGATGGGCTGTTTAAAATGAGTTTTAGGAATCTTTGACTTTAGATGTAAAAATAAAGATATATATATATATATATTGTTACACTTTAAAATCGGCTTTGGTACAATATCTTAGGTTTTGAGCGCGATGAACTTAATAGTTAGGTTGGCTCGTTTCACGTCACGAGTTAAACGGGGATGCGGTGAACAATTACTTGCCTAACAGTCGCGGTATATGGCTGAACTGTACGGTTGAATGAAACGGTTTCGAAGGAGTATTAATGCTTTATCTAATCCACGTCCACGCACTATGCTTACTGAGATACAACGGGCAGAGATACGTCTTGCTCGAAGGATTCTACTGCAGTCCGCTTTTCCTCCAGAAAATCAGGGTTTATATACTCCAGGAGTCCCGAAATTCCAGGAAAAGTAGCAAGAGTGGGAACGTGGGTGAGCTAGGTTTGAATGTGTGAGTGTGAAATCTTAGATGCACGCAAGTGCACGCAGCTGTGGGACTGCCTCCCCTATGGAGAAGTCAAGGGTCGGAGCGATAACACATGAAAGGGACGGTCGAACGGTCGAGTTTAAGACTCGAAAATTACGCAAGGGAAGAATTCGAGAGGAACGAAAACGGAGGTGAATTATAATGGGTGTTTTGAAAAGAAAAGACGTGAGATTCGCGCTGAGGATGTAACAATAGCTTCGCCAACACTTTCATGTTTGTTGTCGTATAAAGTAGTCGACATTTGAAACAAATCCAAAACAGCGGAGAATTCTTGTAATTGGGAATGTCCGCATCCTATAGAGAGAGCACCCATCACTGCAGACGTATTCCAGTCCGAGTCTCTATCAGTCTTCAAAGAGAACTTCTTATTGCACATATCACATAAGACCGTCAAAGTTGATTTGAATCCAACCAAAAGTTCTTTTACGATTCTGCAAATCTTCATACTGCACGAGAAATATGGGGCGTCCTCCATTTCTTGGATTTGTTCCCAAAAATAGCCAATATCGATCACTCTTCTTCCCCTCAATAATTTCTCCTCTGAATTGGTCGGTACGGTGTGATTCACATTTTCCTCAATCTGAACCGTTTCGGTGGGGACATCATCAAATTCCATGGGAGTGTTGGATGACATTGGCTCTGGCTGTAATCCATTCCGAACGAAGTTCATAGCAGTCCAGTCAGGGGAAATAGGAAAAACCCTGCCGTTCCGGATGTTTATTGCGATCGGGTGCCACTGGTAGAAATTAATTCGGCATATTGGGGCACCAGCAATCTCTTGGGCATTACGACCGTTGGTTGCCGTACCAAATGACTACGTTTTATTGCACCTCTTACTGGTGGTTCATTATTTTGTAACACAAAGCATGTTTCCTGCATTTATTGGTTGAGTTCCGCGTTAGTGATTTGGTACACGGTAGAGCCTATTACCCAATCCCTATAATCCTTTATCGGCACCCGCTACCCTCCACATCAGGTACCGTGCGCCGCTAGAAAGAAGGAGCCTGGATCCCACATACCTGCGGGGAAACTAGGTGCTCTCTTTCCTGCGGCGCATGGTGCATATTTCCCTCGGCCAAAGCTTTCCGTATGTAATGTATTAACCCTCTAAATCATTTTCGTATTGTCCATGTTGTTATTTCTCGTAAGTACTGGAGGAAAAGAAATTAATGCTTGCGAGAGATGGAGGAGAAAGGGACGCACTCCGCTGCTCACAGGTAGTGCTTGCAGCTCGCAGGAGCTCCCGGCCGGGCGCGCCGCGGTTGGGTTACACAATTAGCCGGGGTTAGCAACCCTCGCGGTACCTACTTTGGTGCAAGTGTGCACTAGAGTAAATATGGGATCAGCTAATCTCTACGCCAGCTAATCTCTAAGAAGGTCAGATCAGGTACAGCACGGGTTAAACCCGCGCAGTGGCTCAGGGGGATAAGTGTCCGATTCGCAATTAGCGGGACCCAGGTTCGATCCCAACACCTGTCATCGCCGATTTTCGGGACACGTTCACGCACTGCGCGGGGGGTGGTTCGGACTCCACCTTAAAAATTGTAGGTCCACTCGGTATGAGAATAAATTTGGTGTTCCCCCCTGCTTTATGGAAGCTCATACCGGGTCGGTATGTGAATACAGCAGGTATTCTATACCCGTCGCAAACCCTGCGGGGAGTCGACGTTAATGAAAACAATCAGGTGCAGCAGGAGTTGCTCCCCATAATAAACTATGGCACTTGTTTGGCCGAATCGTTGCACGCTCGAGCGGGGGTATCCTCCTTCATTCAATTCTTTGTCTCCAACACCGATTCATTTCTTCATCATTGAAGAAATTCATAGAGAGAAATCGAAATTATATTTTGGATTGAGCTTCAAAATGACGAAGAGGTGCGTACTGATTTTTGTTTCTGAATTACAACTGGGTTTAATAATTTCAAGATAAATAATCAAATTTCGGTCAATCTATACCGAAATAAGCCGATAAGAAATGGAATACACCCCGAAAGTGCTTACGAAGGGCTGCTGAAAGTAATATTCAGAGCCAAGTGAAAAGGTCGGTTTCACGGCGCGGTCAAGAAATTTGAGATCAATCGGTTCATAAATAACGACGTTACGGCTGTTCGAAAATTCAGAGCCTTAGAAATGGCTCTTAAAGCCTCCTTCAAAGATCCACTGAGTTTTGTCTACTGTAACGTAGCGCCTCCGCGCTAGCGATAGGAATCGTGGCAACCAAACCCGAACTGGTGCAGAACATCGCACTAAGAAGCACGTGAGGGCGAAAGGCGACTGCGAAGCTCCGGGAAGGGTTCCCTTAGGCTAAATTTGATTTGAAAGGAAAAAGATATTGGCTTTGCTTTTGTTTTTGTATTATATATTCCATGCACGGGAGGCGAGACTAGAAAGAGAGAGGAGTATCAGAAAGGCATCGGGGAGACTCCCTTGGAAGTGCGCACCAAAACACGGCACTTAACGCGGAGAGAACTACCAGCGATCCAGGAGCAGTGGCAGGAGTTCCCTTGGACAGTCAAAGGAAAGGGCACCAGGGAGCAACTCCACATGTTGAGAGGGCGAGCCACGAAAGCCGTCCTCCACCAGGCTGCACCGGGACGAGGACAGCCACACCGGCGAGCGACAGCTTGCCACGCCGCAACTTAGCCGGCTACGTTGTCTGCTAGGCCCCGAATTGCGAGATTGCGCCCAATAGGCCAGCAGGTGACATCTAGCAGCGCAGCTGTGTAAAGATGCCCTGTTGGCCGGGCCGCCACTGTTCGTCCGCTGGAGAGCTGTAGTGTTGCGCGAAATGATTCGTGGGAAAGGCGGAAAAGGGGGGGGGGGGGGAGGATTCGCCGGTGCCGAGACGCGTGCCGATCCACCGGCTCGTCACTCGTAGTGCCGAACGCCTGACGTCCTCACGTGTCTTTGGAAAGTCCTTAAGGCGCTAGGCTACCCACGTGACTTTTCGCGAGTTGGTCGCCGGCCGTGTTACCTACAGATTTTGACGTTAACATAAGAGCGAGATGGAGCTGCACGCGATGTCTGTCGAGTGACTCGACCACAAACGCATTTGTGTTGGAGTGAATATATGTATGTGTTCGTCTGGCGACAACTATGTTGCAACCGTTACGATGCTCGCTTGTCGCTATTCCGATTTCGGGCTTCGATGCTTCTGACTACCGAGGCTCCGAGACTGGGGCTTGAGTTGTCGGCATATATATGTATGTATACATATGTATGTATAATTGGAATCGGTATTTCTCTTTCGCTTTGGATAAACAAAGCGGGCTAGACTATCTCACTTTCACTAATGTCAAGCCTCTATCGTAAATCGTACTCTAAACTAACTGCATGTTTCCTGAACCGTATACAGAAATAATATAAAAAGCAAAAAGTGTAAAAAAAGTATGAAAAACAACGAGTATAAAAAACACACTGGGTGGAATCGAACTCGGTCCTTTCCAATGCAAATCGATCGCCTTACTCCTACCACTATCTACAAGACTGTCGTCACATTTCTCCATTTCACTAAAAGATAGGTGATTCTTCCCATCATTTTGTTTACTATATGACATAGGCACATGAATTTGATGGGAAATGAAATACGATCTGACAAGAACATATAGATTTGGATTGAATGACTCTCATGACGTATATAATTGCCTAACAATACAATCATTTCTTTGTTGAAATACTACTCGATCTGCATACAAAAAACTAGACGATTAGCTATAGCTGTTTTTATATTTTCATAAAATTGTGCTTGTAGCCCCGAATTCGAAAAGAAAATACACAATGGGAACAGATAGTGTCATAGTAAAGGTACCTTAGTAAGTTACTACTCAATTTTTTTTTAAAGAATTCCATTGAAATACTAATTGAATAATCAAATAATTGTGTACGTCATAGGCGTCATTCAAATCGAAACTCCATGCTATAGCAAAAAGGGCTCCAATATCAATTACGTTACATTCTGGATGTCAATGTATACTATAGTGAAACGGGAAATTTGGCTTGATACAAAAAGTTGTTTGTCCGAAACATTATTAGAAACACAAAGGAGAATGACAATTCTTGTAGTGGAATGGAGAGATGTTACAGTTAGTTATGAAAATAGTGCAATGAGTAAAACGATGGATTTGAATTGGAAGAGAACGAGTTCGATTCCGCGTAGTACGTAGATTTTTTTGATATACATATTCCTGTTTTCTCTGTTACTTTACATTTGTATACAGTCGATATGTGATCAAATTCAATGAATCACTATACTTTTGGAAATATAAGAATGAACGAACTTATCAAATTATTTATAATATAAGTTTGGTAGTAATGAAAGTGAGAGAGCCAGCTTCATTCTGTTTGTCCGAACGGAAATCGAAAGATACCGGTCCGATATATATGTACTACATACAATGCCTGTGCATACAGTATTAAACATCCTTTTACAGTATTATAAAGAGCATAGCTGTGCAGGCTCTTAGGGATAATGGGAAAGGCTCAAATTGTTACAATGGCGAGGCGTCTGATACACGCGTTGAACGATTACTGCACCTATCCTTGCTTTGAAACACTACTATTTACTAGGTAAAATCACAATCCCATGGAACCACGACAGGCCCGGCTTATTGAACATTCTTCCTTCTGTTTATATATTTTATAGCTAAAATCCGTGAGTCAGAATAGAGGATTCCTCCAAAATCGTATTGTTATGAAGTGTTCCTGCATCCTGTCAGTCAGTACATGCCTAACCCCATAACACGCTGTCAAGCTTTGATTTCAGGCGAATAGCCCTCTCGATAGGGCGCCATCTCGTTCTTAGCGGCCGACCTAAAGTACTCACGAATATTGACCTGTGTGATCGACACTATGGCGAAATCGGGCAACAAGCAGGGTGAGACGGGGCCACATCCTACGGCTCTATTTCTTACAGTCTCGAAATAAAATACAGCTTGGCGTGTTCTTCAGTTCATAAGGTAGCGGAGGCTGGTAGTTATTTTGCAAGGAAAACACGGAAAAGACACAAATAGACCTAAGCAAAAGACCAGTGTATTTCGCGACCATCTTGGAAAATCTACAGACTTTAGACGACTAATTTGCTACAAAAATAACACAATCCCATGAAACCACTACCAGGCTCCGCTCCATTGGTCTATCTTCTTTCGATTGAAAGCTTTCTCAACCCAAAATCATGTCATATAAGGGAGCAGGATGTGGCCCCGCAAACTCATATTTTGGGCCGATTTCGTCGGTAACACAGTAGCTCTGCCGTACTGCAGAGACGGGTAGCCTAGCCCCTTAAATATCTTCTTGTATTACTCCGGTAAGCCGTTTCTCAGACAAAGGAATAAGTGGGCTTTCAGCCCGAAAGCCAGCCCTTCCCGGTGTCCCTTCAGGGCACTGCGAGTCAATGATTATAATGTAAAGGAGGTTCGGAAGCCTCAGGAAGAGCCGACGAGAGGCTAAGATATATTTGTAATTATTTTGTAATTTAGCTCCACCGCTTCGTTTTGGGAGCCGTAATGATATTGTGCTTTTGCATGTGCCACTGATTATTTCTTGTGTGATCCGGCGGTACCTGTGTGCCGCCGCAAGGCCTGACTCGGCTTGCGAAGCGCTTTGTTATCTATTATACTCTGATTTGCCACTATTGGCCTGGATTTGAATTTCTATTAACTGCTGCTTGCTTAACCGATCATTTTGTACAGTCTTATTGGAACCTTGCTTGATTTGCCTAACTATTTGCTTGCTCTGAATAAACCATTCTTTATTTTGCTTCTTAAATCTGTTTTGGCTCAGTCTATTAGCTCCTTCCTAACGTCCTCCTCGGCGTCCCTTCTTTAAATTTATTGTGTGAGAAGGTTGTGTTGCCGAAGGAGTGCCGTCGGGTCTGGCTCACTGCAGCCCGCAAGGGCCGAGTCCCTTGGTTAGGGAAGCAGGCGCAGGCCACCCGACGAAGGTGCCGGCACGTGGCCGACGGGCCACGACCCGTGCTCGTCACAATTGGTGCCCGAACAGGGACCTCGAGAGCGTTAGGAGGAGAGCCGTAGCTTCAGTATAACATAACCCAGTATTTGCAAGTGCCGAGTAACACGCGGTCGGGAGCCGCCATTTTGTGATCGCTCGGACGAGCGAACACGGCGTGATACATTTGGTGTTGGGATTTTGATTGCCATCTATGCTATAATATATGTGATGACTATTGAAACATTGAATTGTTGATATATGATATGATTGTTGCATGCGATGATATATATGTGAATGGTATTGACTGTAATGTAACTCGCGGGGCGAGACAACTCCTCGCCTTCCCGTAAAGGAATATCTCTCGCGAAATTAGAATTGGGGCTATAAGAGCCATCTATCGTATGGGAACATCTCCAGCCAGGTTCTCGCTAAGAATTTGTAGCCAATCTTAACGCTTCTTGTATTTGCGTGAGCCTATTAGCGCCCGTCAGGAGCGAGGGCTCCTGGTACCTTCGAACAACCGATTCAACTTCGCATCCCGTGGACCCGGCCTGGAGAGCTGAGCATAAGGAGCAGCAGCATCAGAAGGAACTCCAGCGAGGGATTGGTCATCTTCCTGGACGACTGGACGACCGCACGCGCTCTTGTGGGTTCCAGCCGAAGAACAAGTATCCACGATGATCGGACTTCGGCGAGGAAAATTTGGCGCGGGGCGACGGCCCTGGCGCCTGCTCGGCTCAGGGCACAGCGAGGACCACTAGGATTGGCGGGGACTTAGGGACCAATAGGCAGGCCGGTTTTCGGGGACAAAGGGGTCGCAAGCGAACGGCTAGCGAAGCGCGTTAGGACCGGCACTCGTTGTAGAAGCGTGCGTGCGAGCAGTCGTAATCGTAACTATCGTAATTAGCGCCCATTAGCGAATACCGAACTTGCGCCGTAGAGAAGGAAGGAAGGACGAACGAGCGTACCAGGATTGTCTCCGTTCGAGAGTTGTACTAGCGCCCGGCTAATAACCAGATATTTTCGGTAAGCGAATCTTGTACCGGCGGGCTTTTGCGTGAGACTTCCCTTTTGTAAGAAGTCTCAGCCCGATACTCGCTTCCTTTCCGCCCTTCTGGCGATCTCTGTTCTTTACGCTGACTGCAAGCGAATTTTGGGTTTTCTCGCGATCTCTACTTCGATTTGTGCATGAAAAGGTGACCTTTTTTTTTTTTTTTTTTTTTTTTTTTACGTGGGGAAATCCTCATGGACACCCCGCCGCCCTGGTGGGGGCGACGGGGTAGTGCCGGACTCTTACCGGCTAAAACCCCACGGTGGCCATCCTCGGCGCTGACTGGGGCGACACCGGGAACTCTGGTAGAACACTACCGGTGCCGCCCCGCGCCCGCCCCCTATTGAAGGCACGTCTCGTGGTGGGGGAGCGGCCAGCCGCTCTCTCGCTTTCACGAGAGAGGGAGGCTTCCCCCACCACTCGCGGGGAGACACGGCTCACCGCACTCCTTCGCTAGCGGCGAAGGAGGCGGGAACCGCGCCCCCGCATTACCCATCCCTCCTGGGCGGGTCGTGCGACCACTACACGCCCGCCCCGCCTCGGGGCCGCTTGCGCAGGCGACAGAGCCACCACTCTGCCGCCTCGCGGCCCCTTGGCAAGCACCCGGCCCGTCAACGGGTCGAGATCCGTCGACGGGACCGGGGCCTCGCTCTACTGCGGGGGGACAAGATCCCCCCGCGCGGGTCGGCGGCGGGGACGGGCCCTCTGCAGACGGAAGGGGTCCGTCCTCTCCCGCCGCCGCTCCGCCTCCTCCTTCTGGGAGAGCACTTCCTCGCAAAAGGCGAGGAAGGCTCTCCACGACCTCTCGCTGCCGAGGATCTGTCGGATGACCGTCGGCAGCGAGAGGTCCCTTCCGATATACCGGACCAGGACACGGCGCTGTTCCCTCCAGGCCCTGCAATACTGGAGGGTATGTTGCGCCGTGTCCGGGTCCCCATCACAATGGTGGCACTGTGCCGTCGCCTCCTTCCCGATGCGACGCAGGTACTCACCGAAGCAGCCGTGCCCGGTAAGCACCTGCGTCGCGCGGTAGGAGAGCTGCCCCCTGCCGCGACTCAACCAAGCCTCGAGGCTCGGGAGAATCGCCCCGACGGCTCTGTGGCGGGAGTTGGCTGGATCTTCCAGCCTTTCCCGCCACATCTCGACAACGAGCCGTCGGGTCTGGCGCTTGAGCTCCTCGACCGACCGTTCCGTGGGTGTTCCGCCCCTGTTGCGGAGGGCGCGAAGACCCAAATAGGTCCTCGCGTCCCCCACCGCCAGGATGTCCAGGGGCGGAAACCTCGCCAGTAGGGTGGCCGACGCCAGGGAGATCGTGCGATATCCTCGCACGACCCTGGCGGCCATCCGACGCTGTACCCTGAATAGCAGGGCACAATTGCGCCGGCTGGCCGCCAGGTCGCCCGCCCAGACTGGTGCCCCGTAGAGCACCATGGAACGGACGACTCCCGCATAAAGGCGTCGGACACCCTCCCACGGTCCCCCGATGTTGGGCAGCAGGCGTCCTAGAGCGCCTGCCGCCTTCTCAACTCGGGGGATAAGCCGGCCGAAGTGCTCGTTAAAGCGCCAGAGGCCGTCCAGGGTGAGTCCGAGATACTTCATCGTATCTCTCACCTGGACGCGGGTCTCTCCTACCGCAATCCACCGCTGGGGAGGCGGCCCCGCATACCGTTGGCGATCGTAAAACCAGATCGCCTCGGTCTTTTGCGGGGCCACCCGAAGGCCCAGTCGGTGGATTCGGGCGACGACACAGGCCACCGCCGTCTCCGCAACGCGGATGGTCCTCCTCCCATCCTCCCCGCTGACTACCACGAGTGTGTCGTCTGCATAGCAGATCACCGTGGAGTCAGCGGGGAGTGCAGCCCGCAGGACGTAATCGTAGCCGAGGTCCCATAGCAGGGGGCCCAACACGGACCCCTGCGGGACCCCGGCGTACGTCTCCCTCTCATACTCCTGCGTCCGGCCCATGAACTTAATGCCCCTGTCGGCGAGGTAGTCCCCGACGACGGCCCGTAACTCAGGGGGCACTCGATGGTACTCGAGCGCCTCCCTGATGACCCACCAGGGCAGGGTGTTAAAGGCATTCACTATATCCAAGGATATAGCGATACACACCCTGCCCCGGCTTGCAGCCGACTCCGTCAGGGACCTTAGGCGCTTGATCGCGTCTATCGTCGATCGTCCCTGACGGAAGCCGAACTGCCCGTCGTC
This sequence comes from Crossocerus cetratus, assembly GCA_963675795.1. Lineage (NCBI taxonomy): Eukaryota > Metazoa > Arthropoda > Insecta > Hymenoptera > Crabronidae > Crossocerus > Crossocerus cetratus. The sequence continues at coordinate 18,274,922 of OY776664.1, read as the reverse complement.
GAGGTCCGGACCTGTCGCCGACAGGTGCCGGACGAGGCGGTTGGCAATAACTCTCTCGAAGAGTTTGCCCGCCTCGTCCAGCAAGCAAATGGGCCGGTACGCGGAGGGAGAGTCCGCGGGCCGCCCATCCTTCCGGATGAGGACCATCCGCGCCCGCTTCCAGGAGCGGGGGAACCTACCGCGCCTCAGACAGCTGTTAAAAAGCTGCCCGAGGCGCGGGACCAGGACGCCCATGGCCATGGCCAAGGCCCTGCCTGGGATGCCGTCCGGGCCCGGCGCCCTGTTCGCGCGGGCCCGGAGACGCCTAATCGCGGCGTTGAGCTCGCCGCCAGTGACCCCCATGGTGGCCTCGTCCCACTCAAAACGGGGACGAGGCCGACCGGGGGTGGGGTCCTCTGCTCCCGCAGGGAACAGAGTAGCCACCACCCGGTCGAGAAACTGGGGGTCAAGCAGCTCCGTTGTTGGGGGCGCCCATGGACGTAATCGTCTGACGATTTTGTATGGGCGCCCCCACGGATCCCCGTCCAATGTGGCGACGAGCTCGTCCCAGGCATTGGCCTTGGCGGCTTTGATGGCCCGCTGCAGGGCGACCGCTGCCTCGCGGTACGCCGCATACAGCTGGGCCACCTCCGCCGCGACCTGACCGCGCCGTCTCCTGGCGCGGGTGTACTGGCGCCTGCGGTGAACGCAGGCGGAGCGCAGGACAGCGATGTCCTGCGACCACCAGTACACCCCGCCGACTGAAAAGGTGACCTTCCTGCAGGCTTATGTGCCGTCTACAACGGACCACTCTCATTATCGTTATTATTGTCGAGCCCATTTGCTTCACTTCATCTATCGCGGCATATTCGTGCAAAATACTTTTCCGGTTAATTATCGCGATTTAGGCTCGTGCCGACCACCTGCGTATTGTAATTTTGCGACTTCTGCGACCGAATATCTGTTGCGTCACCACCTAACGGACGCGTGCCACGCACGAGCCGCAGTACACCGGCCTCGTGCGTCGCCTCTAATCTTTTTTGTCCAAGTATTCGAATATTCGAATAAAGAAACTATTGTCGCATTTAATCGTTCTGCCTAGCTCTCTCGCCGAATCCACCTGCTCTCCTCGCGTTCCTGACTAGCCTGGAAATCCGCCCGGGAATTTTCTTGCCGATTGAACTCTATTTTCGCGTTGACTAAAACTTTCAGTAGTTTATCAACGTTGTTGGCACTTTGGTGCCTGGCGCCCAATTTCGCGGTTGTGTTCGGATTTTGGTTAAGTACGAGTTCAGTATTATCGGAAGCACTTCCCGGCCGAAGTGTAGAGGACTTGGGAAATTAAGAGAGAGAAAATACTTTCGAGTCGAGTCTCCCTCAAAAGTAAAATAGAGACTGTCTTTAGTTTGTGTCGCGTTCTTGCTTCTGTCGCCTAGAGACTCTATTTTCTTCTTGCCGAATTTCTTCCGGCGAACCAGATTTCGCGGCCGGAAGAAATTCCTTTACAAATTGGCGCCCAACGTACGGGCCTTGAGACGAGTCGAGCGTAGTCAGAACGGTTACGCGCAGGCAGGCATTATCGTAAACAGAGCGGTCACGTTTCAAGGGTGAGGACGGGACGGAAACCCCGAGCCTCGAGTACCCGCGTGGCTATTTTTAGACCCAGGATTCGTAGTCCTCGGGTCGGTTATCTTTTCGCGGAAATTTACGATTGGCTAGTGTTGGTTGGGGACTATTTTCCCCGGCTATGATATATTGATGATTTTAGAATTTTATGCATGAATTACTAAATCTGAGAATTGATGATATTTATTATGTGAACTGGATTGTTGATTATTGTCATTTATTGTATATTATCGTATGAACTGTGAACGATTGAGCTGAGCGAATAGACGACTATTGCTTTAACGAGACCCAGTAATTATTGTTGAGGTTATTATAACCAATTGGACTTTCACCTAAACTGTTTAGCAAAATTGTAAATAATTGAATTCAGTACTCTCGCATAGGCGATTACCTGTGAGACAGTACCATATTGTAAATACTTGAAGTCTGTGTCAATTGTACAAATAATTGTGATTGTTATTATTTATTCATACTTATTCAAAGTTGTCGCAATTATTTATCTAGTATTATACCGTTGTTGTGTGTCCCTAAGGGGTGAAAGCAAGTCTCATTTGGTGGCTTCGATTTGGAATTGAAACCCGAACCATTAGCGAATTTGTCGTATATTCAATTTGCCCAGTTCTCTCGCGAAACCATATTTCGTGTATGTTCTGTTCACAGCCCGGAAGTCGAGAATCCAGAGTATAAGGTTTGAGTAATTTTCATAGTAAATGAAATTTGAAGTTGGATTTCGTGATATTATCGTTGCTTGTCGGTTGGTGAGATTTGGAAGACAGAGTTATTGAGTACAGTCTGTTGTCGCGTGTAAATACGTTACTCGATCACATTAGCGTTCAAGTACAATAAGCTCGGTGTCGACCGCGTCGTCGGAACTCGCGCAAGAAACGTAAACATTCACGCGAATAGAGACGCCTACGGTAAATAATGGATGAGCCTAACGCGGTGCACGAGTGGCTGAGGAATCTGCCGATCGAAGTAATTCGCGGGGAAATAGAGCGTCGAGAATCTTCCGCGGGTGGCGGATCCCCTGGATTTAGGCTCCACGTCAATGAGCCATCTAGCCAAGGAACGCCCGGTCAGAACAACATAAATCCGCAGTTTCTCGCAGCCCCTAATTATACATCACCGGACTCTCCGTCCGGCTTGTTCCACGGCAGTCCTCCTCCAGTAGCGCCCCTCGACCCGCCGCCGTTAGCACCGATTTTCGGGCCAAATATCGCCCCGGGTTCATCCAGGACCAGTCAAAATTTACCGCCGCCGTTGAATCCGACTCGCGCAACGCCCCAGCGAAGGACGTCGCCTTATTTTCCATTACTGAATCTGTCCGACCTTGGGCATGATTCACTAATTTTCCAGCCCGGTCCGATCAGCCGATCTAGTGCCGCAGTTGATTACGTCTTCAACGTATTACAGCGATCGGGAATGAAATTCAAAGGAACGCCGCAGGAAGACGTTCGAACATTTGTCACTAAACTACAACGATTGCGACAAGATTATTTATTACCCGATCGGTCGGTTTTGCTATGTATTCCGAGTTTTCTGGAAGGACACGCCGCCGATTGGTTCGAGGCGAATCGAGACAAATGGAATACGGCTGACGCCTTTGAAGCTCACATGTTGTCATACTTCGCGAATCCGGATGATCAATTCACGCTCCGGAAAGCTGCCTATTATCGCCATCAGGAAACAAACGAGAGTGTACGCGAATTCATCACCTGCATGCAGAGGATCTTCCTACGAATAACTCCCGTGGTTAGCGAACCCGATCAGATCGCTCACATTTATCATAATATGCACCCGCAGATACGCCAGGGTGTTCAATTAAGCTCGATTTCCACGACTCTCGAGCTCGTACAGGCCGCGGTTCGCGCGGAGGCAAATTGCGTGCCCGCGCCAAAAACACCGTCCGCTTACCAGCTCCCATATACCGCTTATGGTGCGGCTACGACGCCCGGCCAGAAAACCAGCCGTCGTACCGACCCCGTATGCGCCGCGATCGCCGCCGTAAAAGCGCCGGGTTCACCGGCAGCGAAAGAAGTGGAAACGAAAGCGGAAACGAACCCATCTGCCGAAGTCGAGGAAGTAGGAAATCTAGCCGCGGTTGATCTGCCCGCGAGCGGAGTTGGTTGGAATTGTCGCGAGGAAGGGCATCGATCTAAGACCTGTCCGGCTCCCGCGACCTTGCATTGTTATTGCTGTGGTTACCCAGCGGTCACTATTAAGAAATGCCCGCGTTGTCAAAAGAAAGCGGGAAACGCGAAACGGGGTCGATAAATCGGGCCAAAACGATCGACGATCGACAAAATGACGACGATTTCGCCATGCACTCAAAATTATCGCAGCCTACTCTACTAAATCTGGAAGTGAATATCGCCGGAAAACTATCTGAGTTAGCGCTTGTGGATTCAGGCGCGACATACAGTTTTATTAGCTGAACCGTGGTTAAGGAAGCCGGTCCATTGATTAGCTTCGAGAAGCTCGAGCCACCACCGTTTTTCACATTAGCGTCCGGACAAGCTTGCCCCGCCAGATCTGTGGCAACTTTATCGCTCCAAGTTAAAGACGTGGCACACCAAGTGAACTGTTTTGTGCTCGAGACCCTAGCAGCTCCTCTAATCATTGGAGTAGACCTTATCGCTCAATTTGGACTCATGGTCAATTATCGCGAGGAAACTCGGCATTTCTTGGATTCACCTTCGCGTAGTTATTCTTTCGCGAAAACGGCAAGGCCGAAAAATCTAATCAGTAGCTGCGGGTTGGAAGATCTGCTTCCCGAACAACGTATTCGACTCACGAATTTCTTGCAAGAGGTTTTGCCTCCGGCTACCAAGGCCAAGGGTTTGACTTCGTTGACGGAACATAAAATTATTGTGGGAAATAATCGCCCCATCAAACAACGATATTATCGAGTCTCACCTCCGGTACAGGAAGCGATCGATACAGAAGTCGATCGTCTGCTAGCGGAGGATATTATCGAGCCGTCCTCTAGCGAATGGTCAAGTCCCATCGTGATGGTCAAAAAGTGGAATGGAAAATATCGTTTTTGCTTAGATTTTCGCAAGGTTAACAGCGCATCGAAACGCGATGCGTATCCGTTGCCGATTATGACGGGAATCCTAAACAAGTTACTCGGTGCCAAATATATCTCGACCATCGATCTAAGCCAAGCATATTTCCAAATACCGATGGAATCAAAGAGCAAAGAAATTACCGCCTTCACGGTACCAGGTCGCGGTTTATTTCATTTCAAACGAATGCCTTACGGACTCACGGGAGCCCTCGCTACTTTTCAGCGTCTGTTGGACAAATTAATCGGGCCGGAAATGGAACCACACGCGTTCGCTTACCTCGACGACATTATTATCGTAAACACCGATTTCAAGGAACACTTAAAATGGATCGAGAAAATATTAACGCGCATTCGCGACGCAGGACTGGCAATTAATCCCGAGAAATGTGAGTTTTGTAAAACGGAAGCTCGTTATTTAGGTTTTTGCGTATGTCGGGAGGGGCTTAAGGTAGATCCGGATAAGATAGCTCCGATCTTAGAGTACCCCGCTCCCATTAACGTGACGAAATTACGCTCATTCTTAGGAATGACCTCTTGGTATCGCCGTTTTATTCCCCAGTATTCTACCGTGGTAGCTCCACTACATGAACTCCTGAAGAAGGAGCAACTGTGGAGTTGGACCAGCGAGAGACAATTAGCGTTTGAGCTACTTCGCGATGCCGTTGCGACGGCCCCTACTGTCCTGACTTTGCGTTGCCGTTCGTGTTGCAGACGGATGCGAGTGGGACAGGGTTGGGTGCGGTTTTGACGCAAACTATAGAGGGCGTCGAACGGGTTATCGCTTTTGCGAGTCGATCGTTGATCCCTGCCGAACGGAATTATCATACGACTGAGCGGGAATGTTTGGCGATTGTTTGGGCAATAGGGAAGTTCCGTCATTACCTCGAAGGCTATCGCTTTACCGTAATTACCGACCACAGTAGCCTTCGGTGGCTTCGCGACATTAAGGATCCGAAAGGAAGGGTCGCGAGATGGGCTTTGGAACTCGCAGAATATGACTTAGATATCGTACATAGGAAAGGCGCTCTTCATCACGTACCAGACGCTCTGTCGAGAGCATTCGAGTCACCGGTGGTCGCCACAATTATTAGCGCAACTGATTGGTACGAGGAAAAGATGATGGAGGTCACGAAAGAGCCGAATAAATATCGCGATTGGAAAATTGAGGGCTCGAAGTTATATTATCGCCGCATAAACTCCATTATTGAGGAAACTCTCGGAAATGATTTAACGCAATGGAAATTAGCATTACCGCAATCTGAACGACTAGCGATTTTGAGGGAGGTCCACGAGGACACTCAAGCCGGACATTTAGATGTTCAGAAGACGTATCATCGCCTTCGTCTTAGATACTATTGGCCGGATATGTTCGTTAGCGTAGCTAAATTCGTTAAGAAATGTCAAACTTGTCAATTCACCAAGGTTGACCAAAAGGCTCCCGCCGGACTCATGGGCCACCGAAGGGTCAATCAACCCTGGTCCATTGTAGCTGCCGATATAATGGGACCATTTCCGCGTAGTCGAAGTGGCCACCAATACCTGCTTGTCGTTCAGGATCTCTTTTCCAAATGGATAGAATGCTGTCCACTAAGTGCCGCTACGGGCAAGAAAATTTCCGAGGCTTTTGAGGATATAGTATTCTCGCGTTGGGGAGCTCCAAAGGCCCTATTAACGGATAACGGAACTGAATTTGTCAATAAGACACTTAAAGATTTATCGAGACAATACGGCTTCCAACATATTACGACACCCCCGTACCACCCGCAAGCCAATCCGGTGGAACGGGTTAATCGCGTTTTGAAGACAGTGATAGTCGCCTTCATAGAGACTGATCACACTCACTGGGATTTGAGATTAGCGCATTTTCGTTTCGCGTATAATACGGCGCATCATTCTTCTCTCCAAACCTCACCAGCATTTCTGAATTTCGGACGGGACCCAGTTCCCTTAAATTGTCGCAATAAGATCGAAACCAGCAGTGAGCCAACCAGTAGCGCCGACATTAAAGAATGGCGCAAAAGAATGCACGATATGGAGTTGATACGCGAATGGGTTAATGAGAACTGAGAATTAGCGCACGAAACGCAGAGTAAATATTACAACAAGAACCGCCAGGTATCAACCTTCAAAGTGGGCGATCTTGTAGTAAAAAGCCAGCATGTATTATCGAACGCAGCTCAGAATCGCACTGCTAAACTAGTACCTAAGTTTCATGGGCCTTTCTTTCTCTCTAAACAACTATCGCCGCTTGTTGTCGAACTTTCCACGCTTGAGGATAAATTAGTTGGCAAAATGCATGTGCAGAATCTGAATCCTTATGTTTCTGAGTTCTAATTCCGATTCCGCTTCCCGAATCGTATTTCCCACGGCTGACGCGTTCCATCGGCGTCACGGTCAACATGGTCGAGCTAGCTCCAACCCCTGCCGTCATGATGGACCAGGCGACTCAGATGGGAGAGGAAAGAATCCTATATGCCCGGGCCCTGGAGGCCCCTGCCGCACCGCTGGACGTGGATCCACGACCCATTTATCGCATCACCAAAGATCGGCCTATGCTCTATGACGAGTGAGTCTCCTTTGCGCACGTTCCACTTTGGACACGGGCCTTTTTTGGAACTTGCGCACATGGAAACAGCGCACGTTGCACATTGCCCACATTGGAAACTGCGCACATTGGACGTTGCCCACATTGGAAACTGCGCACATTGGACATTGCCCACATTGGAAACAGCGCACATTGGACATTGCCCACATAAGATATCGTTACAAGTGGAAACTGCGCACAGTGTATAGAGGACACAGTGGACTTTTCCCACATGGAAAGTGGAAGTTGGCCACTAAATACTGTGTAGACATTTCTACAAGAATCATACGTAGAATTTAGCCATTGTCAATTAACAATTATCGGAAAATTCTGCGGTTGAAATGTTTCAGGGCTAAAGATGGACGTCCGTTAATTTAATTGATTATGTATTGCCACATACTAATTACAACAGCAAGATATTTTGCTGCATTGTATTTACTAGTGGTAGATATCCTTATCAATTATGGTTCACGAAAATATCATTCTTAGATTTTATGAGTGTATCTGATATTTTATTTTCAATTTTAGCTCACCTTACTTGCTCACCTTACTAGCTCACCTTACCTTGCTAAGTTTGGTCTCAATAAGAACCACAAACCAACCCTAGTCCGGGGGAGGGGGGCATGCTCGTTTCGCTCGCCAAACCTAAAAAAACCCTGAATATTATATACTTAACTATTATGTACTTATATTAAATAAAAATGGTTGTTAATAAATTAAAACTCATAACCACCCGTTGTTTATATTTATTTAATCATAGTCATATAAGCAATCACTTTTTTCACGAATAAACAACTTTGGTGTTTCTTACAAATCATTAATTATTTCACTGTTATTTATTGCTTTTCAATTAAATGTGTTCTGAGAATACATATTGTCGCAATGTACACATCTTTTTCATCTAGTGTGTCCAAATTCCATTATTCGCGTTATCCTGTGTGTCCTGTTTCTTCTGGGATGTGTATAACTTCCACCGTCGATGTGTCCTGCTTCCACTGAAGTAAATTTCCAACGTGCGCAAATTCCAATGTGTCCAATATCCAATGTGTCCTGATTCTACTGGAGTCAACTTCCAACGTGCGCAAATTCCACCGTGTCCAATAATCCACGTGTGCGCAAGATGGAACGTGTGCAATGTGGACACTCCCTCTATGACATTCGCCGTCCCGTGCGTGAGTGCCACTAAGCTTACGTATCAGTGGAACGACGGATCGGCCGCCAACAAAGTGGACGTGTTCCTCGGCCGTAACGCCCCGGCCCCAGATTTCGACCACCCGAGTACGGCCGTCACGCGTAGAAACAACCGAAGATTCTGTAGCCCTAGGCTGCAACCTAGAGGACTACTGGAATTATCGCCGACGCGGGCATAGCTTCGGACGATGCCCCGAAGCACGCCGGATCTTTTGTCGCCACTGCGGAGGACCCAGTGTTACCATGCGAAGTTGCAAAAACTGCCAGGACCTATGGAAGGAAAAAGAAAACGCGTACGAACACGAACGCAGATTCTGAGGGCGAACATCTCTTCCACCGTCGTATCCCGCGCTGAATCTCGCCCCTTCCGAGTGTCCACCTATTACGATTTCTTGCTGTTTACCCTTCATATATTAAACCATCCAATTCGCGCACTGCATTATTCACGTTTGTTTCGACCAGCACGGTTAGTGCTATCATTATCGCCTCTGGCGAATGATTAGGACGGACAAGAAGTCCAGATAAATAGCATTGTTTTTTTTTCTTGTATATCACGGCCAGCTAATTATCCCTCACCTCCCAGTCCTAGTTTGTACTACCATAGGGAGCCAGGAGGCTCACATTATCGACTAAAAAGAGGAGAGATTCCAGGAAGGACCCATTATCGAGCCATCTATTAATTAAGGAATATCTCAGACTTAGAAAAGTCTGCGGGAAGGATCACGAAATTTGAGAATACGCTTGCAGTCACAGCTATTGCTAATTGGAGCTTGGTTTATTGTCGCACCTTTTATTTAATGCTTGCATTAACACCGGTAGGTCATCCTTTTACTTATGTTTTGTTGTGCTTGTTTCATTGAGAAATACCTAACTGGAGACGCAGCGAGTAGAGGTACTTGGGGGTTACGCTAGGTGGACCTTCGGTGCTTGTTGAAGGAAGGGGGGAGTCTGTAATGTAACTCGCGGGGCGAGACAACTCCTCGCCTTCCCGTAAAGGAATATCTCTCGCGAAATTAGAATTGGGACTATAAGAGCCATCTATTGTATGGGAACGTCTCCAGCCAGGTTCTCGTTAAGAATTTGTAGCCAATCCTAACGCTTCTTGTATTTGCGTGAGCCTATTAGCGCCCGTCAGGAGCGAGGGCTCCTGGTACCTTCGAACAACCGATTCAACTTCGCATCCCGTGGACCCGGCCTGGAGAGCTGAGCATAAGGAGCAGCAGCATCAGAAGGAACTCCAGCGAGGGATTGGTCATCTTCCTGGACGACTGGACGACCGCAGGCGCTCTTGTGGGTTCCAGCCGAAGAACAAGTATCCACGATGATCGGACTTCGGCGAGGAAAATTTGGCGCGGGGCGACGGCCCTTGCGCCTGCTCGGCTCAGGGCACAGCGAGGATCACTAGGATTGGCGGGGACTTCGGGACCAACAGACAGGCCGGTTTTCGGGGACAAAGGGGTCGTAAGCGAACGGCTAGCGAAGCGCGTTAGGACCGGCACTCGTTGTAGAAGCGTGCGTGCGAGCAGTCGTAATAGTAACTATCGTAATTAGCGCCCATTAGCGAATACCGAACTTGCGCCGTAGAGAAGGAAGGAAGGACGAACGAGCGTACCAGGATTGTCTCCGTTCGAGAGTTGTATTAGCGCCCGGCTAATAACCAGATATTTTCGGTAAGCGAATCTTGTACCGGCGGGCTTTTGCGTGAGACTTCCCTTTTGTAAGAAGTCTCAGCCCGATACTCGCTTCCTTTCCGCCCTTCTGGCGATCTCTGTTCTTTACGCTGACTGCAAGCGAATTTTGGGTTTTCTCGCGATCTCTACTTCGATTTGTGCATGAAAAGGTGACCTTCCTGCAGGCTTATGTGCCGTCTACAACGGGCCACTCTCATTATCGTTATTATTGTCGAGCCCATTTGCTTCACTTCATCTATCGCGGCATATTCGTGCAAAATACTTTTCCGGTTAATTATCGCGATTTAGGCTCGTGCCGACCACCTGCGTATTGTAATTTTGCGACTTCTGCGACCGAATATCTGTTGCGTCATCACCTAACGGACGCGTGCCACGCACGAGCCGCAGTACACCGGCCTCGTGCGTCGCCTCTAATCTTTTTTTGTCCAGGCATTCGAATATTCGAATAAAGAAACTATTGTCGCATTTAATCGTTCTGCCTAGCTCTCTCGCCGAATCCACCTGCTCTCCTCGCGTTCCTGACTAGCCTGGGAATCCGCCCGGGAATTTTCTTGCCGATTGAACTCTATTTTCGCGTTGACTAAAACTTTCAGTAGTTTATCAACGTTGTTGGCGCTTTGGTGCCTGGCGCCCAATTTCGCGGTTGTGTTCGGATTTTGGTTAAGTACGAGTTCAGTATTATCGGAAGGACTTCCCGGCCGAAGTGTAGAGGACTTGGGAAATTAAGAGAGAGAAAATACT